>CM065141.1:5505000-6132500 GCA_033026305.1 Cirrhinus molitorella | reverse complement strand
AACAGCATAACGAGGAGAGTTTTTCAACAGTATTGTCAGCTCAATTTGGTGCACAGGTGAAAATAAAAAAGTTTGAATTCTACTATAGTAAAAGCTCAGCTCATGACTATTAATTAGGACATGCTTTGTTGCTTAGTAACTTTTCTCTGAAGCATTCGTTAGAATTAATAAGCCAATTAGCCAATGCTGTATTTGTATGAATAAATAAAAAAAACTTGAATACTGACCGATAACTAATATGGTACAATTATATTGTTTCACTGATTTAATAGCATTTTATTTTAATAGTAGTAATTATTGTTGTTATAATATATTTATATGAAAATATAAATTGTGTAACCTAATAACCTAAAGTAAAAAAAAAAAAAAAAAAAAACGAATACTGACCGATAAATTATGGTATTATTCTATTATTTCACAGATTTAATGGCCTTTTAGGTTAGTAATAATAATAATAATAATGTTATATTATATAAAAATATAAATGGTGTAACCTAATAATTAGCCAATGCAGTTAAAGTTAATTAAAAAAAAATGTCTTATGTAAAAATAAATAAATAAATAAATAAATGAATAAAATTTTATATAATAAAATAAAATATAAAAATACAAAATATTTGTATACATAAATATAAATAAATAAAGTAAAAACACTTTACTAATACTGACTGATAATTAATATGGTACAAATATATTGTTCAAGAAGTTTACTGATATATATTAAATACTGATTTAATAGCATTTTAGTTTAATAGTAATATATTTATATAAAAATATAAATTGTGTAATCTAATAAGCAAATTAGCCAGTGCTGTTAAAGTGTATGTAAAAAAAAAAAAAAAAAAAAAAAAAAATAAAATAATAATAATAATAATAATAATAATAATAATAATAATAATAATAATAATATATATATATATATATATATATATATATATATATATATATATATATATATATATATACACACACACATACACATACATACATTATATATATATATATATATATATATATATAAAAAAATATATAAATGTATAAATAAAGAAATATATAAATACATAAATGTTTACATAAATATATAAAAAAAAACCCTGACCAATAATTAATATGGTACAATTATATTGTTCAAGAAGTTTCACTGATTTAATAGCATTTTAGCTTAATAATAATAATAATAATAATACATTTATATGTAAATATAAATAGTGTAACCAAATTAATATTAAAAAGCCAAAAAAATAGTTGGGCTACACGCCATTACGTTAAGGTTTATGTAAATAACATCCAAATTACATATGTGTTTAATTGCATTTTAGCTTTTGCACCATAATGTTTATTTAAAATAAAAACAAATTTGTATAAAAATGTAAGTACAGTTTTAAAAATTGAGTAAAATGTCTAATACTGGCCAATAGACAATATGGTACAATTATATTGAGCAAGAAGTTTCACTGATTAAATGGTATTTTAGTAAAAAAAAAGTTACAAAATAAATAAAATACATTTAAAAAACACATTTATATAAAATATTAAAAAATAAATAAATCAGTCACCAAATGCAAGTATTTCCAATGATGCAATATCATTATTTGCGAACTCTACTCACCGCTGGCCAGGCTGCTGACCCCCAGTGCTTGGGCCGTGTGGATCGTGAGCCGGTATTGGCCGTCCTGAATATACGCCATGGCGGGCATCGGGTAGAAATTAGCCTGCAGTGGAAGTTTGGGAAAGTACCGTCGAGGCTGGATCTGATGAGCAGGGAAAACACAAAGCATTAGCTTGATTATCTGGCTGGTGAGTAATCTGAGTCTAGGACAAATTATAGTGAACTTCTGCTCCGTTCTGATGGCTTAAATAAAACCAAGCCGCCAGCTCGATGAACCTCAAGAGTCTGTGAACGTTTGGACTTCACCTGGAAGCCGTTGAGGTCAGTGTAGAAAGTATCTCCGCTCTGAATGTCTGTAAGCAGCCGCATGGCCAGCTCCTTGTTATTCTGATCTCTGATGTCCACCATAGTGGTGATGTCCAGAGAAAGACCATCGACTCCTGAACGACAGACAGAGATGTCAGGAATAAATGATCAGACAGGGCAGGATGTCCTCACACGATCGGGTTTATGCGCGAGACAGATGGATGGAGGAAATACCTGGAACATTATGAATGCGGACCGTCTGCTGGAAGTGTTGATAATGTGCCACAACCTCGGCGAAGAGCGGCCCTTCCACCACACGCACTACAGGGGCTTCTCTCTGTGAATAAGGCTGAGAGCGGAAGGCGGCAGAAATGAAGGCTTTAATTCACGCATTGTTTGATAAATTGCTTTTCACCCCAGTCAGGACTACCGGACACTACCTTGGCATTTCCGTCCGGCAGGAAGAGATAGGCCCCGCTCTTGTCCTTGGAGGGTCGAGTTCCGTATGTGAGGAACTGAATCTGGACCCTCACCTCCTGGGGATCGTCTTTACGTCGAATGCTCTGATGGAGAAAAGAGCATGTGTGTGTGAGAGAGAGAATTAATCACTGTGGACTTATCTGCTGATTCAGACTCTAAAAGAGGACACAACAGCATATGTACTACAGAAAATAGGACAGGGATACGTTTCATTTCTTTTGGCAACAATGAGGAAAAAACACTTGTCCAGATGACCGGACATAAAAATAGACTGCTGATGTTATAGCTTGGAAACTTCCTTTTTTATTACCTTGAAATATTTGCTCAGTGGAGTCGATTTTCAGCATTTTTCAGGATGTTTTTTTTCCTGTGATGAGGGCAATTTTTCTAGTGGTGCACCGATATTACATTTCTGGCTGTTACCTAGAAGCTGATATTATTATAACTCATGTTCCCCGTCTGTCGTTCACGTTCGACGTTGTGTCGAAGTGACGACTAGGGGTCGCTCTTGAGAGCCCGAACACCTCTGACAGCTTTGAGAAAAGGCCAATGAAATTGGTACGCAGTATTTGCATAGCCCGCTCCGCCCCGGAGATCCGGGCATAAGAGGGGGGGGCTAGGCAACACTCATTGTTCTGTTTCTTCGGAGCCGAATGCAGTATTCTCTTAGGGGAAAACAGCATTACTCACCTCTTCGTCGTTGGATCTATGGCACGAGCAGCGGTTTCTCCCTTTAACCCTTCTCTTGGTAAGCGAGAATACCCCTGGGTGCTTCGACGACGATCTCTAAAGAGCTTTTCCTCCTGAAAAGGAGTAATTTCTCTGAAAGAGCCGACACGGATGGATTGTGTTTACATTTGCCTTTCCGTCCGTGTCTTCCTGGTTGCGGTTTCCTCGTAAACAATAACAATCGGCACGATCGTTGTGCTCAGGGTTGAGCTAGTCTCACGCTGATACATCGCTTCGTTGATAGTTTGTGTTCTGCTTGCGGAAGGGAACATAACTATGGGTTGCTGCTCACGAGCCGCGAAGCCGCGGCTCACCGCGACCGCTTCCGTTCGGCCCTTCTACTTCCGGGTACGAGGGCCGCTGCGATGTGCGTCGATGGCGAGCAATAGGAAATGAGTTAGTTCCGCCGGGTTTCCCCCCGCGGATCGCTCGTTCCTCGCGACCCCCGTTTAGGTTTTTGGACAGATTATTAGTTCTTTTTACAACTTTACTCTGTTCAAAACCTTAAAAGCTGGTTGAGAGGTTGGCTGCAGCATCGGAGGGAGGACTTAAACCATGGGAAGCTGATGCTTCGACTGAGCAAGCTGGGGAGCGAGTCTCAGTTTGAGCAGACGCTGAAGTGGTGGGCGTGCTTGAACAAGATAACCGAAACACATCAGGTTTGAGTGAGAAAAAACCCTCCGCCTCATCCTGTGTGTTCATGGCTTCGGTAACGTACGAGATTGACTATATCGTGATAGGCCTTTTTTTTTTTTTTTCGGCTGAAACACGATATATCAGATCCTCCTCCCTCATTTCCCTCGATGGCGGTCCAGCGCGAGAGGCTTCGTGGATTCTCCAGGCGGGTGGGCGCTTCAGTACAGCACCTGCATATCTGATGCCCTGCCCCCTGGTGGGACCACATAGGCTCTCGTCCAGAGCGTGAAGGGGTTCACGTCTTCTGGACAGGCTGTGTCCACCATGCACACTTTTGCCATCCTGCTGGCTGCCAGGCAAAGTGTTATAAGATCTGCACGAGGGAGATCTCGCCTCAGAGTGTCGCAGGAACTGCGTTCAGTTCTGTGTATGCTTCCGAGCATCAAATGTCGCAACGCAGGCTCTGGGTAGAGCGATGTCCACTACGGTGGTCCAGGAGCGCCACCTTTGGCTAAATCTGGCGGAAATGAAGGACACTGAGAAAGTTCGCTTTCTTGACGCCCCCATTTCTCCAGACTGGTTCAGGGCCCGCCTCAGGCTGGTCCTGCACCCAAACCAGCCTTGCCGTCGAGTTCTCGCAAGAAGGTGGCGCCGTTAGCTCATTTTCAGGCCGCTAGGAACCCTCATCAGGCTTCGAAGCGCTCCTGAAGTGAGCCGCCCAGGGGAGAGAGATCTGCTGACCTGTCTAGATCCACACTCGGCGAGGGGACGAGTGTGGGCTTCGGCTCCATCCTGGCTGTCTGCCTCACGGCGGACAGCCACCACATGGTCAATTTAAGAGCAATTTCTTTCTTCTCTGGGCGTAAAAACCAGTGCGACTGCGTCCCTCCGGGGTACCCAGCCACTGAAGCACGTCAAAGCATGCTCGACCGCATCTCAGGCGCTTCTGCATGCTTTGACAAACCAAGTGCATCCTTCAGTCGACCCCCTGAACTCAGGCGGTCCTCCGTTGGATCCTTGTCGGTTACGATGATCGGTACACCCACCATGGTTGGGTCCCTCCGGGGTACCCAGCCACCAGAACACATCAAAGCATGCTCAACCGCAGGGCCTGCGCTTTGGCATGCTTTGACGAATCAAGTGCATCCATCAGTCGATCCCCTGAGCTCAGGCGATCTTCTGATGGATCCTTGTCTGTCGGTTCCGATGGTCGATCCTTCCATGGCTGGGTCCCTCCGGGGTACCCAGCCACCAAAACACACCAAAGCATGCTCAACCGCAAAACTTGCGCTTCTGCATACTTTGACAGAGAAACAAGCGCATCCGTCAGTCGATCCCCTGAGCTCAGGCGATCTTCTCACGGATCCTTGTATGTCGGTTATGGCGATCAAAGCACCTTGTGTCCTCCGGGACAGCACGCCCCCGAACAAAGGGCTTTCACCACAACTCAGTCACACCGTACCCACCCGAGGTACGTCGGTGGTCCCCCTGAGACCGTTGGCAGAGAGTTTTACAGCTTGGCTCGAGATACCCAACCTCTCTCGCTGGCTTCTCAGAACCATCCGACTCGGCTATGCTATCCAATTCGCACGCAATCCGCCCAAGTTCAGCAGCATCTTCTCTACCGAGGTTCGGGACGAGAATGCTGCGGTTCTTCGGGCGGAGATCGCGACCCTTCTGGCGAAGGACGCGATAGAGCCGGTCCCCTCGGCCGACATGAAGAAAGGGTTCTACAGCCCCTACTTCATTGTACCCAAGAAAGGTGGCGGTTTAAGACCAATCCTGGATCTGAGGATTCTGAATCGGGCCCTTCACAAGCTCCCCTTCAGAATGCTAACGCTCAAACGCATTCTCACGTGCATCAGATTCCAGGATTGGTTTGTGGCGATAGACCTGAAAGACGCGTACTTTCATGTCTCGATTCTTCCAAGACTCAGGCCCTTCCTGCGGTTTGCCTTCGAAGGTCGAGCATTTCAGTACAAAGTCCTTCCATTTGGGCTCTCCCTGTCTCCCCGCGTCTTTACGAAAGTCGCAGAGGCAGCCCTTGCCCCTCTCCGGGAGAGGGGCATCCGCATTCTCAATTACCTCGACGACTGGCTGGTCATAGCACACTCTCAGGAGTTGGTATGCAAACACAGGGATGTGGTTCTCAACCATCTGGCCCATCTGGGGTTTCGGGTCAACTGGGAAAAGAGCAAGCTCGCCCCGGTACGAAGCATCTCTTTTCTCGGTATACAACTAGACTCGGTTGCCATGAGTGCACGGCTCTCCCCGGAGCGTGCAGAGTCAGTGCTGAGCTGCGTCCAGAAGCTCTCACGCAGCCCGACGGTCCCCCTCAAACAATTTCAGAGGCTCCTGGGTCACATGGCATCCGCAGCCGCCGTCACGCCGCTGGGCCTGATGCACATGAGACCGTTACAACACTGGCTCCGTTCCCGAGTCCCGAGATGGCCATGGCGCCAGGGTTCATACCGGGTGCTCGTCACACCCGTATGTCTAAAAACCCTCGGTCCTTGGAAAGACATTTCGTTCCTACGGGCCGGGGTGCCCTTAGGACAAGTGTCCAGGCGCATTTTGGTTACGACAGATGCATCCAACACAAGCTGGGGCGCCGTATGCAATGGGCAAGCAGCTGCAGGGCTCTGGTCGGGCCCTCGGCTGCATTGGCATATCAATTGCCTCGAACTGCTGACAGTGTTTTTGGCCCTGAAGAGGTTCCGACCTTTGGTTCAGGGCAAACACGTGCTGGTCCGCACAGACAGCACTGCGACTGTAGCCTACATCAATCACCAGGGCGGTGTACGCTCCTTTCGCATGTCACAGCTAGCCCGCCATCTCCTCCTTTGGTGTCGAAACAATGTCAAGTCTCTACGAGCCACCCACATACCGGGCGAACTCAATTGGGTAGCGGACGCGCTCTCCCGACAGACTTCGCTTCGGGGCGAGTGGAGACTTCACCCTCAGACGGTTCAGCTGATCTGGAGTCTTTTCGGTCAGGCCCAGGTCGACCTGTTTGCCTCGATAGAGAACACTCACTGCCAGTTGTGGTACGGTCTGTCCGAGGCGCCCCTCGGCACAGATGCACTGGCACACAGCTGGCCTCAGGGCCTCCTCAAGTATGCGTTTCCACCAGTGAGCCTAATTGCACAGACCCTGTGCAAAGTCAGGGAGGACAGAGAACAGATCCTGCTGGTGGCCCCCTACTGGCCCAACAGGGTTTGGTTCTCAGAGCTGGTGCTCCTCTCCCCCGTTCCTCCCTGGCGCATTCCCCTGAGGAAGGACCTCCTTTCACAGGGGAAGGGCACGATATGGCACCCGCGCCCAGATCTCTGGAACCTCCACGTATGGTCCCTGGACGCGACCAGGAGGATTTCAGAGATCTCCCACTGGCAGTGGTAAACACTCTGTTGCAGTCGAGAGCTCCTTCCACGAGGCGGCTGTACGACCTCAGATGGCGCAAATTCACAAACTGGTGTTCCTCCCGGGGGGAGAACCCACGGAGATGTGGCATCCGAACGGTGCTTTCCTTCCTCCAAGGAGGACTGGATAGACACCTTTCTGCTTCAACACTTAAGGTCCAGGTAGCCGCTATTGCCGCTAACCACGACCTGGTGGAAGGTAGATCGGTTGGGAAGCACAATTTGGTTATACGATTCCTTAAAGGTGCACGCAGGCTGAACCCCGTCAGACCGCGCCTTGTCCCCTCTTGGGATCTGTCTGTGGTCCTCCGGGGCCTACAGTCAGATCCCTTTGAGCCGCTCCAGTCAGTCGAACTCAGTGCTCTCTCCCAAAAGACGGCTCTCCTGACTGCGCTCACATCGATCAAAAGAGTGGGAGACCTCCAAGCCCTCTCCGTCAGTGACTCGTGCCTCGAATTCGGGCCGGCTAACTCTCACGTTATCCTGAGACCCCGGCCCGGTTATGTGCCCAAAGTGCCCACCACTCCCTTCAGGGACCAGGTGGTCACTCTGCAAGCTATCCCTTCTCAGGAAGGCGACCCCAACCTCTCCTTGTTATGCCCAGTCCGTGCCCTGAGCATTTACTTGGAACGTACTGAAAGCTTCAGACGGTCGAGTCAGCTCTTTGTCTGTTTTGGAGGACAGCAGAAGGGGAAAGCTGTCTCCAAACAAAGAATTTCCCACTGGATTGTGGATGCGATTCGTTTGGCCTACCAGGCCACAGGGGTGCCCTGCCCGCTGGGGGTGCACGCCCACTCCACCAGGGGCGTCGCAGCGTCGGTTGCGCTGGCGAACGGGATCTCTTTAACAGACATTTGCAGAGCTGCAGGTTGGGCTACACCTAACACGTTTGCCAGGTTCTACAATCTGCGTGTAGAACCAGTCTCTTCGGGGATTCCTGAACGCAAGCCCAGTAACTCCTGAAGCTGACACGGTGTAGAAGCTTGCTGAAGCGTCGTTCCCCACGGGTGATGACGCTTCCCCAGTTCAGTAAGTTTCCTGGCGTGAACCCTGAACGACAATTTCCATCATGTTGCACCCGCAACGTAGCTATGTTCAGCGGAGGAACTAGCTATCAGAATCTAATATGAGGTTAGGTTGCCTCTTGTGAACTCTCATATTAGGTTGGTGCCCCACATGTAGTGGCTCCTAATGCGGCCCCATGTGTGTATCTCCACCTATACTCCCAGAGATGCGGTGTTTCCCTTAAGACAAAACTTGTCTCCGACCCTGAGCTCAGCAGTCTCTCCTCATGCGGAGCCTGCCTCAGGATCGTCCCCTTGTTGTGCTCCCCTAGTGCGAGCCCTCAAGTGTATTCTCCACACAAATACCTCCCTCCGGGCAGGGTGTGGTCTCCGTAGTGCCCATCCCCCCCCGGGGAGGACGGACACTGGCCCAATGTTCTCCAAGATGTTCAACCAAAGGTGAGGAAAGGCTGGCTGAAGCTCTTGGGCATTGGAAGGTCACGTAGAGGTGAGTGACATTTATCTAACACGCAAGACCTGTTAATATTTGCACTCCATGCACTCGTGACGCGGTCCGCTGGTTGTGGCGTTTTCAACTGGGACCCCTAGTCGTCACTTCGACACAACGTCGAACGTGAACGACAGACGGGGAACGTCTTGGTTACGTATGGTAACCCTCGTTCCCTGATGGAGGGAACGGAGACGTTGTGTCCCCCTTGCCACAACCTCGGACCGCCTCTGAGTGTAGCCGGGTGCTTCGGCTCCTCAGATCAGAACAATGAGTGTTGCCTAGCCCCCCCCTCTTATGCCCGGATCTCCGGGGCGGAGCGGGCTATGCAAATACTGCGTACCAATTTCATTGGCCTTTTCTCAAAGCTGTCAGAGGTGTTCGGGCTCTCAAGAGCGACCCCTAGTCGTCACTTCGACACAACGTCTCCGTTCCCTCCATCAGGGAACGAGGGTTACCATACGTAACCAAGACGTTATGGCCAATAGTATATTTAATACTATTTTGTCTGAACTTAAAAAAAAAAAAAATCATTGTGAAATTTCCTGAAGATTACTTTTAACAGTGTTGTTAATTTTAGGCATTTTTAGCATTTTTCAGAGCATTTTTTTTTTATGATGAGGACAATTTTTTGCAAAGATATTACAATTCTGGTTGATACATAAAAGCGTGTATTTATACTATTTCCAATACTATAAAAAAAAAAAAAAAACCCTGAACTATCTACATGCTGCTATTTATTATTATTAATTAACTAATATTTTGTGTGTGTGTGTATATATATATATATATATATATATATAAAAATTTAAAATAATCCAGTATCTACAAGCTGATATTTATTAGATTCATGTTATGGCTAATATTTTAATTTAATACTATTTTGTATAAAAAAAAAAAAACTGAACTACCTAAAAGCTGACATTTATTATTATAATTCATGTTATGGCCAATATTTTAATTCAATACTATTTTGTCTAAAATAAACAAACAAATAAAGAAAGAAAGAAAGTACCTACAAGCTGATATTTATTATTATAATTCATGTTATGGCCAATGTTTTTAATTCAATACTATTTTGTCTGAAATTAATTAAATAAATAAATAAATATATAAAAATACATTACATACAAGTTAATATTTATTATTATAATTCATGTTATGGTCAATATTTTAATTCAATACTATTTTGTCTAAGATTAAAAATAAATAAATAAAGGAGTACCTACAAGCTGATATTTATTATTATAAATCATTTTATGGCCAATATTTTAATTCAATACTATTTCATATAAAATAAATAAATAAATAATAATAATTATTATTAATAAATAAATACATACATACATAAAAAAAATAATTACCTACAATCTTGTTATGGCCAATATTTTAATTCAATGCTATTTAGTCAAAAAAAAAAAACTTAAAGTATTTCTAAATGATACAAGTAAATTCAGGCATCACAACATTATAATATTTAGTATAATAATAAATATTATGAGATTTCTAATAAAAAATCTAATATTGTCCGATTAACAAATAATATCCTATACTATTTTGACAAAACAAATGAAAAATTAAAAACTATAATGAATCATTTTAAATGCTGAATTGTGAATTTAGGCATCACAACACTATAAATATACAGTATAACAAAAATAATATTTATTCTAAATTGCTAAGACTTCACTTAATTTTTTTTTTAATTAGTACTGCAGTTAGCATTACAAAGGCAAAGGTAATCTAACTTAAAAAAATAGACATCATGCATAAATGAATATCAGATGAGATGTGTAGGCCTGCATCCAATATAGTCTGGTCATTAAAAATCTCTAATATTGTAAGATAACCAATATCGTGCACATTCCTTAATGTTCTATTCATATAAAAACAAGTGGGAATTCACTAAGAATGAATTGTACTGTTGACAAAACTGTTGTTTTAGCAGTGGATTTACTTAAGGAATTATGCAAATCAGATAACAGCGTAAACATTTTAACGGTGTAAACAAAAAGACAAGCAGGGGAATTCGCTAAACTTCCTTAGGCACTTTTGTCACTTTAGTGTCATCCTACCCTCAAGCTTTAGTTAATTTCTGACTTCACCTCCTAACAAAACAACAACAAACCACAATCATCTCACCTCCAGCAGGCCTGTGGTTCCCGAGAAGCCCAGAGTGAGAGACTGGCTCTGGATGTAGAACGGTTGGGCGTCTACCGTCTGCGAACGCACGGGCAGAGGGTCCAAACCCCGTATGCTCTGACCCCGTCCCGGAATCCTGAGCAGCGTATCGGAGCGCAGGGTCATGGGGGAATCAGCAGAATCGTACAGGTGGAAAACAGCCAGTCCCAGAGCGGGGAGACGTGCCATGAAAGAGGCCTGAACGAAGAAACTAATGTAAGTTTCGAGACTGACTTCATTTAAGATGCTGGAAAGAACTGACACAAATAGACACACCTGGTAAACCTCTCCACTCATCTCAACAGCGGACACCCACTGCGCGCTGAGCTGAACCGGTAACGTTTGCCCGTCTTCGGTGAGAACCCTAACTCTCACTGAATTTACCAGCACAGTGACTACACACAGACGCTCCTGTTCCACGGGGTTAAACAGCACCAGATACCTGAGGAAAAGGAAGATGGTATCTGCACACTGAAAAAAAATTACAGAAATTGCAGCCTTCAAGATCAACGGATGACGCATCTCACCTGGGAGAAGATTCCAGCTCGATAAGCGTGCGCTGCGGGAGAGAGTCTTGTGTGGCGCGTCGGTCATCCTACAGTCACATGAACAGAGGTCAAAGGTTAGACACTTCACCCTCAAAGTTGTGTTCTGGTCACTTTGACCATTTCTTTCACAAAAATCATCATATCATATACAAACAGAAACTTGAAAAGCAACCTGTTGGTTTAACTGAATCTGTGACAGCATAAATAAGGATGTTAAATCTATCAATCGCATCCAAAATAAAAGTTTGCGTTTATATAACATATGTGCATGTACTGTGTATTTTTATGTACAGTTGCAGTCAAAAGTTTACATACACCTTGCAGAATCTGCGAAATGTTAATTATTTTAGCAAAATAAGAGGGATCATGCAAAATGCATGTTATTTATTATTTTTATTTTTTTAATGCATAAAACCATGCATTAAAGGGGGTGAAAACTTTTGGAATTTGAAGATCATTGTAAATTTAACTAATTTTGTCTTTGTTGAAACATCTTCTGTAGGGCAGTACTAAATGAAAAAGTATGATACTTATTTTTTTAGGCAAAATAAGAAAAATGCACACAACTTCATTCTGTTCAAAAGTTTGCACCCCCAGCTCATAATGCATTGTTTTTCTTTCTGGAGCATCAGTGAGTGTTTGAACCTTCTGTAATAGTTGCATATGAGTCCCTCAGTTGTCCTCAGTGTGAAAAGATGGATCTCAAAATCATACAGTCATTGTTGGAAAGGGTTCAAATACACAAAAATGCTGGAAAACCAAAGCATGTGTGGGACCTGAAGGATTTTTCTGACGAACAGCAGGCAGTTTAACTGTTCAAGACAAACAAGGAACTCATGAACAACTATCACTAAACAAAAAAGACAGCTGTGGATCATTCAGGTAACAACACAGTATTACGAATCAAGGGTATGTAAACTTTTGAACAGGGTGATTCAACTATTTTCTCTTGTGGACTATATGTAAATGTTTTTTTTATGTGAAATATCTTATTCAGGTCAGTACTAAATAAAAATAACATGCATTTTGTATGATCCCTCTTATTTTGCTAAAAGAGTATAAAAAAACATTTTGCAGATTCTGCTAGGTTCAACTGTATACATAAATATACACACATACATGTATATATTTAAGAAATAAAATGTAATATATATTAATATAAAATATAAATATATATTTGTGTTTAAATATTTCTTATAATATTTTTAGAATAATTGTAATTACATATGATTTTTTTAAAAGCTGAAATTACCTTTATTTATTTGTTAGAATATGTATAACTTAATAGTTTAACTAATTGCAAAATCTGAATCATCAGGTACAGCCTACTGATTAATCAGTGAAATAAGCAACGATCAGTCAATTATTCATTGTAGTAATTGTTATATAATTAATTATCAAAGTAATCATTTGTTGGAGCCCTATTAGAGATGCTTTTGATTATTAAAATTTAATTAAACCATTAAAATGGAAAACACAATTTGGTAAAAAAAAAAAAAAAAAAAAAAATACAACTGAATTTGGAAAAAAAATAATAATGACTTTGACTGGTAATGTATAACACACATGAAATCACCCCATAGCAAATGCAGGTGGAGCTGGGGAAGACAGAGGGTTTCTGAAGCATGCTGCTACTGCTACAGCAAGCATTAGCCACGTTTTTGAATGTTGAGCACCAAGCAAATTGGCTGCTGATACGAACCAGCTGTGCCATGTGAATAATGACGTAAATATGTCAGATTGAGTTAGAATCGGACTGCACCATCTGGAGTTTCATGACAGAATTTTGGATTAATAATTTGTTATAAATGGCCAACCTACAAAAAATTGCTATAAAATATTGTTCTTGTAAATACTTTCCACCATTTCAGCATGCAAATTACAGCAAAGTACAGTACAACAGACACTGTACGATTTAAACATTTTTGAATTTGAGACTTTTGAATCGATTTCTAAATGTAAACTCAGTTACATTTACAAAAGCAACTAAATTACCACACGCAACCTTGGTCTTTGTCAAACAGGTAGGTAATGTGAAAGAGAAACACCAACATTCTGGATTTGGACGGCAGTAAAACCACAGACTACCACCTGTAAATGGTGAAAATAACTTCACGTTTAAAAGACCGGTCATTTTTGACTGGGAACACCAAATTAGATACAGAGCACAAGGGTTGAACACGCTGTCTGATTTTAGAAAAACCAAGGCTGCTCCTTACCGTCTCTAAGAAGGGCTCCGTCTGGTAAAAGCGATAAATGTCTTTATTCTTTATTACCAGGAAGTGTGCAGCATTAATGATCACTCGTTTCAGGCCGACCAGAGAACGTAATAGCCTGTGGGGCGAAAAGAAGCGAATCAAGAACCACTTACAAATCGAAAGTCATCAATCCAAACTCTAAAAATGCTGAAAATGGTTTATTAAAGATGATATTTCAGTAATAACGCCCTGAGAGACTTCCTTCGATCTCTAAACATCGTACAATCACTTAACGCGGATCAAATCTGCAATCTTTTTTATTCAGAGACCTGTTTCCGTAGTCGATGACCACAGCCTCTTTGGCGGTGCCCGTGATGGCATCGTGGTGCTGGAATAAGCCTATATTGCGTCTGGCATCGGTGAGGAGAGAGTAATCTGAAAGGGGATAACGTCCTTCCAATCCTGCGCGCCGTGCTTGAGTCACCGCCAAGCTGTAGAGTATTTCAGCTCCTCTACAGGAAAAAAAAACAGAGACAAACAACACCAAAGTCTTAACACAAAACACAACAGTTCATGACACTGAATGGAAAAAGCAAGACTTGACAAACAGAGAAAACGATGATAATGGAATTAAATGAGTAAGTAATGACAGTAATTAGGCAATGCCTCATGCTTAATTCAGGAGAAAAACTTGTCACCCACGTGGAGAATAACTATTTTAATTATTCCCCAGCAATACCGCCGAGAACAGGCCTTTATTCTAAGCATAATTGAATCTCTGGCAAATAAAACCAGACGCTTTCTAAAGTTGCTAAAATAATGGATTAAACTCAGATACCTCGATGGCAGTTTGTCAGCGCAAATTTAAATGTGTTGCCAATTAAAAATTAAAAGGCTTCCACAAAACCTTGTTAGCAGATTTCCGACTGAAAGCTACTTGTTGAATTGCTAACAATGTGGTAAATAACAGCTTCATGTAAAACTTCCTTTCAATCCCAGCCTAATTTGCCTAAAGTACCTAAATGCCTAAATACATGACTGATATTAAAATTCTAAAATATTTTTATACACGTTTCATTTTCATTTTAGAGGTTAAATATAATTAAAATTTAATTATTAAATAAAAAATAAAACATTAAAAATTTGTGAGCACATATCGAAGACGTATCAAGAGAACAGAATGTGTGAAATGAGGTTATTTTTGTTTTCTTTGCACACAAAAAGTATTCTCGTAGCTTCATAACATTACGGCTGAGCCGCTTTTAACAATGTCCTTACTACTTTTCTGGCTCTGTGTCAGTTGCTTTGCTGTCTACGCAGGGTCAGAAAGCTCTCAGATTTCATCACAAATTAAGATATTTTTGGGTTACGGGTTTGGAACATCTCTTTAAATTGATTTATTCTGAAGATAGAAATACGTGTAAAATAGGTAATTGAACATCAACAAAATTAAATATCAGCTACTCACTAATATACTACTGATGAAGATTGCATCCATAGCTAAATAAATTTATTTTCATATCTTAGTAGTTTGAGACATTAGACACACGTTGGATGTTTCACTGACTAACCGTAGGTGTGATTCTAACACACGGTCCAGGTTTTTGTAGAAGGGACGCGAGGTGTAGTATCCGCTCCAGTAATGGTCCTCTCTATCTGCGTAAGCGAAGAAGTCTCCGCTCAGCACAGGGTAATCAGGTGGTCTAGTCCCCGGAGCGACTCCTTTAGCCTTGTACACCGCGTTAAAGTAATCCGTCAGCGTCGCAAACTGGGCCTGAGAACAGAGGTTTACTTTTCAGGGCAATCGCAATTAATTCCACATTTTCCAAAAACATCTGCACTCATTTCTTCACTCACAAACCAGTTAAATTATTCCTAGTTGTACATCAAAAGAGTTGAAAGATCTGTGTTTGTAAATAAAAAAAAACAAGATTTCTGACATTGCAGCAATAGATCTAGACCTAATTAAACCTGACAAAGTATTGTAGTTTTCTATTGATTCACAAGTGAGAGCCTCTATGTTTAAAAGAAAGCATACCTTTACATGCATTTCCGGGTGCGAGTTCATGTAATCGAATAGTTTTTGATAGTTGAAGTACTGCTGGTCCCACTCTAATGCTTTGTCATAGCGGAAGTCGTCCCCTAGAGGAATCAGCAACACTTTGCTACGAAACAGCTTGGATTTTTTACGGTACTGATCAAGCAGAACCGCAGCTCTGAAAGAGAAAATGTCAAATATAAAAGCAAATTAACTGGAGTGGTTTTTATTAAGGCTAGTAATTGATAAAGTGTAAAATGAAAATTACCCAGTGATTTCTCACCCTCTCAAGCCACCCTAGGTGTATATGACTTTCTTTCAGAAGAATACCATCAGAGTTATATTAAAAAATGTCCTGGCTCTTCCAAGCTTTACAATGCCAGTGAATGGGTGTTGAGATTTTGAAGTCCAATAAAGTGTGTCCATCCATCATAAAAAGTACTCCAGACAGCTCCAGAGAGTTAATAAAGGCCTTCTGAAGCAAATCAATGCAATTGTGTGAGAAAAATATCCATATTTAAAACTTTACAAGCTGGAATTTCTAGCTTTCACTAACTTTCGTACTTGCGTTCACGAGAGAATGGCGTTCCAGTGGATGACGTAGGACATAGACAGAGCATAAGCTCTGGTGAGAATATGCTAGTCTTGTGAGAACCAAGTTTTGTTTAAAGCAAAGGAAAACCAGGGTACTCTTGGCTTATATCAAACTCCTCTGACATTTTTCTTTACAAATGCTCTTTTTGTACATTTAATTCATGACCGTTGATTTGTTTTGCTGTCCTCTGAGCTTCCACGTTCGCCACTCTCTCATCAATGTGCGTATGACAGTTAGCAGAAGCTAGGGTTGCAAAAAGGTGCAAAAAAGTTTTGGAAAGTTTCTGAAAATTTACAGAAAATGTACCCCTTAGCAGAAGCTAGAGATTATGGTTTATATAGTTTTAAATATGGATATTTTTCTTCACTTCAGAAGGCCTTTATTAACCTCCCTGAGCCGTGTGGAGTACTTTTTATGATGGATGGATGCACTTTATTGGACTTCGCTTGTCCATTTATCCATATGTCTGCACTTCTCATACTCCCACACATTGACATTTTTAACGTTTTATAAAACATGCAGCAAGTGTATTTTGGTGTGTCCTGCTGGTTTGTATGCATCTAACCTCCTACTACGCAACAGATTTTTCTGAATGAATCTCTTTCTAAATCGTCCCTCCCTAACATTTTCATCTCGTTTTTATTCGTTGAAAATGCCAGTAGATAAAAAAGAAAAAACAAACAAAAAAAGGCTTTTTTTTTTGCCCCAGACAAGTAACTTTTTTTACTTGGACAAGTGAATGACTGATTTACTTGCACCTATCAGGCTTAATGTCGAGCCTTGTCAACACCCATTCACTGCCATTATAAAGCTTGCAAGAGCCAGGACATTTTTTAATATAACTACATAATATAAATGACTGCATTCGTCTGAAAGAAGAAAGTCTCATGAAAGAAAATGACGCATGAAGCTAAAAGTGTACTCATAAAACCTCTGCCTTTCCCAGTAAACCTGAAAGACCTCTAAAGTGTAATGACAGGTGCAAACTAATTGCTACAAGCTTGTTAATATCCTGGTTTGCTTCTGCGGTGGATTTGGGTTTGAGCCCAGTTCAAGCGCAACCCATATAAATACAGCTGCCGCCAACTGGGGGATGGACAAATGAGTTCTGTTGGCTAACACAGGAAATTAACCTACATTCATTCTTTGGCTAAACTCGCCTCAATCAAATTAATTCCCTGCTTTCAGATTAATCAGCCCTAGAGCCTCACCTCTCGGCCACGTTGGCATCTGTGATGGCTCGGGGCGGCACCTTCCACGGACAGTTGACTCGACTGCCTGGCAGCCTCTTGAAGTCAAACTGGCAGCAGATCTTGGGGTCTGGGCCGCACGTGTGAGGCACGTCGTAGCTGTAAAACGGCATCATGTGGCAGAACATGTCTGTGCCTGATTCAATATCTGAAAATAAAGAAAATGACATAAATAAGCTCTGATGTGTAGGTCTCTAAGCCACTGAGATGGATTGGCAAGACTCCTTGGCAAAGCTTTCTAAAAGCTTTTGCCAAGGGTTTGTGTTTTCCGAAAACGTCATTAGACATTTAAAGCTTTTCCAACATCTAATTAATGATTACAAATGCCATGTTCTGGTATATTATAGTTATTAACTAGATGTTTGCTTAAGAAATATTGTGGATCTTTTTGACTGGTTGCTAGGGTGTTGCTACAAATGTGCTTTCAAATGTGTTTTTCTTTTTACATTTTTTAGGTTGTTAATACGTAGCTTAATCAAAAGTCAAAGTATGATATTCTAGCTCAATTCATGTCAACTAAAACTACAAAAAAAAAAAAAAATGTTGTTACTGAAATCATATAACAAAATGATATTTATTTCTTAATGTTGTAAATGAAGTAAAATAAAACATTAAAAAACCTTTTAAAAGTTAGTTAAAAAAGTCACAAAATTTAGTTGTGTTATATTTGGTAAGTTACTAAAATTACTAAAATGAAATAAAAATAAACTTAAAATACTAGGCAAAAAAGTAACCTTAGATAATTGAACATTTGCCTTGGCAACTAACAAAAAACAAAAAGATTTTAAAATTAAGTACTAAAATTAATCAAACTGAAATAAAAAAATAAAAAAATTAAACATTTCTAAAACTGAAATAAAATTGAATGTAAAAAATTTTAAAGACAAAAAGTTAACCTGCAAAAATTAGAAATGTTACTTTTGCAACTAACTAATATAAAATAAGTTTAAGTACTGAAATCAAAACTAAAATAAAAATAAATATTAAATATTAAATAAAGTAACCTTAAATAATTGAAAACACATTTAAGTTTAAGAACTAAAATGAAAAAGAATTAAAAATATTATACAAAAAAAGGTAACCTTAAACACACAACGAAAATTACTAGAAATGTTTATTTGGAAATAAAAGTACTAGCCTACTAATATTACTAAAGCTAAAACTGAAATAAAAATAAATAAATAAATAAATATTAAATAAAAAAGTAAACTTGAATAATTCAAAATTTGCCTTGGCAATTAATGGAAATAAAACTGATATAAAGTGAAGTACTAAAATTACTAAAACTAAAACTGAAATAAATTAAAAATATTAGGCAAAAAAGAAAATGAGAAATGTTGCTTTTGCAACTAACTGAAATAAAACTAAAAACTAAAACTAAATTAAAAATATCAGACAAAAAAAGATAACTTTAAAAAACCTACAACAAAAATTTTAAATGTTGCTTTGGCAACTAACTGAAAAAAATATATATTTTATGTACTACAATTACTAAAACTAAATCTGAAATGAAAGTAAAATAAAAATATAAAAAATAACCTTAAATTACTGAAACAAGTTTACATTGAAGTACTAAAATGACTGAATTAAAAACTGAATTAAAAATGAATTTAAAATATTAGAAAAAAAAAACAAAAAACTTACAACAAACATTTAGGTACTAAAATAAGTACTAAAACTACTAAAACCTAAATTAAATAATAAAATGTAAAATATGTAAAATATTGAACAAAAAAGTAACCTTAAATAATTGAAAAAATTCTTTGGCAACTAACTGAAATAAAACAATTTTAAAGTGCAGTACAAAATGACAAAAATCTATTTAAATATTAGACAAAAAAGGTAACCTTATTTTAAAAATATATAAAATAATAATAATAATAATAATAAAAAAATGACAAAAAATTATTTTGAAAATATAAAAATAAAAGGAACTTAAAAATACTGGGAAGACACTTTATTCTCAGCTGATTAAATGCGTTATAATAGTGCTTTTAAATATAACAAATTTATTTAAAATGTCAACGCATGTTTTTGTCTTTGTAGTGATTTACCCCAGGCCTGCCTCCACATGAATTCAAGGCTCCGTGTGGCTGCAAAGTGCTTCTTGATGGAGTAATGAACCCTCTGGATCAGCATGCTGCTCATGTTCGCCCGTTTCAGTAGGTAAGGCATCGTGGCGCTGTGCCCGAACGGATCAACGGCCCAGCCTGAGCGAGGGGTCACACCTGCAGTAACACACCGATTAAATATTCCAAACCAATCTGAAGGAGACACTTTTAAGATTAAACCCAGATCTCCTACATCAAGTGCAAATGCACTAATTGCTAAGCCACACATAAATCAGTCGTACCCAGATTTTTCTCTAGCCACTGATGGCCTTCAATGAGCTGATCAATCATGGCGAAATAGTGAGCGTTGGCTTCGTCCGTCATGACCCAGCCTCCCGTCACCATCTCAAGCTGTCCGCTAAGGATCAGTCTGAAGGGAAAAGGATTTAGAAAGGATTCTTAACATTTAAAGCACTGATCACAAGACAAGGTGAGGAAATCCACAACATTAGACCAGGGTATATAAGGAGCATCTAGACTAATTAACCTTCAGCGGATTACGGCGTTAAGAAGATGAACCGATCAAGAGTGGGCATGAGGGACTGAATCAAAACACAAAAGACAGAATGAGGGCACCGAACTAGCAACATTGCAGAGACCCATTTTCATTTGCAATGTATTATCCAAATGAACCTGGCGGCTCAGTTAGGAATTGATTGGATATGTTAAAAATGGAATATTATAACAATTTTACCTAAAATTAAGAACCACCGATGTCACATGGACTATTTTAATGATGTCCTTACTATCTTTCTGGGTCTTGAACGTGTCAATTGCACTGCTGTCTATGCATGGTCAGAAAGCTCTCAGATTTAATCAAAAATACATATGTAGTCAAAAGTTTACATACACCTTGCAGAATCTGCAAAATGTTAACTGTTTTACCAAAATAAGAGAAATCATAAAATGATTATTTTTTTATTTAGTACTGACAACTGAGAGACTTATATGCAACTATTACAGAAGGTTCAAAAGGTCACTGGCGCTTCAGAAGGAAAAACGTATTAAGAGTCAGAATGAAGAATGAATGAAGATGTGCACATCTTTTTCATTTAGTACTGCCCTTCAGAAGCTACAGAATATACCTACATGTTGTCTCCCAGAGAACAAAAGAAGTACATTTTAGGGATGCACCGCCAAAGCCAAAACCAAAACCGAACAAAATGAAACACTAGGCTGAAGGCCGATTACTGAATATGTTTTTTCAGGTTTTTCCATCCATGTATTTTGCCAATTTTTTTCACCATTGCATAAAATTAAAAAGCCAAAATGTGCTTTTTACAGTTTTGTCTTGCTTTTCAAAGAAAAAAAATCAATCACAAAACAACAATTGAAAAATATTTACTTAACACTGAACATTTTAACATTCTAGTAGACATTATAGCCCACCAACAAAGCACAATTCAACTTAATATTTGAGTGAACTTATTTAAGACCCCCTTCTTGAAGCAGGCATGTGTTTTTTTATGTACAAATGAATGCAGCCTTGCTGAGCAGAAGAGACTTCTTTTAAAACATTAGAAAATATTACAGATCCCAATTTGAACACTACAGTTGAAGTCAAAAGTTTACATACACCTTGCAGAATCTGCAAAATGTTAATCATTTTACCAAAATAAGAGGGACCATACAAAATGCATGTTATTTTTTTGAGTAAGATATTTCACATAAAAGATCAACAAGAGAAAATAAGAGAAAATAATACTTGAATTTATAATCACCCTGTTCAAAAGTTTACATACACTTGATTTTTAATACCGTGTTGTTACCTGAATGATCCACCGCTGTCTTTTTTTGTTTAGTGATAGTTGTTCATGAGTCCCATGTTTGTTCTGAACAGTTAAGCTGCCTGCTGTTCTTCAGAAAAATCCTTCAGGTCCCTATAAATTCTATGGTGTTTTAGTATTTTTGTGTATTTGAACCCTTTCCAACAATGACTGTATGATTTTGAGATCCATCTTTTCACACTGAGGACAACTGAGGGACTCATATGCAACTATTACAGAAGGTTCAAACGCTCACTGATGATCCAGAAAGAAACAAGATGCATTAAGAAAATTTTGGAATTTGAAGATCAGTGTAAATGTAACTTATTTTGTCTTCTGGGAAACATGTAGCTTCTGAAGGGCAGCACTAAATGAACAAAATACAATATTTATGCAAAATAAGAAAAATGTACACATCTTCATTCTGTTCAAAAGTTTTCACCCCCGGCTCTTAATGCATCGTTTTTCCTTCTGAAGCATCAGTAAGTGTTTGAACCTTCTTTAATATGTGGATATGGGTCCCTCAGCTGTCCTCAGTGTGAAAAGATGGGTCTCAAAATCATAGAGTCATTGTTGGAAAGGGTTCAAATACACAAAAATGCTGAAAAACCAAAGAATTTGTGGGACCTGAAGGATTTTTAACTCTTCAGGACAAACAAGGGACTCATGAACAACTATCATTTAAAAAAAAAACAGCTGTGGGTCATTCAGGTAACAACACAGTATTAAGTCTCAATTGGGTCATTTTTATAAATCAAACTATATGTAAACATCTTTCATGTGAGATATCTTATTCAGGTCAGTACTAAATAAAAAAAATGTAGGATCCCTCTTATTTTGGTAAAATAGTTACATTTTGCAGATTCTGCAAGGTGTATGAAAATTTTTGACTTCATCTGCATCTTAATTTGTGTTCCGAATATGATCAAGGGTCTTACATATTTGGAACGACATGAGGGTGAGTATTTAATGAAAGGTTTTTAGGGTGAAATAAGTGTCAGTATACAATTTTAACATCACATTATTTGTAACTTTGAATCTTATTTAACATAAAACCTTACTCACTTGCGCATCGCCTCTTGTTTATGTACATCTGCACTTTCCCACCATTTGGCGAAGAACGATATTTCCGACCAAATGAATTTCCGACGAGGATCTTCGGCCAGTTTCACCACCATGTTGTTGAAGATATGCTGGGTTTGGTCATTGTAGTACTTGTCAAAAGTTTTGATCCATCCTGTCACAAAAGAAGTACAGTATAAAGTAGGGCTGTCACTATCGATTATTTTGGTAATCGCGTAATCGGTCGATTATTCTGACGATTAATCGAGTATTCGGAAAATTATAATTCACTTTTTTTAGTAATAAAAATAGACCTAAGAAAACAATAGCCTTTAAAATGACTTAAATGCACAGTCACACCAAGAATTATTTAGACACCTTCAACATTTCTTACATTATCACAAGTTTATTCACTGTAGTTTACAAAATGGTAATAAAATATGATAAGAACTCAAGAGTTAAACCATGTCAGGACAAATTCATCTTGATAAATGTCAGATAACTGATAGAAAGGCATGTAACAAAACTTCCTCAGGTCAAAGTGTAAAATTTTTGGTCCCATATATTTTTACTATACTTAAAGTCCACTATATGAAGAATTTTTGAGTATAATATGCTGTAGTTTACTTTATTTTGCTATCCTCACTTACATAAATGAACTATAGTACCCACTATGCACCCACTAGTAAAAAAAAAAATCTGAAATGGATAATTTTTTGACTGTATATAATAGCAATGATTCAATAATAATGTAAAGTATCAAATAAAATATCAAAAGCAGTTAATCATATGGTTTTATTGAACAAAGCTGTTACAAATACAGTGTATTATAAACAATAGCACTAACGTACACTACCAGTCAAAAGTTTGGACACACCCTCTCTTTTAATGTTTTTTAAAGAAGTTTCTTATGCTTATCAAGGCTGTTTTCACTTGATCAGAAATATAGAAAAAAAAGGTAATGTGAAATATTATTACAATGTAAATCAATGTTTTTCTATAGTAATATTCATTCAAATTTAATTTATATCTGTAATTAAAGCTGAATTTCCAGAATCATGACTCCAGTCTTCAGTGTCATATGATCCTTCAAAAATCATTCTAAAATGCTGATTTATTATCAGTGCTGGAAACAGTTGCACTGCTTAATATTTTTTTTGGAACCTGTGATACTTTTTTCAGGATTTTTTTGATCAATAAAAGGTTAAAAAAAGAACAGCATTTATATAAAATAGAAAGGTTTTCTAACAATATACACTACTACTGACACTAAAGTTTGGGGTCAGTATATTTTTATTCTTTCTTTTTTGAAAGAAATTAATACTTTTATTCACCAAGGATGTGTTAAATTAATAAAAAAGTGATGGCATAGATTTACATTGTTAGAAAAGATTTATATTTTGAATAACTGCTGTTCTTTTTAACTTGTTATTCATCAAAGAATCGTGAAAAAAAGAATCACAGGTTCCAAAAAAAATATTTGGCAGCACATCTTTTTTCAACATTGATAATTCAAATTAATAAATCAGCATATTAGAATGATTTCTGAAGGATCTTAAGACTAGAGTAAAAGCTGATGAAAATTCAGCTTTGCATCAAAGGAATAAATTATATTGTAAAGTATATTAAAATAAAAACCATTATTTTATATTGTAATAACATTTTGCAATATTACTGGTTTGTTTCTGTATTTTTGCTCAGATAAATGCAACCTTGATGAGCATAAGAGTCTTCTTTAAAAAACATTAAATGAGAGGGTGTGTCCAAACTTTTGCCTAGTAGTGTACATTACACATTATATCAAATGACTGATTGTTTTACACTTTACAACGCAATCTAAATGTTGTTTAATATTGACTAAACAGCCTTTAATTCAATGTCCACTTAATCTTTAATATTTAGACATTTCTTATCAACAAAAATGCTACAGCCACTGTAATTTCTTGAATATGCAGACATCAAAACGTGAAAACAGAGTAAGGGTTTGAGCTTTTGTTTTGAAATCACAATGAACAGTTGGCATATATAGGGTTTGCACTTACTGGCGATACTCGGATGTACAACAACAGCATGGATTGCAAGGTTAATGTACTACTGAATACATTGTTCTGCTAATTTATGCCATCTAAACTACAGAAAAAAAAGTGGAAGCTGCTAAAGCATATAGAGAAGGACTTGTAAGTAAGATATTAGGCTAATATTTCACTACCTGCCCACAAATGCTAAGAACAAACATGAATGTTGTCAAAATTCTTGCCCTGGAAATCCTGGTTCATTTTGGCCAACCACAAATGCCTTTTGTTCCTCAGTTTTTTGCACTCTTCTCCTTGATATGTTATAACTTTTGGCAGTCTGTAGTACTGCAAATATATTTTGTGGTCCAACCGATTAGTACAGCCCAAAACATGACAATAATTGACTATTTTCAGTAGCAATAATCAGCAAAATATGCAAGTGGCATTGTTTACGTTCAGTGCCGCCAATATGGCCGATTAATGACGCGTCGTGAAAACGCTCTGTGAATCGAGGAATAATGACAGCTGTAGTACAAAGTCACATTTTAAAGGACAGCAAACAGATCAGATCTAGTTCTGCCACCACAGAATAAAGGGACAATAGAATATGTGTTAAAAACAAATGCTCTTTTGATAAAACACTGAAAAGTTTAGAAGAAGCACAGCCTTTTGGCCACATTTTGTTCCTTGGAGAACAACCTGTTCAAAATAACACCGTCTGTTCATTATTCAGAGGCACTGCTGGTCTGTGCAAAAAGGAAAATCAAATCTTTGTGTCAGCGCAGGAACAACAGATCCGCACTGACCCTTAGAATGACAGAAGGACATTTCAAGTCGCGGTAGACTGATTGAAACATATAGGGAGCATGTTCTGTATTACGCAATCTGCATTAAATGCGCAGCACCACAAAAAAGACCAGCGACACGGTACTGACCCCAATAAAACAACAGGGAATCGGGTCAGTGACTTTAAAGTATTAGATTCTCTGTTTCTTTCATAACGCTGCAAAAAAATGCCAACTGCAGGGCTTCGCGAGCAGATTTGGAAACTTATCTGTCCTGTGGGTGATGCTGAAACTCATTGTGTTTCTCTTAAGGTGCTTCGCAAATTGTGCCAACGCTGCAAAACGCAAGCCCAGTAACTGACCCACTTTACCTGCGCCGCTCTTTCAGATACGCATTGCTGGGTGTTAGACTGAGGATGCTGCAAAACTAAATGAAAAATGTTACATCCACTTAAGGGTGGAGATTGAAACTTTACAGCATTTTTAGGTTGCTTAATGAAATGTATGCAAGCTAAGCTTCAAAAAAGATGAAAAGGACAATAAAAGGTCAAAATATTATTCAAATGAATAAATTAATTAATAAAAAGAAATGATAATAATGAGAAAGGTTTCTTGAGCAGCAAATCTGCATATTAGTATGATTTCTAATGGATCATGTGACACTAAAGACTGGAGTAATAATGCTTAAAAATCAGCTTTGCCTCACTGGATTAAATTTTAAGATATATTTAAATAGAAATGTGTTATTTTATATTGTATTAATGTTTCATCATATTATTGTTTGTTTTATATTTTTAATCACATAAAGTCAGCCTTGGGAACATAAGACTGATATAAAATACAAACCATAGGTGTAGATTTAAAATTAAGATTCAAATTAATAGGACTAATTTGTGTAATATTATTAGTATAATAATTAATACTGTTATTTTAATTAATGGTGTAATTAATAATTATACTAGTAATTAAAATAACAGTAATAATTAATAATAATACTAATATACTTATACTTCAGTTTAGTATAAAGTATATTATCATCATTAATACTGTTATTTAAATTAATAGAATAGTATAATTCATAATAGTAATTAATACACTACCAGTCAAAAGTTTTTCAACAGATTTTAAATGTTTTCTTCTTGAATACATTTTATTCCTGTGACATCAAAGTTTGATGAGGGTTTTTTTGAGCAGCAAATCAAAATATTAGAATGTATAATATATTTTAAAATATATTCAAATAGAAAACAGTTCTTTTTAAAAAAAAAACAGTTTTTCTGTACTTTGGATCAAATAAATGCAGGCTTGGTGAGCAGCACTTTTGACTGATACTTTATATCTGTATACTGCATTTTCTTTTTATTTAAAATATAAATTATTATATTAAAATTACATACATTTTATTTAACCATTTATAGTAAACATCTAAACATCAAATTAATTTATTTACAATAACATTTTCTACCTTCGAATTTAGTTTAATACTGATAATATTAGTTCCTATTGGAGCTGAAATTAAGTGAATATGCTCTTGTGAGGAAGAGTCCTACTTGTAACCAGCATTATTATTATTTACCCACATCCACCTCAGCTGTTGGTGAACATCAAAAATAACAGTTATGCAAACTGTTCAGTCTTCATACCTCTCATACCCTTCCCCATGAAAGTGAAGTCTTCAAGTAGTTGTGCATCATCAAAATAATAGGTTTATGTGCTCGTTCAAGCCAAGAGATCAACAACAGGAAGTGATTATGGGCTAATTCTGATTAGCAGCTCAGTGACCGATAGTTTTATGAGAAACAGACTGAAATTGAATTTGTTTATTCAATGAAACAGCTGTTAAATGGAGATCTAGGACAGAGTTAAAGATTATTAGTGCATTACTAAATATTTGATGATACTTTTATAGTGGTTTTGTGTTTTGTCAGTTCCAGTTACATGACTAATTGAAAACACAAAACACAAGTTACACTCGAGACCACAGACATAATGCATTATGCATGCAGCTTGAAATCTGATAGCAGGGCAACTACTTGACATAAGCATAGCTTTTGTGTTTATAACTTGAGTTTTGACTGTTGAGTTGAAGTGAATCAAAAAGAAGGCTCAGATGCACCAAACACGTTTGAGTGAATGAAGTTTCAATCCCTACCTGGATCGTTGTGCGAATGAGGGACCACAAACACTTGCAGGGGCTCGTCGTCCCACTCGTTGGGCTCGTAGGTGATCTCAAAGCCTTGCTTCCAAACACCTCCGTCCACATTATCAAAGCTCAGCAAGGAGTATACATCCAGCATCTGTTGCCAAACAATAAATTTAAAGATTGTCACGAATGTTGTAGCACGGATTCATCTGGACCCGCTTTGATCCACTTCACAATTCCCAAATCTTTACGAAAACCTCCACTCGGAGACATAAAATGTGATAAAGACGTTACATTCAGAGATTTAACACAAAACCAGGCATGCTGTGGACTTTCTGAAAAATACTACGTCTCATGGCGATTTGAAATAACTGACAGATGACACAAACCCTGTATTTAGTGTAGGAGTGACAGCCTGAAGCATAACAGCGCACACAATGGAGACTTAAAGTGCCTGTTCAAAACATGTCAGGTTTTAGATGTGTTTTGAATAGATGTTTTTAATTTTCTCGACATATTTCAAAATTCAGAATGAATTATCTGAGGATTTGAAAAAATAATACTACAGTTTACTATAGACAAAAAGTATTATCTATATGTATATACAAGTATTGACTCAAGATGTAGTGCTCTTAAACGCTTATATCTGTACCACAGTATACTCCTATCACTTTAAAAGGTATTGTTCACCCTAAAATGGTAATTAACTTATTATTTATTCACCCTCAAGTCACCCTAGGTGTATATGACTTTCTTCTTTTAGACAAACACATTCAGAGTTATAATAAAAAATGTCCTGGCTCTTCTAAGCTTTATAATGTCAGAAAATGGCTGTTGAGATTTTGAAGCAAAGAAAGTGCATCTATCCATCAAAAAAAGTACTCCACACGACAAATCAATGCATTTGTGTAAGAAAAATATTAAAATTTAAAACTTTATAAACCATAAAGCTTGCACTGTCGTATGAATGTAAATCATAATATATTTAATATAACTCTGATTGTATTCGTCTGAAAGGAGAAAGTCTTATACACCTACGATTTTAATTTTTAGGTGAACTATCCCTTTAAGAGAGTGCTAAATGGCAAATGATATAAATTAAGCATCCAATATCAACAGATAAAATCAAAAACGGCTAATACCAATTTAAAAAATGTAACTGAAATTAGATTAACATTAAAATTTAATTAAAAAAAAAAAAAAGTATAAATATTGTGCATTACTACGAGAAAATTGAGTGCTAGATGAGACAAATGCAAATTGAATCTAAATCTAATGTAAAACAGGCAGAAACACTTCAACATCTAATATCACCTAATATTAGTTGCCAGTAATGACTAAAAATAAAATAAGACAGATTGAAAATAAAATAGAATAACAGGAACAGTTAAACATACACCTGAAAATTATCCAAAACAGCCAATACAGATTATGATTCGATTTTAGTTTTTAGGCACGCAATCTTTGAAAACAGAATATTTCTGGCACTCAGAGAGGTCTGTTCTATGTTTTTTGCAATTTATTTAGTTTTGATACATTTCTAGTTTCCACGTTCTTCAGACATTCCCCTTTAAAAGAAAAAAGTATGCAAAGTGACCTACATTTGATTTTTGACCACTGAAAATGGGAGCACTTTTACAATTTATTCCTGGAGCTATACTGAGATTCCAATATCTCTGGAACTGAACCACGTAGGGCCTTAAAAATGAAGATGCCAAAAGGAAAGTTTGTTAAGACCCAATATGTAAAAGGGCATTATGAAATTAATACTTTTGCTAGAAGAAAAAAAAAAAAACTTGAAAAGTGCCTTTTCCCATTTTTGAATGGTCACCATTCACACATAATGCAACAAAGATTGCTGAAGTCAACAAATTTTACTAATAGAGCTACCAATCTCTGTGTAAAAATAACGTAATGAAGCTGCCAGCTTTCTAAAGTCATGTAGGTAAACGCCCACATCACCTCCATAAACAAACGTGCACATTCATCAAGTTCATCTCTGCTACTTTTCGTTTCTGGCAGAAGACTCGCTGAAAGGAGTAAACCAGAATTTACCTCAGAAGAAGAATGCAACGCAAAAATAACACTGCATTTTATTGTCAGTAATTGTAATGAGTTGTAACAGGGGAAATAGTAATTTATTTGATTACTGTTTCACATCACGCTGCTCACTTTCCACTGACGCTTATGGTGTGAAACAGCCATTAAGACAATCAAATCTGCATACATGCTGCTGCTGATCCAGAAAGAGCAACACTGTTTTTTCAACCACATAAAGATCATTATTTCTGTGTTACAGACATTTAAATAACACAAATACTGGAGCTAAAGTTTACCGTTTGGGTATAAACATTGTCTACAGTAGTAGGGATCAAAACTAAAGCATCTTAACACTTTTATGTATTGTAATGCCTATCCTCTTCCGGCAGGAGGTGGCAACAACTGCACGTTTCAAAAAAGTATTTATCATTGAATCATTTATTCTGGAGATTCCAAAAGTGAAACAAGTCTTTATTAATTGAGACACTGACTTTTTTCATCTTAAATTTTGATAGGATATATTTTTTAAAAGACTTAAGAAATGAACATTGTGTCGGAGCCACTAGTAAATTGCGTTATTTTGTTTAGATTTCTAGAATTGTGATCTCCAATTTATAAAAAAAAAAAATTGTGATTTTCAATTTATCCAGAATAATGCAGCTTTAGTTTACATGTGTATTACTGCATATAACTGATTTAAAAAGACGTTTAACCTATATTTTTTGCATTTTGTGTTTTTCAGTTAAAATAAAATACAATTTTTCCCTATACATTTCATCACTGAGGATATCTTTAAAAAATCTCGCCTCGTCTCCTTCTCGTGAACCCAGTCTAGTGTCTCGTCTAGTGAGATAAGTGTCTCATCACACCTCTAGTAAATACACATCCGTGACATTTAATATTTTGGTTTTCATCACTATGCATGTTTATCTTTCTTCAAAAAAAATACAGACAAAATCAAACATTTGAGCCGGGGATCTTTGGTTGAGTTGACACTGTATGACCTACTAGTCATTACATGAATAACTGCAAAAGTAACTGTAAAAGTTCCAGACTTATTGATGGACTTCTTGGCAAGTATATCCAGGAAACACAAACAGAGCTATAACCACAACAAGTGAATCCCAAAGCCGCACTGCAATCCGCTCTCAGATAACACTGCATTAAATTCAAGTCATTCCACACAGACACTGTTTTGATTCTCACCTGCAGGTCAGTTTGGCTCCTGCGGCCCAGTGCGAACTGGCAATCCAGCGGCTTGACGGAGAGAAAAGTGGGCCTGCCATCAAAGGGCAGCACCCAGGAGCCATTGGCGCTACGGAATGGCAGGTGTCCGCTGGGAGAGATGGCCCCCGTGTCGGTGAGCTCCAGCACAGAGTCTTTGATGTGGCTGATGATCTGATGGTTCTCCTCCAGGAGCTGCTCAAGCTGCTCGATGCGGTTCTGCAACACCGAAATCTGGCTCTGAAAAAAGGAGGGGGATGGAGGTGTAATCTATCTACCACCACAATCTACAACATCACATGACTAACCTGAGCAGTGGTTTTCAGTCCACCACTCTGCACATTTTGTGCTTATCCCATATTTAACACACATTCGGATTATCGACTTGCTAGGAAAGAGCTCCATACACTGAACTGAGTGTGTCAGATAAAACAGATTGATTGAAAACCACTGCTCTAGAGGGGACGACAAACCAAGGTACACAGGACTGGCATGGCTGACCTGTAACACGTCTACAGTATCACAAACAAACTAGATTTGAAATTTTTTTAAGAAAGATGCAAGTAGCAATTTTTAGTAGGGATGTCGTGAAAATTACCCCATGATTTACTCACTCTCAAGCCATCATAGATGTATATGACTTTCTTTTTTCAGACAAATACAATCTAAAGTTACATTTAAAAAAAATGCCCTGGCTCTTCCAAGCTTTATAATGGCAGTGAATGGGTGTTGAGATTTTGAAGCCCAATAAAGTGCATAAACCAATCATAAAAAGTAAGTGGGGTTAATAAATACTAAGTCTCATGGCGACTTTACAATATTTTTAGAATATTGTGCATGCAAATGATCCAGATTGAGAGCACCAGGTGATATTCCAATGTCTCAGACTTTATATTCTGTCAGGTTTATATTATACAATTATATTATACAATATGCATTACAATAATATGTTTTTCAGGCTCTTTAATGTGGCGTAAAGCTGTATTCGCTTCATTTTAAGTATCCAGCGTAGGACCTGAATAAAAAGTTGCTCCTGTTCTGCCTATTAATAAATATCATATTCTTAATATTAAGTGGTTTCTGCAAGCGTCCTTAAAATCGGCTGTTCCTCATCATAGTAAGATGATGCTATACTCTCAAAATATTATAACTTTTATTTCGAAAGTCTCTCAGTATTTTGACTTTGTTCTTTGAATAATCCGACTTTGTTCAACTTTTTTTCTTGGAGTATTTCGACTTTGTTTTCGAAATACTTCTACTTTGTTTTTAGAGTATTTCGACTTTGTTCTCCGAGTACTACAACTTTGTTCTCGTTTTCATAGTACTTTGAATTTGTTCTTGTTTTCATAGTACTTCGACTTTGTTCTCCGAGTACTACGACTTTGTTCTCATTTTCATAGTACTTTGAATTCATTCTCGTTTTCATTGTACTTCGACTTTGTTCTCGTTTTCATAGTACTTTAAATTCATTCTCGTTTTCATAGTACTTCAACTTTGTTCTCGTTTTTATAGTACTTTGAATTTGATATCGTTTTCATAGTACTTTGAATTCGTTCTCGTTTTCATAGTACTTCGACTTTGTTCTCGTTTTCATAGTACTGGAATTTTTTCACAGTTTTTTTTTTTTTTTTTTTTGGCTAGGATGTTCTAAAGGTTTTCAAAAGAGATGCTATTCCGGTCCTTAGATATGTCTCAGATCCTTTCTTCAATGTAAATTTTTTTTTTTTCCCTGCCATTTTATCATCCCCCAGGCGGATCACAAGTGCGATGGCTTAGAAAAGTAATAGCACACCTCTCCCCAACATGCCGCATGATTTGAGGTATCATTTAGATCCGTAGTACAAAGGGTGAGGGATGAGTTGAGTGTAAAAACGTAATACTTAGGATTGGGAGTTTCTTCAAATCCCTTGCCTTAGCAAATATTACTAATATCAAGTGTCACAGAAGCTGTAGAAGTGTTTGCTGGTGCAAAGCTCACTGACAATCAAATTGAAAAATGATTTAGTGCAGGCTTTGAATACAAAACATACCTGAATTTCCATAATGTGCATTATTTTTCCCGAGGCTTATGATGTGAAGCACATAAAAACGTGCTAATTCACACACCATCAACTATGTGCCATCCTATACGCAATTTCTAGAAGAACACCAACACATTTCCTAATAATTAGGTTTTTTGCATTTACAAAAAGAAAAGGCTTTGGTTTCGTGGCAGAAAAACGCCAGGACTCACAGGGAGTTATTCACTAGCTAATTTAGTAGTTAATTAGCTCGACTCAGAGCCAAAAACGAATTGGTCACGTCACTAGCTTTTACACTTGCAAGCCTGAAAAAAACCCACCGAAGACTTTGATAAATGGAGCCATTCAAACAGACCCACACAGCAAAAAATGTAATCCAGGACAAAGGGAATTCATAAAGAGATCGCCGACTTACCCTAGGAAAGTTGCCGGCGCTCTGTCTCCTGGCGGGATCGTGTTGGACGCGGTCCAACATCAGGTAGAGAGAGAAGACGGCCACACAGAAGATGGCCCCGCCGCAAACGGTCACCTGCTTCTTCAGTTTCATCCTCCTCTGCTTATCTGATAGATGCTAATGTTCGGGTCAAGAAGAGCGGAGACAAAAGAAGACGATGTTAGCCCACACAACAAATGATTTCTGATGAAGGTTTCCTAAAAGTGAAAAAGTGCTGGAAAAGACTCAGAGATGTTTAAAGTCCACCTCTGCTCTCCCATAGAGCTCCAAATTCTAAAGCAGGGGCTCGTGGGATAGGGGAGGGCTAGGAGAGGCGGTGAAATATACACGGGGGACGCCGATCAGCGGGAACCGCGCAGCAGTCTGTCAACTGCGACCGAACCGCGGCCAATTCCAGCCTCCTTCAAAGTGCCCCTTGTCCTCGACCATTCAAACCGAAGAAAGGAAGGAGAAAAAAAGAACAACACAGGTTCTGAACAGCGGGAGCCCAGACAGGGAATCTAATGTCCCTCTGGCAAAGCCGGTCTATGTGTGTGTGCATATATATGTCATTACGGCGAGGACATGTCCCCAGCACTTTATCAAACAGCTTCCGACAGGGATGGATCTAATACAGCATCTCCAGTTCTTGAGCAAGAGTTCTCATTGTGTTAGTCGGTAATGTTCTCTCCTGCTCAGCTCTCAGACGCACGCTCCAATTTGCTGCTCGTGATACAGGAATAATAAAAAACAACATGTGGTCACTCACGAAATGCATCAAATGATGAACAGCACCAATTTCGGTTAAATGAAATGGCGTTAAGAAGTTATATTAGGGCAAATCAGCACCCAAAAACCATAGAATGAAAAAAACAAATACATAGTAATAATAATAATTAAAAAAAAATAAAAAATTATATATAATTTATATTTATATAATATATAAACTGTATTTTAATTAATTTTTAAAGAAATAATAACTTATAGAAAAATATAATGTCATGGATTTAATACATATTAATAAATATAATATAATCTTTATATATTATATACAGTTTCCGTTGTTATTAATAACTGTAAACTACAATTAATAAACACAACAGAGTTGAAATAAAATAATATTAGCTAAAAAAGCAAATATATATTTGTTTTTCATCTAACGTATATAAACAATAGAATTGTTTTTTATAGTTTTTAATGTTTAAACAAGGTTGTTATTAATAACTGAAAACCACAATTAATAAACAATTTCATTCATATAAAGCTAAAACAAAATATAAATATTAGATAAAGAAATATATATTTGTTTTTATTGATTTACTGTATTTGTAAAAAAATTAAACTTATCATACAATGTCAAAAATGTTAACAAATAAAATACAATATTATATAAACATATGATATAAACAATTAATAACTGAAACTACATGAAATTATGACATACATGACATAATTCTCATTTATTCAAATAAAGCTGAAGTAAAATATAAATGAAATATAAATGGTATAAATATTTACATGAAAAACAACCTTAAAAAATAAGTTTAGTATAAATTTAAAGTACAAAAATGACTAAACTAAAATAAATAAAAATAAATTGAATCAAAATAACTAATAAAAACCACAAAAACGCATAATAAAATGACTAAAAGTCAAATTAAATTGAAAAAAAAAAATAAAAGCTAATTAAAAATATTAATAAATAACATTGCTAGTGCATAAATAATCCTAAATCAACACTATTTAAAGGGTGCTTGGACATTTCTAATTGAGCTGTTTTGTGATTATTTACTTGAAAATACGCAAATGCGTAACCTGTTAGCGTTCTGCTGTACCGCTCGCAGTACACTGCATGCGTGTTTATATACATTTGACAGAAATGCTAAGGGATTAATTGTAAAAAAACATTATTAAGCTAAGTCTTTGTGACATCAGCACCACCCAAGTGTCTTTGTTTTTAAAACAATGTGATGCCTGTATGTGTGTGTTTCTCTCACTTACAGGGTTGAATGTAGTCCTTCACAGGGCAGTGGTCACTCCGGTCTGAGTCGGCAGAGGAGCCATCGCAACAAATGCAGGTTTCCACTGAGCAGAGAAATGACCGGAGCAGAATAAGAACGACCTGGCTCAGTACGCCCCCTCTTTCTTAAGCCTTTTTTCCTTTCCAGCTTGGCTGACGGGTCTTCTGATGGACACTGATGATGCAGATCTGCTTGTGCACTATGCTTTTAATGTCATAACGTATCCAAAAAAGTCTGGAGTCTTAATCTTTAGGGGGCCGAGTGCAAGCAACGTCCCTTTTCTGCACTCAAGGACGACTGACCTTGATTCCCAATGATTCTGGATTATCAGGTCCTACAACAGAGGAGGCAGTTCTGGGAAGTGCACAAATTGGAGCGACAAAGGAAGGTGGCGTCTCGCATACAAGATCCAAAAAGCAAGACAAACCCAGAGCAGCGTGGCCTGGATTTGCCTGTAAAAACAAGCAGGTGTTCTCTTTCCCTTGTCTCACAAATCTAATATGAAGTTAATCCCGTCAGCTTCGAGTCGGGCAGTGTCTTAGCGCTCTCCAGAAGGATTTGGGATTAGGCCTTTTCCTCCAGCACTGGTAAACAGCTCAACCGATCCCACATCCAAAATGGAGAGATTCCAGGAACGGCTACATAAAAACTGAGAAGGCTACAAAAGGGAATCTTAATGGAACGGCTCTTGATGGAAGATAATAAAGCTAGTTTTAGAAAACTAATGAATAGAATTGGTTTGAAGCTCTTTCTTCCATGTTTTCTATTTTGAAGCTCCGATTTCCACAGCAAGCCTCAGAAACAAAGAGCCAACCACCTGTGAAAACAAACAATCTCAGTGAACGATGTAGTGTAATGGTTCTCCCAAATACTACACGTGTAACGCACCAAACACATGAATCTACTAAAGTGGAAATCAAGACAATGGCAGCCGGTCAATAAATCAATTTAAAAAACACATCTGTAGATTTTGGAAGCAGATATTATAATACAAAATGTATATAAACACTACCAGTCAAAAGTTTTTAATGTTTTTTTTTTATTATTTTTAGCATCATTACTCCAGTCACATGATCCTTCAGAAATCATTCTAATATGCTGATTTGCTGTTCAAGAAACCTTTTTTTTTCAGGATTCTTTGATGAATAGAAAGTTCAGAGGGGGGGTTATAGAAATGATGCTTTAAATTGATCAAAAGTGATGATAAAAACATTTATAATGTTACAAAAAAATGTTCTTCTGAACTTTCCATGCATCAAAGAAACCTGAAAAATTCTACTCAGCTGTTTTTAACATAATAATAATAATAATAATTATTATAATATGTTTTTTGAGCAGCAAATCAGAGTATTAGAATGATTTCTGAAGGATCATGTGACTGGAGTAATGATGCTAAAAAATCTGTGTTGAAATCACAATAAATTAGATTTTAAAATATATTTAATTAGAAAACAATTATTTAAATAGTAAAAATATTTCAAAATTTTGCTGTTTTGCTATACTTTGGATCAAATAAATGCAATAAATGCCTTGGTGAGCTGAAAAGACTTAATTTACTGAATAGACAGAAATGTACTTTTGTAAAAAAAACTTTTGACTAGTAATGTATATATATATATATATATATACCGTGGCCTAATGGTTAGGGAGTCTGACTTGTAACCAAGAGGTTGCGAGTTCGAGTCCTAGGTCCGGCAGGGATTGACGGTGGGGGGAGTGAATATCCAGCGCTCTCTCCATCGTCAATACCACGACTGAGGTGAGACCCTTGAGCAAGGCACCGAACCCCCCAACTGCTCCCCGGGCGCCGCAGCAATGCAATGGCTGCCCACTGCTTTGGGTGTATGTTCACAGTGTGTGTGTGCACTTGGATGGGTTAAATGCAGAGCACAAATTCCTAGTATGGGTCACCATACTTGGCCTCACGTCTCGTCACTTTCACTTTCACTATATATATATATATTTGGGCTCAACAGATTATCGGCACTGATATTAAGCATTTTTATGGTTATTGGTATCGGTCATTTTCAATGCGGATTTGCCGATAAAATTATTTATAAGCATTTAAAGAGAGTTTTTGTCAGAGCCATTGTTACATTTAATTTTGACATTTTAATTTTTACACCAAACATATATTTGTTCAAAATATCAGTTATCGGTATACTTGATCTGTAATAATCAGTATCAGTCAACCCCTAATATATACATCTAAAAAAATATATTAGGGGTCGACAGATTATCGGCACTGATATTAAGCATTTTTATGGTTAACGGTATTGGTCATTTTCAATACCCATTTGCCGATGAAATTTTTTAAAAGCATTTAAAGAAAGTTTTTGTCAGAACCCTTGTTATTCTTTATTTAGATATTACATTTCATTTTTGCACCAGACAGAAAAATATCAGTTATCGGTCTGCTTGATATGTAATAATCAGTATCGGTCAAGTCCTAATATATATCTAATAATATACATAAATATTAGGGGTGGTAAGAGTATCAGAAATATAGATAGATAGATAGATATTATACTATGATAATATGCCAGAAAAACATACTAAATTGCTTTTACTGGTCCACTGAAATAGCTAAAAATAGTACAAATAAATAAATACATTTATTAATTAATTACATAAAAAAATACATTTTGTGGTATCAGTAATTGTCCATTTTTATATCATACATTAGAATGTTTGAATAAAGCGTGAAAAAAATATTTGATGGACCGATATATTGGCCATGTTAATGAATTGATCCGGCTCTTTGATATTTGCTTGATAATTAAATCTGCTTAGCTGCGTATCAAAAGCCAGTTCCTAACAGGCCTAATCAATGGATAATACATATATTTTTCAATATCTGAATGAACATTCATTAGATTAACAGATTAGATCCCAGTAATGTTGTACAGCTCATTTGCCTTTAAATTGGTCATCCAACACTATCAGCCACTTAAAATCCCACATTGGTCAAACACAAATTGTGAAAACAGTTTTTAAGCAAGTGTAAATGTATGATATAATAGATATCATGTAATATAATAAAAATATAAATAAATAAATTATATATATGCAAAAAATACAAGCGACGAAAGTGATCAGTAGGCTATATAAAAACTACAGCAGCCTGCCCTGAAAGTCCCAAACACCTGAACATGACTGCAGCAGCACTGTTTACCTACTTTCCAGAAATATGCCTGAAATAATGGCCTCGTCTTATGCGGGAAGGTTATCAGCACTGATATCATATCATTTAAGCACATAGTTCATCATTAAACCCGCTTGTTGCCATTGACAAACCCATTGATATCAACTGAAAGCCTTAGCCTATATGTGTACATGCAGGCAAGTTACTCGTTTTTAACGCGTTAGATCCGATCTATCCACCTCCAACTGACATTCCCGCTCAACATCAGACACATATAAGAGTTCATCAGCTAAATCCGCAGGTAAGATCGCGTACTATGCGCGTGCAGCATGTAAATACATCGGCTCTGGTCTATTCTTCAATACAAGCGGACGATCAACCTACAGAAAACACCTTTCTTACGTTTAGAATCGTTATACTGCACTTCTAGCGTTTTTTGAAACGACTGACCTGTTCGTGGCACGGATTTTAAACGAGAAAGCAGTCATGGGACATCAAATATTTACCCGTTATTTCCTCCTGAAAGGCGTCTGTGATCCTATGCAAGAGCTTGAGAATGGAGCAGAGCATTGTGGGAAGTGGAGTTTTCTGAGGGCTGAGGCGCACTGGCTTCTGATTGGTCAGACTACTGTGGGGGCTAGTACATGTTAAAAGGTGCAAATATACAATCCAGAAATTTTTACTCAAGTCCAAACCGGGGCTAGTTGTCACAGTTTTCTTAAATTCTTCTCGAAGAGCTTTTAATTGCGGAAGTCAATTTTGTATAGATAGGTAGATAGAAAATATGATCTAGTTACTGATTGGATATGTGGAAAACGAAAACATTCTTTCAGCAGAGGGGAAGGCTGATATTAATGTTTTATTTTACTGCCTTTGTCAGTACAACGGAATTCAAATTAATAGATTCCTATGTTGGATGTTGATGGACTTATATGGTCAAGACGCGCAAATGAGGCGGAGCTTCGAATCCTACCGCAGTCCAATAGTTAAGGCTGGGGTTATGAATATTAATGACGTAACTAGACGCTCGACCAGTAGGATTCGGCGGCATCATCACCCTGCATCAAAACCAGGAAGCGTACAGGCAGAACAGTCGAGAACAGAAAAACTGTGTACTTACTCTTAAGAACACTGGGAATATTTAACGGTGTTTTTAAAACGAGTAAAAACATATTACAGTGTATTCAAACCCCGAAAGTATATTTTATCTGAAAAACGAAAACAACAACGCAGTAAAAGGTGAGTTGTTTGCTATGCAACTTCACATAGTTACTGTTACAGCTCTAGACACAGATGTTATGATGACTGTATATGATGCTACACACAATACAATATGTATGTATATTTCGCATATTCTTGTGTACTGACTGTTATTGTCCTTTGTTTTTAAATGCATTTGCACATTGCAGTACAGTTGCACAACTACACCTACAATTATAGTAGTCCCAGTCATGTAATAAAATATCTGTTCTACTAGTCAAAAGTTTTTAACTTTGTAATGTTTTTAAGAAGTCTCTTAGTCCAAGCATGCATTTGATCCAAAGTACAGCAAAAACAGAAATATTTTTACTATTTAAAATAACTGCTTTCTATTTGAATACATTTTAAAACGTAATTAATTCCTGTGATCAAAGCTACATTTTCAGCATCATTACTCCAGTCACATGATAAACATTTATTATTATTATCAGTATTTAAAACAGTCAAGTAAATTAAAAAAAAGGATTCTTTGCTGAATAGAAAGATCCAAAGATCAGCATTTATCTGAAATAAAAAGCTTTTGTAACATTATACAGTGTACTATTTAAAAGTTGGAGTTTTTTTTTTCTTTTTTTTGAGAAAATACATTGATGCTATAAATTGATCAAAAGTGATAATAAAGACATGCATAATGTTACAAACGATTTCTATTTCAGATAAATGCTGTTCTTCTAAACATTCTATTGTTCGAAGAAATGGGGAAAAGAAATACTACTCAGCTTTTTTCAACATAATAATAATAAAAACAAATACATTTGAGCAGCAAATCAGCATATTAGAATGATTTCTGAAGGATCATGTGACACTTGAGGACTGGAGTAAAGATGCTAAAAATTCAGCTTTGAAATCACAAGAATAAATTACATTTTAAAATATAGTAGAAAAAAGTTATTTTAAATAGTAAAAAAAAATATTTCAAGTGTGACTGTTTTTGCTGTACTTTGGGTCAAATAAATGCATGCTTGGTGAGCAGAAAATACTTATTTAAAAAAAAGTTTTCGGTCCAAAAACTTTTGACTGGTAGTGTATCTCCACATTGAATGTGTTTTTATCAATATTTAGATGTCCCAGGACTCCTCTACGCTGAGGGAGGAAGGAAACAACCATTTTAAAGCCGGTGATGTGCAACAAGCCCTCAGCTGCTATACCAAAGCTCTAAAGATCAGCGACTGTCAATCCGAAAACGCAGTTTTGTACCGCAACCGAGCAGCATGCTATCTTAAACTTGACGACTACGCCAAAGCAGAGGAAGATGCCACCAAAGGTAAAAATGACATCTAGGTTCTGACCTTCATCACCAACATCCTGTCCAGAACTCTAACCGAGTCGCTTTTCCCGTTCTCAAGCTTTGGACGTGGATCAAGGAGACATCAAGGCCCGATTCCGTCGAGCGCAGGCTCTCCAAAAGCTTGGACGGTTAGACCAGGCGTTCATGGATGCTCAGAAATGTGCACAGCTGGAACCTAAGAATAAAGCTTTCCAGGATCTGCTTAGACAGCTAGGAGCACAGATCCAGCAGAAGGTGGGTTATGAGTGGTGCTTGCGAAGGAGAGCATCACTGTTAGTATTTATGATCTGAAAATGAAGCCGTATTTGTGTTTATATACAGGCAGCACAGCTGTCCTCCACAGACTCACGAGTTCAACAGATGTTCAAACTCCTTTTGGACAGTTCAGCGCCAATTTCAGAGAGACAGAAGGTGGGAAAAGCCACCTTTATATTTACTAGAAATGTAGAATTTATAACATACAGTCTTTGAGATGTTCTCTACTGTGCTTTAATCAGGCTGCTCAGAACCTGGTGGTGCTTTCACGGGAAGATCCAGGCGCCGAGCAGATCTTCAGAAATGATGGAGTCAAACTCCTCCAGAATCTTCTTGATTCCCAGCAGGAGGAACTGATCCTTTCTGCTCTCAGAACTCTGGTTGGACTGTGCACCGGACACCAGTCAAGAGTGAGTAACTGCTCTTCCCCTCACAACCAAGTGTATTATTTTAACACAAAGGTATCATATATTGAAGCATATTGTTTTGTTTGTAGACCATGGCTATTGTGAACGAGGTGGGCATGGACAGGTTGTGCGGCGTCATGGGTTCTGCTGCTTCCACCGTGTCTCTTTCAGCCTGCCATCTGGTCCAGGTGATGTTCGAGGCTCTTACGGAGGGCATGAAGAAAGAGATAAGAGGGAAAGATGAGGCCATACTGCCAGGTGAGATGCCGACCTTCACTTTGAGAGCTCCTACTCTATTTCAGCGACCTACTTTAAGCTCACGACGAGACCAGAAATAATTTCCAGCTGAGAATTTCTGTTCTACTTCTTTAAGACAGTAAGTGTTTATGGCCGCAGGGTTTAGTTTACTAAAACTTCATACTTGAAATAAAGTAAAAAAATAAATGAGGTTAAATTAAATATAAAAATATATAAATTTAAAAAATTATAAAAGTTACACAGACATCTATAAAGAAACAAAAACGACTAAAAATTATTAAGTTATTTAAAAAAAAAAAATACTAAAACTTTAAAAAATGTATTAAAAAAACGATTAAAAATCATAATAATAATTCCAGCAGTATCTCAATGATAATGTCAAATAAAATAACACTGTATGGCTGATATTGCAAAATAAACCCCAGTTGGTGGATCAGGACTCGGACATGAATCAGAGAGATTTAGTGTCACTTTGAAGAGGTTTATTTTATTACATGACTACTTAAGTAAGTAATTAAAAACATAGATGCTTAAATAACACATAATAAATAAAACTAACACATAATAAATAAAACTAATTAATAATTAAAACTTCATTAAAATAGTGATTTTTTTTTTTTATAGAGGAAACAATATTAAATATATAAATGCAAAAGCCTCTAAATCCATCTGACATCTTTCTTTAAAAATGCTTTTTTATCAGGCTCTGATGTATAGGTTTCTATGTAAGTACTGGTACTTCTGATTGGGCTGAGGGTGGGATTTTAGCGAGTTTAAAGTAAAAGTATGTGTCGAGAGCATTCATTCAGTATCATTATCTTATTTTTGACTGAGATGGCTTTTAGCTGGTTTTGCATCTGAACTCTTTATGTATATGTTTATATATAGAACTTAATTTAACTTGATGTATTAAATAAAAATTACTAAAAATTACACAGACATATTTAAAAGACAAAGACAACTAAATATGATTTAAAAAAACAAAACAAAATTACTTTAACTAATATTATAAAATGATATTGGAAAATATATAACAAATTGATAAATTAAAAATTACTACTTATTTTGACTTAAGTAAATAAATAAAAACATAAATGCATGAATAACACATAAATAAAACTATGAACATCTAAACTATAACTATATCATAAATATCAATAAAATAGTGATGATCTTTTTTTTTGTATTATATAAGAAGAAATGGTGATATGAAAAATTATGATATGAGAAACTTGCAGGTAATCGTTTACATATATATATTTGTCTGCAATTTAACTTTAGTTGTATTAAATAAAAATGTATAAAAACTACACCAACATATATAAAAAATAAAAATAAATAAATATGACTTTAAAAAACACAACAAAATTACTAAAACTTTAACTAATGTTAAAAAATGAAAATGATTAAAAATGACTATTTATTTTGACTGCTGAAATAATTAAAGCATAAAAACGTAAATGCATAAATAAATTAAACTATAAAGAAATTAGGGATGGGCGATATATATTGGTCGATAAATTCATGCGCATCTCGTCAGTAAAGCCGGTTCTTTGATTAGCGGTAAATCTCCATCACCTGTGTTCAAATAGAGCGCCAGTTTATTCACAGAGCCGTAGTTCACTGAAAAGCTACCCCAATGAATCACCCGCAAAACAGAACCAGATATTGCGTAGCTTGTCAGCGATCTATGGCTCTGTGAATAAACTGGCGCACTATTTTAACACAGGTGATGGAGATTTACCGCTAATCAAAGAACCGGCTTTACTGACGAGATGCGCATAATATCGATCGATATATATCGCCCATCCCTAAAAGAAATTAATCATTTTAATATCAATAAAATAGTGCACTTTTTTTGTTTTTATTGTATTATATGAGAAACTAATCAGTTTTCTTAGGAGAACTAAATGGAAAATTATATATATATATATATATTCTTTTAGAATTCCACGTTTGACCAATTAGAATCCAGTATTAAACGTTAAAGTGATAGCTCTCAATTATACTGTAATGTTGAATGGTTATATTCAATGGTTAAATGTTAGGGGGAAAAATTGGAATCAGTGATACTTGCATTCAGTCATAAAAAAAAAGATGGCATTAAACAAGTATTATAAATATATACATAAATGTTTTTTATGTAGTATCTACATTAATTTTAATCATGAATGTGAAATTCTTGCAGTACAAATGTATAATTAAAAACTTTAATGTCAGGTAGGATTAATCGCAATTAATTTCAGGAAAAAATGTGCTATTGATTAGTTAATTTTTTTTAATCGATTGACACCACTTATATATATATATACACACATACATGCATACATATATAATACTTTTTTTTTTCGTATTTCCTCCTACAAACTTTAAAGGGTTTTTAAATATAATATAAAACATAAACCTACATATAATTGTAGGAACTTGCTGTAATAATACATTCGAAACATTTCTGCTATCCTCTTGAATTATAAATATGAAATCTAACTGAAATTGCATCAATTTTGAAAATGTTTTGTATGTATTGCAGAACCCTCCCGCGAGTTGCGTTCCATGTTGCGTCATCTAATTGACATGCTTCCTGCATCCAGCGTGTCTGGAGCCGGACGTGACAGCGCCATCAACCTGCTGGTCAAACAGGTGCCGCGAAAATCCTTGAAAAACCCAGACAACTCTCTCACCCTATGGGTCATCGACCAGGGTATGTTTGACAGGCTTTGATCTGCTCTCATGTTAGATTTAGTAGACATGTATAAAGAGGTTTTTCCATGTCCAAAATCCTTTGACACCTGAACAGGCCATTTGATGTTTTTTTTCTTTTTAACTTTTCTTTAGGGCTGAAGAAGATTCTAGAAGTAGCAGGAACTGTGCCTGAGATCGAGGGTGGGCCGCCGCTCACAGACAACACTCCCATGAGCTGCTCCGTTCTACTTAATAAGCTTTACGATGACCTGAAGAGTGATAAAGAGAGGGAAAACTTCAACAAGCTTTGTGAGGAATATGTCCAGTAAGTTCTATATAGGCAGAATTGTGAGAGATATAGTCAAAAGAGAAAAGTTACTAGTATTTTTGTTTTTATTTGTTTTGTTTTTTTCTACAGGTATCACTTTGGCAGCTCAGATATGGAGAGTAAACTACGAGCGATACAGACGGTCTCTGTACTACTGCAGGGTCCCAGTGATGTGGGAAATCGCACCCTGGAGCTGAGCGGCATCATGGAGGCTGTCATTTCCCTTTGTGCGTCTGAAAACATCACTCAGCAGCAGGTGGCAGTGGAGGCGCTCATCCACGCCGCTGGAAAAGCCAAGAGAGCGTCGTTCATAACAGCCAATGGTGTGGCTCTGCTGAAAGACCTGTACAAGAAGAGCGAAAATGACCGGATACGTGTGCGAGCGCTGGTGGTGAGTGTTCAGGCTCAAAGACATCCACATTTCCAGAGATTTATTTTTTGTTTGCTGAATTCAGTTTGTTTCCCATGTGTTTTGTAGGGGTTGTGCAAACTTGGCTCCGCTGGAGGCACCGATTTCAGCATGAAGCAGTTTGCAGAAGGTTCAACACTTAAACTCGCCAAGCAGTGCAGGAAGTAAGTTTTGAGCTTTGTTAATAGCATCGTAGTGGGTAATTACTCATTTTTAAAAAAAATAGTTTAGACACTCCTGTCCTTTAAGAAAACGGTTATCATACTAATGTTGAGGGACTGAGAAAAAAAAATAGCAAAATGTTTTTTAGGAGATCTCAAAGTTAAAATATTAACCTATTATTAATAAGATAAGATAAGATTTTTTTTTTAATAAGAAATATTTTTATTATTATTTTAATATTTTGTAATAAATAGTTGTATTGTGTTATTAGTTAAATAGTTACTGTTAAATAAATAATTTGGTTATATGATTTATGTATTATTTATTAATGTTTATTTTTAAAATTTAGTTAATGTAGTATTTGTATTTATATTTTGGTTTATTGATTCATATATTATTTAATAATATTTATTGTATTATTTTTTTATATTTTGTAATAAATTTTATTGTTGTATTATTAATTAAATATTTACTGTTAATTAATTTGGTTAATTGATTTATGAATTATTTATTAATGTTTATTATTAATTTAGTTAATATATCAAATATTATTTTAAATATTTTATTGATATTTTAGTTTATATATTATTTACTAATGTTTATTATTTAAAAAAATATATTTTTATATTATTATTGTATATACTTATAAATGGATAAATTGTTTGATGATTAATTTATGTTATGCAATATAATATAGTTGTTATATTTATGTATTTTTTAAATGTATAATATTATTTAGATATTTTATATATGTATAATGTTATTTAGATATTTTATATATGTATAATATTATATATTTTACAAAATATATAATATTATTTATATATTATATTTATGTTGATATTACATTATTAAATTGAAAAAATAAATAATGTAATATCTGTTAATCCGTAAATCTTTATTTTTATTCATGTTTATTTTTACAATTTTGTTAATATTATATATTGTTTTAAATATTTTTATTGATATTTTGGTTTATTGGTTTATATATTATTTAATAATATTTATTATTAAACAAATGTGTTAATATATTATATTATTATTATTTTTTATATTTATATTGATATTACATTATTACCATTTATTAAATGTAACAATAAAATATTTATTATTTGATCAATTGTTTAATAATTAATAATGTATAAATATCTGTTAAATCTTTATATTATTTATTATATAGTTATATATGTATAAAATATACAATATTATTAAATATATTTATGTTGATGTTACATTATTACATTGAAAAAAATCTTTTATCTTCATAATATAAAAAAACTGCAGCACAGTAGCATTTAAACTTTCATTTTACACTCTTAATTTTGCAGCTGCAGCAAAAGTGATTTTTGTATTGGTGTGCACATGTAAAGCAGACCCTTTTAGACAAGCAGAATGATCTGTAATTGCAAAGATGTACATGCAGGTGACCTTCAGCTGTCTTTCTTTCCCAGGTGGCTGTGCAATGAATCTCTTCCCCCAACATCCCGCCGATGGGCCATCGAGGGTCTGGCCTACCTCACGCTGGACGCCGATGTAAAAGAAGACCTGGTGGAGGATAAAAAAGCCCTTCAGGCCATGTTTGAGCTGGCTAAGGTATCGCCTCCTGTCCTGTTTTGGAGATACACATTGGCCATTATGCTGAACGTTGACACACATACAATTCATCATGTTCTGTTTTCTTTTCAGTCTGAAGACAAAACAGTGTTATATGCAGTTGGATCGACGCTGGTTAACTGCACCAACAGCTACGATGTGGAGAAGCCAGACCCACAGATGGTGGAACTAGCTAAATATGCTAAACAGCACGTACCCGAGGAGCATCCAAAGGTAATTATCACAAACATGATGAACGTAACTGTTATACCGATCAAAAGTTTGGGATCAGTACGATTTTTAATGTGTTTTAAAGAAGCCTTTTCTGCTCATCAAGGCTGAAAAAAAAAACAGTAATATTGTGAAATATTATTGCAATTTAAAATAGTGGTTTTCTATTTTAATATATTTTAAAACAGAATTTTTTAGTGTGATCAAAAGTTGAATTTTCAGCATCATTGCTCCAGTCTTCAGTGTCACATGATCCTTCAGAAATCATTCTAATATGCTGATTTATTATCAATGTTGAAAACAGTTGTGCTGCTCAATATTTATTTTGGAGGATTCTTTTATTACATTTTTTTTTTGTTTTATATAAAAAAGAAATCTTTGAAATAAATTAATACTTTTATTCAGCAAGGATATGTTAAAGTGATAAAAAGTGATAGTAAAGGCTTTCTATTTTGAATAAATGCTGTTCTTTTTAACTTTCTACTCATCAAAAATTCCTGAAAAAAGTATTTAAAAAAATATTAAGCAAAACAACTGTTTCCAACATTGACAATAAATCAGCATATCAAAATGATTTCTGTGACACGAAGACTGGAGTAATGATGCTGAAAATTCAGCTTTGCATCATAGAAATAAATACAATTTTAAAGTATAATAAAATAGAAAACTGTTATTTTAAATTGCAATAATGTTTCATAATATGACCCTTTTTCTGTATTTTTGACCAAATAAATGGAACTTTGATGAGCATAAGAAACTTCTTTAAAAAAACATCAAAAATCTTACTGATTCAAAACTGTTGAACGGCAGTGTATGTCATTTCAATCCCGTATCACTTTTGCCAGGACCTGGCAACCCTGTTGATTTGTTCAAACAGCTGATTCATTCAAGAATGAGATAAACGACTCTCTGCGTTCAAAACGAAACGAAACTAAACACTACTGTGTTAGTCGGAGATGCGCAACAATTCTGCTATGGCTTCAAAATATGTTCTCTGCAAAATTGAGCAAAAACACATACTATTGTGTTTGAAATATAACACAATATCAACTTCTTATTTACTGAACTGTTGTATAAAATCACATTTAAGCTAGATCGGGACAAAATCAGCACTCATATTCATGAGTTTATTGCTCTTGCTGCTCATGTGATATGTGTTATATGTAAATATGAGACAAAACACTTATTTTTTGCACCAATATCTGGATTTATGGAGTTCTTGCCCTGCCTCTTATTTGTCAACAGTCAACTGTATGAAATGTAAGATGACATACAGGTCTGGGAGTGGGGCCAGTGCGTTAAAATATATTTATTCATAATTTATTAATTAATTAATCATTTAATTAATTAAGTTAACATGTTAAACTGACAGCCCTAGTTTTTATATCACATTGACTACAGTATTGTCTCACTGTGTTTTCATGTAGGATGCTCAGTCGTTTGTAGAGAAGAGAGTGGTGAAGCTGTTGGAGGCCGGAGTGGTGTCAGCGTTGGTCTGTATGGTGAAACAAGAGAGTCCCGCGCTCACAGAGGCCTGCAGAGAGTGTATCGCCAGGTCTGCTTTCAGCTTGATCTTTCTAGAAATATTCTGTCTGCTATGAAGCACAATTAATTTGAAAAATTCTGGCCAAATTCAAAGGCCGCCATTGGAAAAGTCATTTATTTGCACTCTAGTTTTGGCCCTTTCCCACTGCTGGCACAACTGCTGTCCCAAATTTAGATTAAGCCCTGGATCAATTTGTTCCATCAGGGGAGATTGTTTGAAAATGGATTTCAGTGTGCAAAAAGCTCATTCTCCGTCCAAGGAAATGGCCTCTTTATCAGATAAAATAAGCGCCTCTTTTCCTCTTCCTGACAGGGTCATTTTGGCTCTGGTGGAGAGACAGGAGGACAGAGGGTTAGTTGTGGCACAAGGAGGAGGAAAAGTAAGTATATTCTTTCATCTCGCCTGTTGAGTTTGTTCAAACAAAAATGACTGAAGTCAAAATAATATTGTAAAATATTATTACTATTTAAAATGACTGTTTTCTATTATAATATTTACAAGTGTAATTTATTCATTTGTGATGGCAAAGCTGAATTTACAGACTTCAGTGTCACATGATCCTTCAGTAATCATTCTAATATGCTGATTTGCTGCTCAAGAAACCTTTATTATCAATGTTGAAAACAGCTTCATATTTTGGGGAAAACTGATATTTTTAGCAAAAACGTTCAAAACAACAGCATTTATTTTAAAGACAAATCTTATGTAACATCTTCCATCTTCACTTGACCCTCTAACGCTAGCACTTTCTGTTCTATTTCTATTCTGTCTACTTGTTTTCTTTTTATTTATTAAAAAATAATAATAACTTAACCCGCTAACACTCTCTCTATTCTGTTTCTGTCTACTTTTTATTTCATTTATTTACTGTAAAATAAATTTACCCTCTAATACTAGCACTCTATTCTATTTCTATTCAATCTACTTGTTTTCTTTTTATTTAATGAAAAAACATTGCTTTCTAACACTTGCACTTTTTTCTATTCTGTCTACTTGTTTTCTTTTTAATTATTATAAAAAAGAATAATAACTTGACCCTCTAACACTAGCTCTTTCTATTCTATTTCTATTCTATCTACTTGTTTTATTTTTAATATAAAAATAATAACTTGACCCTCTAACACTTACACTGTATATTCTATTTCTATTCTAATTATTTTATTTTTATTTATAAAAAATAACCATAACTTGACCCTCTAACACTTACACTCTCTATTCTATTTCTATTTCTATTCTATCTACTCTTTATTCGTTTTATTTATTATAAAAATGTGGCCCTCAAAAACTTGCACTCTCTATTCTGTTTCTATTTTATCTACTTTTTATCATTTTTATTTATTATAAAAATGTTGTCCTTGAAAACTTGTTCTCCATTCTTTTTCTATTTTCTTTTTTATTAAAAAAACCTAGAACCTCTAACACTTGTACTCTATTCTATTTCTATTTTATCTACTTTTTCCTTTTTTTTTTATTAAAATGCATGACCCTCTAAAAGTAGCATTCTCCGTTCTATTTTTATTATGTTTTCTTTTTTTAATAAAAAACTAGACCCTCTAACACATGCACTCTATTCTATTTATATTTTATCTACTTGTTTTCTTTTTATAAAAAAATGGATCCTCTAAAACTAGTGTTCTTTATTCTTTTTCTATCTACTTTTCTTTTTATTTATTCTAAAAAAAAAAACACTTGCACTTTTTTATTTCTATTCTACTTGTTTTCTTTTGAATTATTCAATTTGTAAATGTTTATGAATTGAATTATTAAACTTTTCTAAAAATCTGAAAATTGTAATTGTTTTCTTGTTTACATGATGCAGGCCTTGCTACCGCTGGTTTCTGAGAGCACAGATCGGGGTAAAATCAAAGCGGCGCAAGCTTTGGCCAAGATCACCATCACATCCAACCCTGAGATTGCATTTCCGGGCGAGAGGGTTCGTCAGCACTTTATTTTACCCTTCTGACTCATAGCAACCAAGCATTGGATGTGTAATGTGACTATTTATCTGTTTGTGTAGGTCTATGAGGTAGTGAGACCCCTGGTCAGTCTTTTGGCACTTGACTGCACAATGCTCCAGAACTTCGAGGCTCTGATGGCCCTCACCAACCTGGCTGGCATCAGCGAGAGACTCAGGTTAGCTATAATTGATCGGAAATGTAAAGAAATAGTTGACAATTACATGCCACCATTAAAACCGCATTTCTATCCCACAGGCAGAAGATCATTAAGGAGAAAGCCGTGCCTAAAGTCGAGGGCTACATGTTTGAGGAGCACGAAATGGTCCGTGCTGCTGCCACGGAGTGTATGTGCAATCTTGCCCTAAGCACTGAGGTAGGTCACATGACAGACCTTAGATTTGAATCTAAATCCTCTCTGAAAAAGACTGATGTTGTGGTTTTCTTTGATGCATCAGGTGCAGAAGAGTTACTTGGCTACAGACAGTGACCGTCTCAAGCTGCTGGTGCTCTACAGCGGTGAAGATGATGAGCGATTGAGGAAGGCCGCGTCAGGCACGCTGGCTGTGCTGACCGGAGAGATGCCCGAGCTGTGTACACGTATTCCTGACACAGTGAGTGCCGATTTCAGTGTTACTTAATTAAAAAAAACTCACATTTTTCATCTCAATCTACTTGCTTTTCTGTAGACAAGCCACTGGCTGGAGATCTTCCAGGCTCTTCTGCTCAGCGAAAGTCAGGACCTGCGGCATCGTGGAGCGGTCATCGTAATGAACCTCATGCAGGCCGACAAAAGTCTAGCTGAGAAACTGATGGAGAGTGAGGCGCTGGAGATTCTCTCTGTCCTGGCTAAAGGAGACGATCCCAAACAGGCCTCTGTTCAGAAAGCTGCCCAGCGCTGCTTGGATCTGGCTATTGAGTACGGCCTCATTCGGAACAACGAGGACGGAGTCAATGGTAATATCATGTGATGCAGTGGTACATTTTTTGAAGCCTTATGTCCGCTATGGATGAAAACGTAGCACATGCACATTTCATACTGTCTACAGAGACCAAATATTGTTTATTCACTTCCATTCCATTATGTGCACTCAATTTATTTTACATGCACATTCCAAGATATTATATGATTATGCATTCCCCTTATATGTGTGATGAGCACACATTGAAAGTATTGATCTAATGTTATTTATGTCTTGGCACATTTGTTTGATATCACCTCACCATGTATATTCAGGTCTTAACTGTTGAATGTCAAATTATGTTTTTTGGTTTTATATAAACACTAGTTTTGTTTCAGGTTTGGTGGGCTTGTTTTCATTCTTGTGTTTTTTTGGTTTGGGTGTAATCAAAACTATGGTGTTTTAGTGCCACGTAAAAAAAAAGATTACAAGATTAAAGTTGTAATATTTTGATAAAAAAAAAGTCATGGCAATACAAGAATAGGGTCAGAATATTTAGATAATAAAGTCTAAATGACTCAAATAAGTAATGTAATAAGAATTAATGGAATGTATACGTAAAAATTAAAAGATTAAAGTTGAAATATTTTGAGAATAAAGTCAAAATTATGAGAATAGTAACAGTAGTAGTGTATATTAAAAATTCAAATGTATAAAACAAAACAGAACCATTAATTCTCAAACTATTTCGAGAATAAGGTTGAAATATTTCGAGAAAAAACTTAGACTTTAATCTCAATATTTCTACTTTATTCGAGTCATTTTGAAATATTTCTTATATAATGTAATGAGAATTAAATGTAATATATAAATCAAGATTAAAATCAAAATATTTTGAGAATAAAGTCAAAATGACTCTAATGTAATGAGAATTAAATGTAATATATAAATCAAGATTAAAATCAAAATATTTTGAGAATAAAGTCAAAATGACGAACAATAGCTAGTAGAACGGTAGTGTATATTAAAAATTTAAATGTATAAAACAAAACAAATATTAATTCTCAAACTATTTTGAGAATAAGGTCGAAATATTTCGAGAATAAAGTTAGACTTTAATCTCAATATTTCAACTTTATATAAGAAATATTTCACAGTATTTGAATAGTAGTGTATATTAAAAATGCAAATGATAAAACAAAACAAACATTAATTCTCGAAATATTTTGAGAATTATCTAGAAATTATAAAAAAAATTACGAGAATAATGTCGAAAAAGAAATGGCATGAATTCTCTCGCTTTCCGTAGAATCCAACCCATGTGACACGTGACTCACCGTGACCAATCTCACGCGTTCCATGCGCGTCAATACAAGCGTGAGCAGCAATATCATTCTCGTACACGTTGGCGTTGTTTGAATGGGAAAACAGTTGTATATAATGTAACAGAACTATGGTTGACTGTAGCGTTTTCACCTACACTAACAAGGACTTTATAAGTGATGTTTGCTCCGGACAGCAGACCAGGTCGAGATTTGACATCGCGCTGCGGTCCGGATGGACTGAGAAGCGAAATGCCGGGCTCTTCCGGTACCACCTGGACGATCTGGAGACGCGGATCCTCCCCGGTCCATGCGGCTACATCGCTCAGCTGAACATCCTGAGAGGCATCGAGAGACGAAAACCCCAGGAGATCCTGAGCGTCAGGCAGAACTTTGACCCGAAGCAGTTTAATTTCAACAAGATCGACCCAAAAGAGCTGCTGTTTGAATTACAGACAGAAAGTGAAAGCTCGTGTGACGCTAGATGTCATCAGAATAGTTCAAAACAGAAATGCAAAGTCATAATAAACGTAAGTCCGTTGGAATTCGGTCACTGTCTGCTTGTGCCAGAACCGGACAGGTGTCAGCCTCAGATATTGACGCCTTTGGCGGTCCGAATAGGGATAGAAACGGTCCTGCTCAGCGCTGATCCAGGATTCAGAGTTGGTTTTAACAGCCTAGGTGGTTTTGCATCAGTCAATCATCTCCATCTTCATGGCTATTACCTGAATTACCAACTGAGGATTGAAACCTCTCCAGCCGAACCAATCCTGTCTCAAAAACATTTGTATTGTCTTCTGGACTTCCCAGTAGGTTTCCTGTTCTATGTCCAGAGTTCAAACCTGGATTTGATTGTCAATGCAGTATGTGGTCTTACGGATATTATGGTTGATAGGAATATCGCACACAACCTCTTTATCACCCGAGGTTGCCCACCGCAGAGGGAACGTGACATGTCTTCGTCCCAAAATGGGGTGAGGGTTATCGTATGGCCCCGGGTGTCCAGTTTTGGGGCCAAAGAAGAGTCGGCTTTCAACGTTGCCCTGTGTGAGCTCGCCGGACACCTTCCCTTCAAAAACAAAGAAGACTATGAGACAGCCACTGAGGATGGAGTCCAAGACATCATACGGAAATATTTGCTGCCACAAGAAGAGTTCAGTGAATTGCAAAAGCATGTCATGAAATGTTTATAGATCACAGATCAATATATCCTCTCTCAAAATAAGGGTTTTGGAATTCCTAATAAATGTTGATGTAGTAAATATATACATATATATTCTATTTATTTTTTAATGGATTATTTAAATTTTCACCCTTTTTTCTTTCTCTTGAAGTTACAAATGAAGTGATTCTTATACATAAGGCTGTCAAATCAATTATTTGGTGATTAATTACATATGTATATATTTAAGAAATTTATTGGTAAATAGATAAATATGAATATATATAAATATTTCCAAAATATATACATGTATTTGTGTGTATTTATACATATAAATTTACACACACACACACACACACATATATTATGTAAGCACAAACTTTTATTTTGGATTAGATGAATCGTTTTGACAGCCATATTTCACATATAAATGGTGTAAAATTATTCATATATATATATATTATTTTTTAATATAATATATATAATAATATAAATTTAATTAGAGCTGTAAAATCGATTAGTCATGATGAATCACATAAAGTTTGTTTACATAATGTGTGTACTGTGTATATTATATAAATATAAAAAACATACATGTATTTAAGAAATAAATTCATTTATGTGTGTATATATGCAATTACAATATATATATATATATAATATAAATCATATAAATATGAATATGCAAAATATATGTGGTGTAAAAATTATATATTTTTTATTTCTTGTTATACTGTGTATGTGGTGCTAAATATTTGATATTTGTATATATGTTATGTGGTGTAAAATGTGTAAAATGACAAAAAATATATATTATATAATATAGTATTATATTATTATTAATAAAAATGTATTAACATTTGACAGTCAGATCAAATAACAAGTCAAAAAGAATGTTAAATCACGCTGAAAACGGAAAGTCAGGTCAAGTGCATTGCATTTGGATGTGGACACGGATTAGCAGGATTGCCAGGTTTTCACAACAAACCCACCCAATTGCTACTCAAAACTAGCCCAGTTGCGTTTTGAGGGGGGTTCACTGTTAAAGGAACTTTTTTTAAAAAAAAGCTCATTTTCCAACTTCCCTAGAGTTAAACTGATGAGTTTTACTGTTTTTGAATCCATTCAGTCAATCTCCGGATCTGCCGTTAGCACTTTTAGCATAGCTAAATTAAATCTAATACATTTAATAATTAAATTTAATTTAATAATTAAATCTGATTACACCATTAGCATCTCGTGTAAAAATGACCAAATATTTTTGATATTTTTTCCTATTTAAAACTTGACTCTTCTGTAGTTACATTGTGTACTTAGACGACAGAAAATGAAAAGTCGCTATTTTCCAAGTTGATAGGAACTATACTCTTATTCTGGCGTAATAAAGGACTTAGTGCTGGTCACGTTAGAAGTTACCTAACTGGGGACTATTTTCAGGTGCTGCGTAACATCATTGCACCTGTGGCACCCATGGTACGGCAGCAAAGTTCCCTGATTATTACGCCAGAATAAGAGTATAGTTCCTATTCATATCAGCCTGGAAACTCTTAGTAAACGATGTAACTACAGAAGAGTCAAGTTTTAAATAGGAAAAATATCGAAAATCTTTGGTCATTTTTGAACGAGATGGTCTAATCTGATTCATTGATTTATACTAAGCTATGCTAACAGTGCTAACGGCAGACCCGGAGATCTGCTGAATGGATTCAAAAACGGTAAAACTCATCTGTTTAACTCTAGGGGAGTTGTAAAATGACCCTATTTTCAAAAAAAAAGTGGAGTGTTCCTTTAAAGTAGCCCAATTCCACGGGACTTGGCAACACTGCGGATGAGACCGGAAGCCATACACATTTACAAATGTAAGCGGCAGCTCTTACAGAAAGAAAAAGGTGGATAGCAAGAGTAAAAGTTATATGCTTTCATTGACTCAATACCCGAAATCCTTCTCTATAGCTCCCTCTAGTGCTCTGTAATGGCGGAACGCCTTTAAAATACCACATTGAGTGGAGAAAAAGATCATTTGATTTTTAATAAAATACGCGTTTACAAACATTTGTTTAGTGGGCTACAGTTATTATTCAATAAGTAGGCTGACTGATTAAATTATGAAACTGCACCTAACTGAATCCATTTGCTGTGTCTCAGGACTAATAAACTATAAACATTATGATTTCTGATAATATCACGGTTCCTTTACAGAATGTTCCAGCCCAAACAAACAGCCTGACGTCTGAACTGTGTATAATTGCAGCATTTCACAGACACGCCAGGTAAGTGGACACTATTTAGTCTGATCAGATCGTGATGAACAAAGCAGATTCTGCTACGCGACGTGAGCGCAACGCGCATTCAGGCCCGCGGTGTACGTTTCTTTTCTACAAAAGGGGCCTGAAAGAGAAACTAGTTTGATGCTAAAAAAGTATATAATTCATCCCTTGGGGCCCATTATAGTTCTTTAACCGAATTTTCACCTCAAAACGCATTGTTGATGTACCGTGACTGTTCTGTCTACAGCACAATGAGGTAAAAATCCCTCCCACGTGTCGAATCGAAACCCCACGCCTGAAAGAATCCAACCCATCCTTTAAACTCTCTCTGTGGCCTCCAATACCTATTAATTCCAGGTGATGGTTGCTGTTACTAACACTAAACCGGTCTGAGGAGACCTGTGTCATCTGTTTCACACCACAACAAGAGCCCTGCTGTGCATCTTGTATACAGACCCTTTTATCTGCCATCTAGCTGGTGCCACAAACACTTTTGAGGGCGTCTGGGCGATACATTTTCCTTTGAACTGATTCTGATAGTTGTTTTGAGGTTTGACTTGACAAGGGGTCAAACCTTGATCTTATTCTGAACAATTAAACAGTGATGACTAAACATTCAAGGTGCAAATAAGGGTTTGGTGGCCCCTCTTACACTTAAACAGAGGACAAAATTATGAATGATTTATGTTTTTTGGTCAGTAGATACTATGTTTACATGTTCAGTATGATGATAATCCAGTCAAATCTATGATAAAATTAACTTTAATCAGATAATACTGAAACTACTAAATATAATATAGGTTGAAGTAGCAATAATTTTTCATTATTTTAATTATTTAATAGTTTATACTTTCAAAAGGTAGCCATTGTTTTATTATAGTGTTTTTTTGTTTGTTTGGTTTTTTTTTTTGGCATATTGATTACCATTTGTATAATAAAAAAGAAAAGAAAAAAAGAACCGTATATCAGTGGTGTAAAAAAAATATATATATATTTAATAAAAAAAAATTTTTTTTAACTTGCAACAATATTTATTATATGTAGAAAAAGTTACAGGACAGTTTTAATATTATATTATATTATATTATATTATATTATTGCCAATGACCCTCTACAGGACTAGCGCTTTAGGAAATTGATAAATTATATCATATTATATTACATTATATTGCATTATGAATTATATATTTTTAAACAATTCATTATTAATTATAATAATATAATTAATTTAATTCAAATTTCTTGAAATAATTTATAAATATTACACATTATATTTAAAGAAGGTTTTTATTTTATATTATTATAACAAATAAGAACACAAATATTAAAGATTTTTAAACCATTTAAATGTATAAATATTAAATTAATATTTAATTTAACATTATACATTATATTTAGAAAAGGATATTTATTATATTATATATCATAATTTAATTTGTATTTATTGAAATAGTTTATAAACATTGCATATTATATTATATATAGAAGGTTTTGTATTATATTACAAATTCAAATATTACAGATACTTAAATTTAAATGATTTAAACATAAATATTAAATATTTAATTTAAAATAATAATCATTACACATATTTAGAGAAGTATGTTTATTATATTATATGAAAACTATATTTTTAAATAATTCATTCATTTTAATAGTATAGTTAATTAAATTATTATTTAATTATGTATTTAAATTATTTATAAACATCAGATATTATATTTAGAGAAGGTTTTTATATTATATTATTATAACAAACAAGAGCACAACTATTAAAGATTAATATTTAATATTAATATTTAATTGAAAAAAACATTAAACATTTAATTATTATTTAATTATATATTGAAATATTTTCTAAAAAATCACATATTATATTTAGAGAATGTTTTATATTATATTGTTATAACAAATAAAAACACAAATATTAAAGATATTTAATTGAAAATTAAAAAAAAAACATTTGTAGGAGGTTATATAATATATATTATATTATATTATGAAAAACATTTTTAAATGATTTATTATTAACTATAATAATATAATTTAATTATAATTTGATTATATATTGAAATAATTTATTAAAAATATATTACATATATTACAGGTTTTTATATTATATTATTATAACAAATAAGAACACAAATATTAAAGATATTTAAATTATTTAAATTAAATTAATATTTAATTGAAAATAAATAAAACATTATACATTATGTTTGTAGAAGGTTATATATTATATTATATTATATTATATCATATCATTTATTTAAATGATTTATAAACATTACATATTTAGACGTTTTTATATTATAACAAATAAGAACACAAATATTAGATATTGACAAATAAAGGTATTATACATTATTAAAACTTATACTTTATAATTAAATTAATATTTATTTGAAAATAATAAACATTATATTATGCATAGAGTCACAGTACTAGAGGAGACACAGTACTAAGGATCATTTAACATTCATGCAAATTCTCAACGGAGAGAGAAAAGAGTTTGCTTAAGCAGAACGAGCCCCTCTCCTCATAATGTAGTGACCCACGGGAGTTCAGAATCAGAAAGAGCTTTATGGCCAAGTATGCTTGCACACACAAGGAATTTGTTTTTGTGACATTAGCTTCCAGTACACAGAGACAACAACAACAACACACAGACAATAAAAGATATACATATGTAAATATAAATAGACAAAAAAATATATAGAAAAATAAACTGAGAAATAAATAAGTGGTATGTACAGTTGTGCTATAGATGATAATAGAATAGAATAGAATAGAAAGAGATGTAGGGATGTACTAGGATGTAGGCGGTAACAAATAAATGTAAGGTTATTGCACATATATTTATTGCACAATGGGGGGAACATTTAGCTGTTCATAAGGTGGATTGCCTGGGGGAAGAAACTGTTCTTGTGCCTGGTTGTCCTGGTATTTGGGGCTCTGTAGCGCCGGCCAGATGGCAAAAGGTCAAAGAGGGAATGGCTTGGATGTGAGGGATCCAGAGTGATTTTCTGAGCTCTTTTCCTCACTCTGGATGCATACAGTTCTTGAAGGGTGGGCAGGGGAGCACCAATCATCCTCTTGATTGGTGCGAACCGTTCTCTGTAATCTTCTGATGTCTGATTTTGTAGCTAAGACAAACCAGACAGTTATTGATTTGCACCGAACAGACTCAATGACAGCTGAGTAGAACTGTTTCAGCAACTCCTGTGGTAGGTTGAACTTTCTCAGCTGGTGAAGGAAGTAAAACCTTTGTTGGGCCTTTTTTTACAATGGAGTCAATGTGAGTGTCCCACTTCAGGTCCTGGGAGATGAATGATCCCTGGAATGTCTCCACTGTAGCCACAGTTCCTCCTGAAGTCCACTCTCATCTCTACAGTATTGAGCGTGTTGAGCTCCAAGTTGTTATGACAGCACCAGTTAGCCAGCTCTTTAACCTCCTGTCTGTAGGCAGACTCGTCACTGTCCTGAATGAGGCCGATGAGTGTGGTGTCATCTTTAGAGGTGCAATCGTTGGTGTAGAGGGAAAAGAGCAGTGGGGAGAGGACATAACCCTGCGGGGCACCGTTGTTGGTGCTGCGGCTGCTTGACATGAATTTCCCCAGTCTCACCAGCTGTTGCCAGCTGCTGTCAGAAAGCTGGTGAGCCATTGACAGATAGGGCTAGCTGGTTTAATTTGGCTCTCCACATAAATTGCGTAATGTTGGATCTTTAGTTTTCTCGGTTGATGGTGTTGCTCTGGAGTTACAAAGTAAATAAAAAAATCTGGACGTTATTTTTGATCCTAGTTTGTCATTTGAGCCCTTTGTGCTGAACACTGTTAAGACTTCGTATTTTCATCTTAGAAATATTGCACGGCTGCGACCTATGCTGTCTTTCGCTGCCGCGGAAAGGTTAATGAATTCTTTTGTCTTTTCTCACCTAGATTACTGCAATGCTCTTCTTATTGGAGTTTCTAAATCTTCTATTAACAAACCTCAACATTTGCAAAATTCAGCAGCTAGAATTCTGTCAGGAGCCAGGGTTGTTGACCATATAACTCCTGTTTTAGGAATTGTTGCATTGGCTCCCGGTTAATTTCTGTATTGATTTTAAAGTTCTCATGTTAACATACAAGGCACTGCATGGTCTGGCTCCTCAGTACTTGGCTGATCTTTTAATCCCTTATACACCTAATCACAATTTGCGACCTTCCCAGAGTGGTCTTTTAGTTTTTCCTAAAACACGGCTGCGTTCTGGGGGTGGCCGGGCATTTTCATCTTACGCCCCTAAATTGTGGAATTCTCTCCCGGCTGACATCAGGGAAGCAAATTCGTTAGAAACTTTTAAATCTTGTCTTAAATCTTTTTACTTTCATCTTGCTTTTAACTGATTGTTTTCTGTATTAGTGTATTATTCTGGATTGTTGCATTTGCTGTGTTGTAAAGCGCTTTGAGAAAGTGCTCTTTTAAAGGCGCTACACTAAATAAAATGTATTATTATTATTATTATAACCTATGCAGTCTGAGCCGGAAAGAGAACTGATTAGTTCATCTTTCGAGTTCGGGTTTGAGTCGTTCGTTCGTCACGTGACACCCCCATAAGCTTAACCTATGCAGTCTGAGCCGGAAAGAGAATTGATTAGTTCGTCTCTCGAGTTCAGGTTCGAGTCATTCGTTCATCATGTGACAGCCCCATAAGATGAACGAACGACTCAAAAAATCCGAACTAACAGGTGAACTAACAAACCTATAGGATGCTGCGCATGTGCGACTGAACGAATCCCTACCAGAGACGACTCGTTCGTCCCGAGTCACATAAAAGATTTGTTCAAAATGAACGAATCGTTCAAGAACGACCCATCACTAACTTCTCACATAAGTTGCAGAATGAAGTGCAATCCCATGTTGACTGCATCATCCATGGATCTGTTTGCACGGTAAGCAAACTGCAGGGGGTCCCGTAAGGGTCCAGTGATGTCCTTCAGATAAGCCAGAACCAGTTTTTCAAACGACTTCATGACCACAGACATTAGCACCACAGGTCTGTAGTCGTTAAGTCCTGTTATCCTGGGTTTCTTTGGAACTGGGATGATGGTGGAGCGTTTGAAGCAGGTAGGGACTTCACACAACTCCAGAGACCTTTTAAAGATTTGTGAGAAGATGGGGGCCAGCTCGTCAGCTCAGGTTGTCAGACAGGCTGGTGTCAAAATGGTGTCGAATTTCACTCCCCACATTCAGCTACATGAGAAAACAGAAGTTCATATCTGAATATACACGAACCAAAAAAGCAAAGAAAAACTTGCTGATGCACTTGCTCATTCAGCCGGTGCATAAGCCGAAACAGAAGAACATTACCAGACCACGACCAATAGCATTTACATCACACACGTGCCTACACTACGTATACTATACACAAAACCAGTGGAGGTTTAAACCTTCCAGCAAAAACTTCAAAGTAAATAGTCTGGATCTAATGGGGGCTTGTATATGTCAGTGTATTTTAAACAATTCCCTGAAGCAGGGATAGATGTTAGTCCACTTTGACCTCTGCTAGGCAACCATCCTTATAACTCCATATGACTTAATGAATAACCATTTAACAACCAACTTAAGACCACAAATGCGTCATTTGGGGCAATGTCAAGCAGGATGTGTCCCCTGTCTAAAAACACTCTGAGCCTCAAGAATTACACCTTCGCCCTGTCAAAGCTCTTCACAATTAATTACAAGGGGAACAACCACATATTCTAGTAGATCAATAAGTAATGAGCTCAAACTGACGTCTAATATGTCCACCTGGAGAAAGATTAACAAACATTAATGTACCATGCAAGCACATTGCGAAAATGAGTGTATTATTACGTACAGATGACAACATTATTATGACCAACACACTCTAAAAAATGCTGGGTTAAATGTAACCCAGCATTGGGTTACATTTACATGGGTTACATGGGTTACATGGGTTGTTTTAACCCTGCTATTGGGTTGTTTTGACCCAGCGTTTGGGTCAAAACAACCCAATAGCTGGGTCAAAACAACCAAATAGCTGGGTTCGTCCCTTTTCATAGAGGCCAAGATACAACTATTTGAAAATTTGGAATCTGAGAAAAAAAAAATATATATATACAAATATTGAGAAAATCGCTTTTAAAGTTGTCCAAATGAAGTTCTAGCAATGCATATTACTTATCAAAAATAAAGTTTTGATACATTTACAGTAGGAAATTTACAAAATATCTTCATGGAACATAATCTTTTCTTAATATCCCAATGATTTTTGGCATAAAAGAAAAATCAATAATTGTAACCCATACAATGCATTTTTGGCTATTGCTACAAATATACCCCAGTGACTTATGACTGGTATTATGATCCACAAATTTTATTAAATAAATCAGCTCATTCTGGCTCCGATCCAGCTGCAATTACAAAAAGAATCCCATAACTTTTACATTTTCTAAATTTATTTGATAAATGAGCTTAAATATCTGAATAGATAATTTTTACAACGCATCATCAATCGGCCATATTGGCGGCACCGAATGTAAACAATGCCACGAAACTTGCATATTTTGCAAATTATTGCTAATAAAATGGTCAACTACTGCCATGTTTTGAACTGTACTAAAAGGTGTTTGTGGTTGGCCAAACTGAAACAGGATTTCCAGGGCAAGAATCTTGACAACATTTGTGTTTGTTCGTATCATTTTGGGTCAGGTAGGTGAAATATTAAGCTAATATCTTAATTAATACTGCTCATATGTATCTTTACCACCTATTAACTTTAGTTAACAGTCAAAATATTGCGCTCTTTCCTGCTTACTAAGTCCTTCTCTGTATGATTTAGCAGCTTCCGTGGTTTAGACAGCATAAATTAGCAGAACAACCTATTCAGTAGTACATTAACCTTGCAATCCATGCTGTTGTTTACATCCAAGTATCGCCAATATGGCCGTGCATCCGCCGTGACTTAAGCGCAAACCCTATGAAATGGGTAAATAGATTGACACCAAATGTTATTTTGAATGGCTTGATAAATTGATCTTTCCCAAGTAAATACTGGTTATTGAAACACATTTATTAAGCACATATAGTTTTCACAGATTTATGTCTCTTTAAATAATATTTTTAAATAAAAACGTTTTAAAACGTCTCCACACTTTAAAGTGTAGCGGTCATTGAATTCCGGAAATAGTACGCTAGCTCCCGCGTAAATCAGTTTAGTGGCGTTTGAAGGCGTGTAATCTGGTTTGCAGTGGCTGAAAATCGCCGTTTTGACTGAACAGGTTTACTCTAAACTAAAAGTTTCACCCTGAAATATTTTAATACTCATATTAGAACTGAATCCGAATATTGCCACTACAACACACACGTGGTTTAAAAATCCGAAGCGCCGTCAATTAGCAACATGTGGCGTGACAATCAATCATCCTAAAACATTACTCTCAAATGTTTTTACTTTTCTGAGGGAGGGGGAGAGGAATGGAGTTACGGATTACGGACACACCTCCGCGCTCCCGCTGCGTTTAAAAGTAACACTAATGCGCGTCCACGTCTCTTAACAGCAGCATCATCACCAGACTGCTTTATGAACAACCTGCAAACCTGCAGACATGGGCAACTGCATGGGCGGCATTACTGACATCTGCGACAGGCCGAAGAACACTAACATTAAATTGAGATTACCTACCGTGTGTTTCATCTGGCAGCTGTCCATGATTATTCTTTTTGGGGTGTTTGTGCGGTATAATAAGGAGGCAGATACTCACTGGGTTGACTACAGAAAGGAGAAAAACATCACAAGTGATGTCGAGAATGACTTCTACTTCAGATATCCAAGTAGGTGCACAGTTCTGTTTTCTTATTTATTGTCGATTTAATTATTATTATTATTATTATTAGCATTATTACTGATGTGAATGAATTAATACAAGTTTTATAATTAGTATTGCCATGTTCTAGAAAGCATTGTCTGTTTATAATTGTCAGCAGTTACATCCTTATATATGTGTGTGTGTGTGTGTGTGTGTGTGTGTGTGTGTGTATATATATATATATATTAGTATGTATGTGTGTGTAAGGAAAAGTGTGTATAAAATAATGTCATTTTATATAACTTTATATTTATATATCTAGCCTATTTATTTCCTTTCATCATCTTTTCATCTTCACTAGTTTATTAAATGTGATAAATAAATTTTAGAACACGACTATTCCAGTTAGTCATAGATGTAAGGTCATAATAAAGGCATGGACAAAAAAAAAATGTAAATAAAATAAATAAAAGCATGTATAACACGCAGACCAGCTTTTCAAAACTTTTTAAACATTCCAGAGAATATATAGAATATATTGTATTAAATATTTATCATATAAAACAATTAAATTATTATATATTTGAAAAAATGTAAATAAATTGTATGTGTGTGTGTGTGTGTGTGTGTGTGTGTGTGTGTGTATATATATATATATATATATATATATATATATATATATATATATATATATATATATATATATATATTATTTGTCAATACAATATATTTTATTATATGATTTATTAATATAAAATATAGTATAAAAAAAATGGTTTACATTATTTAAATATTTATTTACATTAATTTTTAAACTTAATTTTTTAAAACATTCTAGAGAATATAAAATGTTGTTTACAATATTTTAATATAAACAAATTGTTTTTATACATTTAAATAACTTTATTTAAAAAATATATATTAATTGTTGTAATTATTATTACTATTACATATTTTGTATTTTGTCTATTTTATTTTCAAATAAAGTGTATTATTATAAAATGTTGTTATAAAAATATTATGTAAAAATAATTTGATAATTAAAATGTTTAAATTTAATTTATATAATGTATAAAATTATTTTACAAATTCAGTGTTTGTGTGTGTATATGTACATTTTTTATTTAATAATATTAAATATTATAATATCAGTAATATAGTATAAATATTTACATCAGTCATTTTTTTTTACATCAATTTTCCAAGCATTTAATTATAATTATTGTTTAAATGGTCTAGAGAATAAAATAAAATATTAAATAAAATGTATATATATTGCATCAATATTTATATAGATTTTAAAAACATTTTATAATTATTGTTGAAACATTCAAGTCAAGAGAATATAAATATATATACTGTATACTTATTTTGTCTATCTGTCTATTTTATTGTCTATTTAAATATTATATTATTATTATTATTTACATATTTTTGAAAATATGAAAACACACCTGTCTTTCTGTTTCTCTTATAATCCGATAATGCACCAGGTTTATCAGTTGCTACATCTTTTCTCCTGCTCTACTACATTTGAGAACCTGCATACCTTCTTACGTACGCGGTTGTTTTTACCACAAATGTTCTTTTGTGACAGGTGGCACAGGGGGAGGTAGAGGGCTTATTTACTCTTTGATTATGTAAAGATCAGTATCCATTGTCATCTTTTGAATCTTCCAAGGTGTGGTTAAATTCTTCAGTCACGTATACTGTAGATCTTCAATCTTCTGCTCAGACGATCCTCTGTTCTACATTTATCGGTGCTGCAAGTGTTGGATGACATGTGGCGTATGAACTCGGACACAAACTATTGTTTGCAGACAGATCAGATGTCACTGAACGCATTTTTCATGGTTGCGGTGTAACTAGCACTGTGAAAGTCTTCTAGTCCACTTGCAGATCAGACTCGAGATGTCGAGTGCTTCATATAAACACAAGTGATAGATGATATGCTTTATTTAACTCAAAACCAGTGATTTGATACCACTTAATGTGCCTGAAAACAAATATATCACACCTGCTGTATCCAAATTACTTCAAGTTACTTGGCACAGAAAATGTTCTTTGTCTATAAATACATTCCGGACTTGTAATTGATCCAGGCCATTGGGAGATACACTGACTTGAAACCTGTCATTTTGTAGCTCCTGCATCATCAGTAGAGAAGGATTTCAAGGTGAAGCATCAAGGCAAGCAGGATCAAAAGAACAGTTGTACTTCAGAAGCAAAGTGTTGTCAACTTCTGGATGAGCTTTCATGTTAAATAGGGCCTGAAGGCTCTGTTTCTTTGTGCAAATATGGGCTTGTTCAGAAAGCCCAGCTCTGTCTGTTGTCAATAGCAGTTTTGTGGTGTCACCAGCATCTAGATGTCCTTGTGTTGGTGTTGTCTGTGTCTGCTGTGGAAGGAAAACTAGAACGATATCAACAATCTTAACTTTGATCAGCCAAACCCAGTCCGCTTCTTGGAAACTGAAATGCGGTTACTTTTCAGCTCTGCTGCTACAATTTAGTCAAACTGACTACTGCTTTGACCTCAGTTATGACACCAAAAAGGCTCAGATTACAGTTTGTGACTTGGTAAAACGCAAATTTGTCCTTTGTCACAGTGATGTGACTGGATATACGTTGTAAAAGTAAATCCATCTGACATCTTTATTTGATGGATGCATACTGTGTATTGAGAGCATTCACTCAGTATCAGTTTTGCATCTGAATGTATGCATGCATGCATACATTATATAAAGTATGTATGTATGTATGCCACTTCAGTAGCATTTACACACATCAAACTTTACATTTTTATTCCTCTCTTTATCCTGGAGAGGAATTTGTTTATATATAATTTGCTTGATTAAATACAACATTTTATTCCCCCCAAAATTGTAAAAAATATACTTTTTTTTTTGTTGTTTTGTTTTGTCTGTTCTAAGTATTTTCTGAATTATGGAGTGACAAAATGACAATTCCCTCTGTAAAAACATTTGACTCTAATATGCCAAAAAATTGGAACTGACTTCATCCAGTGTTTAGATTTTTGTACTAGAAATGTATGCAAATTAGTGCATATTTCAATAAGTAATGGCTCATTTGCATACTTAAACCTAACATTTTAGAACACTTGTAATACAAAAAATGTTTGCAATTATCAATGTAATCAATCAACTGGGTAAGTAAGATGATAACTATTAGTTAATTTTTTACCCTATTCACCTGCAGTGCCTTGGCTTAATTGGCAATTTTTTTTTAATCTTTCTGCAGGTTTTCAGGATGTTCATGTCATGATCTTCGTGGGCTTTGGCTTTCTCATGACCTTCCTGAAGCGTTATAGCTTTGGTGCCGTGGGGTTCAACTTCCTGGTTGCGGCTTTCGGCATCCAGTGGGCTCTTCTGATGCAAGGCTGGTTCCATTCTCTGGACTACGCTGATGGAAAGATCAAGATCGGTATAGAAAAGTATGTTGCTCCTCATTTGTGACACATTACAGTTGCCAAAAAGGGCCCAACGTTTTATATAAAACCAGGTAAAAACTAATACTGAGGTTTAGTTTGTGGTTTAATGCAGAAAATAAGCAGTTTTGTAGATGTGAACCTACTTAATAACAGAATAGAGACAAACCAGTTTATTGTATACCTCAGGTATCGCTTCCCTGTGAGAATGAAGTGTTTGTTTTGCGTGTAAACAGTAATTAGAAAAACAGCCTGACGAGGAAGAATGTGACTGATCCTACAATGTGAATGCGGGCAACACTGTTTATTTTGTAATCGGCACTTTATGTACTGTTTGCTACTTTGTGTGAAAAACTTTTATGAAAGTTTTAGCATCCAACCCTGTACCTGACAGAAGTAATTTGAACATAAATTCAGGGCTGAAAAGATTCCTGTGTTCAGTTTGATAAATGCAGATTTCTGTGTGGCGGGTTGTCTGATTGCCTACGGAGCCGTTCTGGGGAAGGTCAGTCCGGTTCAGCTGTTGGTGATGACGCTGTTTGGTGTGACACTGTTCGCCGTTGAAGAGTTCATCATCCTGAATGTCCTCCATGTGAGTCTGATCACTGTATAACTTTGTGTTTTTAGAGCTGTCAATGAAAACATGCACTTAAGATGTTACATTTTTAACATCAGCATTTTTTACATTTACATTCACTAAATTTCATGCTGTTTCCTAAAGACAGATGACCGAAAGACCGAGCATAATACTTTATTCAGGAAGCTTTTAAGGTTTGTAATACAAATAGAAATAGATGTATAACCAAGAAGTCTATTGGTCAAAATGATTAGCCCTCTGATGTTAATAGTCAATAGTGTATCCCTTTTGCTTGATAACAGCCTTTAGCCATTTGCTGTAGTTCTCAACAAGTTTCAAGCATGTCTCCTGAGGAATGACAGCCCATTCTTCCTTAGCAAATCTCTTAAAACCTCCAGATTTGTTGGTCTTCTGGCACAAACTCTGGACTTTAGTGTGCCCCACAGATTTTCTATTGGATTCAAGTCTGGCCTTTGTGCAGGCCAGTCAAGTACACTCACTTTGCTCATTTGGAGGTATTTCTTCACCAGAAGTGGGGTATGCTTTGGGCTGTTATCATGCTGGAAGACAAAATGTCGACCCAAACCAAGTTTTCTTGCAGACTGTCTGAGGTTGTGTTTCAAAATCTTCTTATAGTCTTCCTTTTTCATGTTTCCTTCAACCCTGATGAGATTCCCAGTTCCAAACGCACTGAAACATCCCCACAGCATTATACTCCCACCACCATGTTTCACTGTGGGAACGCTGTTTTTGGGGTTGAATGCCTCTCCCTTCTTTCTCCAAACATAGGCAACATCTCTATGGCCAAAAAGCTCTAGTTTTGTCTCATCTGACCAAAGGACACATTTCCTGCATGCATCACATTCCCCCAGGTTGTCCTTAGCAAACTTCATTCTAGCTTGGAGGTGTCTCTTCTTCAGAAGTGGAGTCTTTCTTGGTCGGCAACCTCGCAGTTCATTCCTGTGCAGGGCTCTAGTGACTGTCTTCGTTGAGACATCAGTTCCAGACGTGGCTAGGTCATTCACTAGTGTCTTGGCAGTTGTTTTCTTTCCAAAGTTTTTGAAATCTTTTGCTTCCTGCCTCTGCTCGTCTTGTTCTCCACTGTGTTGGTCTCTTTAAACTTCTTGATAATGCATCTCACTGCAGTTCTTGACACTTGAAAACGTTTTGATAAACGCGTGTATCCGTCTCCATCTTCTTTGCCATGATGACAGTAACTAATCCTCAGCTTAAAGGGCTATTTAAAGGCTTAACTAGATTAATTAGGTTAATCAGGCAAATTAGGTTAATTTGGCAAGTCATTGGACAACAGTGGTTTGTTCTATAGCTAATCAAACTAATAATTTCTTAAGGGGGCTAATAATATTGGCTTTAGACGTGTATATATATATATATATATATATATATATATATATATATATATATATATATATATATATATATATATATATTAGTGCACAGCATAAATGAGTACACCCCCTCTAAACCTTAACAAATTCAGCAATTACTCCTTCCTTAGAAGACATGTTAGGGTTATTTGGGGATATTATGTTCCAACAAACCTGCTTGATCATTTACCAAAGAAGAATGTCACAATTATTCAGGAAAATAAGATTTTCTTATCAAGGCAATAAAATGTTGTTGCAAAAATGAGTACACCCTCCTGAAAGTTACAAAAAAAATGAAAATAAAATAAATTTCCCAACAATTAAACATGTTGTATAGCCCACTGAATTATACTCAGACTTAATGCTGGCAACTATGGAACTACCAGGAGATTTATTTCTTAGCATAATTGAGGACAATGGTACAAGAGGAATACCAAATCATTGTTTTAAGTGTGGAAATATAGCAGACGTACCACTGACATTCAAAAACAATGGACTTGTGACAAGGCTCCTAAAATAATCAGGTCTTCACTTTAAGTTTTCATTTAGTGATAAGTGAAAAAAGAGCAAGAGAAATACCATGCAAGTGTCTTAGAGCCAGCAAAAGCTATGAAAAGAGTGAAAGTTTGCCTCACAGAGTATGACACAGCCTGCAGAAGTGACATGCATGGTTGTTGTCACCACTAAAATTACCCACTGTAGCCAAAGCACAATAAACTCATTTAGCCTCTTCCAAGGCTCGTATTTACAAAATATAGACTTTTGGGAATCAGTACTCTTGTCTCAAGAGATCAAGTCAATCATTTCGGATTTAAAAGCATCCAAAGTGTTCTGGTGTTGCTAGAGGAGGAGTACAGTGAGAAGTGCCTGGTTCCCACAGTGACGTTCAGCGGAAGTAAAGCTCTTGTATTGGGATGTATGAGTGCTGAAGATGTTGTGCTTTATCATGAATTTGCACACCACTGTGTGATGTAATACAAAAAACTGAAATTGAAGATGCTATCCTCTCCTCATTCCCTGCATTGTTGGGCATTTTTTTTAAAGCATGACAATGAAGATATTCATTCTCCTATGGTGAAAATACTTCAGTGGACATATATTTCACCCAATCTTAACACTCTTGTAAGTTGTTTTTGTTTTTGAAATGTAAATTAATATTTTTTTATTCAGCAAGGATGCATTGAATTGATCAAAAGTGATATAATATTTTGATTTCTTGAAATCTATATCTTGAAATCTGTATCTTGAAAAATATGTATCAAGGTTTCTCCAAAATATTTATCAGCACAACTGTTTTCAACATTGATAATAAGAAATGTTTCTTCAGCATATTAGAATGTCTTCTGTAACATAAAATATGATAATAATAACAAAAAGTTATTTTATATAAATTTTTCACAATATGACTGCATTTCAGAATGATTTTTGAAGGATCACATGACACTGAAGACTTTTACCTTAGAAATGTCATAATTCTTGTCTAGTATCAATATCATAAAAAACAAAAGAAAAAATAACTCTGGGCTCCCTGAATATATTTTATTATATTTAATTTAATTTTATTTTATTTATTTTTTTTATTTTTTATTTTTTCACAGGTTCATTAAAAAACAAAAAAAATAAAAATATGAGTTTAAAAAAATTACTTTCCAAGCCTGGAAAACTTTTACAATCGGAAAACAGTTTATTTTAAAAATGTGATTTCCAAGCCTGGAAGACCTTTCAGAAATTATTAAATAAAATAATTTGCGATGCTAAGGATACCATGATTGTTTTTGATGCCATAGTAATTTCATAGTTCTTGTCACAAGTGTCAATATCACAAAATAAAAATTTTATTATTCAGAGGATCATTAAAAAAATCATAGAAATCCTTACCATACCAAATACCATAGGACTTTAATACGCGCGTACTTTCAGATCATAAATAAAATAAATTTTAATGGCTCACAATCACTTAATTTAAACCACAATGCTTAAAAACACATGCAAGCGATTAAGTTTTCCGTTTTGAGTTCAAATAAAGGACATCCAGTGGCTTAATGCTAACCTTTGTTCAATGATTGAATCCCTGTTAGGCCAAAGATGCTGGTGGCTCCATGGTGATCCACACTTTTGGAGCTTACTATGGTCTGTCCATTTCATGGGTTTTGTATCGGCCTAATTTGGATAAGAGCAAACATTTGAACGGGTCTGTCTATCACTCAGACGTGTTCGCCATGATTGGTAAGTCTATTAATCTTGTTACAAGTGTTAGACAATAGGCTGGCATTATATTTTAGTCCATTAATCTTGTTACAAATGTTTGACTGCTAGTCTGCGTTATACTTTATTATTGGACTGCTGGACATTCTGTGCAAAAGCTTGCTTGGCAAATACACAGAAGGACACTGATGCAACAATTAATTCTGGCGTCCTGTGCAGGCACTCTCTTCCTGTGGATGTTCTGGCCAAGTTTCAACTCTGCCATTGCTAATCATGGAGACGGTCAGCACAGAGCTGCCATCAACACATATCTGGCCTTGGCCTCCACTGTCCTCACTACAGTCGCCATGTCCAGCCTGTTTGAGAAAACGGGGAAATTAGACATGGTAAGCATCCTTTTTTGGCAGACCAGATTCACTTGTTCACAAGATTCAATAAGATTATATATATATATATATATATATATATATATATATATATATATATATATATATAATATAAAAGTGTTTTTTTTTTTTATTATTTATTTTATTGTTTTATTCACAGGATCATTAAAAAAAAAATCTGGGGGAAAATAGTTTATTTTAAAAATGTGATTTCCAAGTCTAGAAAGCTTGCAGAAATGAATAAAATAAAATAACTTGTGATGTTAATGTCAAGGAAATATATTATATTTTATTTTATTTTATTTTATTTTAATTAAAAAATAAAAAAATTAATTTAAAAAAATCTGAAAATATTAGTTTATTTAAAAAATGTGATTTACAAGCCTGGGAAACTGTAGAAATGAATAAAATCAAATAATTTGTAATGTTAATGTCATGGAAATATTTAAATAATTAGATAAATGATTTAATTTAGTTTTTTTAGTTTAGTTTTATTTTATTTATTGTGTTCCATTTTATTTCAGTTCATGAAAAGTGACTTCCAAGCTTAGAAAATATTTGCAGAAATTAATACATACAAAAATTGTGATAATGTAGTTGAAATATTTTTTTTTGTTTTGTTGTTGTTTTTTTTTACCTGAAAACATGACATTATTTTAAAAACTTGATTTCTGAGGCCTGGAAAACCTGTAGAAATCAATAAAATAAAATAATTTGTGATAGGTTTTTTTTTTTACCATTCAAAGGAAAATAATATAAAAAAAAAAATGATTAAAGATAAAAATCATATAAAGATAAATATACAAATGCATATGTGATTTTTTTTTTTTTTTTTTTTTTTTTTTTTTTTTTTTAGTATTATTTGTTTAACAGATTTTCTTTTTTTCATTTTGTGCATCTTTATTTAAATGGCATACATCCCAAGTGTTTTTTCCCTTTTGCAGGTCCACATCCAGAACTCTACGCTGGCAGGCGGAGTTGCTGTGGGAACAGCAGCTGAATTTATGCTGTCGCCGTACGGTTCATTGATCGTGGGTTTCTTCTGCGGCATCATATCCACGATGGGCTACATTTATTTCTCTGTGAGTCTTCCCTATCAGATGACCTACTCTGACCTTTATCACCATCTGTGTTTCTTTAGTATTGATTTGAGAGCATTAAACATAGTCTCACTTGTCTCTACTTCTCAGCCGTTCTTGGAGGAGAAACTGAAGATTCAAGACACCTGCGGCATCCATAACCTGCACGCTATGCCAGGAGTCATCGGAGGAATTGTGGGTGCCATCTCAGCCGCTGCTGCCACCAGCACCGTTTATGGAGATCTAGGGTCAGTGAACAGAAAAATGGAACAAAGGTGCTGAAAATGCACTCTCCCTAAAGCCGTCCAAGATGTAGAGGAGATTTGCTTAATCAAAACAGATTTGGAGAAATCACTTGCTCACCAATGGATCCTCTGCAGTGAATGGGTGCCGTCAGAATGAGATTCCAAACAGCTGATAAAACTGGAGTTGTGTGGATTACTTGTAAATTGTTGTTTTTGGACTCTCATTCTGACGGCACCCATTCACCGCAGATTATCCATTAGTGAGCAAGTGACGTCTGTTCAGCTAAAGAAACAAACTCATCTATCTTGAGCGGCCTAAGGCTTATTATTGTGCCTGATTAGCTCACTCTACTATTTAAACTTGTCCATTTCAGGTTGGAAAATACATTTGACTTCTCGGGACCTTTTGCAAAGCGAGTGCCCACTATTCAGGGCGGATATCAGGCAGCAGGACTGTGTGTGGCCTTGTGTTTTGGAATCGGAGGCGGCATCTTTGTTGGTAAGAGTCTTTTGATATTAATCCGGTTTAAGAGCATATTGTGTTGAGCTTTCCGTTTTGTGCAACAGTAGACAATACTCCAGAAAAGCTTGTGGATCTGAAGGGCTTTATTGTGATTGTTTGCCATGTGGTGCAACAGGTGTGTTGTTTGTAGAGGACATTAGCTAGTCACTCTACAAATGGTTTTGCATTATGGGTTGAGGCTTACACAAACACACCTGATCTTCACCTGGAGTGAATGGCCAGGCGTATTGGATTTCAGTTTGTAATGGAAATGTCACATTTGTCACGTTGACATAACTGTATTGTTACACCAACAGGACTGGTTCTGAAGCTGCCCATCTGGGGTGACCCTGCAGATGAAAACTGCTTTGATGATGAGATCTACTGGGAGGTCAGACAGTTTTCTTTTCTTATAACATTTACAGAAAAAATATCACTTACAAGGGAAAAAGTCTTATGCAAGGAAACACTTTTATGCACACTTTACTTTTTGTGTCTTTTTTATGAATTTCTCTTTCATTAATCATTGCAGGTTCCTGAGGATGAAGAAAGCGTTCCTCCCATCCTGGCCTACAACAACCACATGATCCCCAACAAACATGCAGACATGTGAGTACTGGAATAAACCCTGACTCCACCTTTTAAAATAAGACACATGCTTTGTTCAGTACTGTTTTCTCAGTTATTTACTTGTTCATGTAAATTCTAGACATTTTATTCTCTGGCTAATGAAGATTATATCTGCTGTCCTATAATAACCATTTTCTGTGAGGTGAAAACTATCCACTAGAGGGCGCACTAATAGGCCATTGTGCTGCATTTAAAATTGGCCATGCTTTTTGTTCCTGGAGACATTTGTACAGTGCAATCATTTAACTTGATTAGTTGTTTAGAGCTTAATTATGAAAATGTAACGCACATTGCGTTAATATGTCAAATAATAGTAATTTATCATAATAAAGAATACTAGTAGTAGTGATAATTAAAATGTGTTTTATACATTTACAGACAGTAGAAAATGGAGATAAAATAAATTGTCGTTGTTGCTGTTAATATAGCTTTACAGGAAATAGAAAAATTAAAGAAATAATACATAATTACTTAACAGAAAATAGAAAAATGAAGATCAAATAAAATGTGTAGTAGTACTATTACTCATAATTAAAATAATTTTATAGTTACAGAAAAAAAAAAACTATTATTATTATTATTATTATTAATTTTATAGTTTCACAGAAAATATAATAATAATAATAATAATAATAATAATAATAATAAAGCTTCACAGAAAATGAAAATATAAAAATAATAATATAATATAACAATAATAATCTTAAGTTTCACAGAAAATAGAAAAATCACATAAAATGTGTGTAGTAATACTACTAATTAAAATATTTTATAGCTTCAGAGAAAATAGAAAAATAAATGTATAATAATAATAATAATACTTTTATTTTATAGCTTTATTTTAGTTTCACAGAAAATTAGAAAAATAAATATATAATAATAATAATAACAATGTATTTTATTTTATCTTTTTATAGCTTCACAGAAAATAGAAAAATAAATGTTTATTATTATTTTATAGCTTTATTTTATAGCTTCACAGAAAATAGAAAGATAAATGTATAATAATAATAATAATAATAATAATAATAATAATAATAATAATACTTGTATAGCTTTATTTTATAGTTTCACAGAAAATAGAAAAATAAAGATCAAATAAAATGTGTGTAGTAATACTAATTAAAATACTTTTAATTTTTATATACAAAAAAATTGAAAAATAAATATATAATAATTTATTTTATAGCTTTTTTTTATTTTATAGCTTCACAGAAAATAGGAACATAAATATTAATACATATTTATTCCTTATATTAATTTAAGTGAACATTTATTAAAAATATCAGAAATTAAGTTTTTAAAAGAGAGTTTTAAAAACACTTTAAACCCCTATCAGTGGGTAACTGAAGAGCAATAGAGGCCAAAAAAAAAGGTAAATAGTATTTTCTAAGCCACAGTCTAAAGGAAGGTTAGGATTCGATTTCTTTTCTCCACCACAAGGTGGCGCTTGATGACCGCGTTGAGTTTAGGAGCAGCAAAATCGAACTGAAAGCTGAAAATAACACATGGTTTCTCATGCAGGAGAGAGACAAACTTCGTGGAGCAGCATTAACACGCGCAAACAGATCTGCAGTGATGTCGATCTGTGACACTCTTTCCTGCTGCTTTCCCTGAAGATATCAATACTCACTCCTGGCCAAAATGACCAACAAAGGGACATTCCTTTTGCTTTCTATGAAGCACATATCTACAATATCTTGATGATACAGAGAATACGTTTATTTTATCCAGTCTGAGATGCAAAAGCTCGCTTAATATATTTGCAGAATTCAGAATTCTGATCAGAATTATAAAATGGGGGAAAAAGATCAATTAATTTATTTTCCTTTTTAAAAAAAATAATAATATGGGATGATTCCTGATTTAAAGTGACTATTTTCCTGTGAATGTGTTCAGAGAAAATGTGACCAAAAAACCTCTAAACCTCCAAGCTGTTTTAAATGAAATTCTTTTTACAGATGTTAATTTAAGCATTTGTTATATCCAAACATTCTTTGATCATTATAATGTAATCATGTTGTTTTATAAGATTAGAAATAGTTTGTCTTAATTTTGCAGGTGAGAATCCGCACATTGTATCCACAATTTAAACGTAAAATTCTATAATCTTTTATTTATAGACATTTCCTAATAACTTGTCCATGTCAATCAGCATGCGTGCATAACACCTCAGAATCATAAACATTTGTCATTTTCATTTCTTTCACAAGTTTGACCAAACAACAGCAACAATGTGCAATATCGATATGTAAATATTCCTACGTTGTGTTTCCTTTCTCTAATAATGTAACATACACATTTAATTTTCTTTTGTGTGTTATCTTTTTTGTAAGATTGTTTAAAAGAAAAGAAAGAATATTAAACCTTTGACTGTCGAATTCCAGATTTAAATTATTGAAGTGATTGTTACATTAAGTTTATTTGCTCCTTTCTTGCCTTCACGCTCATTTGTAGAAATACATTCACTTTCAGCTTGTGTATAATTATTATATATTAAATATAATTATTTCTACTGCTCATAAAACAATTCCTTTTTTCACTATTTGCTGGTTGTAAATATTCCAGAAAGGATATTTTGTTTTTCTTCTCTTTTTTTTCTTTTACCCAGACTGCTGTGTAAAACTTAACGATTGGACCCTCTTGAGGATTGCAGTCGTTTCTGGCCAGTGACCATCTTTATGTCCCTTGTAGACTGATGGTGGGGTGAAAGGTCATGACATTTGCTTGTCTGAGGTCGATTGGTTGATGTCAGAGGTGATCACGCCACATGTCTGTCCTATTAAACACAACACCAAACACATAACTGGATGTTAGAGGTCAAAGGGTAGATGAATGCCACAGGTGAATGCAGTGAAGATTTTTTTAAAAAGAAAAGACTACTAATGCGGTTTATTAATAACACAGTTTACACTTGAATATGATGCAGCACAAGTTTTCAACATGTAAATAAAAAATATAAATAAATATGCTAACAAGTTTCTTGAACAGCAAGTCAGCATATTAAAATGATTTCTGAAGAATCATGTGACACTGAAGACTGGAGTAGTGATGCTGAAAATTCAGCTTTACAATCACAGGAAGTTCATTTATTTCAGTAATTCAACTCAAATTGTGAAACTTGTGTATTAAATAAATTCAGTGCACACAGACTGAAGTGGTTTAAGTGTTTGGTTCTTTTAATTGTGATGATTTTGGCTCACATTTAACAAAAACCCACCAATTCACAATTCTCAATAAATATGGTGACATGCCAATCAGCTAATCAACTCAACACCTGCAAAGGTTTCCTGAGCCTTCAGAATGGTCTCTCAGTTTGGTTCACTAGGCTACACAATCATGGGGAAGACTGTTGATCTGACAGTTGTCCAGAAGACAATCATTGACACCCTTCACAAGGAGGGTAAGCCACAAACATTCATTGCCAAAGAAGCTGGCTGTTCACACAGTGCTGTATCCAAGCATGTTAACAGAAAGTTGAGTGGAAGGAAAAAGTGTGGAAGAAAAAGATGCACAACCAACCGAGAGAACGCAGCCTTGAGAGGCTTGTCAAGCAAAATCGATTGAAGAATTTGGGTGAACTTCACAAGGAATGGACTGAGGCTGGGGTCAAGGCATCAAGAGCCACCACACACAGACGTGTCAAGGAGTTTGACTACAGTTGTTGTATTCCTCTTGTTAAGCCTCTCCTGAGCCACAGGCAACGTCAGAGGCGTCTTACCTGGGCTAAGGAGAAGAAGAACTGGACTGTTGCCCAGTGGTCCAAAGTCCTCTTTTCAGATGAGAGCAAGTGTTGTATTTCATTTGGAAATCAAGTTTCACAGTCTGTGATGATTTGGGGTGCAATGTCATCAGCTGGTGTTGGTCCACTGTGATTTTTGAAAACCAAAGTCACTGCACCCGTTTACCAAGAAATTTTAGAGCACTTCATGCTTCCTTCTGCTGACCAGCTTTTTAAAGATGCTGATTTCATTTTCCATTCATCTGTCCACACTGCCAAAAGCACCAAAAGTTGGTTAAATGGCCATGGTGTTGGTGTGCTTGACTGGCCAGCAAACTCACCAGACCTGAACCCCATAGAGAATCTATGGTGTATTGTCAAGAGGAAAATGAGAAACAAGAGACCAAAAAATGCAGATGAGCTGAAGGCCACTGTCAAAGAAACCTGGGCTTCCATACCACCTCAAAAGCCAAAATCATCACAATTAAAAGAACCAAAGACTTAAACTATTTCAGTCCATGTGCATTGAATTTATTTAATACATGAGTTTCACAATTTGAGTTGAATTATTGAAATGAATGAACTTTTCCACGACATTCTAATTTATTGAGATGCACCTGTAAATGGATGAAATTAACTGTTTAGAGAACATTTACTGTATTATATACAGGGTGCGATTTGTGAAAAAAGCAGAGCGGGGGATGCTTTTGAAAACTAATATTAGTGTAGTCTGTTAACATTGCACATTATCTTTTTAGACAATTTCATTTCAAACAACGAATAAATTATATAAAGCCAGCAAAGATCAACCACTGCGTCGCAAAATGATTCACTCTTTCGAAGCGCTCCAATTAGATCGCGAATCATTTGATTCAGAACGGGATATCAAAGCGCGTATGTCGAATCATTTGATTCAGAACCGGACTTTAAAGCACGTATCGCGAATCATTTAACTGAAATATGGACTTTTGATTCATTTGATTCAGAACCGGACTTTAAAGCGCGTATCGCGAATCAGCGAATCATTTGACTCAAAAAGGGACTTCAAAGCGCGTATGCCGAATCATGTGATTCAGAACCGGACTTTAAAGCGCGTATCGCGAATCATTTGATTCAGAACCGGATTTAGGAGCGGGTTCGCGGGATGTTTTTATCCCCTCCGGGGATAATAATAATTTAGCAGAGGCAGGGATGCATAGACCAGAGGGGGGGAAATCCCCACTATCCCCCCGGCAAATCGCACCCTGATTATATATATATATAAAAACAGCCTTATATGCATAAGAATTCTTACTAATTTTATTTATTTATATGTTTTGTATTTGTTTTGCATTTGTATTTGTTTGGGTAAATGTGTGTTTTTTTTTTTTTTTTTTTTTTTTTTTTTTTTAAATGAAAGTCGAAGACACTTGACTTTTTTTTTTTTTTTTTTTTCCTCCCTCCCTCAGGATCTTAATGTTTTAATCTAAAGCTTTATGCTTAAATTTCTGAAATTAGTTTTATTGAATTTTTTCTTTTATACATGTGTTAACATAAAGCTACAAAGCAAAAAAACTTTTTTTGTTTTATAAATGGATGAAATTGACTGTTTCTACTGTATTTTTGATTAAAGAAAAATGGCCTTAGTAAGCATAAGAGACCACTTACTAATTATATTTATTTATATTTTTAATTTAATTTATTTATTTAGCATGGAATATTCTGGTAAATGTGGTGTGTCGTGTGTTGCACATGCATAAACTTTTACATTATGCATGTGCATTAATATGTTCAGTTACAAACCAATTTTTTGTTTGTTTGTTTTTTAAAGATTAAATTAACTATTTACTGTATTTTTGATCAAAATAAGAGACTTTTATTAATTTTTTATTTATTTATATGTATTTATTTATTTAGCATGAAATTGTATTTTGGTAGATGTGTTTTTTTTTTTTTTTTTTAATGAAAGTCGAAAATTGACTAATTTTTTCTTAGGATCCTAACATTTTAATCTGAAGGGTTACGCTTAGATGTTGTAGTTTTGTTGAAATTTTTAAAATGATCCACCTTTTTCTTTACATAAGAGCGGGCACGGCCATTTGTAAACATTTATGGGTAACACTTTACAGTAAGGTTTATTAGTTAACATGAACTAAAAGTGAACAATACTTCTGCAGCATTTATTCATCTTAGCTAATAGTAATTTCAGCATTCATGCAAATTGGTGTCTTAGCAAGCTGTTTGTATTATCTTAATTATGAACACACTGGTCTGTAGTGCAAACAGTTTTACTGTTTAATGCACGTTGTTTTTCTTCTCCTTATTTCCCTACAGCAGCTAATGAACTGGAAGTCTCAGCTATAAGCTTATTTGACACATGTGCCTTAATATATACAGTTCTAAAGCAAGAAAACAAACAATTTTTTGTTTTTAAATGGATGAAATTGACATGGAAAAAAGCCAGCATGTGTCCAGCACACATCAACTCCTTCAACACCGCACCCCCTGGCGTTTTCATTCAGCAAGATTTTCATTCAACGCTTTTCGTCATAATTCCTGTTCTTCAATTTTGCGTTGCATCACGGTTTGAAAACCAGTACAATATTTAGTCAGCAGCGCGCCATAAGCAAACAGCCTGTATCGATGAACGCAAGCCTTTAATTTCCCCTCTCTGGGAAGTCAGCATGTGACATACTTAGATCTTGGCTCCCATCTCGTCAAAGGACGTGAGGAACAAACAAACGTTCCAATTAACTGCTTTGGGTTCCTGCGGAGGGAAGCGGGAAACCCCCTCCTTTCTATTTGCACTCACACACCCCTTCTCCACCTTCTCAGCATTCAGAGGCCTCGCTCTCCATTCTCCTTCCCCGCAGGCCTTTCGCGGCTAATGTTTATTCATTTACCACTTAAAGGACGGACACAGCACCCTGTTAAAACTAAATCAAGCTCCATTCATGACATGATCCTTTTCGTCGGGCTCAAAGGGCCCCGGTCCGAGGGGGGCCCTGACCCTGAAGACGCATCGCGAGGGAGGGGTGAGTTTGATCCTATAGCCCTCTGAAAAAGACGGCACTGTCTGCCTCGCCGGTGATTAAGCCGACCAATGGCGTACGCGCCGAACACTGCGGCGGGAATTTAGAGGAGGCGTGCTGGAGATTAAAATATGTCACGCCCATTCAGAGCCAACGGGATAATGGAAGAAAGGAGCGTTATAGGAGGGAATGAAGGGATAGTGGGACAAGGTCTTTTCACGGCTCATGACTGATTGCCCGTCTTTTGATTGACGTCCAGTGTGGAGCTGAAGGGTGGGAAAGTTCTGGGTGGGGTTGATGTTGAGCTGTGAGAAATGAAGGTTAGGACATTGTGTGGGAGAAGAGAGGCTTTGCTGAGAATCTCCACGCCGCTAATTAGCTGTGACCGTTACAGCCGCTCACTAGCACGCTGAATATTACAAATAAATGTTTTACCGAGATTAGAAAGGATAATGTGGAATTAAATGTGTGCGTTATCTACAGTGGCCCCAAAATGGCTTAAAACAGACATAAAAATCTCTAAGCGTTAATAAAATATCAAAACCAACTGCCATTTGTGTACCATATTTTTTTAATAAATCTATATACATATTGTATTCTTATAATAGTATAAATGTATATTTTTGTGTACAAGTTTTTATTTTTTAAATTACATTACATTTATTAAATTAATTACAGGGATAAAATGAAATAAACTAACATCAAATAAAATAGCTAAATAAAATAATGTAATATAAAATAACAGAATAAACTAATAAAAACAACAAAATACAGTAACATTGTCTTTGCTCTTTTGCAATTACAGGGATAAAATAAACTAACATAAAATAATAAAATAAAATAATCTAATTTAAAATAAAATAACATGAAATAAACTAATAAAAAATGACAAAATAAAATAACATTAAATAAAACAAAATATAATCTAAAATAAGATAAACTAATAAAAACAACAAAATACAGTAACATTAAATAAAATAAAAACAAAATAAAATAATGTAATATAAAACAAAATAATATGAAATGACTGCTTTTGCTTTTACAGGTATAAAATAAATAATATCATATAAAATAACATAAAATAAACTAATATAAAATAACTTTGTTTTTGTTATTATTAATTTATATGTATTTATTTATTTATTTAGCATGAAATTGTATTCTGGTAAATGTGTTTTTTAAAATGAAAGTCAAAGACACTTTTTCACTTTTTTCTTAGGATCCTAACATTTTAATCTGTAGGGTTATGCTTAAATGTTTGTAGTTTTGTTTAATTTTTTTAATTATCCCATAAAATAAATAATATAGAATTAAAAAAAAATTACATTCAGTAAAGTAAACTAATATAACATGACAAAATAAAATGGCATTAAATAAAACAAACTAATATATAACAAAATAAACTAATATATAATAACAAAATAAAAAATAAAACAAAATAATATAAAATGACTGCTTTTGCTTTTACATGGATAAAATAAATAAAATAAAATAACATTCAATAAAACAAACTGATATAAATTACATTAAAATAAACTAATATAACAAAATAAAATAACATTCAATAAAACAAACTGATATATAACTAAATAAACTAATATAAAATAACAAAATAAAATAAATTAATATGTAACAAAATAAACTAATATAAAAAAACTAAATAAAATAACATTGTTTTTTATTAAAAATATATTAATAAAATATATTAATAAAATATATTCTTTTTTTGTTTTTTATTAACAATATATTAAAATTATATGTATTTTTTTGATCAAATAAAATAATTTAAAATAAACTAAATTAAAATAAAAACAAAATAAAACATAACATAAAATAAAGTAATCTTAAATAATACAATATAAAGTTAAATTAAATAATAAAAAAATAACATTAAAACAAAATAAAATAAAATCTCAAGATACAAAAAGAGGAAGCACATATGCATTATACATAGCGTAAAATCATTTTACATTTAATGCACATGTTATTTTTCTAGACAAGTACAAATTTACTGTATAATAAATATATAAATATGCATATTAAAATGTATAAAAATATAATATACAAAAATATATTAGAATATATCATTTTTATTTTTATTTTATATATAATAGTAAAAAAAATACAAACTTTTTTTTGACATTTTCATGTCAGGCTTGAGTGTCTAATATTTATTTATTTATTTATTTATGATATGATGAAATAGTTAATGTTATAAATTACCACTAAAAATAATCATTTTTATTATTAAATCAATAACAGATTAATTGCAAAAATGATTCATATGATAGTAAAATGGCTCTTGTGTATTTTAAAATGTGATTTTAGTGTCCATATACTTGTTGGAGTGGCTTTGATGTAGACGTTGATGCATAATGGAAATGTGTAGTTATTTATTTACATTTGCATTTAAAGCTTTAATCTACAGTTAAAATGTTTTCTAATTTCTCCTTTCTACTTTTTCTGTTAGTCTAATGTACAGGAACCAAATAAGCTTCCTCAGATAGTGAGGCTGTGTGTGTTTCTGTGCTCTACACCCATAAACCAGCCTGTAAATCCAAACTGAGCTCCATAAACACGTTTACAAAGGTGCCAAACTGGTCTTGCCCTTTCTTCAATGTGAGCCCTTCGTTTGTATTCTGGTTTCATTGAGGAATCTGTTAGTATTATGGGATGTTGGTGTAAATCTCATTTAGGAAAAGCTGCAGTAAAAGCTTTTACTGGTCTCTGAGCGTGATCCAGGTCAGGAAGCTCTTCAGTGTTGATTCTGATAAAAAGACCATATTAGGGTTTGTTTTAATAGTCCTTTGTTGAGGATTTTTGTCTATATTTTTGATAGTGATTGACCATATAACTATATCAAAAAAAGCCAAATGTTTTTTCTTTTGTTTGTGTTGTAAAGTGCTCATTTAATTCGAGCACTCTTCATTTGTGTATTCATGTACAGTACGTGTGTCAGCTTTTTCCATTTCGAGAGCAACAGCAGTTTTTAAAATGCAAATTAAAAGTAAATATTTACTCATTTTGATTATTTTTATGAAGTTTCAAAGCAGACAGCCTGAAGTGAAAAAACTAGAGATCCTTTGGTAGGACGATAAAGCTTCTGTTCACAAGGTCAAGGAGTTGAAATAAAGTCAAAACCACCATATCTGATCATTTTAAGATTGATTGATTGATAATCGTATCAGATGGATGATTTACAGTTTCTCAGTTTCTTTTTTTGTTACTGACAGGCTTGTCAAATATTGTAAATATTGACAAAATAGTTTGGTGCTTGTCTCATTTGCAATAACTGAGTTGCTTTATGTGCTTTATTAGGTTTTGACACAAATTTCACATCAAAATATTTTAACTAATACTGTAAACTATACAGTCAACTAGTACTGTTAAAGGTTAAAATTAGCTGGTTTATACAAACACCTAAATGAGAAAGTTTTTCTAATATTAAAGTTAAATGATCATGTTCCTACTCCAATTCTCATTATATATTGTTTAAATATAAACATTTAAATGGCTGTCATAAAAACTTGACGGATTTATTCAAACATAGGCTACATATTGAACAACAGTAAAAGTAGCCTATACATGACTGTGTTATATGGTGCATATATTTAGCAAAATGTTCCTCTGGAGTTCATTTTTCTAGCTGACTAGCAAGTTTATATGTTTCTGAGGTAGCCTAAATGTTACGTGACATTGTTTACAAGCTGTTATACTGAAGTCCTTTCGTTGTTGTAACACTGAGTGATTTTAACGTTACATGAGACAGGACACGGATTTTTAAGTAAGTTGTATTCTTTCTTTTAACAGATGTTTATTTCATGCTGAAAATGTTATATGGTGCATATTTTTAGCGAAATGCTCCCCTCTAGAGTTAATTTTTCCAGCTGACTAACGAGTTTATGGTCACCGAATATTTTTTTCTGTGGTAAACGTGATGTTACGTGACATTGTGTAGGATATATTGACTTCTTGCGGCGGTTTAATTGAGCGTATACTTGAGACAGTATACAGATTTCGGTAAACTGTACTCTTTCTTTTAACATACCTTCAGGTGTTTATTCATGTTTATTTCGTGCTGAAAATGTTATATGGTGCATATATTTAGCAAAATGCTCCTCTCTAGAGTTCATTTGTCTAGCTGACTAACGAGTTTATGGTCACGAATATGTCGTTTTTGAGGTTAATGTGACGTTACGTGACATACAGTATTGTTTACAAGCTGTTATTGACATCTTTCCACGGTTGAAACACTGATTGAGCGATTACATAAGACAGGATACGATTTCGGTAAGTTGTACTCTTTCTTTTAAAATACCTTTAGGTGTTTATTTTGTGCTGAAAATATTTTAAGGTGCATATATTTAGCGAAATGCTCTTCTCTAGAGTTCGTTTTTCTAGCTAAGGAGTTTATGGTCACAAAATACTTTTTCTGAGGTAAATGTGGCGTTACATGACATTGTTTACAAGCTGTTATTGAGGTCTTTCTGCAGTTGAAACACGGAGTGAGTGATTACATGAGACAGGATGCGGATTTTGGTAAGTTGTATTCTTTCTTTTAAAATGCCTTCCGATGTTTTTTCATGTTTGTTTTGCTACATGAAAATGTGTTATATGGTGCATAGAGTTAGCAAAATGCTCCTCTCTAGAGTTTATTTTTCTAGCTGACAAACAAGTTTATGGTCACCAAATATGTTTTTTTTCTGAGGTAAATGTGACGTCACTGACATTGTTTACAATCTGTTATTGGAGTCTTTCCGTGGTTTAAACACTGACTTATTACATGAGGGAGGATACAGATTTTGGTAAGTTGTACTCTTTCTTTTAAAATAGGCCCTACCCTCTGATGTTTATTTATGTTGCATATATTTAGCGAAATGCTCCTCTAGAGTTCATTTTTCTAGCTGACGACCAAGTTTATGGTCACCAAATATGTTTTTTCTGAGGTAAATGTGACGTTATGTGACATTTGTTCACAAGCTGTTATATTGACGTCTTTCCGCACACTGATTGAGCGATTACATGAAACAGGATACAGATTTCGTTAAGCTATATTTTTTCTTTTAACATACCTTTCGGTGTTTATTCATGTTTATTTTGTGCTGAAAATGTTATATGGTGCATATATTTAGCAAAAGTATCCTAGAGTCCATTTTTCTAGTTGGGTTATAAGTTTATGGTCAACCAATATGTTTTTCGTATGTAAATGTGACGTTATGTGACATTGTTTGCAAGCTGTTATCTTGACGTCTTTCTGCACTTGAAACACTGAATGAGTGACTACGGATTTCGTAAGCTGTACTCTATCTTTTAACATAGATAGCATATCTGTCATTACTGCGCATGTGCCGCTCAGAAGTGACGAATTCGGACAGGCAGTGGAGAGAACGAAAAAAACAATGGTCACAAATTAGAAGTGAAAAAACAAGGATTTGTAAGGAAAAATGTCGGAGGATTTTGCTAGAAGCCTAGAGGAGGCTGGTTTTCCTAAAGTAATAAAACTTTGCTTCCTTTGCACCTGGTTTAAACCTTGGTTTACAGTTTGCGCAAAGCTAGATTAAAGTGAAAAGCCACTTTTTATTATGGATGGATGCACTTTATTGGACTTGTTCTGGATTGTTAAAAGGAAACACCCATTCATTGGCATTATAAAGCTTGGGAGAGCCAGAACAATTTTTAATATAACTTGGATTGGATTCATCTGAAAGAAGGAAGTCATATACACCTAGAATGCCTGGAAGGTGAGTAAATAATGGGCTAATTTTCATTTTTGGGTGAACTAACCCTTTAAACACTGACTGAGCAATTGAATAAGACAGGTTTTGGAATTCAAAAGAGACGATCAGTTCACGCTGCCGCTTCTGCTGAGCTGAGACACTACAGCGATCTGTCACTCAACATTAATATTGTTTGAATACTGTAATAGAATGACAGAATTTGAAATCTGGGACTGTTTCATATCAAAAGTATCAAAGATAAATATTCTTGTAATTTACTTGTGATATCTAGTGAAACTAGACTAATAAATTCTTAAGATTTAAGAACCAATATAGTTTTGTGAAAAAAGAGAATCGATTAAAATTGAGAAATCTATACTCTTTTATCCAGCCTGAACAATTACATAAACTAAAACCGCTCTGTCCCATGCCTCTTCTCCATTGAATAACCACTATTATTTACTATTATTTAGTTTTTATATACAGTTGAAACAAAATTATTAGCCCCTCATAAAATATTTCATTATTTTTCAAATAACTCCCAAGTGTTGTTTAACAGAAAGACTATTTTATCAACACAGCATTTTTAAACATAATACCTTATTCAGGAAGCTTTTAGGGTTTGTAATACAAATAGAAATACATGTATAACCAAGAATTTAAAAAAGTCTACTGGTCAAAATTATTAGCCCTCTGATGTTAATAGTCAATAGTGTATCCCTTTTGCTTGATAACAGCCTTTAGTCGTTTGCTGCAGTTCTCAACAAGTTTCAAGCATGTCTCCTGAGGAATGACAGCCCATTCTTCCTTAGCAAATCTCTCAAGCTCCTCCAGATTTGTTGGTCTTCTGTCACAAACTCTGGACTTTAGTGTGCCCCACAGATTTTCTATTGGATTCAAGTCTGGCCTTTGTGCAGGCCAGTCAAGTACACTCACTTTGCTCATTTGAAAGTATTTCTTCACCAGAAGTGAGGAATGCTTTGGGTTGTTATCATGCTGGAAGACAAAATGTCGACCCAAACCAAGTGTTGTTGCAGACTGTCTGAGGTTGTCTTTCAAAATCTTCTTATAGTGTACCTTTTTCATGTTTCCTTCAACCCTGATGAGATTCCCAGTTCCAAACGCACTGAAACATCCCCACAGCATTATACTCCCACCACCATGTCTCACTGTGGGAATGGTGTTCTTGGGGTTGAATGCCTCTCCCTTCTTTCTCCAAACATAGGCAACATCTCTATGGCCAAAAAGCTCTAGTTTTGTCTCATCTGACCAAAGGACATGTTTCCAGCATGCATCACATTCCCCCAGGTTGTCCTTAGCAAACTTCATTCTAGCTTGGAGGTGTCTCTTCTTCAGAAGTGGAGTTTTTCTTGGTCTGCAACCTTGTAGTTCATTCCTGTGCAGGGCTCTAGTGACTGTCTTCGTTGAGACATCAATTCCAGACTTGGCTAGGTCATTCACTAGTGTCTTGGCAGTTGTTCTTGGGTCTTTAGAAACCTCTCTCACTGGTTTTCTTTCCAAAGTTTTGAAATCTTTCGCTTCCTGCCTCTGTCTGTCTTGTTCTCCACTGTGTTGGTCTCACTTGATCTCACTGCAGTTGACACTTGAAAATGCTTTGATAAATGTGTGTATCCTTCTCCATCTTTATGAGCATTAACAATTCTTTCTCTCAAGTCCAAACTAATTTCTTTTGTTTTTGCCATGATGACAGTGCATGTTATTTTACTAGTTGTTTCGCAAGATACTAATCCTCAGTTTAAAGAGCAATTTAAAGGCTTAATTAGTTTAATTAGGTTAATCAGGCAAATTAGGTTAATTTGACAAATCATTGGACAACAGTGGTTTATTTTATAGCTAATCAAACTAATAATTTCTTAAGGGGGCTAATAATATTTTACAATTTTATTTTATTTTTTTATTCAATTATTTATTATTATTATTATTATTATTATTATTATTATTATTATTATTATTATTATTATTATTATTATTATTATTATTTATTTATTTATTTATTTATTTATTTATTTATTTTTATTTTATTCAAGCAACTATAAGAAATCAGACTTTCTCTAGAAGAAAAAAATATAGGAAATAATGTGAAAACATTCTTTGTTAAACATCACTTGAACATTACTTTAGAAATATTCTAAAAAAACAACTGTACACTGCCATTCACTACCTTTTGATTAATTTAATGCGTCCCTTCTGAATAAAATAAGTTATTTCTTTCAAAAAACAAAAGCCCATCTATAAACTGAATATCGTTTACTTGTGATTCAGAGTTTCTTAAGAAGCCCAGTTCTTCATTATTATGCATGAAGGTGTTGAATGCCACTGATTCCATACACTGGAGGTGTTCGTGCTCGATTTATTTATTTATTTGTTCAATGGCCTCCTTCTGATCCTGTTCCTGACACTCCCCCCCACCTGTCATAATTGGCGACCCGTCGCCGGCTGTGCGCCTCGCACACTCCAGGTATCCGGTGACTCAAAAGGTCGGTAAGTGCCCCTGTCAGCACACCGCAGTGAGGAACAAGAGATTAGCCCTAATCCAATCCACTCAATCCTTCTCCTGCGTTCCTCACTCTCTGGAGGAGGAGCCGTGGCTTTCAGGTCAGCGCTGGAATCCCTGGCCTGAAAAGAAGCCCACCAGAAAAAAAAAACAAAAAAAACAGCCCTCTCTTTAGACCCAGTGACTACGGCTGGTTGGCTTTTGAATGGTGCTCTGTGACAAAGACCTTCTTTCACAGGACGGTGGCTGCCAGGAAAGGCAGAATAAATGAGGAGGATGCCACCGCAGATGTGTGAGACGTCTCTGTTAGCGTTTGATTGACGTGAGGCTGCACGCTCGACCCGGCCCCTCCAGACCAGAGGCACCTGTCTGAGAGCGTGTTGCATTGTCTGACCTGAAGATGGTGTGGATGCCACATTTCCCATCATGCTTTGTGAGACTGCATCACACAGGCATCCAGTCTAGGCATCATGTCTGTAATATATGTGGGAAGTCTCCTCCCCTGCTTAATTGATGCTTTTCTGAAAGCCAAGCAAAATCTCAATGGTACTTTGTTTCAGTATTTTACATTTATAGTGGATCTTTACCATATGTTGTATTTGCAATGCATGCTTGTGTATACAGTGTTCACTATTGCATTTAATATTTATGGATTTATATATAAAAGATTTTGGTGTATTTTTAATGGATAATCAACAAAGCTGAAGGCAGATGGTCTATGGTAGTTATGAACAACTACTAGAGAAGTTAAGAATAGACCAGTAGTATTATTATTATTATTATTATTATTACTGATTTATAAATATTAATTTTAAAAAAGTTACACTGTTGTTAAAAATCTTAACATCAAACACTAATTTCTAAATATATTTTTAAAAGGTTAAAATGTTTAAAAATATCAAAACCTAAATGTAGTAGTAGTAGTAATAATAATAATTTGAGAAATGTATGTTTTTTTCCCTTGATGTATTAATATCAAAACACTCAATAATTCAATAATAATAATTTAAGACATATTGTTAAAAGCCTTTTTTCTTGATTTATTAATATTAAAACATTCAGATAATTTCAATAATAATAGTCACAATTTAAGAAATAATGTTAAAATGCTTTTTTCTTGATTTATTAATATCAAAACACTTAGATAATTCAATAATAAAAATAGTCATTTAAGAATTTTTTTCTTGATTATTAATATTAAAACATTCAGATAATTCAATAATAATAACAATTTAAGAAATAATGTTACAATGCTTTTTCTTGATTTATTAATATCAAAATGCTTAGATAATCTAATAATAATAATTTAAGAAATAATGTTAAAAGGTTTTTTCTTGATTTATTAATATTAAAACAATCAGATAATTCAATAATAATAGCAATTAAAGAAATAATGTTAAAATGTTTTTTTTTTTTTATAATATCAAAACACTAAGATAATCCAATAATAATAATAATGTAAAAAATCGTGTTAAGTTATTTTTTCTTGATTTATTAATATAAAAAAATTCTGATAATTCAATAATAATAACAATTTAAGAAATAAGGTTAAAATATTTTTAATTTTAATAATATCAAAACATTTGGGTAATTCAATAATAATAAATAATAATTCAAGAAATAGTGTTAAACGCTTTAGATAGTTAAAAGCACTCAGATAATTCAATGATGATAATAATAATAAATAATTTAATAAATAATGTTAAAATGCATTTTTCTTGATAATCAGTATCAAAACAGATAATTCAACAACAAAAATGCATATTTTATAAATACAACTAAAAATTATGCTAAAATGTTTTTAGAGAGTATAAAATAAAAACTTGTACATAAATGTGATGATAATGATATAGATATAGATATAGATATAGATATATAGATGATATGATAGCACTTACAGAAGTGTGAATTTTACTAAAATACTGGAAAAACTTCTAAAAATTCTTCTTATATAATTAGTATTTATCATCTGTCTAAAACATTATGACATTATACAAACCAGACCATTTACTTAAGTTTTTTAGCATACACAAATGCAACACAATTTTAAATTTTACACAGTATGTAATGTTATATCATTTTTGAATATTTAAACATTAAAAATGAAAAGTTACTTATAATAATATACATAAAAAAATAGTGGGAAAAATACTAATCAATCAAATTTGGTCATTAAAACTTTTACTTAAAGTGTTATTTTGTAACATTCTACAATTTTTTAGATAGTATGTACTAGTCTTTTGAAAAAAACAACAACAACAACTACAAACTAAAATAAAATTCTAAGAGTAACACCATTATGGTGATCATATTATCATGTTACTATAGTAATCATCATGATTAAATGTAGCTCATTTCCCATATTCCCTGTGTGTGTGTTTGCTCTTGTGCAGTCATGTACTTGTGTATGCTGATCACACTCGTCATGTCTGGCCCCCTGCGCCCCAGTCAGAGCCCTGAGGTGGGGCGTCTCACTCAGACTTTGGGATATATGGGTACCACATTGTCCCAAACACGTCTCCTCTCTCTCCTCCCTACCCAGACGTGTTCTAGGACTGTCTGGATGGCTTTTCCCAGACAGCCGTCCTCCCTACAGGGGCTGAGAGAAGCATGACCCCCTCTGTCAGCACAGCGCTCCAGACAGCAGGGGTCAGAGGTCAAGACCAGCTGTCACTTCACCCCACTGCTCCGACTCAATGTTGCATTATAGTCCTGATTAAGGGATGGAGGAATGCAGACATGCATTCCTCAGGACATCCCATCACAGAAAGCCTGCAACTCTTATTTCACATATATGCAAGAATTAAACATCTATTAAAATTGCTCAGGAATTGAACATAAAGTTACTTGTTAGTTTAGAATTCGGTATTAAATATGTAGCATTTTCATGATTAATACAAATAGCTTTTTTATAAATGTTTTGGTGTAAATAAATTTTTAAATGTCACCTATAAAATCTGAAATGTATTATCCACCTTTTTCTTCAAAAGAAAAAGGAAAGAAGTCTCGCCCAAAGGCTTACTTCCGGTTCATTAGCCACTATGGGGAAATAACGAAGAATACCAGTGTGCAGTAAATGCTAAAACTGTTTGTACTTCAAACCAGCGTGTTCATAATTAAAATAATACAATAAAATAATATAGCAAGACACACCAATTTGCAATATCAAGCAGCAAAACGAGCTGGACGCGATCAGACCGGAAGCCAAACCAATAAAATTTACAAATGGCCGCGCCCCTTCAAACGGTAAGAAAAAGATGGCTACATATATTATTTATTAATTTGAAGGTTTTAAAGAGTTTTGGGAGCACGTTTTCTCTCTCTAGAGGGACAAATGTCCTTGAGGTGAAGTTCAAGTCCAATGTCTCTCAATTGTCTGAGAAACTTTTGTTCAGAGAAAGTCTCAAAACACCCTCAGAAAGCATAGGAATTTTACATTCACATTACTCGTGGCAGTCTTCCAATACATGATACAACAACTAAATCAATACACCGTTTCAATTTTGTGTATAAAATTGTTATTTTTTTTCTCTTAGGTTACTTCAAAAGCGTTCAAACCAGAAACAATGTCATGACAGACTCTGCAATGTGATTCTGCTGACTGGGGCTAGTTGTCACATGAGGAAAAAGCTAAAAGGTGTTTCCAAGTTTTTAATGAGAAATCCTATTATACAAATGTGTGTTTTTCCTTCACTGGTTTCAGATTTAAAACTGTTACAATTTGTGTAAATTCTCTTCGGTAGCTAAAATTGTTATATTCAATAGCATATTTTCTATGAAGAATTGAGATGAAACTGCAGATATTTTTCATAGTAGCCTAAATGAGATACTAAGGTATTTTTCGTAAATGTTTGAGTTGGCGCTAGCGTTTTAATGTTATTAATACCATATGCTGACCAGACAATGGATTCATATGTTTCTTTTTACGTTGTTTACGTTTTTTTTTTTTATGATTTTTCGATGAAAATGCTAATAGGCTTGGTCAACCTGTGCTTTTTTTCCTGGGAAACAACAGTACAAACGCCCAACAGCTTATTTTAAGCATGACTTATGTCTATGAAGAAGATTCAGATATAAACCCACCCTGAAATATAATCACTGAGGTAAAAGTGTGACACCTAGCCCCGGTTCACTTTATAGCGACAGGCTGCAAAAAGCTGAAATCAGCGCGTTTTTTTAAAGTTTATTTCCTTTCATAAACCTCTAATACCCTTTTCCTCATCATTTTCTTTATGGACTAATTTTCCTTTTCCTCCTTCTCTTTCAGCTGGATATGAATAATGAGTTGGAAAAATAATTTTTGATGTTTTAGCTAAAACTGCAATCAGCTGATATGTCGATTATATTGCGAACGTTGTGGCATCTGACCATTTTTTTCGATTCCTAAATGCATTATGCGTCTATAATCCTTCAGATTAACTCATCTGTTTAACGAAAAAAACGAAAAAGTTCTGTTTACAACACAATTATTGCACTTTTGTCGTACAATCTAAAGAGCTGATGTGAATGAAATTAAAAGACACGTTCTGAAATAATTCTACATTTATAATAGGCTATAATACAATATAATAATATAATGGTTAAAGCAAAACTAATAATATTAACTACATTCAGAGAAAGATAGGCTGCTCTAAACTAGGTATTTTACGCACAAACTGTAAAAACGACAATAGTCGTTAACTTAGTCGTTTATTTTGCGTTTTACACGTAATTTAAAAATGTTTTTTGGATTTGTTGAATGCAGATGAACTTTTAACAATGAATCCAATTAAGATAAAATAACCCCCTCACATTTTTAAACAACCATTGTTTATATTTTTGGAAAGCATTTGTGGTAGATAAATTAGATTTTTTTATGTGGGTACTGTATAGTTTAGTAAAATATTGTTTTTTACACAGTCGTTTAAAATCTCATCCCATCCCATGTTTGTAGCCTATTCAGTGTTTTGTTGTTTTAAATACAACCCTTGTTGTTGCCTGAGGAAAAAAGCTGGAAAAAATATATTTTAAAATAACACAAACACAAGTACTTTGTATAACTAGTATTTTATTATTATTATTATTAATATAGGATTGATAGGAGATTTTGAACAGAATCGTCTAAGTTTTCCAGAACATTTTGACTCCCTCTCCTACAAATTGCATTTTTATTTACCACCCATATTTTTTTTAACCATATAAGACTTTGTAAATGAATAAACAAGCTAATCAAAGCGCTGACCTGCAGCCACATCTGTTCATTAAGAGCCGTGCCATCGGCAAAGCCTCGATCACATCATCTCACACCCGGCGCACAAAAGCGACTTGCGTCTTCTCGCTCTGATTGGCCAGTCCGGAGCACGGCGCTCAGCCGACGCTGTGATTGGCCGTTCCGCGGCTGACGTCACTGCAGGAGAGAACATACTGGGCAGGATGCTGAGGACTGGTACCATAGCTGCGCGCCCAGCATCATCGGCATCATCATAATCAATATAATCAATGCTGCTTTGGAGAGTTTGCCACCTGTTGTAAATGTTTCAGTATCAGCGTGCGTCCAGAAGGACTCGAGCGGCTTGTTTTGAAAAGAAATCCAATGTTTGGTACGCTTCAGAGGCACATAAAGGAGACATTGTGGATTACAGACATGCTGCATGTTTCGTGTTCCATGTGCATGATGATGGTGATGCCGTTTGCACGGATTCAGGGATTCGTGAGGTAAGCCTCGAAGATCTGAAACGTCTTGTTTTTAGTTCGTTTGAATTAAAAGAAGATGGGGGGTTAAATATTATACTCACGTTATCGATAGATTTATTACGCACTATATGTGACCTATTGACTCTAAATTGAATTTATTGGTTATAATAAAAGTCGAGCCTTTATAAACATGTATAAAATGTTATATTTAAGCACAAAAAAATGCAGGAAACCACTGGGTGTCGTTCATCCTTGACCGTTGAGTCAATCTGAGGCAAACGTCTTTTGCTTTATTCTTTTAGACAACAAACTTAGCTAATATATTATTGATGATGATGATAATAATAAACGTGACATAGCTAAGAATATTTAGTGGTCAGATGTTGTGTTTTATAATGAGAGTATATATATATTTTTAAATGAGATTTAATTTTCTTGGGCTTTTCATTAAAGTCATAATTAGTAGCTTAAACAAATAAAACTTTTCAAGTTTTCAAGAGGTCTGCTTATAATGTATATTATAACGTTATGTCACACTAACACTTAGTGTTTGAAACTCATCCATAATGTACGTTTAGGTTAGAAAAACAATATTTATGAAACAATTGTGATATGTTATATTATTATAACATTAAATATATTACAATACAGCACCTGGGATAAAGAAGGAGTGTGTACGTTTTTGAAAATGTATATCTTTTATTGAATGTATTTTTTTTGCACTTTATAATATTTGATATACAGGCAATGATCATTTTAAAAGCATGCATGTTTTATGATATGCTTTTTATATCATATTAGTGGTTTGTTAGGTGTTAGGTATTTTTTGATTGTTTAAAAAACATTCATTTTGCATTACAGGAACTGCCTTCAGATAAATTTGAGATTTGATATTCGATTAAATTAGAAATATTTATAAAATACTCAAATATCTGATAACTGCACTTGTGCATCTTTGGAAAACAATGTTTAATAATAATTTGAAGATATATTTATGTATAATAAAAGTATACATTGGTACTATTTTAGCCATTTTGTAGAATTTTTGAATTGTGTACATTAAATTGCTTTTCTGTTTAGTGCAATTCCTCAGTAAACTATGAGGCATTTAGTGTTTTTAGTTCTTGAAGGTGAATGGCTTTTTTGCTATTTCTCTATTCATTTGGCTGTTGATTTGTTTAACGAAATACTTGCGATTTCTTTATAGATGTGTTTCTGCAGTCAGACCACCAGTGTTCCAGCACTCAGGCCTCAAACCTCTTTCTGAGGGTTGGTTTCTCTCTTTGGTTATCTAGCTGTATGAGTTTTAACACTTTTCATAAAGCTAGATAACCGAAAGTAGAAATAATTCTCAAAATCTGTTGAAAACCACCTGAAAGCAGCCACTTTTACAGGTAATTTCACATGTATGTTTTTGTTTTAAAATCCAAGCATAATTATTGTAATTCATTTGTATGAATGTGTTAAAACACCTAATAGAAGTTGCCATTAGTTACTAGTAAGCAGTCTTAAACCAGTTGTGTGAATGCAGCCCAAAACATTGTCTCCACTAAAATGTGTGAATTTATTTAGCATAATCTGCCTTTGTAATGAGAATCTTTTTGTTCTTTTCTCTTGACAATCGTTTTAAAAAATGGAGCTTTAGAAGATGGGCTTTTAAAAACATTTAGAGAGAGTCTCATTTGGTCGAATTTCAGCTTTGTGCTCGTTTTGATCAGGTGACGTTGGATTCTGGCTGGTGAGATACTCACTAGCTCAGCAATCAAAAGAGGTACTTGAGGGCTATTTGTTGGGGTCTGTAGCCTAAAGGGAGGCCTTAGGATTGTCCTGTAGTCCTATTTAGACTCTTTGTGCTGGATTTCCCCGTGTGAAAGGCAGAAACAATGGCAGCAGTACAAACACTTATTCATTCTCTGTATATACACACACAGAGGAAGGCAGCCTATCATTGCATTCAGTGGCTGCTTAAACGAGGCTGTGTTTAATTCTTTAGGAAAAAGCTCTTGATAGAACAGACATCCATTGCAGTAGGTAATGATACACGGTGCTGGCTAATTGGTTAGACTCAATGGAGTGCGTTTATAGCTTTAAAAACAACGGAGGATATTCCCATGCATTGCTGCAGTTTCTGAATTAGACACTTAAGATTTTCTCCTAAAATGGATGCTATTCACTCTATGTTCTGACACACAAGCATTTCAAAAGCATGCATTTAAAATGCATGTTGGTATTTATGTAGTTCATTTGTGGGAAAAAAAACGTTTAACTCTTTTCTTTTTATCTATTTTCAAAAATCATGTTTTTTCATTGTGCATTTCAATTAATCTCAATCAAACCGCTGTTAAGTTACTTCATAAAAAAGTAAAAATAACAGCTAACATAATAAAAAAATATAAATATATATATAAATATAAATATATATTTATATATGTTAACATTTTATATTATTTTATATTCATAAAATAAAATAAAAATATAGCAATACATTAATTAAACATTATATATATATATATATATATATTCGTTTTTATTCGTTTTATTTATTTTAAGAAATAAAAAAACAATATACCCATATATTTAAAAAAACAGTATTGTAATTTTTATACAAATAATTTTATACAAAAATATAATATCAAATATAATTAAAAAATATAATTACATAATTACATTTTATATACTTTATATATGTATATAAAATAGATATGTTTTATATTAAATTAATTTTTTATTTATGCATAAGAAACATTGTTTGTTAAATATTAATAAATGAAGATATTATATATATATATAATTTTATAATATTTAAGGAAATAATTATATAATTTTTACAGAAACAAATACAATTATATTAAAGAGATTTATATTTTAATATACGTATATATGTATATATGAAATTACAATTTTTATATTATATTCATTTTTATAAAAAAAAAATATTCTTTATATTAACACAAATAAAAAATGTTAAAGTGTATATTAGATTTATTTTTTATTGAATAATGTATATTCTTTATTAACACTTTATTAAAAATTTAAAAATTCTAAAATTATGTTTGTCTTTCTTATTATATATATATATATAACTGGATATTAAAATATTCAAATGCAAAAAACTTAATATTATAAAACTGGAATATAAAAAAAAAAAAATCTTTGCAACCAACTGGAAACAAACAAGGCGATACAGGATAACATAATATTATAAGGATAATATATATTTTTATTTATTAACACTTAATTAAAAATAAAAAAAAACTCTAAAATGATGTTAGTCTCTCTTTATATATATATATATATATAAATACTAATAACTGAATAATATAATAATATGTAGTATATGTAACCAGCTTGAAACAAACAAGGATACAGTTACCATGGCATCAGCTTGGCAATAATAACAAAGAGTGTTTTTAACGCTGCTCTTTCATGTTGTTCCAGCCTACTTGCTACTTTCCGTTTCTTTTTCTTTCTCTTTCTCTCACTATCTTGTACTCACTCTTTCCCTCTCGCCTTTCAAACAGAGTCTTATTTCAATCCACAATATGGCACAATAAAGCAACAATGAGGGCAAAGAGAGAGAGCGAAGAGCAAAGAGAGAGAGATGCTTGGAGGAACATGGCAGTCTCCATTTGCTACATCTTCCCTTCTCCGCCTACCCAGAAACCCCCAGTGCCATCTGTACCCCTGTGGGGTGCGGGAGAATCTGTGCCAGTGCCAGCGGCGACAAAACCCTCGTCAGCGTCCTGGAGCCCCGGCACAGACACATACGGCAAAGGGAGGAAGGGAGGCCATCTTGACGGAGATCTTACACGAGAAGCTAAGATGGCTGGGCTGGCACATGAGGTGAGTTGCATCATGGTCTTTTTTTTTTTTTGTGCGTGCGTGTGTGTTTATTGGGGATGTTATAGCCCCCTTCATTTGCCCCCCTCTTGCTTCTAGCCTATCTGATCTTACCACACTAATTAGCGAGAGGGTTTTGGCGGGGGCTTGGCGAGGACGAGGGGGAAGCTAAGAAAATAAATTAACTGGCAATGACTGTAGCAGCGACTGCCATCTTCCTTTGTTAAGCTGCACTGTCTCCTTAATATATTAACACAGATCTAGTGTTCGTTAAGGTTGAAATTCAGATTTATCTCCCAAAATTAACTATATATATATATATGCAGTGAAATATATATATATATATATATATATATATATATATATATATATATATCCATTTGATAAAGCGAAAAAATTATGTTAAGCTCTTGTTTTGTTCTTTACATTCCCCACGAAAAGAGAAATGTACGTCTATAGCAGGCTTATTTACAATTCAAATCTTTTTCCTTAAAGCAAATTGTTTGTAGCTGAGGACGGATAACGAGGGGTGGGAGGATAAAAAGAAGAAAATAACCAAACTAGGGCTGCTAATGAGTGGCGCTAAGCTAAGATCCTCTTGACACGGATGCAGTGAATGTGAGTGAGGGCTGGTGGCGTGTTTAAAGAGACAGGCCGCATCCCGGCATTCTTGTGGGCGATGAATCCTGTTGCATTCGGCGGGATTTATTGCGTTCAAAAGTTTTAGAACATAAACGTGAAACAACAAATGCATCAATTGAGTCATGGTTTATTTGTGTAGCGCTTGTCACAGTACATATTGTTTCAAAGCAGATTTGCAGAAAATATTAAGAAATATTCTGCTATTGAAATAATTGCCATATAGTAGGAATGTACAACTATAATGTGGTTGGTTAACATTTAATATTCTGATACAAATCAGACACAATGAATGTGGAGCAATCACAGCTTGTGTTTGTAATATTAGGATGATATTAAAATATAAAGACTATTTTTGATAGTTTGGTATGCTGTTTCAAAGTTAGCATAATTTGGAGTCTTTACAATTGTTGGTGAATTGTTTCAAGAATGAAAAAATGATTGAATTAGAAATTAGAATTAAAACCATCAGTGATTTAATATATGAATGTATGAATAGAGTTTTGTAATCTTTTGAGAACTGCAGTCAGCGTAAATTTTGATCATACAAAACACATTTTGTGTAAAAAGAATTGAACATTTTCTCTTTCAAAACATACATTTATATAACATCTCTTACCAAAGCAATGAAGAGATGTTCAGGTAGTTGACATGAAATAATTTTGGAAAGCTGACCTGCATGTTATGCATGGTTTTATATTTTTTTTGTCTCTCAATTTATTATGATCTTACGTCAATTGAGACTAACTGGAATAATCTTGCTCAAAAGGTAATTTCTAACACTTAAAATATACTAGTGAAGGTGAAAAGATGATGAAAAATATTCTATAATATTTTGCATTATTTTATGCAAACTTTTCCTTATATATTATATATATGTGTATGTGTATATATATATATATATATATATATATATATATATATATAAAATGTGAATTATTTTATAATTTTCCTTATATATTCAAATAAACATCAGTGAATATAAATGATAGTATACTTATAATTGTCTAATAATTACAAAAAATCGCATATACATATTTTTACTATGTATTCATATGAATATTCATATGAATATATACTTACATTACATTTCCTTATGTATTCATATAAACGTTCGCGACTTATATGAATTATATGTGAAAATATATGTGACCCTGGACCACAAAACCAGTCATAAGGGTCCATTTTTTTGAAACTGAGATTTATACATCATCTGAAAGCTGAATAAATAAGCTTTAAGCTTTTGACTTGAAAATCTGGAATCTGAGAGTGAAAAAAAATCTAAATACTGAAAAATCGCCTTTAAAGTTGTCCAATTGAAGTTCTTAGCAATGCATATTACTAATCAAAAATTACGTTTTGATATATTTACGTTAGGAAATTTACAAAATACCTTCAATACCTTCTTTACTTTAAATTAATATTTATTTTATATATATATATATATGCTTATGTATTCAAATGAATTTGAGCCTAAAATCCTGATAAAAGAGCTTTAACTCTTTATTTATTAAACATTTTGGTTTATAACTATTTACAACAGAGCCTGAGATCCATCCATATACATAAGATACCAAAAAAAGGGAAAGAATTCTAACAATAAATGTTGTATGGAGGAAAAATAAAACTATGACTAAAACAATATTAGAGGGATAACTTGGTAAAAAGCTTTACATTCCAACTAATTGTGGAAGTCACAGTATCTTGATGTTGCTCTTTGGCCTTCACACAGACACAATGCAATTTTCCAAACAGCATGGGTCGCCCCTCTGCCTCCCTCCGATCTCAGGCCCTGGCAGAAACGGCCCGGCGTGCCCTTGGCGATCGGGTTCGGGCTTTTTCTGAAAGCCAGGGGAGAGGGTGAAGCTGGTATGAGGGCCGGCGTGGGGCCAGGGCCGGCAGCTGCAGCATGCGTGCCTTTAATGAACAGAACGCGGTGTCAGCCATTAATATTCTGCCCAGCTCGCGGCTGGTCCCTCGCTCTCAATGGAGGCCCCCCTCCTTTATAAAGAGCTCCGCTTTCCCACCATTGTCAGGGCCGCTGCTCCTGCGGCACGACTAGAGAGGGGGCAGGGTGGGAAACACCGATGCAGACCAGACACCACCAGATGCCAAAGACACGAGACGGTTATGCAGATCACAGCGCCTTTGTGTGTGTGTTTGTGTGTACAGGGGTGTGTATGTTTACAGACCGAGGGTGTTCGCCACCTGATCATCTTAATTAGTTTGCATGTAGTTAATACATGTCTGAGTCTGAGTGGGATGCAGATGTAAATGGGCCAAGTGCGGATCTATCTATCTATCTATCTATGAATTAGTTTTTAAAGAAATTAATATTTTTGTTCAGCAAAGATGCATTAAACTGATCAAAAGTTACAATATAGAAGTTTTTTCCAACTGTGATATTAAAAAGAAACATTTCTTGTTCATTTTTTTTTTTAGATTAGAATGATTAATGAAAGAAAATGTGGCACTGAAGGCTGAAAATTCAGCTTTGCCATCACAAGATTTAAATTGATATTTTATAATATTACTGTTTTTACTGTATTTTGATCAAATAAAGTCTTGGCGAGCATAAGAGACTTTCTTTTTTTTTTTTTTTTTTTAATCTTATTAAAATCTTATTGACAAAAAACTTTTGAACTCTACTATATAGTATACAGTTCTGAACTGTATAATAATATAATGTAATATAATATAACATTAAAAATAAATGTATCAACAAGAAACTTTTGAACTGCATAATACAATACACAATTCTGAACTATATAATATAATATAATATAATATAAATAACTGCTATATACAACAAAATATAAAAAAGAGACAGACTTTGTTAACATAAAAAAGCAAGGAGAAACTTATGAACTGTAAAATATATTACACAATTTTGAACTGTATTATATTATTATTATACTTAGAAATGTATTAATTTTATAGCAATTTATAATTTTGTGAAATATTATGCTTGAAAGTGTATTAATGCAGTTTTGTTAAAATGAATAATGTTATTTGGTTTGGTATTTTGTTGTATATTTCAATGATTTTTATACATTTTATACATTATACAATTTTATAGACAACATATGCACTTTCTCAAATTATATTATATTATATTATATTATATTATATTATACCATTCAAAATTGTATTATATTATTATATTATATCACATATAGTTTAAGAAAGTGCATATTTTGGCTATAAATTATTGCAGATATAAATTATATGAAAATCATTGCAATATACAACAAAATATCAAACCAAATAACATTATTTATTTTAACAAAACTGCATTATATTATAATATAATATAATATAATTTGAGAAAGTGCATGTCTATAAAATTATTGTATAATGTATATAATGTATAAAAATCATTGCGATATACAACAAAATATCAAACCAAATGACAGTATTTATTTTAACAAAACTGCATGAATACACTTTCAAGAATAATAATTTCAAAATTATAAATTGCTATAAAATGCATACATTTCTAAGTGTGACTAAGGTGTCCAAATGCTTTTTGTGGAAACTAAATATCATATTAATATATGTGACCCTGGATCACAAAACCAGTCTTAAGTAGCACAAATATATTTGTAGCAATAACTGTCAAATGAACGTTTTTTTTTACGCCAAAAATCATTAGGATATAAATGTAAATATCATGTTCCATGAAGAAATTTTGTACTTTTCCTACCGTAAATATATAAAAACTTAATTTTTAATTAGTGATATGCATTGCTAAGAACTTCATTTGGACAACTCTAAAGGCGATTCTCTCAACGTTTCGATTTTTTTGAACCCTAAGATTCCAGATTTTCAAAAAGTTGTATCTCAGCCAAATATGTCCTATCCTAACAATTCAGCTTTCAGATAATGTATAAATCCCAGTTTCGAAAAATTGACTCTATGAGTGGTTTTGTGGTCCACGGTCACATATGTTACCAAACAATAAAGTTAATCACAGTGCCAGTGCAACTGCAGCGATGTACTTAATGTACTTATTTTTGTTGAAATAAACTGAGAATGTCCTCAGGTATCCGTTGTTTCGGATACACTAAAGAACGGCGCTGTTTGTTGATGAAATTAATAGACCTCTGGGTAACGTACAAGGCTGCATGGGTTGGTGATTTGCATCGGCACTGTGATGAAGGTCATATGACATCAGAGGCGGGCACCTCGTGCACTGTGAGCTCCGCAGAGTAAAGAAACCATCAAACAACAACCCCACCTCAGTTTCACCTCATCAAAGAGAGGGCAGAGAGATACAGCCAGAGAAAATGATAATGCTGATAATACGCCATTACAGTGATAGAGATTGGAAAATTAAAAGAGAAAGGAAAGAAAATAGAGTTTGGAGCGACACATTCAAAGATTGATAGATTCAGAGGATGGAGGGAAGGAGGGGTGGACACGTGATGAGCAGACATGTTTTAGTTCTTTGGATGGTTCTTTCTTGTGTTAGGTGTCTTTTAAGTATTTTATGCTCACCAAAGCTGCATTTATTTGATTAGGAATACAGTATAAACTGTTGCAAAATAGTATTACAATTTAAAATAGCTGTTTTCTGTTTTAATATATTTTAAAATGAACTTTATTCCTGTGATGCAAAGCTGATTTCCCTCACAAGAAACATTTCTTTTTATTATTAAAGTTTAAACAAGTTTAAAAGGACATTTATGAACATATTAAAATAGTAATTGTAATTAAATTATTAATAATAAAAATATTTTCATTTTAAACTTATTTGCCTTCTGATTCTAATAATGAGTTCCTCTGACCTAATTAAAACCCAGCGGACAGATAATATTAAAGCTTTAAGCCTTTGTTTAAGCACATTACAGTGTAAAATATGAGTTATATAGATATTAGTAAACGTGGACTATTTAATGTATCTTCCATGTGTCTAACATCATTTAAAAAAAAAAAAAATAATTATAATAAGGAAAAAGTCCCAATAACAGGCTAATCGCTAAATAACACAGGAGTATTTCAGATTAAAAGTAAGTTAAAAGCAATTAACTGTAATAGACTTGCACTGAAAGTCTATGGAGAAACCGCACAAGAGCTGTTTATTTAATTTCTAATCTAAATTATTTTAGAAATTGTTTAGTGTTTTAATGTGAACAGAGTTTCGCTTGTATTCAACCTGTGATATTCCATTAAAAAAAAAAAAAAAATCCATCAATCCATCGTCTGCTTGACTGTGGACAATCATGATTAGGAGAAGTGTCTTACATTATCTGTTAACACAGTCCAGTAAGATTAAATCAAGATCATGTCTGCTGTGTATTTAGGTCAACAGCCATGAGCAAAAGTCTGTCATCTTTGACTGTGCGCTGTTAAACTGGACTAAAGTCGCACTTTATCAAATGGTAACAATGGATGCTGCTAAATAGTTAAAGTCAATAGCTATAAGTGGTAAAGTTAAAAATATTATTTCTACTTCTGGGTTAAACAATATCCATCATGTGCCATTCAGAGTCCTAAATGACAGTAAATGTAGGTCAGGTTTAATCTTAGTCTCTTAATGCAACTTCAGCCAAGAACTAATCTATCAAAAAGGCTAAGGATCTTTAAAGTACAGATGGATATTCGGATATTCCTACAGTACATTCTTGTTGTTGGGTTTTTTTTTTAAGATGAGGGGAGACCCTCAGGATGAGTGTCAGAGCAGAAGCACTTGACCTGATTTTTGAGTCGGATTTGGTTCCGTTGTCCGATTTCTTCTGGGACAAAGTCAAAGCGTTGTCCTCAGACGTATGTTGGTTTGTTAATGATTTAATCGCAGGAAATGTGCATTACTGCACGAGGCGATTAAATTACCCGAGTGTTGAAAAAGATGTTTATAGTTTATTTATTAGGGCCGCTCATTAGCTGATGCAAAGCGCCTGTAACCCTTGAGGCTCGTGAGTTTAATTGAGCCTCTGTGGTGAAAACGCAGGGAAAAAACTGAGAGAAAAGCAGACGCTTCTCAAACATGAGCTAAAGTAGGACTTAAAGGGATAGTTCAAATCCTGTCATCATTTGCTCACCCTCATGTTGTTCCAGCTCTAGATGCCTCCTCTGTGGAACTCAAAAGAAAAATGTTTTTTGTCAATCTAATGAAAGTCAAGTCAACTTTGAAATATTTTTATAGAATATCTTATTTTGTGGACAACACTACAAGTAAAACCATTGTTTTTTTCATGCACTGGTCAGTTTTGCTTCCGCAAATGTCTTCTTTCTGAATAGTGGAAAGAAAAAAGAATGTTTATTGTATTTAACTTGTGTCTGTAGATATCAAATACAATACATAAGTGAGTTTGCTCTTGCACTGAGCCAGAAATGTCCACTTCAGTTGCAGTTACATAAACCAAATTTTACTGTATTATTCCTATCCATATTCAGAAGGTTTGTTTGTTCATAATGTAATTTGCCTGGTTTATAGCAGGCATTTCATTCCTAAAAACATTTCTGGCTGTTGACATTTTCTAATTCATGGAGTGATTAAAAGAGGAATCCCTTTTACAAAAACGTTTAATATATCAAAAAAATTAAACAAGCATTTTGTTCAGATTTCTATGGAAGCCAGTTTCTGACACAGGACTTTTTTTAATCTCACAATTCTGATTTTTTTCTTGCAATTTTGAGTTTATATCTTACAATTCTGACTTTTTTTCTGGCAATTCTTTTTTTTCTGCCTCAGATTTTCGAGATATAAAGTCGAATAAAATGTAGAATTACGAATTTTTATCTCTCACTTCTGAATTTTCTTCTGGAAATTCTTTTTTTCCCCCCTCAGAATTACATATAAAATCTGAATTTCAAGAAAAGGTCAGAATTCTGAGTTTACATCTCATAATTCTGACTTTTTTTTCTGGCAATTCTTTTTTTTTTTTTTTCACTCAGAATTCTAAGATATAAAGTCAGAATTCCAAGATGGAAACTCGGAATTGTGAGGAAAAAATTCTGCGTTTATATCTCAAAATTCTGACCATTTTTCTGGCAATTCTTTTTTTTCCCTCAGAAATCTGAGATGCAAAATCTGAATTCCAAGATGGAAACTCGGAATTGTGAGGAAAAGAATTCTAACAATTTATAGAGTTTATATTTCATAATTCTGACTTTTTTTTCTGCCTCAAATTTCCGAGATGTAAAGTCAGAATTCCGAGATGGAATCTCAAAATTGTGAGGAAAAAAGTCAGAATTCAAAGTTTATATCTCACAATTATGACCATTTTTCTGGCAATAATTTTTTCCCTTCAGAATTCCGAGATGCAAAATCAGAATTCCAAGAAGGAAACTCAGAATTCTAAGAAAAATGTCAGCATTATTAGAAATTATAGAGTTTATATCTCTCAATGCTGACTTTTTTTCTACCAGTTCTTTTTTGCGCTCTCAGAATTCCAAGATGGAAACTCTGTATTCTGAGGAAAAAAAGTCATAATTCTTAGTTTATATCTCTCAATTCTAATTTTTTTTGCAAGTACTTTTGCACACATGCTGCCCCATCCCTTATATTTAAACATTTCGGAAAACGTGTAATGCAAAATTTTATGCCTTAACGTATTGTTATTAATTAACTAGCAAAGTACAGTGACATCTATTAGTTTAAAATGCTACCCTATATTCACCTCTGTCTAATTTCTAATTTAGCCCACTTCTGAAGGATGATGGATTTTATGACAGGTGAAACGAACAGTCAGAGAAGTCAAGTTCAAGTTCGCATATGTCTAGACCGTCTCGTTCCATACCGTCCCTCTTTCTTTGCTTACGGAGGGTCTGTTTGCCCTTTGACCCGTGCGTAAGTTGCTATGGAAGGGCGACGAGAGGGTTCAGTAATGTTCCCGTGAAAAGGCCGTGCTGTCAGGGCTGTCTAGTGACGTCCCCCCTTCCCCGCCTCTCTCCGCAGCTGGGCACGGTCCCGGAGCCTGGGAATCTTCGGGCTCAGACCTGGTCCACCCCCCATTGAGACTCAGTCTAGCCATACCCTCACCCCACCATCTGCACGCCGCCGGTCTCAAGTTCAAATTTAGTCCCATATGATGCACAATATGGAGGTGCAAAGGTTTGGTTGTAATTGCAGTAATGCATGTGTGTGTGTTTTGATGCACTGTGTTTAGTAAATATAAATGGAGATCTGCCAAGACTGGCGTCTTGTTGTAATTGGCTGGCGATGCTGAAGGTGTGTGTTGGAGTCGGAAAGAGAATTACAGTGTGTAAGAATGTGTGTGTGTGTGTGAGTCGGGCAGCAGGAGGGTATAATAAAAGGAGTCATTTGCATAAGCTGCATGGAGCCCGAAGAGGGTGTTCGGAGGAAAACAACAAGGAAGAAAAAAGGACAAATCCTACGTTGTGCGGGCAGAAAGAGAAAGCGAGGGCTCGCGTATAGGGGAGAGGGTGGAAATTAACAGAGAAAGACTTAAAGCTGCTCCCCCGTGGTAATGAAAGGCATCAGGAACCTCAATGCATAATATTTGAACACTGTGACAGAGCGCTTACACTGTTTACAAAGGCCTATTGAGGAAGAGAGAAAGAGATTGATTACGGATCATTTATTTTGCTTTTGATGAGCGTGGAACATGTGAAAATATTAAAATTGTATCATCGGCTTCTGTACGTCTCTGTGTGAAGCTGTATTGTGGATTGTGCTTTGAGCGGCAGGTACAACGCCACGTTTTATTTCGATCGTTTGCCTAATTTACCCACATAATGTCCGTGCAATTAAAAATCGCTGTTTAGGGAAGCAGGTCTTTTAGATTGTAAGTTAATGCACCTTTGGTAAAGCATTGATCTGTTTCTCTTTTACAGATGTGGACTGAACCTGGTGGATTCACACTTTGCCGGAAATTAATGGGAAATCGACTAATTATGCATCCAGAGAGAACAATGGAAGCCTCAAGTACCTAAAGGCACATGAAGTCATTATGATGATGATGATGTGTGTGTGTGTGTATAAGCAAAAGAATTGTACTGTACTGTACTGTATTTTCATTAAGCTCATTTAAACTATAGCTTCTTAAAGATATTCACGTCTTTCTAAACCTGTAGTTTTTTTATTTTCATAAATGTTTTTTTTTTTTTTTTGCTTTACCTGTTAAAAATGAGAAGTACTGTGTGCATTTTATATACACATATTTTTGTATTTTTACACTTATGTATTTCCTGTGTTTTTTATATTTTGTTTTTCTGATTATTTTCATTCAAATGTATTTATGAATAAATTATTTCTATATTGTATTGTACCGATGATTAATAAAAAGTGAATGATATGAATCAGCTTTGTATTTGCATTTTTTATTGACGTCAGATTGTGTCACACCTGGCAGACGAGTGAAGAGTTAATTACTGTGAGTTAATTAGTCTAATTTGTAGGCTACATAAAAGACTTACATATTGCTGAGAACTATAATCATCTTGAACGGCAGATTTTAACGTGCAGCGACACGTATGAAAATGTCTGAAAAAGGTTTTGAATGATTTTTTTTTCATTTAGAAGTTAAAATATAATACTTTATTTTAGCACGATTAATTTCCCATCCAAATTTGTTTACAAAAAAATATTAAAATAATTAACGTTAGGCAGGTTACACCTTTTAGAAACAGAAAAACACACAATGCAAAAATGTTGATGTAATTTGTCGTGAAAACACCATTGTTATAATGTACTATGTACTGAAATGGCTGTAATTAGATATCAGTATTACTGTTTTACTGTTATTTATTTGATTTTTTTATTATAAAACCAATTTTCACTCTCTGTCGCACACACACCCCTATAATTTTCCACCGTTTATTCTATATCAGTTTCTCTTATTCCTCGTCCGTTCATACAAACGACTGTGAGAAAGTCTCTATCAGTGACCTCTGTGCCAGCTAGCATTAAGTGTTAATTAGCCAATGAATAGAGGAGATGTGACGACCAGACGCTAAAACGTGCCAGGAATCCCGCACTCGAATTCACTAATCCTACTATGGCGAAGGACCGGCAATTAATATTCATAAGCTAAACCTTCGACATTGGAGCAACGTCACCACGACCTACTAAATATTCAAAATACAAACGTTCACTATTGGAAGGTTGCGAATCAACGTCAGCGAGATCTAATAAATATTCAACACTTAAGCTTTTGCTATTGGACGTTGTACCAAGAGACGTCAGTGGGCTAATTAATATTCAATAAGTAAGCTTTCGCCATAGTAAGATTCGTCGATGAAAGGATTTACGTGTGTATGTGTGTACGACTGTGGAAATGAAGTAAGAAAATCAACATAAGGGAGCATAATAAAGTACCTTTACATATAATGAGCACAAATGACGTTGAAATATGTTATGTTATTTATAAGAAATGTACAGTGCTTGAATTCTACCTCAGTATCCTTCGTAGACAAACTAACGTTAGACAAAAAGTAAATTACATTCACACTGACTAACAATATTTCAAATTATTACAATCTTGAAGATTATAGATTCTATTCGATGTTTGTTCAAATAAGAGCGCTGACACTTTAAAACATTTAAAACATTTAAAACATAAAAGACATGGTTATCAACTAAAAACAGTAATATGAACTTGGTCTACAAAACCATTCATAAAGGTAAATTTTATTATAAATCTGAAAATCTGCCAGAAATCTGAAAACTGATAGGCTGTCCGTTGATGAATTGTTTGTTAGGATAGGACAATATTTGGCCGAGATAGGACTATTTGAAAATCTGCAATCTGAGGGTGAAAAAAAAAATCTAAATATTGAAAAAATTGCCTTTAAAGTTGACCAAATGAAGTTCTTAGCAATGCATATTACTAATCAAAAATTACGTTTTGATATATTTACGGTAGGAAATTTACAAAATATCTTCATGGAACATGATCTTTACTTAATACCCTAATCATCTTTGACATAAAAGAAAAATCGATAATTTTGACCCATACAAAATATTGTTGGCTATTGCTACAAATGTGCTACTTATGACAGGTTTCGTAGTCCAGAATCACGTTATTATAGAATATAAAAAGTATAAAATTACAAATCACACCTTTAAATAAATAATCTATTATACATATCGGTTGAATAGATATATTGCATAATGGATCAAATTGAGAATTAGTATTTTATTATTTATTTAATTAGATATATTTTATATCACACCTCAAAATCACACCTCTATATCTATCTATCTATCTATCTATAATTAAATGTTTCATTTAATTGCTGTATTTATATTAATAAAAATAATGCTAATTGTGCTAAATGCATAAAAATAGACAAAACAAAAGACAACAGAAACACATAAATGCATAAGAAGCATATTGGTTCTTTACTGGTAATGACCTTGACTCCCAGACTTGACCACTAAATGGACACTTGATGGAGTCCAGATGAATGAATATCAGATGGACAGGGACCGGCTGGTTACTCCCTAGAGGACAATAAACTGGACCAAAATGACAAGAGGTCAGAGTTCAGAATGAAAGGTCGAGAACTGCTAATTGAGTGGCGATTTCCTCTTTCTCCCCAGTGACCACTGAGGACGGATGACACTGAGGTCCCTAAAATGTCTGCATGGTAATGAACCCATGACCCTTCGTAGAGACCAAACACACTAAGAGGTAACAGCTAGGAAAAATATTTTATTTTTCATTTTATTTTATTTATGATGAACTCTCAATTAAATGACACACAACAGACATTTGATTTAAACTAATTTACTTGTTTGCAATTTGTGTTTGTAATCATTTTACAAACAATAGTAAAACCAGTGTTCTGTCAGATAGATAGATAGATAGATAGATAGATAGATAGATAGTTTCAGTCCACAACTGTTGATTTTCTTTCATTTGGCAGGATTTCTGCCTCTTTGTGAGGATATATGTATATTGCACTTTAGCATACCAATAGAGCCGGAGCCTGTGAACCCCCCTGACCCTTTGACCTCTCTCCCCCAAACATGAATAGCATCACTCAAGGCCTGGACAGGCTTTTCAGCGGGCCTGAGTCGTGCCTAAGCTCCTAAACATGATGATTTAATGTATCCTCAGCCCCCCGGGTAGCTTTTGCAGGGACTAACAGAAGTTTGTTTAAGACACAGACCCCCTCTAAAGACATGCCTCCCCGTCTAATGCTTTCTCTCAGTTACACACAGGCAAACGTCCCTCCCCTCCTGTTCTTCAGGCTCCACACTTGGCAAAATTAAGGGTCTGATCTAACAAGGGCTCTTTCATCTGCTGAGAAAAGCAGTATCTGTTCAGCTGGCTTCTATAGGACTGTGCTGGCAAAGAAAAGAAAGAACGTTTACTCGTTCTGAACCAAACCCGTAATAATCTGCGCATTAAATCACTGGAGTAGATGTGAGAGAATGACCCGTGTGTTAACGACCAAAAGCAAAAAAAAAAAAAAACATAAATTAGATTTTGTTCAGTCTTCAGTGTCACATGATCCAAGATTTAAGAAACATTTATTATTATTATTATTATTATCATCAATATTTAAAACATTTTTTTCAGCATTCTTTAATGAATAGAATGAGCCAAAGATCAGCATTTATCTGAAATAAAAAGCTTTTGTAACATTATACACTGTACCATTCAAAAGTTGAGTCAGTATATTGGAAAATAAATTATAGAAATGGATGATGAAGGCATTTATAATGTTGCAAAAGATTTCTATTTCAAAATAAATGCAGTTCTTCTGAACTTTCTATTCATCAAAGAAACCTGAAAAAAATATACTCAGCTTTTTTTTAACATAATAATAATAATAATAATAATAATAATAATAATAATAATAAATGTTTTTGAGCAAATCAGAATATTAGAATTATTTCTAAAGGATCATATGACACTAAAACTCAGCTTTGAAATCACAGAAATAAATTACATTTAAAAATATATTCAAATAGAAAACATTTTAAATAGTAAATTATTTCAAAATTGTGCTGTTTTTGCTGTACTTTAGATCAAATAAATGCAGACTTGGTGAACAGAAGAGACTTATTTAAAAAACATAAAAAATCTTACTGTTCAAAAACTTTTAGCTTGTAGCGTACCTATTATAAATACATATATTGTCAAATCAAAATTCTTAGATTTAAAATCATCATGATTTTGCTTCTGTTATTTGATGTTAAAACACATTTTAGTTTCAATATTATTATATTATATTACATTATGAAATGTTAAGTTACAAATAATTCTAGTCTCTTTCTGAAAGACATGTTCATTTCCTATGACGATAGCGCCCTCATGCGACAATATTAAGAATATTAAGTTTTCAATTCGACAAGTTTTTTTTTTTTTTTTTTTGACTTGATAAGGTAATATCCGTAAAACAAGTTAATAGTGTCATGGTTTCTGGCATTGCATTAGAAACAAATCACATGCTATGCTATATCAAAGTATATGATATAAGATAACGTTAGACTTATAATTACAATATGATTGATTGATTGATTAATACGAGGTGGTTATTGTGCAATTACGTATTATTTGTATGTTGTGAGTGTAATCTACGTCTTTTAAATTTTTATAACCATTTAAATAAGAATACTCTCCACAAATCGAAAATCACGACCCCGGCAGGACTCGAACCTGCAATCTTCTGATCCGAAGTCAGACGCCTTATCCATTAGGCCACGAGGCCTCCGTTACTAACCATTGAAAATGTGCTCTGCTATGTTTATTAATAATTGATTAGGTATCACGTTTGCGTCGCGACTGTCTCAACTGTCAGAGATATATGTTTGATAAGCGAAAATACTCTGACGACAACAGTGGATGTAGAGAAGCGAAATTATAATTCATGGCTATGGGCACCTCATGAATATTAAATAAGTAATGATGACGTTGCACCACTCGCGTTAACGTTACCTACTTAATATTCAGTCAAGCTAAACATAGCGAGGTGGTCGCAGATTTTTACTAACGTTATCTTATTTGAACTATTAATGAAATATTTTCGATTTTATAACTGTTTTAGGTGCAAACTATTTGAGTCATTGATGAAAATGTCACATGGATGGCGTTATCACGCGGTACCAAAACACTGGGTGTCGCTGTGAGGCGAGTTGCACTTTATGGAAACACAGCATTTCTTCGGATAGAGCTGTGGGTGCATGCATGTGTGGTGCATCCGAAATTGTTTGTTTTGAGGCAAAGCTTATGTATGTAGGTAATAAAAATGTAATAAAATGTACCTTTAATATAACGAAATCGATTTGTAACTATGCTAGCATGGACAACAAGGCAGCGGCATATTTATCCAACGGTGGTTAATCAGGTATTTTATCTTGCTGAGAAAATTCATTGTCTTGCTGTCAATTCATAGCCTATATAATGTGACAGATATAAGTTTATAGTTTCTCTGATTAAATAATATTAGAAATATACTTTAGCAAAATATTTAGAATACTTGTTCTTACAAACAACTACACTAACGTTACCAGTCAAATGTTTTTGAACAGTAAGGTTTGTAATGTTTTTTGAAGTCTCTTCTGCTCACCAAGCCTGCATTTATTTGATCCAAAGTACAGCAAAAACATGAAATATTTGTACTATTTAAAAAATAACTGTTTTCTTTTTGAATATATTTTAAAATGTAATTTATTTCTGTGATTTCAAAGCTGATTTTTTTTGTATCATTACTTCAGATCCTTCAGAAATCATTCTAATATTCAGATTTATTCTAACATTTATGTTAAAAACAGCTCAGTAGATTTTTTTTTTCCTGGTTTCTTTGATAAATAGAAAGTTCAGAAGAACCGCATTTATCTGAAATTGAAATCTTTTGTAACATTATAAATGTCTTTACCATCACTTTTGATCAATTTTAAGCGTCCTTACTTAATAAAAGTTACTTTCTATAATTTATTTCTCAATAAATAAATAAATACTGACTCCAAGCTTTTGAATGATATAGTGTATAATGTCACAAAGGCTTTTTATTTCAGATAAATGCTGATCTTGGGATCTTTCTATTCATCAAAGAATTCTGAAAAAATGTACTCCACTGTTTTAGATATTGATAATAATATTAAAAATGTTTCTTGGACAGCAAATCAGCATGTATACATTTTAAAATCTATTCAAATAGAAAGCAGTCATTTTAAATATTACAAATATTTCACAATATTACAGATTTTTCTGTATTTTGGATCAAATAAACGCAGTGATGTGTAGAAGAGACTTCTTTAACATTCAAAATCTTACTGTTCAAAAACCTTTGACTGGTAGTGTATGTTTGCATCTAACTCTGGAAAACATACAAACGATTATTAAATATAAGGTTTAGAATTCTACAGTATGGCGTTATGTATAAAAAGGTACACATATATTTTAATATTTAAAAAAAAAACACATTGCTTTGAAGTGTGGATTTTCAAAATTAACATCTAAAAGTTAAAGGACATCTCTTGCCACTCTTGACATGGTTTGATGTGGTCTTACCAGATGCATCTCTTTTAACCTTTGTGTTTATTTTTCATATACCAGGTTCTTCAGAGCATGTGAGTATGTTTCATCCAAGATGCTCCGTCTGATATCATGTCACCGGTGGCAGACCTTCATACGAACTGGAGTTTGGGTAAGATGGTGCTCCACCTCTGTGAAACCCAAATCCCAGCAGGGCTCAGACCAGAGCCGTCTGAACCCCCTGAACATTCAGATGCTCTCCAGGAACCTGCAGGAGCAGATATTTCGGGGTCGGATGCAGGAGTACACAGACGAGGATGTTGAACGCAGTATAGGACACTTGGAGCAACACAAACTCTGGGGGAAAGAAGCGTCCCTGTTACCAGACGTAGAACTCAAGTTGCCTCAGATGTACGGAAATGACATTGATGAACACTTCTGTTTACTTGCCCAAAAGCAGAGCCTTCCTTACCTTGATGCAGCCAGTCAGCTTCAGAGAGCACGGCTTCCCAGGATGCCCAAAGAATGGGCTTGGGAAGTGGGCTGGACTCGGTATGGGCCGGGAGAAGAGCGCCAAAGTGTGAATTTCCCAGATGAGAAAGCTCTTGTGTTTGATGTGGAAGTCTGCATGGAGGAAGGACAATGTCCTACGTTGGCCGTGGCAGTGTCCCCAAATGCCTGGTGAGGGTTGCTGATCATAACAAGTATATGTTTGAGAGGGATTTTACTTACTTTTTTTGGTGTTGCAGGTACTCATGGTGCAGTAAGAGGCTCGTAGAGGATAGATACACCTGGTCTAGTGATCTGACGCTGGCTGATTTCATCCCTCTGGAGACCCCAGTAAACTCCATCCAACCGCGGAACGGTGAATGGAAGGAGAGGCTTGTGGTTGGACACAATGTGAGCTTTGATCGAGCGCACATTAAAGAACAGTACTTATTGAAGGTGAGATTCAGTTCAGATTCATTTGAGACTGATTTCAAGTATTCCTTAACTTGCTTTTTTGTTGAATTTGTTAATATTCTATATTATTTGTGACTCTGGACCACGAAATAAGGGTCAATTCCTTTTATCTGAAAGCTGAATAAATGAGCTTTCCATTGATGTATGGTTTGTTAGGATAGGACAATATTTGGCTAATCTGAGGGTGCAAAAAAATCGAAATATTGAGAAAATTGTCTTTAATGTTGTTCAAACGAAGTTCCTAGAAATGCATATTACTAATAAAAAAATAAGTTTTAATATATTAACCGTATTAACGGAAAAAGTTGGCTATTGCTACAAATATACCTGTGCAACTTACGACTGATTTTGTGGTCCAGGGTACAAACTAATAAATTAAATAACAGAAAAAGAAGAACAGTAACAGGAAAAAACTAAAATTCTTAATCATTCTAAAAGCTAAAAGCAAATGGTTTTTCCAAACTAGGGTTTACAAAGGAACTGCAAGGTGTTTTGTAAGCTAATATTTAAATCAAATGGATCATTTAAAAATAAGATTTGAACATTTAAAATAAGATTTGATCATTTAAAATGAAAACATTTGAACCGTTTTATCTGTTTACCTGCATGTTATGTGACCATTATCCAGCATCAGATTTCAAATGATTGATACATTACCTCAAAATCTCAGGAGGTACTATACAAAAAATAGAAGAGTTTGACTGACAAAAAGGTTTGGGAATCCCTGCAGTGTTATTAACTTAAACTTAGTCTGTGATGACTAAAACTAAAACTGAAATAAAGCTAAAATGAAAATTAAAACTCTTACTGCTATAAAAACTACTACCAATAAAATGTAAAAAATCATTTTAAATTACTATAGAGCTGAAATGAAAGATAAATGTTAAAAGAAAAATTCTGAACTTAGAAATGGTGTATTAAAAAAAAAAAAAAAAAAAAAACTAATAAAAAATAACAAAAGCACATAACAAAACTATTAAAAAGTAATCTAAAAAACAAAACAGAACATATAAAAATAAAATGTAATGTAAAATTGTAATAAATAATAATAATATAAATATAAATATATATAAATAATGGATTTTTTTTTTTTTTTTAAATGGAAAAAAAATACACATATAAAATAATAATATAAAACTTAAAATTAGTTTAAAGATTAACTTTAAGTGAACATATATCCAGTATTAACTGATACTAAAAAATAATAAAAAATCTGTAATATTGGCCAAAAAAAACATGATGTTACCAGATTTTTGAAAAGTACGATTTTTAATGTTTTTAAAGAATTCTCTTCTGCTCACCAAGCCTCCATTTATTTGATCCAAAATACAGCAAAAGCAGTAAAGCAGCGTCTTTATCATTACTCCAGTCTTCAGTGTCACATGATCTTTCAGAAATCATTTATTAATATTATTATTATATTATCAATATTTAAAAAAGTTGAGTACTTTTTTCAGGATTCTTTGGTGAATAGAAATATAGTAAGATCAGCATTTATATAAAATATATATAACTTTTATTTATTTATTTATTTATTTTTTATTTTTTTAAAGAAATGAATGCTTTAATTTGATCAAAAGTGATGATAAAGACATTTATAATGTTACAAAAAATTCTTCTCTGCAGGGCTCCAAAATGCGTTTCCTGGACACAATGAGTCTCCACATGGCAATCTCAGGTTTAACAGGATTCCAGCGCTCTCTCTGGATGGCCAGCAAGTACGGCAAGAGAAAAGGGCTACAGGAAGTGAAGGAGCACATGAAGCGCCTCGGCCGAAAACCTGAGGGCCCAATGGTTTGTGCAGACCTTGCAGCTTTTGCCATCAGCCTTAATGGTTTACAACAGTGCCAACCAGTAACAAATTGTATGTATTTCTTATGCAGATTGGCTCATGGGAATGGGTTGATATCAGCAGTATTAATAACCTAGCTGATGTTCACGCTCTCTACGTGGGAGGAGAACCATTGAAGAAAGAAGCTAGGGATCTGTTCGTGAAGGGCAGCATGTCGGACATTCTGACAAATTTTCAGGTAAGTAGGATATTTAAAATAAACCGATGTTTGCTGAAAATGTACATACCCTCAGGTTGTACAAGATGTAGATGGGTTTTGGAACAGAACAGATTTGGAGAAATTTAGCATTACATCACTTTGCTCTGCAATGCAGTGAATGAGTGCCATCAGAACAAGATTCTAAATGGCTGATAAAAACATTACAATGTGGACTGGAGTCGTGTGGATTATTGTGATGTTTTTATCAGATGTTTGGACTCTTGTTCCATTGATGAGCAAGTGATGCAAAGCTACATTTATCCAAATCTGTTTTGATGAAGAAACAAGCATGACCACATTCTGGATCATTTTAGATTAACTATTCCTTTAACCCCTTAACTGTCACCCGTCCCCTCAGTGGGATGCCTAAGTTTACTTCACCATTTGTGACCATGGACCACAAAACCAGTCTTAAGTGGCAGAGGTATATTTGTAGCAATTGTCAAAAATACATAGGTCAAAATGATTTTTCTTTTATTCCAAAAATCATTAGGACATTAATTATCATGTTCCATGAAGATATTTTGTAAATGTCCTACCATAAATGTAAAAAAACAAGTTTTGATTAGTAATATGCATTGCTAAGAACTTAATTTGGACAACTTTAAAGGCAGTTTTCTCAATATTTAGATTTTTTGCACCCTCAGATTCCGGATTTTCAAAGAGTCGTATCTCGGCCAAATATAGTTCTATCATAACAAACCATACACTAATGGCAAGCTTATTTATTCATCTTTCAGTTGATGTATAAAGAGTAATTTTGAAAATTGACAGTTATGACTGGTTTTGTGGTCCATGGTCCATTTTACAAATAATCCTAATCTAATCATGACAAACTATATATCGTTGGAAAGCTGTAAGACTCCTAAATAGATATTTTACTTTATACGCTTTTTTTTTGTGTTACAAATTATGTAGCAAAAGTAATAGATTAATTTATGACGAGAGTGCACCTCAAAAATCTACTTCATAACAGGAGTTCTGACTTTTGTCACAAAAAGACTTTTAGAAATCATAAGAAATGATTTATCAGATGAAAACTTAAAATCTCAAAATTCATCATTTTGAAAACCATTTTAAAATCAGACATTGCATTACCATGGAAAATGTACATCAAAATCATATACCAAATGTTTTTGTTCATTCAGTTATAAAAAAAAAATACGTTTGAATAATGCATTTTCACGGTTCAAAATTGGAGCAAGTTAAGGGGTTAAGGAGCACGAAATGTCTATGCTGTATAAACATGTTGTACCTGTTCATAAATTAATGAAAGTATAAATGAATGAAAAATGTGTTTCCTGAAGTTGTTTTGTTTTCTCTGTTAGGAACTGATGCAGTATTGTGCTCTTGATGTTCTGGCCACACATGAGGTCTTCATTCAACAGTTGCCTCTTTTTATGGAGCGGTATGACACTTACATAATCCCTTCCCCAGCTCTGCATTATGGCATATTATTGTTAAATGACTTGTCATCTGCATTTTTCTAGGTGTCCTCACCCAGTGACACTTGCAGGTATGCTAGAAATGGGCGTATGCTACCTTCCTGTCAATCAGAACTGGAAGCGGTACTTGGAAGATGCCCAGACCACTTATGAAGAGCTGCAAAGAGAGATGAAGAAATCGTTGATGATTCTGGCTGATGATGCCTGCCAGTTATTGGAAGATGACCGGTAAACATGCACTGGCTTACCAGTTTCTTTCTTCATAATCAAAAGGAGTCCTAAAAAAAGATGTAACCACTTTTAAAGTGATAGTTCACCCAAAATGAAAATTGTGTCATTTAATGACTCCTCCTCATATCGTTCCAAACCCATAAGAACTTTGTTAATTTGATTTTTGATGAAATCCGAGAGCTTTATTCAACAATTTCTTGGTCAGAACACTGGCATCATGGTGCTCTTGTGCACACACTTTGACTGACATGGAAGAGAAGAAATTGTTAAATGAAATCATAATTTTTGTTTTCTTTTGCACAAAAAGAGTTCTTGTAGCTTCATAAAATTAAGGTTGAACCACTGATGTCACAATGTCCTTACTACCTTTCTGGGTCTTGAATGTGGTAGTTGCGTTGATGTCTATGCAGGGTCAGAAAGCTCTCGGATTTCATTCAAAATATCTTAATTTGTGATCTGAAGATAAATTAAGGTCTTGCATGTTTGGAATAACATGAAGGTGAGTAATTAATGACAGAATTTTCTTTTTTGAGTGAACTATCCCTTTAAGAAACATAATTAGTTTTCATTGGCTTGGTATAAAATAGGATCTGCTAAGAGTTTTAGGCCAGGTTTCATAGACAGGGCTTGGCATAAGCAAGGATTAGGCCATAGTCCAATTCATTTTACAAACATGCCTTAGAAAAAAACATTACTGGTGTGCATCTTGAGACAAAACAAAGGCACCGATATATTTTAAGATCAGTCAGTGCAAGTTTCTTTTAGTTGAAACAGCTCAGACTTACATTTTAGTCTAGGACTAGGCTTAAGCCTTGTCTGCGAAAATGGGGGTGAGTGCTTAAGAGTTCAATATTTAGTTATTATTGGTTTGGTTTGGTCTGGTCTGCTGTGCAGGTACAAAGATGATCCCTGGCTGTGGGACTTGGATTGGGACATTCAGGACTTCAAGCAGAAGAAAATACCTGTGAGCAAGAAGAAAGCCAAACAAGAGGCTGAGGCAGCAGCAGCGGCAGCAGCAAACAAAAATGTACCCGAAGACTGGAACGAGGGTACGTTTTATTTTTTATTTTTTCTCTCTTTCTTGTTTGGAATAGTTCAGACAGTTACAGAGGCCAAAAGTTTACATCCCCTTTCAGAATCTGCAAAATGTTAATTATTTTAGCAAAATAAGAGGGATCATACAAAATGCATGTTTAGTACTGACCTGTATAAGATGTTCACATATAGTGCACAAGAGAAAATAATAGTTGAATTTATAAAAATTGCCCTGTTCAAAAGTTTACTTATTAGTTTCTTAATACTGTGTTGTTAACCTAATCCACAGCTGTTTTTTTTTTTTTTTTTGGTTAGTGATAGTTGTTCACGAGTCCCTTGTTTGTCCTGAACAGTTAAACTGCCCGCTGTTCTTCATAAAAATCCTTCAGGTCCCACAAAATCTTTGGTTTCCAGCATTTTTGTGTATTTGAACCCTTTCCTACAATGACTGTATGATTTTGAGATCCATCTTTTTATCTATTTTAAACCTCTTATAACATTATACATCTTTACTGTAAACAGTAGTGTATATGAATAAAAAAAAAAATCAGCCTTCAGGATTCCTAAAGGTTCTTGGAAAACCTGAAAATCGCTGGTAATTTTAAAAATAAATATTGTAGCAAAATATTTGTACAATATTGTTGATGGTATTATATAAAAATTTAATGTAAATGATTTTAAAAATAACACTTGTATTAGTTGTTGTACAGGGCAATATAATGAATTAATGCTATGTTTCAGACCCAGGTCCTCCTCCAGAAGAAGAGCAGGCTGGTTCAGACCCAAGTAGAGAGCTTATACAGAGACTGAAGGAGACGGTCAACTACCTGCCTAAAAGGAGACAGCACTTACCGGCCCACCCCAGGTAAGTGCCACCCCTCTGTTATCCGATTTAAATAAAACAGCACAGGGTTTCACATAGCATGTGTCCACATTTTGCATGTTGTTAATTCACAGCTGGTACCGTAAGCTGTGTGTGAAGATGTCTGAGGCTGAGGACTGGTCTCCTGGAGCCACTCTCATCAGTCTGCAGATGAGGGTCACACCCAAACTGATGGGCCTCACATGGGATGGCTTTCCCCTGCATTACACCGATCAGCATGGCTGGGGTTACCTGGTACCAGGCCGCAGAGATAACTTTGAAACCTCTGAGGATAGTGAAGGACCTGTATGTCCATACAGGTAAAATAGACCAAAGATAATACTGTATTCATTAGAAAATGAATACAGTATGATGTCTTAACAGCATCTTTCCTAAAACTTGGTTTCCAGGGCAATCGAGAGAATTTATAAGGAGTATTGTGAGCGCAAGGGAAAGGAACAGCCCCAGTATCTGGACAGCCCACATTCTGATGAGTTCATGCTGACAGATAGTGCCATTTGGCAGACGGTAAGAACTTAATAGTTAATACTAAATGGAGGTTTTAGGGCTGGTGTTTTCCTTGAAAGTGGTCATTTTCATCCATATCTGAATGTTTTTGTGCATGTTTGTAGGTTGAAGAAGTGAGTCGACTGGAAGTGTTTGATGATGAAGCGATGAGTACAGCAGGCCCATCCAAGCGGATCAAGGTTAGATTATGATGATAAAAAAGAAAACATTTTATTTTTTTTTTTATTATAGAAATATTATTAAATGTTAATATTATATGCTGTATTAATCATTAAATTACAGTTAAATAATTAAAAATATTGTTAAAAAATACAAATTAAAAATATTGTTATTATTAAATTATGTATTAAGTAGTACAGAATTGTTGTTATTATTATTATTAATTTAAATATTATTAAAAAAATTAAAAAAAATATATTTTAAAAATATTACATGTTATTAGGTTTTAATTATTTAAAATATTAATTTAAAAATTCAATGTTATGTAATCTTTGCAAAGGAGAAATTTTAATTATTTAGTAATAAGTTTATCTACTCAAGTATTAAATGATCAATTATTAATTGGTTAAATAATTAAAAATAGGAAAAAATATTTATTTAAACATTCAGTGGTATGAAGTTTTGGTTATTTAAAAATCTGTTTAATGTAATGTATTTTTTTAGCAATTACAGGTTTATCTACTCAGTATGCTGTATTAAATTACAGTTAAATAGTTTAAAATATCGCTTGTTAAGAATCTGAAGTTACAATTCAAAAATATTCTTAAATGATACATTAAATAGTACTGAATTATTATTACTTTAAATATTTCAAAATAGAAAATTCGATTTATTTAAAAATATTAAATAGTATTACTTTTTTGTTATTTAAAATATTCATTTAAAAATTCAATGTTATGTAAAGACTTGCAAGGGAGAAAAGTAACTTTTTAGTAATAGGTTTTTCTACTTTATTCTACTTATTCTTCTATTCTGTATTAAGTATTAAATTACAGTTAAATAATTTATAGTAAAAAAAAATAGTATTGAATTATTATTATTATTATTATTATTATTATTAATTTAAATTTAAAAATAGAAAAATTTATTTACTTCAAGTATTAAATAGTATTACGTTTTGGTTGTTAAAAACATTGATTAAATTATATATTACATAGTACTGAATTAATTAATTTAATTATTATTTAAAAAATGGAAAATAACAACTAAAAATTAAATGGTATTAAGTTTTAATTATTTTAAATATTAGTTAAAAAAATCAATGTTATGTAATGCTTTGCAAGGGAGATATCTCACTTTTTTAGTAATTATAGGCTTATCTACTCATGCTGTATTAAGTATTAAATTACAGTTAAATCATTTAAAATATTATTACAAATGTACAAAAGTTACTATTAAAAATATTATTAAATTATATATTAAATGGTACTGAATTATTAATAATTAAAATATGATTAAAAACTAGAAAAAATATTTATTTAAATTATAAATAGTATTAAGTTTTGTTTATTAAAATATTAATTTAAACATTGTGTTATGTAATGCTTTGCAAAGGAGAAGTTTCACTTTTTTTAGTAATTATAGGTTTATCTACTCATTATGCTGTATTAAATAATTTAAAATATTGTTACAAATAAAAAAAATACAGTTTATTTATAATTATTAAATTATATATTAAATAATGCTATTTAATATTTTTTTAAATATTATTTTCTATTTTTTATAATAATTAAATTAATGAATTCAGTATTAAGTTTAGATTTCTTTTAAAGCATTATTTTAAAAAATCAGTGTTATGTAATACTTTGCAAGGGAGAAATTGTACCTTTTTTTTTTTTTTTTTAGTAATTATAGGTTTATTTATTCATTAGAAAAAACAAAATTCATTAGTCGAAAATGGAAACGGCGAGTGTCCCTATCACCATGGAAACGGACCATACAATGATGTTAACATCCCGGGGTGCTGGTTCTTCAAACTGCCTCATAAGGTATAAGATTTTTGACCTCACTGTATAATGCACTCATTCAATTTATAGTCATATCACTCAAAATTATTTCAAATCACAGGACGGAAATGAGAACAATGTTGGTAGCCCGTTTTCCAAAGACTTCCTGTCTAAAATGGAGGACGGCACGCTTCAGGCAGGACGGGAAGGCACCAACGCCACAAGAGCACTGGAGATCAACAAGATGATATCATTCTGGAGAAATGCCCAAAAGCGCATCAGGTTTGGGAGCTTTTAAATATGCTAGTCTTTTGAATGCTTACAGCTGATTTTTGATCCAAAATCTCTTTGTCTGTCTTTGCAGCTCCCAAATGGTGGTTTGGCTCCGTAAGGCAGAACTGCCACGCTCTGTTAGACTGTATGTTAATGGGATCTTCTATTGGTTATCTTTTTCATTCGAGTGAACACATCACAACTCATCTAAACTCTTTGCTCTTTCGTCAGACATAAAGACTTTGATGAGGAAGAACAGTATGGTGCCATTTTACCACAGGTCATCACAGCTGGAACCGTCACACGCAGAGCCGTAGAGCCCACATGGCTGACTGCTAGTAATGCTCGGGTATGACAACTACAATAAAGTGTAGTGCCTGCTAGGGGTGTGCGATAATAGTGTAATGGTTGTTTCAACGATGTGCAATTGGACATTATCGAGTATAATGCAAAACATGAACAAAATACCTCTAATGTGCCTGCATAATGTTACATTACATGATGAAATTTAGTAAGTAGAGTGCATTCTTTCACTCCATGATTCAGTCTATTAAAATGCATTTAGAATGATCACAAAATTCAAGATATAGGGTCAGAACATGTATATATTTTTATAATTTCATATAGTTAAATAATATCACACAAAGAGTGCCATTTTTTTTTTTATATGTGATACTGATTTTTATACAACAGTTCAATAAACAAGACGTTAATATTAAAAGACTTGCGTTTTAGACAGTGTATTTCCTGTTTTTGCTTAATTTCGCCAACAAAAATCATTCCAAACACAGCCACAGCACTGTTTTGCATTTCTGAGAAACAGTGTTTCATTCCTGAATGAATCACCCGTTTAAATGATTTGGTTCAATCGCAGTGATTCACTTATTAACAGCGACTTACTGCCACCTACTGGTGGTTTTAAATTCACATTCGAAGTATCTTTTCACTTTTAAAATAATTTCAAATATAGCTGCATTATCATGTGTAAATGCATCTAAATGCCACTTTATATTCGACTTCTGCAAAGATGAATTTTTGATACTGATTTAATTTTAGTAACAGCCTAATGTAGTATTATTATTATAACTGACTGATTAAATGATTAAAAACTTTAGTTTTTGATATTCTTGATTAGTCAGCACTGTAGTCCTTAAGCACAATAACTCACACAGCAAAATATTGTCTAATTATCGTTATCGATAAAATCCCAGGAAATATAGAGATATTATTTTTTTGTCAATATCACACACCCCTAGTGCCTGCTCACATTGTGAATTGAAGTTCACAATTAATGCAGATAATTAATTGATCAACATTACTGATTTAGCTCTATATCACAGAAATTCATGATTTGGTAAAATTATGAGAAATCATTTGTCATAATTATGAGATTGCATATTAAAATTTTGATTTTCAAAGTTGAACTTACGACAGTTCAGTTGATTTATTTATTTTTTTTGTTATAATTGTGACTTTTTATCTCATAATTTCGTCCTTTTTCGTTATGATGCAGCATCTCATAATTTCAACTTTTTTGGACATAATTATATCATAATAGCATAATTTATTTTTGTCACAACTTTTTTGTCAAACTTTAAACCCTTTGACGCAATGAAAACTTTTTATGCCATAATTATGACGTAGTATCGCAATTTCTTTTTAGGGATGAAAAAAAAATCAATCACAAAACAACAATATAAAAATATTTACTCAACACTGGACATTTTTAACATTCTAGTAGACATTTTAGCCTACCAACAAAGCACAGTTTAACTTAAAAGAAATAAGTACAAATGAAAGCCTTGCTGAGCAAAAGAGACTTCTTTTCAAACATTAGAAAATATTACAGATCCCAATTTGAACACTGTGTGAATGCTATAATATATGTATAATAGAACTGTTGTAATTATTGTTATCGTTATTTTTGTTTTGTTTTTTAATTTTACAGAACAACTGTAAATTTACAGTACTAACATTTATGAATGTTGACTTTTATTTGGGTGGAAACCTGCATAAGACGTCGGTACTTCTTTTTGTTGACAGGAGCAGATTTATGAATGATTTTCTCATTAAGCTGTTTCAACGCAGATTTTCCTTGTGCTTTGAACTTTGGCTAAGGAGCTCATGAAGCGCTGTCAGAATACATACAGTTTGTGCGTGTATTAGGAAAAAAATAACGTTCTGTAGTTTATTTACTAATGGTTTAAGGCCATTTCATACAGTAACCAGCAACAACCACCTGTTTCTCTTCTCATCGAAAACATGCAATGCAGTGTTAAACAGTCTTTCGCTGTTGGTGCTTGTTATGTTTGCGTCTTTCTTGGACAGTTTTAAATGCTTCCACACTATGGACATGTTTGCTACATTAGTGCGCATCTCTATTTGATCACGTCACATTTCTGTTCAGTATAATTTATTCTCTTTTTGCTTATTCGAACACCGAAATAGCTTTTTTTTTGCTATTTTCGACCAAATAATTTCGGTTGCCAAACATTTGGTGCATCCCTATTTCTTTTTGTCAAAATGATGATGTAGTATCTCAATTTCTACTTTATGTTGGTATCTTATAAGTTCTACTTGTGACTTATGTCAACGTTTGTCATAACTTTTGTCATAATTATGACACTATCTCATAATTTTGCGGTGGAATTGGGCTGCCATAATTCTCTGTGTGTTTGCAGAAAGATCGTGTAGGCAGTGAGCTGAAGGCCATGGTGCAGGTGCCTCCTGGGTATCACTTGGTGGGAGCAGATGTGGACTCTCAAGAGCTGTGGATCGCTGCCATACTGGGCGAAGCACAGTTTGCAGGAATGCATGGTATTCCAGATGCACTTTCCAAACTTCCAAATTTCAGATTCCAAAAAGAAAATGCTAATTGACCTAAAATTAAAAAAGGGCTAATCATGTTTTTTATGTGGAACTAACTACACCCTGATGGTCATTCTTAATCACTGATTTCCAGGATGCACTGCATTTGGATGGATGACACTCCAGGGAAAAAAAAGTCAAGGCACGGACCTGCACAGCCGTACCGCAGATGCCGTGGGCATTAGTCGCGAACATGCCAAGGTTTTCAACTATGGCCGGATTTACGGGGCTGGCCAGCCGTTTGCAGAACGACTGCTCATGCAGTTCAATCACAGACTAAGCCAACAGGAAGCAGCTAGTAAAGCTCGCCAGATGTACGCACTTACCAAAGGACTGCGCAGGTATTTATATTATTTAATATTTAATATATTATTATTTAATAATTTATATTATTATTTTTTTAAATAATAATATAAATAATATTATTATATAAAAATGTTATATAATGTTATATTTATTATTTAGTTAATAAGTTATATACGAAAGATGATATAGAAGTTATTTAAAAATAAAAAGCATGAACAATATTATCATAATAGTATTATATTAAGTAGTATTTTATTAAAATTTAAAAAGTGATTAAAAATTAATACTAAATGATTAATTAATACTAAATGATATATTAAGTTGTAATATGTTATTCAAAGTATATAATGTTATTATTAAAAATATAATTGATCAATATTATATGATACCAAAGAGTATTACATAATTACAAATATTATTAAAATATAATTCATACTAAAATTATATATTAAGTTATAATACATTATTCTAAAAAAAAGTAATTGTTAAAAATATAATTAATATTAAACATTATATTAAGTTGAAATGATTAATCAGCATATAAAATGTATTAAAAATAGAATACTAAACTATATATTAAGTTGAAATACTTTAAAATATAAAATGTTATTAAAAATACAATTGATCAGTATTATGATGCTAAATAGTATTACATTAATTATTACAAATATTGAAATATAAAATGTAATTAATACTAAATAATATATTAAGTTGTAATACATTATTCAAAATATAAAATGTATTAAAATATAATTAATACAAAATGATTGTTGAAATACATTATTCAAAATATAAAATTTAACTATTAAAAATAGTTAATGCTAAATGTTATATTAAGTTGTAATACATTACTTAAAATATGTGTTAGTATTAAACATAATTAATGCTAAATAATAGATTAATAATTCAAAATCTAATTCAAAGTTGTTTTTATTTTAAAAAGTTAATTAAAACATCTTTAATATGATATATTAAGTTGTATTAAATTGATTGTATTATTTAAAATGTTATTAAAATATAAAGTTATAAAAACTATTATTACTACTATAATTACGACTAAATTATATATTAAGTAATATATTATTCAAAATCTTAAGAAAACTTTAATGTAAAAAATTATTTCAATATTATTAATATTATACAATATATTAATTGTAATTGTATTATTTACAAAAAAATTATCCATATATTACTTTTTAAAATTTATTAAATTATTGAAATCTTATTACAAATATAAAAAATATATACATTATCTATGTTTTATGATATACTAATAGTATTGAATTATCATTGTATTTTTTAATATTATTTGATATTTTTGCATGTGCAGATATCACCTGTCTGAAGAAGGGGAATGGTTGGTAAAAAAGTTAAATGTAGAGGTGAAAAGAGCTGAGGATGGCAGCGTCTCACTCCAGGATTTGCGTAAAATCTCCAAACTGGCAGCTCAAAGGTCTGCTGACTACTGTGCAACACAAGCTGTTTTACGCAAGTCTGTATTTGGACAAATCTGCATGTTATACGTGTATTTCATCCTTGAAGTACCACTAGGGGGAGCAAGAGGAAGTGGAATCTCACAGGGCTGCGAGTATGGGCAGGCGGAACAGAATCAGAGATGTTCAACAAGCTGGAAAATATCGCTCACTCTGAGGAACCAGCCACTCCAGTGCTGGGCTGCAGAATATCCAGGGCTCTAGAACCTTCTGCTGTTCAGGATGAGGCAAGTTTCCATGGTTTTAGTACATTTATGCATTTGTTTTTTAAAGGATCAGTTCACTTTCAGAACAAAAATGTACAGATAAAGTCATCCAAGATGTTCATGTCTTTTTTCATGCCGTAAAGAAATTGTTTTTTGAGGAAAACATTTCAGGATTTCTCTTCTATGGTGGCCGCAAGTTTGAACTTCCAAAATGCAGTTTAAATCCAGCTTCAAAGAGCTCTAAATGATCTCAGCCAATGAAGAAGGTTCTTATCTAGCAAAATGACCAGTTATTTTTTTAAACAAACTGACGATTTATATACTTTTTAACCTCAAATTTGCGTCTCTTCTCGTCCCTGCAATGCGCATGTGTAGTCTGTGTACAGTTAGTAAATGTCAAAAAAACTCCCATTTCCTTTTCATCTTCAACTTCAAAATCGTCCTACAACGCGGTTTTACCTTTTTTTTTTTTTTTGTAAAGGGTGTTTGATCATCTTTGTATGTTCACTTTGTAAACGCTGGGTTGGGGAAGAAAACGAGATGGGAGTTTTTCGACATACCCTAAGTGTATTGACCCGGATCACACAGACTATGCATCGCAGAGATGAGACAAGACGAGCATTTTGAGGTTAAAAAGTATATAAATAGTAAATTTTTTTTTTTTTTTTTTTTTTCAAAAATGACAGATTGTTTCACTAGATAAGACCCTTCTTCATCGGCTGGATCATTTAGAGCCTTTTAAAGCTGCATTTAAACAGCATTATGGAAGTTCAAACTTTGGGGCACCATACATATCTATTATATGGAGAGAAATCCTGAAATGTTTTCCTAAAAAAACATCACTTCTTTACAAGTAAAGAAAGCGAGACATGAACATCTTGGATGACAAAGGGGTAAGTACATTTATCTGTACATTTTTGTTCTGAAAGTGAACTAATCCTTTAATCAGTTTTTGATTTCCGCTGTTTGATTGAGCTAACTGGAATCAAGTTTCCATATTTAAGACTTTGTTATGCTTTAGTTCATTACCAGTCGCGTAAACTGGGTGGTTCAGAGTTCAGCAGTGGACTATCTCCATCTAATGCTGGTGGCCATGCGGTGGCTGTTCGAGGAACACGACATTGACGGGCGTTTCTGCATCAGTATTCACGATGAGGTGCGTTATCTGGTCACAAGCGAAGATCGCTATAGAGCTGCACTGGCCCTGCAGATCACCAACCTGCTCACCAGGTGAAGACCGAACTTAGATTCCTGTTATTTTTGGCATTGCCCTGTGAAGTCCATGCTTGAATATTTCCGTTCTCAGGTGCATGTTTGCCTATAAACTGGGAATGATGGATCTGCCGCAGTCGGTGGCTTTCTTCAGCGCAGTGGACATTGATAAGTGCTTACGGAAGGAGGTGACCATGGACTGCATGACTCCATCCAACCCCACAGGAGTGGAACGGAGATACGGGTTAAAACAAGGTCAGAATAAACCTTAAAGGAATAGTTCACACAAAAATGAAAATTTCCCCATCATTTACTCACCCTCAAGAAATCCTAGGAATATATGACTTTCTCCTTCCAGACGAACACAGTCAGTTTTTTTTACAATTTACAAGTTCCAAAAAGTGCATATATCCGTTCTAAAACTAACCCATACGCCTCTGGGGTGTTAACACATGTCTTCTGAAGTGGATTCATGGGTTTTTATAACAAAAATATTTCTATTTGTAAAATTATAAACTCAAATAACTGACTTCCCGGTTAGTGTAACGTTACTCCGGTTTAAACAAATAAGGCTGTGCAAAAAAACTCAAGCTCTTCTTCTCTTATAGTGAAATCCGCTGACATTTTTATTTTTTTTGTTTAATTTTTTTTTTTTAACTTCTCATTTTCGACTTTGTTTATTACCAGTGTTTAGTATTGCTCTATCCTCTTTTGTTTATTCTCACCAGAGCTTACACTAATGCAGCTTAAGTCATACATAGAGTCAGAGGTCAACGAAGAAGTTTGATCTCGACTCTCGCGAACGCACATATGGAAGTCAATGATTTGAGTTTATAATTTAAAAAATGTTTTTTTTTTTTTTTGTTATAAAATGGATCCGCTTCAGAAGATGTGCTAACCCCCGGGGTGAGTAAATCATGGGAAAATGTTCATTTTTGGGTGAACTATTCCTTTAAAGGATTACTCCATTTTCAAAATAAAAATTTCCTGATGTCATCCATGTCTTTCTTTCTTCAGTCACAAAGAAATTGCAGTTTTGGGAAAAAAGTTCCAGAACCAGTGGACTTCAATGGTGTTCAACAGATTCAAGGATAACAATGCAGTTTCAGTGCAGCTTCAAAGGGCTCTACACAATCCCAGTCTAGGAATAAGGGTGTTATCTAGCAAAATGATCAGTTATTTTCAAAAAAAAGTTCACAATTTCTATACTTTTTAATCTGTCTAGCTCATGTGCATGCATACTCTGTGCACTTCAGTTTAAGACAGGGTATGTCGAAAAACTCCCATCTTATTTTCTCCTCCAACTGCAAAATCGTCCTACTTCACCGCAAAGTACCGACCCAGTGTTTACAAAGCGAACATGCAAAGATCAAACGCCCTTTACAAAAAAGGTAGAACAGCAATGTAGCTTGTGAAGTTGGAGGAGAAAATGAGATGGGAGTTTTTCGACAGAGAGCACAGAGTATGCATGTACATCACGGAGCTGGACAAGATGAGCGCTTGTAGTTAAAAAGTGTGTAAATATGAATTTAGTTAAGAAAATGACGGATCGTTACACTAGATAAGACCCTTATTCCTCGGCTGGGATCATGTAGCCGTTTGAAAGCTGCATTGAAACTGCAAATTTAGCCTTCTATTCGTTGAGCAACATTGAAGTCCATTACACAGAGAAAAATCCTGGGATGTTTTCCTAAAAAAAAAAACTTAATTTCTTTGCGACTGGAAAAAGAAAGACATGAATATCTTGGATGACATGGGGGTGAGTAAATTATCAGTCAGTTTTTATACTGGAAGTGGAGTAATCCTTTAATTGTCAAGGAATAGTTCACCCAAAAATGGAAATTAGGCAGCGAAGATGTAAATGAGTTTGTTTCTTCATTGGATTTGGAAAAATTGGTCAATAAGTCACTTGCTCATCAATGGATCCTTTGCAGTGAATGAATGTCGTCAGCTGATAAAAACAATAATCCAGTCCGTCAATTAACATCTTGTGAAGTGAAAAGCTGTATGTTTGTAAGAAACAAATTCATCAAGACAGTTTAACTTCAGATTTTGCTTCCAGCTAAAATACGCATTCTCTATGTTGCTTTCGCCAGTGAAAATGTTGTGTAATCTGAATCAGGAGAGAAATTTGCCCTGTTTACAAGTAAAAACAGTTGATGGACTTTTTCACTAGAGGAAGCCTTATTATGGACTCCTATTTTGGTTACAAACACGTAGCTTTTTGCTTCACAAGAGTGGATTACTTGTGATGTTTTTATCAGCTTTGTTCTCATTCTGACGCCACCCATTTACTGCAGAGGATCCACTGCTGAGCAAGTGATGTAAAGCTACATTTCTGCAAATCTTGGATGGCATGAGAATACATGTTCAGCTTGCAACTGTTTCTTTAAGGTTGGAATGCCCATATTTGCTCAGTACAAATCTGCAGATTTTAGGTAGTCATTTTAAAAGTCAAGGAGTGTATATACCTTTATTCACTTGCTCTCATTTTTCTGTAAATCACAAAGGGAATAATCTAAAATAAATCTTCATGTGTGACCCTGAACCACAAAACCAAACAAAAGTCTTATGTAGCATGGGTATACAGTATTTGCTGCAATAGCCAACAATACATTGTATGGGTTAAAATGGATTTTTCTTTTGTGCCAAAAATCATTAGGATATTAAGTAAACATGTAAAAATGTTCCATGACAATGCTTTGTAAATTTCCAACCATAAATATATCAAAACTTCAGTTTTGATTAGTAATATGCACTGCTTAGAACTTCATTTGGACAACGTTGAAGGCAGTTTTTCTCAGTATTTTTTGTTCCTGCATTCCTCAGATTTTCAAATAGTTGTATCTCAGCTAAATATGGCCATATGCTAAAAAAAAAAAACACATCAATGCACAACCAAAAAAACTGGTTTTGTGGTCCAGGGTCACATCACGTGTCATGATTGTATGAAAATTGTCATTTTTAAGCTCCACTCAAATGTTATACAACTTTAGAATGATGATTTTCTGGTGAACTGTTTAAAAAAAAAAAACACCTTCATACGTGGGGATTTGTTTATTAAGATTATAGCAGCATTTTATGAAAATTTAACTCATGAACATTATAAATTGACTAAATAAAAGTCTACAATATACAACGATGTGCTACCTTAAACCATCCTGTTTTTTTTTTATATCAACAGGTGAGGCGTTGGACATTTATCAGATTATAGAGATCACCAAAGGATCACTGGACAAGGGAAAACGACAGTCTGCAAGGTTAAAATAATATCTGTGAAATGAAAAGAACAAACACAGGTCATGCAGTATCTCAGCACATAAACAGCCGTCCCAGTGCGAACTCAGAAAAGGGCAGTGTTGAAATGAGAGAAATGAATAAATGGGGGTATAAAAAGTGCTAAAGGAGGACAAGAGAAGGACTCTTTTCTTCACTGCTTCCTCCTCTTTTTCTTTGGTGCTTGAGTTTCCTCTGAAGGCTGAGACTCTTCAGTCTAAAAGAAAAAAAAAAAGACAATGAAGATGAAAAACCCAGTCCACAGCACTTGGTATGAACATGTTTAAATAAAGACACACCTGTTGGCTTTCATCCTGCTGGTGTTCCTGTTCCTGCAGCGCAGCTTCCAGTGTGGCAGCATTGATTCTGAAGTCTCTGGAAGTGCTCAGCTTCATGTACTGCATCAGATTGACCTGTTTGAAAACATTCACAGACGTGTCTTCATTTTTTTTTTCCCCAAAGGTTTTTTTTTTGCTGTTGTATATGCAAACTGAAGAGACTTTACCTTGGATTTCTTGGAGAGAAGAATAAGGAACTTCTCATACTGTTCAATATTGAAAATGAGGTTCGGGATGGCTTTAGTCTCACGAAGGATTTTGGCCTAGAAAAGAAAATCACACCTTTTCTTAAAGGGATAGGTCACCCAAAAATGAAAACTGTGCCATTAGTTATTCTCCCTCATGCTGTTCCAAACTTATAAGACCATTGTTAATCTTGGGAACACAAATTAAGATATTTTTGATGAAACGCAAGAGCTTTCTGCATAGATAGCAACGCAGCTGACACATTCAAGGCCCAGAAAGGTAGCAAGTCCACGTGACACCAGTGTTTCAACCAATTTTTGTGTGCAAAGAAAACAAAAATAACACTATTATTAATGTTGTTTACAAGCAGAGGAACGCACGCTACAATGGCAGAAATACATGATTTGGAGAAGAATTGTTAAATAAAATCAGTATTTTTGTTTTCTTTGTGCACAAAAAGTATTCTAGTAGTGTCGTTAAATTAAGGTTGACCCACTGATGTCACATGTATTATTTAAAGGATGTCCTTACTACCTTTCTGGATCTTGAAAGTGTCGGTTGTGTTGCCGTCTGTGCAGGGTCAGAAAGCTGTTGGATTTCATCAAAAATATTTCATGTGTTCTGAAGATGAACAAATTCTAATGATAGAATTTTAATTTTTGTGTGAACTGTCCCTTTAAATTGAGACAGTAAAAAAAAAAAAATCCAAAGAGTTCATTAAAAGTTAATTTTTCAGTCTCAGGTAATGAATCTAAATCTTTCTCACTGAAGCCGCTGCTACAGCCTCATCTTCTTTTTTCTTCTTCTTTGACTTTTCCGGCCCTCCTGTTGTCAGCTCTCCACTCTGTATGAAAGAGCAGTTGATAGAGTGTCAAATACAGTGAAGGTTGAAAAATATCAAACAAAGAAATGGGTCATTTTTAGGTACATACCTGTACATATGTGATGAAACAGTAACACTGAGGAGTGAGATGAGACCCTGACAGCTTCACCTGGACACGAGAGATGTTTGAGTTACACACCTGTTTTTGTTTTTTTCTCAGTTTTTTTAAGAATTACATGTTTACTGTATATTTTGTTAAATGTTTTATTTGGCAGTAATGTATGTTTTGTACAAAACAGTAGTTCCTTTGGTAGGAAATGGTTAAAAGTGTTGTTTTTGTCCCAAATAAAACTCAAATGTTTGTATGTAAAATGTTATGTCCTTACAACCATATTTTGAGATGAATGTTGTAATGTTGCTGCTTTTTAAAAGATTTTTTACACTACCAGTCAAAAGATTTAATATTTTTTAAAGAGGTCTCTTGCTCACCAAGCCTGCATTTATTTGATTCAAAAGTACAAAAAAGCAGAACAAGTTTAAAATATTTTTACTATTTAAAATAACTATTTTCTATTTAAATATATTTTAAAATGTAATTTATTCCTGTGATCAAAGCTACATTTTCAGCGTCATTACTCAAGACTTCAGTGTCACATGATGCTTCAGAAATCATTCTATTTTGCTGCTCAAGAAACATTATTATCAATATGTAAAACAGTCGAGTACATTTTTTTCCAGGATTATTAATGAATAGAAAGATCTAAAGATCAGCATTTATCTGAAATATAAAGCTTTTGTAACATTGTACACTATACCATTCAAAAGCTTGGACTAAAAGTATGATAGAAATTAATACTGTTTTTTTTTTTTTTTTTTTTAGCAAGGATGCTTTAAATTGATCAAAAGTGAGGATAAATAAATGTATAATGTTATAAAAGACTTCTATGTCAGATAAATGCTGTTCTGAACTTTCTATTCATCAAAGAAACCTGAAAAAAAAATCTACACAGTAGATACATGTTTTTTGAGCAGCAAGTCTGAATATTACAATGATTTTTGAAGAATCTTGTCACTGGCGTGATAAATGCTAAAAATTCAGCTTTGAAATCACAGGAATAAATTTCATTTTAAAATATAATCAAATAGAAAACAGTTATTTTAAATAGTACAAATATTAAAGCTGAACTTTAGATCAAGTAAATGCAGGCTTGGTGAGAAGAGAATTCTTTAAAAAACAAAATATATTTTTGAAATAGTTTGAAATAGTCTCTTATGCTAATTGATGTATTTTCATTTTATGCACTTAAATAATAGATCAAATGATTAAAAAATATAGAAAAAATAATAAGTAATAAAAGTAAAACAGTATAAATGCTATTAGCAAAGCTGGATTTTTTAGCATGTTTTAAGTAAATAAAGTTCCGTGTCACAAGATTCTTCAGAAATCAATCTAATATGTAACCCTGGACCACAAAACCACTCACAATGGTCAATGTTTTTAAACTGAGATTTATACATCATCTAAAAGCTGAATAAATACATTTTTCATTGATGTATAGTTTGTTAGAACAATATTTTGCCGAGATATATTTATTTGAAAATGTCGAATCTGAGGGTGCAAAAAAATCTAAATATTGAGAGAATCATCCTTAAATTTGTCCAAATTAAGTTTTTAGCAATACATATTTCTAATCAAAAATTAGGTTTTGATATATTTAATATTTGGAAATTTACAAAAGATGTTCATAGAACATCATCTTTACTTTCTTTCCCAATGGTAATTTTGACCCATACAATGCATGTCTGGCTATTGCTACAAATATACCCATGCTACTTAAGACTGCCTTTGTAGTCCAGGGTCACATGTGTAGTGCCCTATGAAATCCATTTTATTTTTTCACAAATTCTTTTTTTTTTTTTTTCAAATTTTTTTCAAGTTCCATTTTAATTTTTCTGCATGTGCTTTTTCTGTTTTTTCTGCCATTTATAAACACAGAAGCATGCGGAACATTGAGGATTCATATTTAAATAGTCTTTTTGCTTAATATTTACACATACTAGTCCGTATCGCGATTTGATTTAATTTGATGACATACTTTTGATTAATTCTTCCAAACTTTACCAAATTCCTTGACATTCCACGTTAAATAGAAAAAAAAAAGTTTTTTTGACTGGATTTTGCAATTCTGTCCGTGTTTTCCACATCGTGGAAATCATAGGGCCCTACATATGCTGATTTGCTGCTCAAGAAACATTTCTAGTCTTAGTAGAAATTAGTGTCAGTTGTCTAATCCACTAGAAATTAGATTCAGGATTTAAAATTACTTTATAGACACACACATTCAATTCTTTTTCTTGCCACCCTCTGCACTGTAAATATTTAGAAAAACCTTACCAATTTCTCCAAACGTGCAGGTAGCTGGCCAGGTTGGGTCGCACACAGCTGAATATACTGCAAAATAAAAAAACAAATGTTTTTTTGAATACTTAAATTGTATGTGCAGCGCTGTTTTTGTGTGAAGCTGAGCTGTAAAGATTTCCCCAAAGCATAACAGACCAAATGGAAACGTTATCATATTACTGTCATAAATCAGAACGAGACTCACATATTTGGTAAGTGTAGTCAGGATGCTGTAGGTTCGACTGAGCTCTCTCATTAGTGTGTCTGTGCAGGGTCCCGTGGGCAGGGCGGTCTGAACAAGCTCATGCAGAGCCGTTAACAGCGTGCCTAACTGAACCGTGATGGCCTTCTCGATCGAGTCTTGCTGGCCCAGTGGCTGCTGGGTATTTCCTAGTAAAAACACACACACACACACACACAGAAAGTTGCCATAATGCTCTTTATCCTAGATCTGAGACCTCCAGGCAGGTGTGTTGGAGGCCTTTCAGGAGAAAAAAAACTAGACACCTCATGAGGTTTTTGGTGTGTTACCTGAAATTGTTCTGTCTGAGCTTATTTGGCCTTTCTTCTTGGCGATCAACCAGTCAACTTCATCCAACACCTTTCCAACTTGAGACAAGACTAGAAGCTGGAAAGGAAGAGAGGCAGATGTTTAATAACAGGCATGGACGTCTAAAAACTTGTTTCAAAAGTCTGTTCTTACCGTAGAGGATGCAGCTGTTTTCATGCTGATGATGGCAAAGTGAGACTGTTTCTCCACCTCCACGTCCTGCTCAGAAACACAGATAGCTTTCCTAGTCATGTCAAATTAAAAAGCGTTCAAAATAGGATAACTTTGCTGAGGCCACAGTACCTGGTCTATGTCTCCCAGCTGGCTGTGTATGTCCTGGCACATCTCCCAGAGGAGAGACACTGGGCTTTTATACAGAACATGCAGGTTGAACAGCAGGGACAGCAAGCCCTTAGTGAATGAGATGTCCTCTGAAAGAGAGAATATCTTTATAACAAACTAGTCAAAGTAGGGTTGGGGATATAAAATTATGCAGCACTGTGAATACTGTGATGATTTTAACAAGGTTTTTTGATCATTAAATTTCCTGAACCGCAATACTGCATTTATTTGATAAAATATAGTAAATATTGTGATTTTTTTGTATTAGAATATATTTCAAACTGTTAATAATTCCTGTGATGGCAAAGTAGAATGGTTCAGCATTACGCTAGTCGCTTAAATGGTATTTTATGCATTTTGTATATTGGTAAACACGAGAAATTGATTATTGGTTATTTTATTAAAAGAATTGTATTAAAAAAGTGCCTTTTATAATTTATTGTTCTTTTGCAATGAAATGGGTAAAAGTTGTGATTTCATCCCAAATTAATATTGGAAGGATATTTTTATTTAACTAGGTAAGTGAGGTTTGTAGACAAACCTTAAAGGGATAGTTCATCGTCTTCGGAACACAATTTAAGATATTTTGGATGAAATCCGGTAGCTTTTTGCCTGTCCCATTGACTGTCAAGTACATTACACTGTCAAGGTCCAGAAACATATGAAAGACGTCAAAATAGTCCATCTGCCATCAGTGGTTCAACCATAATTTTACGAAGCTACGAGTCACAACACAAGGATACGTTTTATATGCGTATTTACTCTATTATTCGAACGAAAACAGCGTATCCTTGTGTTGTGGCTGATACAGAACAGCGTATGTTGTTTACGTCCAGTGGATACTTTCCAAAATGGCGCTACGGTGACATAGAGGAGACGAATTGTTGACTAAAGTTGTTAGTTTTGTTTTCTTTGCATACAAAAAGTATTCTCGTAGCTTCGTAAAATTATGGTTGAACCACTGATGGCAGATGGACTATTTTGACAATGTCTTTCATATGTTTCTGGGCCTTGACAGTGTAATGTACTTGACAGTCAATGGGACAGTCAAAAAGCTACCGGATTTCATCCAAAATATTTTAAATTGTGTTCCGAAGATGATCGAACCTTTTACGGGTTTGGAACGACATGGGGGTAAGTGATTAATGACAAAATTTTCATTTTTGGGTGAACTATCCCTTTAAGTTGACTTGAGAAAGCCTAGGCTGAAGGTTTGAAGAAGTTTTAAATAATTGGAAGGTAAATAAAATAGTTTAATAGTTTTCAAAGCTAGAATGTTTAATAGATGGAGAAAAAAAACAAAAACAAAACAGATGTACAGATAGATAGACAGTTGATATGCATTTGCTATGGTGCTTGGAATAGTAGCTACGGCATTGCTAGCAGAATTTAACATGTTGCTAACATGAATGAAAAAAAAAATAAAAATCAGCTAAAACCAACTGATTTAGCAATAATTAGCTATAAATCAGGTAAAACCTGTGAAAGCCCTTTTCTGCCACTCAATATATATAAAAAAACAAGACTATTCCGACTTTTTATCTCACAATTTAGATTTTTTTTTTTCAAAGAAATAGTCCGTATTGCATGATATAAACTCACAATCGCAAGAAAAAAAGTCAGAATTGTGAGACAAAAATTTACAATTGCGAGTTATAAAGTCAGAATTGCGACTTTATTCTGAGAAATAGTTGTAATTGTGAAAATTACAACTTTCTACAAAATAAACTTGCAATTACAAAAATAAACTCGCGAATTTAAGAATTATGTTATATATACACAATTCTGTGAACAGTCTTTTTTCCTCGTCAGAACTCAGACTTTAGAATTTGCAATTACGAGTTTATATCATAATATTTCAACATAATTGAATTGCAAGTTTATAACTCACAATTCAGACTTTAATTATGGGATATAAACTCATAATTGTGAGTTTATATCCCATAATTCTGAGAAAAGAAGTCAAAATTGCAAGACTATAAACTCACAACTGCGAGAAAAAAAAGTCAGAATTGTAAGATAAAAAGTTGCAATTACCTTTTTTATTTTTTATTCAGGTTTCCATAAAAAAAATGATTTAGCAAGTTAAAACCCAACTAAAACCAGTGAAAAACTAATTACTAAATTAATTAATTAATTAATTACTTTTGGTTAGCTAAAAGACAGCTAACCAAAAAAAAAACCAAAAAGACTGCTAACCAGCTAAAACAAGCTGATTTAGGAAAAAAAAAAAATAAGTAAAAAAAATAAAATAAAAAAAAACCACAACTAAAACCAACTGTTTTACGAAAAAAAAAAAAAAAAAAAAAAGATACACAAGATTTTTGGCTTTTTTTTAAACCAGCTGATTTAGTAAAAAAACATCACATATTTTAAAAATATTTACAAGTATATATTTATATTCATATACTTTGTATTAATATATACATAATAAAACACACACAGTACACACACATATGTTATGTAAACAAAAACTTTTACTTCGGAAGCAATTAATTGATAAATAGCCCTAAAAAAGGACCACAAATCAACTAAAAACCAGCTGATTTAGCAAAAAGTCAGTTAAAAGCCAGCTAAACCCAGATAATTTAGTAAAAAAAAAAAAAAAAAAACAACTGATAAAACCAGCCTAGGCTAGTTGTCTGGTCTTAGCTGGTTTAAGCTAAAAGTAACTCGTTTAAGCTTGCTTGGTCTTTTAGCAGGTTTTCCAGCTAAGACCAGCCAAAAAGTGGCCAAAACCACTTAAAAATCAGCCTGGAAGACCAGCCAATCAGCTTAGGTTGGTTTTACCTGTTTTTTTCAGTAGGGAGTTGTTAACTTAAATACACCATAAGTCTCATTATACAAAGGTCCTTCCCCCTACAAATAAAGGCTATGATCAGTTAGAAAAGATAAAGCAACTAACTTCAGAACAGTCTGAGGGTCTGACCCAAGTTCAGTGGTTGTAACTGTAGAGCTCTAGGAGGAAATACTGACTAAATTTTGATAAATGTTGGGGATAAAGGTTGTATCCTTAATAGAATGCTTTCAATCATTGAACGCCTCCCAGCAGCCCCTAATAAATGTTTAATCTTTGTATCTGGCCATGAATCACTTACCGAAGTTGGTTTCCTTACAAATCTTCACAGTCCAGGTGATCATTTGCACAAACTGCACAAAGAAAAACAGCCACAAAAACACATTGAGATTCCCAACAGTTAATACTGCAATAGCATGAGTGTTTTGAAGAGCTACCTGCTGAGAGGAAGGACTGAGTTGCCGTGAGAGTACGCTGAGGATGCTGACCAATAACTGAGCTTCTTTACTGTTGAACTCCTCCTCTCCCCCGCTGAGCTGGTTCATCAGCGCTCGCTGTACAGAAAAGACAAACTTACAACATTTACACTTACAACATTGTTTTTGGACTGATGGAGAAGAGCAAATGGAACATTACAGTCATTTTGGTTTGAAAATGAAGCTGGCACCTGAAACTGACGAATGTAGAAAGCTGTTTGCTCTGTCAGATCAGATCCCTCACCCTCTCCTTCTCCTGAAACATCTTTACGATTTTTTATCACAATAAAACACCATAAACATACTGAAGTATTATTCAGAAGTCAGAGGAATGTTAAGAGGCCCACCGAGAGATGACAGGAAGTTGCTCATGCGTGTCGGGTAGCGCTGTATCACGGTGGTGAAGACTCGCAGTAGACCCTCCAGACATAGTAAGGACACACTCTGGCCCTTCTCCTTCTTCCCAGCATCCTCCACGGTTGACGGCACATTGGTGTAGCGCCACATTAGCACACTGCATGCAGGAAAAAAATAAAGGGGTTAATTACTTCTTTCAGGCACTGACTGAACCCCTGTGTTTAATGATAACATAAGCTAGACCTGGTGATATCACAGAGGTGGCGGAAGGTTTTATCAGGACTCTGTCCCTCCGGCCCATCCGTGTGTCCAGTCTCCTCAAGCTGCTGGATCTTCTGGAGAGCCACACTCACAGAGTACCGCAGGAAGTCTCCACTGGAACGAAACACAGACAGGCTCTCCTCACGGCTCTGAGTGCTGTCTCTAAAAATGATAATAGTAAATAATTATTATAATTTTGATATTTGTAACATTTGGATTAATACTTTTTTTTTTTAAATATTTTTTTTTTACTAATTAATTGATTTTTTTTTACTATTAATTACTAATTAATAGTTAATTAAGTTGTATTTTTAATGTTTTTTTTTTTTTTTTACATTATGCTTACCAAGGCTCCATTTATTTGGTCAAAAATAAATAAATAAATAAATAAAATATGTAAATATAAATTATATGATGTTGTTGTATGATTGTATCCATCTTTTCACACTGAGGACAACTGAGGGACTCATGCAACTATTACAAAAGGTTCAAACATTTTTGGATTTGAAGATTAGGGTAAATTTAACTTATTTTGTCTTCTGGGAAACATGCAAGTATCTTCTGAAATTCAGTACTAAATGAAAAAGAATATGATATTTAGACAAAATAAGAAAAATGTACACATCATCTTTCTGTTCAAAAGTTTTCACCTCTGGCTCTTAATGCATGATTTTTTTCCTTCTGAAGCAACAGTAAGTGCTTGAACCTTCTGTTATAGTTGCAAATGAGTCCCTCAGTTGAGTCCTCAGTGTAAAAAGATGGATCTCAAAATCAGTCATTTTTGGAAAGGGTTCAAATACACAAAAATGCTGAAAAACCAAAGAAACCGTGGGAATTGAGGGACTTTTCTGAAGAACAGAAGGGCAGTTCAAGACGAACAAAGGAAATATCTTATTCAGGTCAGTTAGTACTAACTAAAAAGATGAAATTTGATCCCTCTTATTTTGGTAAAATAAATAACATTTACACTGAATGGTGTATGTAAACTTTTGACTTCAACTATTAAAATACATTTTAAATGTATATTTCACTTATAGTTTTCACTGTATATTTAATCAAATAAATGCAGCCTTCAAAAATATTTTTAAAAATCTTAACCCCAAAATTAGATTTACATAGTAATGTAAATGTGTTTGTTTGAGTGACGTTGTGATGCAAACATATGCTCATGTAGTAACATACTCCAACTCTACCTGAAAAGAGCAGTGAGCAGTGTGGAGATAAAGCCTAGAGACAGCAGGCTGCGAGGGGTTTTGTTAGACGTGGGGCGACCCTTCCCTGTTCGCTCCTTCAGGATCTCAGACACTTTATGATAGCGCTTGAACAGCTCCAGAACGTCCTCAAAATGGTTCTTACTGCTCATATGCAACACAGAATATGTTCAACACATCTAGCATGTCATTCCAGACTATAAGTAATCAGAAACAATGCTTTCACAAACACACACACCTGTAATTGGCAGTGATGAAGTTATACTCAATGAGAACCTCATTCAGTCCCATCACCAGTACAGCATAAATGCTGTTCTTCACTCCAACACTGGAACTTGTTGAGAATTCAGCACACTTATCCTAAAACACATTAAACAAAACATGAAAATTGTTTTCTGACATTTTTATTACAAGAAAAACCAGCAAAGGTGGGAACTACAACATACCAACTCAAAATCCTCCAGTTCACTTTTAATCATGCGCTTCGTTATGCTTTCCAATATAGCATGCAGTTCACTTTGGACGCCGCCTTCCTCATCTTCGTCATCTTCGTCATCACTCACATTGCCACCTGACCGCATGTTCTGGTTCCACAACAGGCAGTGAACCGTACAGCACAGCAAGTGAGCCTAATAAAACAAACATTAGCTGAAGATTCATACATGATCAAGTGCAGCGTATCAATGTGATTGATGCATCGCATCAGTACCAGAGGCTCCTGGATGAAGACCTGATCTCCATGGGCGCTGATACACGACTCCAGCTTAAGAGGTGGAAGAAGATCTTGCTCTGGTTCGAAGTACCGCTTCAGCTGTTAAACCCAAATAATGATGGGATCAGTAACCAGAGCAGGAAGGCACAAGTGCTTGATTTAGCAAAAAGATGATACGCACTTGTGATAGGAGGGTCTGCATTATGGAACTCGCCAGTTGAGAGTTACGCCGAAGGACATCATGGAATCCCTTTAAAATCAAATGCATTATATTTAGTACAGCAGGACTGTGTTGTTTCACTCCTGCATTTCTAATAGGGAAAGTGAGAGGACCAGACCTCATAAAGCATGAGCCGGACATCAGCCTGCTGGTTAAGGCAGCGGCGTAGACTGCTCAGGATCTCCAAACAGAAGGCTTCATTAGCAGCAGTGTTATAGCGCGAATGGACATCTGCCTGGACCTGGAGGAGTCAGAATTAGAATTAGAGTCACAATAACAGAATAATAAAAACTGCATTGCATATTACATATAGTCAACAAGAGAAAATAATAGTTGAATTTATAAAAATGACCCTGTTCAAAAGTTTACATTGATTCTTAATACTGTGTCTTTTTTTTTGTACAGTGACTGAATGATTTTGCGATCTGTTTTTACACAGAGGACAACTAGAGGACTCATGCAACTATTACAGAAGGTTCAAACACTCACTGCTGCTTCTAAAGTAAACACAATGCATTAAGCCCCCTGGTGAACACTCAGGTAAGTTCAGGGTAAATTTAACTTATTTTGTCTTCTTGGAAACTTGTAAGAACTAAATGAAAAAATGTGATATTTAGGCAAAATAAGAAGTTTTTACCCCCCATTGTTTTTTTTTCTGGTGCATCAGTGAGCATTTGAACCTTCTGTAATAGTTGCATATGAGTCCTTCAGTTGTCCTCAGTGTGAAAAGATGAATCTCAAAATCATACAGTCATTGTTGGAAAGGGTTTAAATACACAAAAATGCTGAAAAAGCAAAGAATTTTGTGGGACCTAAAGGATTTTTCTGAAGAACAGCGGCCAGCTTAACTGCACAGCTGTGGATCATTCAGGTAACACAACAGCATTAAGAATAAAGTGTATGCAAACTTTTGAACAGGGTCATTTTTATAAATTCAACTATTTTCTCTTGTGAACTATATGTAATCACATGTGAAATCTCTTATTTAAGTCAGTGCTAAATCAAAAATAACATGCATTTTGTATGATCCCTTTTATTTTGGTAAAATAATTAACATTTTGCAGATTCTGAAAGGTGTATTAACTTTTGACTTCAACTGTATGTCTGCAGATGTTTATTGTTTACCTGGCTGGATGTAATGGCCTGACTGGCCTGGCTGGAAGCTAAACTCCCTAGAATACGAAAGTTCTTGAGTAGCAACAGGAAACCTGCCACTGCTGACTTCCTGCCATCTAAATTACTTCAGAGAAAGGAGAAGATTAATTGGGATCTAGTCGTCATTTGACACAGACGAAAATGCATTTGGATGTGTGGACCGTTCCTCTACCTGGAGAACATGGCCTTCCGGAGGACCAGGATGAGGGCATCCTTCATAGACATGCTTACTTTGAGCAGTGGCTGAGCAAAGGAAATATTAAACATATCACACACTTGATCATGTGACAGCAGCTCATACTTAAAGTGTTAGCTCACCCAAAAATAAAAAAAACTGTCATTAATTACCCACCTTTTAATGTTGTTCTAACTCAGTAAGACCTTTGTTAATCTTTGGAACACAAATTAAGATATTTTTGATGAAATCTGAGAGCTTTCTGACCCTGCATAGACAGCAATGGAACTACCATGTTCAAAAAAGTGATTATTTTTGTTTTCTTTGCACACAAAAAATATTCTTGTACCTATAAATTAAGGTTGAACCACTGATGTCTCATTGACCACTTTAACAATGTCCTTACTACCTTTCTGGGTCTTGAACGTGTTAGTTGCGTTTGCTGTCTATGCAGGGGGTCAGAAAGCTCTCGGATTTTGTCAATTTTTTATTTTATTTTAATTTGTGTTCCAAAGATGAACAAAGGTCTTACAGGTTTAGAATGACATGAGGGAGAGTTATAATTAACAGAATTTTTGGGTGAACTATCCCTTTAGACCCATGTGGGTTGAGATGTTACCTGCACAGCTTTGAGGAGACCCTGTACAGTACTGAGGGGCAAGTAGGAGAGCTGATCAAATGTTTCTGTGACCTTAGAGGAAGATTCCAAGAGAATCATGGGAGCAGACATCACAATGCTGGAAAGAAGATCTGTGGGAGTGATGTAGTCAAAAAGAACAAATCAAAATACAGACATGAATAAAACCTTTATGAGTAGGCTTGAATATGACTTCTAACCAATGAAATGGTTGACAGGTGAGGCTGTTTTAGTCACCAGCCGGTTCAAGACTTGTTCTAGGATCTCGCCTCTGATTGGTTCATGCATCTGTACAAAAAGAGAACACAAAGAGTTGGCACCTTGTCACATATTTTGAAAGCATGAAGCATGCTTTATCTATTACAAGTGGAAGAACAATGGTTGACTACTATACTGTACCTTGAAGCTCTCAAGGAGAACTTGTCCACCAAGTCGACATGCTAGCTGATTTGGCGTTTTAGCCGTGGTTGACGCTCCTTCTGTGGAACTGACCTTCCCAAATGCTCCGGCTTTAGGCCCAAAGGAGTCCATGAGTATAAACCCCAGTTGCACCAGACCTTGAGTGACATGATCCCAGCCAAACACACTGCAGATAAACATACAACACATGAATCAAATCTACACAATAAATGCAGGAACCAAAAAGCACTGCTGTTTAACCAGACCTGTTTTTGACGGTGTCTAAAATCATGCTGGAGATGCTGTTACACTGAGGCAGCAGTTCCTGCAGAAACTTAGAGCTGTGCTGAATCTGATCATCCTTGAAGTTCTTAGTGATGGCACCCTTCAGGAACTCAAATACCTGAGCATTGTAAGGCATTTTAAGAGGTTTGAGAAATTAAAACAGACCCATTTGGAAGAACTTTGAGACACTGAATGCTTAAATGTACTCATGAGTTATAAAATGCTGTCCTGATGGACAGCTCAAAAGATTTTAAGAGAAATAATTAAAGAGAAACGTACCTGCTCTTCGTACCGTTGTATGCGAGCCACGGAGAGCAGCAGAGCAATGCTAAAGGGACACAACGGATCATTTTGGGCTGCCTACAAAAGGAAGACAAACAGCTAGCACACAAATACTCAAAGAAAGGGTGGGTGTAAATGCAGTTGAAGTCAATAGTTTACATACACCTTGCAGAACCTACAAAACGTTGATTATTTGACCAAAATAAGAGGGACCATACAAATTGCATGTTATTGTTTATTTAGTACTGACCTGAATAAGATATTTCACATAAAAGATGATTACATATAGTTCACAAGAGAAAATATTTGTGGGATTTATAAAATGACCCTGTTCAAAAGTTTACATATGTTTGATTCTTTTGTTTGTCCTGAACAGTTAAACCGTCTGCTGTTCTTCCGAAAAATCCTTACAAATTCTTTGGTTTTCCAGCATTTTTGTGTATTTGAACCCATTCCAACAATGACTGTATGATTTTGAGATCCATCTTTTTACACTGGGGGACTCATATGCAACTATTACAGAAGGTTCAGAAGAGAACACAATTTAAGGGGTGTAAACGTTTGAACAGAATGTCTACATTTTTCTTATTGTGCCTAAGTATTATATTTTTGCATTTAGTACTGCCCTTCAGAAGCAACAGAAGATACTTAGATGTTTCCCCGAAGACAAAATAAGTTACATTTACCCTGTTCTTCAAGTTCAAAAGTTTTCACCCCAGCTCTTAATGCATTGTGTTTCCTTCTGAAGCATCAGTGAGCGTTTGAACCTTCTGCAAGAGTCCCTCTGTTGTCCTAAGCGCAAAATTCAGAATCAAGTGCATGCAAACTTTTAAACGTGGTAATTTTTTATAAGTTCAATTATTATGTTCTCTTGTGGAATATGTGTTAACATCTTTTATGTGAAATATCTTATTCAGGTCTGTACTAAATAAAAAGACATGCATTTTGTATGATCCCTGGAGATTCTACAAGGTGTATGTAAACTTTTGACTTCAACTACATATGTGAAACAGACAGACATTCACCTTGAGGTTTTTAAAAAACTCCCTGCCAAGTTCATGGTCAAGACGAATGGCAAAGACAATGTGGAGGATGACGGTTCCCTCTATGTGACGCAGCTGATCCTGTGGGATGGTCTGCACTTCCACATCTGCACTCCTAACAAAGATACATATATAAAAATCATCTCTTTGTTTTACACACAAAGTCAAATGAAAAACATATGAGCTACTGTCTCACTCACTTTCCATTTCTCTGCTCGTCTTTCTGAAGTTGGTCTTGCTTCTTGAAGTAGCTGATGATTCCCTCTAGAACCAACTTCTTACAGCCCTGTTGATTAACCAAGTGAGAATCTGACCATATAGAGACACACTGTACACTTTACAACATACAAACTATAAACTGACCTTGGCTGACAGCAGCAGCAGCTGATAGACCAGAGGAGGAATCTCCTGTAGGTCCAACTTGAGGAACATCCGTAGAATCTTCTCGATCAAAAACTGAAGCTCCTCAGCAGATAACGGAACATCCCTAACACAAAATATCCAGTTTTCTTAATGTTCAAGGGCAAGGCATAAAGTGGATAACTAGCCAGCAAATATGTCATACCTGAACATGGTCGTAAGGTGTATTACACACTGTGGATCCCATCTGCATGAATTGGAGATACGTTAGTTCAAGTTTTATAGATTACTTATTGAAAAACATTAAAGCACTTTAATTGCAGATTGTACCTGCTAGAGCAAAGACTGTTGATCAGCTGTTTCTTGTATTCATCACCACTCAGCTCACCTGGAGTAAAAAGCAAACTTGTACACTACTATATAATAAAATGAAATAAAAATCAATAAGAAACCTTCAATGAAACCAGATGAAATCAAAAATCATTCAAATATGCTGATTTAGAAAATTAAAGTACAAAAAAGTTACAGGTTTCTTATTTCTACTCTAGAAGTCTTTAACCCAGATTTACACAATTTTCATCCCTTTTTGAACATATATAATTTTTGCTGTTTCCTTAACAAATAGCAACTTACCTTTCCCATAAGCCAATGCTTCTGTAGCGGCAAGAGCTGTTAGGATTGTCGGGAAAAGTTCCAGCGATCTCCCACTATTCATCTCACCTACTTTGATGGCATCCACATATAGAGATGCTAACGTGGCTAAAGCGTGACCAGGTAGACTGTGTGTCTATGGCAAAGAAGAAAACCGTATTACAAAGGTACAGTATTAATATCAAGTTCAACCACTCCAAATCAAGTTTTTTAGACTTGAACGGTCAAAGACTTATCATCTACAAATAATAACCGTAACAATTTAGAAAATACATTAATTACAAGTTCAGCCCTCCAGATCACCTCGTGTGGGAAACGAACCTTCAACCTCCTGGTTACCAGCCAAAATCCTTAACCTGTGCACTGCTATTAATTTGTGTATAGTATGAGAAGTAACTCACCTCTAACATCAGAAGTCCAATAATATCTGATGCCACTTCCGTTTGTAGGTCTCCAGATTCACAAAGTGGAATACAGTGCTTGTACACAAGCAGTCTCCGGTTAGCGCCATGCGAAACACTTACTGGTGAACCTAACATCATAAGCACAAAAGCACAGCTTGGTATTTAGCTCTACTTGATGAAGCAGCAAAGAAAATCTGTGTAACAGAAAAAATTAACACTGTGTTACCTTTAAATATGGCTTTAATCAGGACGCCGGTGTCCTTCCCTTTCAGAGCACTATTAGTAAGCATCGTTGTGAGCTTTGAAAGGACATAAAAAGCATATGTGAAAGCAATCTGCATAAAATTTAAAGATGCTGCCTTGTACATGACATGATATGAGACTATTGTTTACCAGTTGCAATCTGTATACACATTAAACACAAACCTGATCATCAGACAGCAACGTGAGATGTTTCTGTAGCTCATCTACTCCATCACCTTCTGATAATGATAGGATCTTATCCACCGTGACCTTCATATTAGACATCTATGTACACAGACCTGTGAATATACATTATTAAAGCACAACATAATTGCAAAAGATCTAACAAAGTCCTAAAATGAAAATCTGTAATTTCTGCTGACAGTAATGGTCACTATTTTTGTTACTGTATTTCTGCATTTGACTGTAAATGTATTTCTGCAAAAAATTATTCAGTTCATTTATTTTTTTTCTGCATTTCACTGAAAAATATGAGTCTATAGATACAATATGAGGGTGATTTAACTGGGGATGACAGAAAATGAATTCATAAATATTGTTTGCTTACTGTAGCTATCTGACAGCTCAGGAATGTTATAAACAGTACACAAATACTAATAAAATAACTATTTGTAATATGAAAAGTATGACTCAGAGTCATTTATGAAGCAGCACATGCACGCATACATTCACTATTTACGTAAGTACTAAATAATACAGAAATACTACACGTTTCTTGTTAAAATATTGTTACTAATATTCTATTCATATTTACTTAGCAGTTATACTAAAACATTCAAACCAGAACAACAACAGTAAGTTAGCAGGAAAAAACTGACATACTGAAATATGAAAGCGTTAAGTGTGTGACGTTAGTCTGCCTTTACAATGTCAAACACTTGCCTGTTTAGTAAATTTTATGTAGGATGAATTTTATCAAGTGTTTGATATCTCTTGCTTTTTGCAGTCGGTCACTCGTTAGCTTGTTTAATAACAACCGAAACTCCCGCCAGTGTGTTCATGAAACGCTTCCTATTACGTCATGTCGCGTCTGCTCATTTGATTGGCCCGTATAGCCGGGCTTCGCGGCCCAATCTCTTTTTTCTTTACTTATTTTTTACAGTTCACTATTATTCATAGTATTCTATGAATTAATTATTCAGCATAATTATTAGAATAAACATTTTAGCCATAGCTGGCCCTAGGTTGCATAAGTATGTGGTATCTGTAACATTTCTCAGCGCTTGCTGGGATGGACCAATCACAATTGTTTATGATTACAGTATTAATCATTTAATACTGCAGCAAATTTGTGTAAAGAGCGATTTAAAAAGAGTTTTTTTCTGTTTTCTCGTTTTCTTAGCATTTTTTCATTTCTGTATGATACCGCTAGAGGAAACCTTTTAGAGGTCCTTTGTGGCAACAGGCGAATGCAAAATATTAAAAGAGTGCAAACATTTGAGCGATTTCATTTACTTTGCGTTGGAGCATTGCATTGGAGTGGATGATGGATTTTCTTTGACATTTAGGTAAGCTGATGTTAGATGCAACGGGGATCTCCATACTAACACATGCTGGCTTATAAACATGAAATATGATTATTTGAACACTACCAGTCAAAAGTTTTGGAACAGTAACAGTAAAAAGTTTAAAAATGAAATATGAAATATTTTTACTATTTAAAATAACCGTTTTCTATTTGAATATATTTTAAAATGTAATTTATTCCTGCGAGCAAAGCTAAATTTTGCAACATCATTACTTCAGTCTTCAGTGTCACATGTTCCTTCAGAAATCATTATAATATGATAATTTTGCTTTTCAATAAACATTTTTTTATTATTATCAATATATTAAAAAGTTACTTAATATTTAATAAAAAGTAGCCTACATTTTTCAGGATTCTTTAATGAATAGAAAGATCCAAAGATCAGCATTTATAGAAATATAATTATAGAAATTATTACTTTTATTTAGGAAGGATGCTTTAAATTGATCAAAAGTGATTATATAGACAGTAATCATTTTTCAAAAGATTTCTATTTCAGTTTAATGCTGTTCTTCTAATCTTTCTATTCATCAAAGAAACCTAAAATCAATTCTGCTCAGCTGTTTTCAACATAGTAATAATAAACATATATATATATATATATATATATAATTTTTTTATTATTTATTTCTTTTCTGTTTTGCTGTATTTTGGATCAGATAAATGCACGCTTGGTGAGAGACTCCTTTAAAAACATTAAAAATCTTACTGTTCAAAAACTGGTATTGTAATTAATAGTCAGTTATGAGAGCAGTTAACAATCGAACATTTATAAAATAATATGTGACAATAATAGTATTCCTGCAAAATCCATTTTATTAAATTATTATTTAGAGACTCAACAATTGACATTGATGTTTGCTTTCCTCCGTAAACGAGTTTTAATGAAGCCATTGGGTAAATTTAAGCATATATTGCATGAGTTTGTATTGTATGGTAAATAGTATAATATTGTATACAAGCACAAAAGATTTACTTTTGTGGCTAAAAACTTGTAAAGTAATCTTTGCAAGAAGAATCATCTTTGCAAACCGTCCCAGTCATCTTGATGGGTGAAATGTGGACACATTAATTTTTATATGGATATTTATAACCTTAACTGCCATAAAGTTTTTGAAAATGCAAAAAAAAAAAAAAAAAAAAAAAAATCCTCTGAATTTTTTCTTTGTGTGGTGGACACAAAAGCCATTTCTAAGCACAACTGAAAATGAGACTACAGCTTAACTGTTAAATGTTTTTGAAAATCAGAATGCAATGAATGCAATTTATTGTTGCTGGTTGACTTCTTTATTTTGTTAAACATTTACTTATTTCATTACAATGATACAGAACTTTCATTATACCATAGAATAGAGCTAAAACAATTAAAATATTTTTGTTACAGATAATTTAAACATTAGAGATCATATTTAAAGTGAAAACCCGAGCCCTAGAATAACAGCATGAATGTTTTTTTAAATTATTCATTATTTTAATTAATCATTCTACACACAACTTCAGTTGCGTGTTCCTTATTTCAAATATTTCTTAAGTAATTTAGCTCAAATCAGCAATAATCAAAGAAAAAGCTTTGATTAAAAGCAGCATCCTTTATCCAGTCTTCAGGCCTTCTAGTTTTCACATTTACTGCATTTGCAGCTCTCAATGTACATGTACTCCTGAACAGTCTCTCTGTCATCGGCACACTTCAGAGTCACCTGTCGACGGCTGACTTTGTCCTCTCGGCAGCAAAAACAGTTGTGAACCATGATGTTCTTTACCATTGAATACCTGTGCAGGTTTAGAAGACGAATAGGCTTTTAGCTTATTTTTAAAAGCAAAATACAGCTGTATTTTGTGACTGCAAAGGAAATGCTCATTTCTTTTAGGTGATTTTGGTAGTTATCTGATAAGCTAAAGTTAATGTTAATTATGTGAAATTATTAAATCAAGTCAAGGCTGTACAAAATGTTCACGATTAATTAGATGTGCAAGTGCTCTTACATTGAATTGGTGGCACAGCGACCACTGCAGGACGTTGCTTCTATGGGATGGACAGACTTGCAATCATTTACCTCCACATTGGTGGTGTTCTTCAGAACAACACAGGTCTTAGGCTCACCTAAGATATTTGAGAGAGAGGTAAACTTGTGACTCCAGCTCAACAACTGTACATATGATGCATTGTTTGATGATTCTTATTTGATATTTAGTACAGTCAATTATTTTGGACTAATAAATGGACAATAATTAAAGTCTCTTACAGGTCTTGCAACATCCATCTGCATCATATCTCTCAGTACCCTGTATGAAAACAGTCACACATTTTAGTAGTAGTGGAAAGTAAGTTATTAGAAGTTCAAACCCTATTCTAATTGTTAAATGGCCAAGGATCAGCAATCTTCATGTAAAACTGATCAGGCTGACCAAACGTAGAGACTTGAAACTTGGAAGGGTGGTAGTATTCATATCATCTACAATGTCACCAAATCACTACAGCAATCAAAAGTACAAAATCGCTCATAATTCCTAAACTGTTTGTTGCATGCTCAAGTGTCAGATTTTCTGGTATTTTGCATTAAAAAAAAAAAAAATCTTTGTGTACTAGTCCTAGGTTTTTCGCCCGATCAGAACAAAACCAGTGTAGGAAGATTCTCTGGAGAGTGAATATCTATAATTATCAAAGTTTAACTTCGACAAAGGGATGCTAAAACATTCAAAAGAAGCAGGGCCCCCTTTACTAAAACAGCTATAACTTTTCAACAGAATTAGATATCATTGCCAAAATCACAACGCGTTTGTAAGAGGTAAGTCTGAGGTCACATGAAAAAGTTGAAATTGCATTTTTCAAGGGTGTAAACGATTGTATATTGCAAGGTTTTTCACACATATGCACAATATTCATATCATGCGATAGTCCTCCTCGTTCCGAACAACTTTGCCTCTAGAACAACTGCTGTCAATCAAACCGTTAGTTAAATGTAAAAAAAGAAAATGTAAAAAAAAAAAAAATACTTTTGCAAACTAGTCCTAGGTTTTTTGCTCAATTTGGAAAAAAAAAATCAGTGCTGTACAATTCTCTGGACTCTCTAGGTCAATAATTATAAAAAAAAAATGTTTAAAAAATTTACCCTTTGGGAAGATATGACGGCTCGTATAGAAAATATACCCAAAAGCCTATAAAACCTAAACAAAAACTCAAAACTTCACAAAAAACTGGTGAGCACATGCAATGCTTTTTGAAATCATTGATTTAGTTGGTTACAGTCTTGCTAAATAATACGTAATGTCTTTTTTATATGTGCTTAAATGCCTTAAAGTGCTTGGGTTACCCCATGGGTTATCTTTAAAAATCAAATTAATTGTACATTTTTTACGATCAACTTTTTAAATTGAATATACTTTGACTTACAGGCTCGCATTCATCCGGATTGTAGTAAGGGCATTTTGGTGTGCTCTTCTCTGTCACAAACACGCCATTCATTTCTCTGCAGGTAATATTCTCACATTTGTAATTTTTCACTTCTCCAACCTACAAGAAAAAGAAAGACATGCTATGAGGATTGAAGCTGACTGGCGAAATAGACGGCTGTAGAAAAGTTTGAGAATGTTTTCAAATGTACCTGGAGTGTATGTGTGGTGTTGTCTGGTGCGGTATAAATGCAGCTCTTTTGCTTGCATGTTCCACAGCACTCTCCTACTTGTTCTACATGCTCAAAGCCCTTGGAGTACCAAAAGAGTAATAGATTTGAGTAAATTCGTTTAAAGGGGTCACATCACAGGGAATCAAATTTTACTTGTTCTTTTGAGAAACTTGATGCAACTTCCTTCCCAGTCCAAAAGGGCTTTACTGTGTGATATAAATCTATCCTAATATGTAATATTATAATCGTAAGCATAAATTGTAATTATTACCTCAGCGCAAGGCTTACAGACTTTATTAGTACACGTCACATCATGGAGTTTAGTTTTGGGGTCTTTATCCATTCGGCAGTAACATTCCACACAAGGCTCCGTAGGGATTTTAGTTCCAGGCTACAAAGAAAGTAAATGTTAATGGAATTAGATCATTATTACACATTCTTCTGGATTCTTTTTTTTACAGTGAAAAGCATACACTATGCTAGTCAAAAGTTTTTGAACAATAAGATATTTAATATATATAGTTATAGTTTAGTTTAATGTTTTTTAAAATAAGTCTTTTACAGCAAAAACAGTACAATTCTGAAATATTTTACTATTTAAAATATTCCTGTGATCAAAGCTAACTTTTCAGCATCATTACTCAAGTCTTCAGTGCCATGTGATCCTTCAGAAATGATTCTAATATGCTGATTTGCTGTTCAAGAAACATTTTTCTATTATCAATATTTAATACAGTTCAGTAAATTTTTTTCAGGATTCTTTGATAAATAGATAGATCCAAAGATCAGCATTTATCTAAAAATAAAAAGCTTTTGTAACATTTTACACTTTTTGGAAAGAAATTATAGAAATTAATACTTTCATTTAGCAAGGATGCTTTAAATTGATCAAAACTGATGATAAAGACATTTATAATGTTACAAAAGATTTCTATTTCAGATAAATGCTGTTCTAAACTTTCTATTAATCAAAGAAACCTGACAAAATTCTACTCAGCTGTTTTCAACATAACAATAATGCTTGAGCAGCAAACCGGAATATTAGAATGATTTCCGAAAGATCATGTGACTGAAGTAATGATGCTGAAAATTCAGCTTTAAAATCACAAGAAAAAATACATTTTAAGATATATTCCAATAGAAAACATTCAAAAATTGTACTGTTTTTGCTGTACTTTGGATCAAATAAATACAGGCTTGGTGAGCAGAAGAGACTTCTTTAAAAAAACATCTTAGCCTTCAAAAACTTTTGACTGGTAGTGTATAATGTACTGTGATATAAATATGATATTTATGACATTTCCTATTTGTTAATGTTACCAGTTAGCATGAACAAATGAACCCAGCAGCTCACCTGGTACTCAGTTTTATTATACACACATACGTCTTTGGGCACTGAACAGAGAGAAAAAAAAAAAAAAAAAAACAGTTATTGAGAAATTGTTTAGAATGTTAAAGAGCTATAGTGTAATTCAGCTGCTGTAGTAGTGTATCATTTTTACTCATGTCAACTCCAAATATTGCTTTAAAAACTTAAATGAGTAATACTGAGTGAGCAATATTTTAAATGTACAAGTTTAATAGTAGTTGTCTGAGTATGAAATTTGAGACTTACCACAGGGTGCACAGCAGCTGTCCTCAGGTATCTTATCTGCTAACTCATATCCCACATCACATTTCATAGAACACAGGCTGGGGTCACACACTAAAAGGGCAGAGGGGGCAAGAAGTGTTTTGTAAATTATTATGAAGTTTACAGCTGTAGCTCTAATTCTGTGTGGTTACTTGTTAGATAATATGTGCTCTGGATTTTTTTTTCCCCATCTGGAATTGGATGATGAAACTCTATAAAGAAATGGAGCTTGATATTTTGGAAGAGGACTGTGAAACCCCAGTGGAAAACATTTTTAACTGGACATGGAGACTGAAGATCAAGTTTACAGTATGTTTTTCCAAACCCTGCATTAATTTACTATCAATTATTGGCAAGATTTTAGAAAATCTGTAACACTATTGGCTATTGGTTAGCATTTTCCCATGTATTTATGGTCTCAGTTGAGTTGGAGCTTGTATTTAAATTTTGAAGGATTATTATGAACCTGTAATTGATGAATCATGCACAGTTAGATCAGAAATGTGTACAAGGGCAGTAAATTAGGTCAGTTTTGTTATCAAGTTAGTGTGTTTAACTCTCTGATTGTCAGTGTACTTGATTACTCACCACAGGTTGGACAGCAGTTTTCAATGACGCTTTTGTATCCGTGGCTACAGGGCTTTATAGCCGAACAGTTCATAGGCTCTTGGACTACACCAAAGCTCTCAGTGGAGCATTTGTATGTTGTGCAGTTCATGACCCATGTATCACCAGGCTACAGGAGAGGTTGTAAGGGCATGGCAGAAATTATGGGTTGTATGTGTTTAAATGCTTTTCACTTTAAATGAATGAGTAAAGTATCTGTATACAGGCATACATGAATTTGACTACTAAAATAGACATACCTGTCTTGGTAATCCATCAGGGCCAATGCAATCTACATGTAGGATGCAAAAGATAAAATTTTGGCTACAAGGCACATTCATTGTAACAAATACAGAGAGAGCAAATTGAGTAAAATTGCTTACCACAAGTAGGTGTGCACTGATCAGTTATTGAATTAACTAGATATGTGTTTTGAGGACAGTAGCAACCTTCCATGAATGTTTGATCAGTTTCGCTTGAGTTGTCCACAAACATCTCATTGTATCTGGTTGTAAGTCAAGCACATATAACATTAAAGTTATTAATGCAGTGAAAATTGGACAATTCAGTATTACATTTCCACTTGATATAGAGAATGGTTACCTTGTACTGCAGGTTTTTTCAACTTTAGGCCCGCATGGATTGTAGATTTTGTGATCAGCACATTTGTATGCTGTTAACCAAAGACAAGCAAGAGATTCAGGATACAGTCAGATAAAAGATGCAAAACTTTGTTATTGTGGGTTCATTCTGCTTTCTTACTGCATAGTCCTTTGAGGTCAGCTGAGTTTCTCCAGTCCACACATACAGACTGCTGGCCGCATTGCTGTGCATAGGCCTCCACACTGGCACAGGCCATGGAGTCATTTTTCTTGTGGCACACATCATATTTACACGCCTTATAGTAGCTTTTGTAGGAAACGACGTTGTGACAGCTCTTGAACAAACTGAACAAAATTCAAAAGTTTAGGGAGAAAAAACTGAAGCATATCATGTTTCAATGGTATGTTTGATAGCACTATCAACAACAAAAAAAGGAAAATAAGGAATCTCTTTTTAATTAGTTATAGGTAACGTGTAATTTCTGTGCAACTTGCAAATGGAATTGCAGTTTGAGAAGTGTCCTGGACAGAACCAATGGTGTGCCTTACTCGCTCTTGATGACCTCACAGATTTGTGCTGTGCAGGTAGGAAGAGGTTCGCTTGGTTGTTCTGGAGGGGTTCCACATTTTGGGGAGTCCACCCACAATGCTGCCATTTTCTTACATGACTGGTCAATTGTTCCATCAGGACGTCTGCAGTCATTTGTGGCATCGTTGTCACATACACCTAAAAATATTGACAGAATTTCAAAATTTGAATTGACAAAGACTAGACATGCCAATAAATTGAAAGTTGTTCCGCTGTCTCAGAAGAAATTCAGTTTATCATTGTTATATGCATTGTGGCAAGGGCATCGCACTGTACTCACCGCACTGTCCCTCTGTATTACCATGGAAGTAGGAGAATGGGAGATTGATCTCAAAGCCTCGATGACTAACTAAAATCTCAGCTTTGATTTCACTGATTTTCAGAATCACTGCTAGGCCAGAGGTAGTGATACTGAAATCTTTATTAAAGAAAGTTGGGACCTTCACAACATCATTGACATAGACCTGTAGGCAACAATTGTTTTTGAGTTGCAGTACACCTTAAATTACTTTATTTGCAGTGTTCTAGTGTATATAATACATGTTAGCAATTACAATGTAGCAAGTTGTCTTAATATCATTTTCTTAAGTGAATGGATTTTAAAGGGTGTCTTTCAAGAATATTTGTGATCAAATTTGTCTGACGTAGTCCTGACACTTACCTGTAGCTTTTTACTGTTACTTGCTAGCTTGATTTCATAGGATTTGTACTTCACAGTCACATACTCCGGACAGGCAAAATTATTTGTAACATCGCAATAATAGTTTTTAACATGGACACTGATGTTATATCTTGGAATGATTTCTCTGACCAACACATAGTCGCAATTTCCTTGGAAAGTATAATATTTTCCATCAAAAGTGTTGTAATGAGGGTCACCCCAGCCACTGCATCGACCTGTTGTTTTAGAAAACAAGTTTAACCAAGATAAATTAGAAAACATTGCCAAGGACAGTGTTAATTATCAATTTTCTGCTGCATGGTTTAAACTCACATGGACACTCATATTTGGCACAGCAGCCATTGTTATAATAAACCACCTCAGGACTAAGTCCGTTGGCACATGTAGGTAGGACAGAATCCTCTGGATCACACTGTACAGGGCTTGTGGTAACATTCCCATTTATGCAGGTTTTAGTGGTACATCTTTCAACCCATGTCTCTCCATTCTGTTAAAGATGGAAATAAAATTGCAGTTCCAGTATCATTTAGAGCTGTTTTTTTAGAAAATGTAAGTTGTACATGACAAATGTCTTTTTTTAACCTTTTTATTGACATAGGTACAGTCACGTGGAACAGTTGAGACTGGAACCGTAGTAGTCTGAGGACATGGTTTCTGTGTTATTTCACTAACACAATTGGAGTTGCAGTAAGCAAAGTAGCACCAGCCTGCTTTATCAGTTTTGTTGTAGATGATAGACTCTGTAGTTAGAATAACAGAATATGTGCATTTAATGTAGATTTACTGTAAACACTGTAATCATAGAACAGTATGAGAAAATTAAAAATTGCATGCACAACTTACCAGGTGGGAATGTTTGATTTGCAAATGTGCAGAGACACCTCGTTGTGATGACAATTTGAGGAGTTGTAACAGGTGTTCCTTCAGATTCTGTATATACAGTGAATTTTGTTGATGGTGCTTCTGTCACTTTAGGTGTTGGAGGTAGTGTTCCTGTCACTGATGTTTCAGCAGGAACAGCAGTAGTAGAAATTTGTGGTGATGTTGGACCAGCAGTTGTAGTTCCTGTTGATGGTGTTTCTGTTCGTGTTGGAGGTGGTGTTGCTGTAGGTGGTGTTGGACCAGTAACCGCAGTAGTAGAAACCTGTCGTGGTGTAGGTGTCGGTGGACCAACAGTTGTAGTAGCTGTAGATGGTGTTTCTGTTCCCGTGGGAGGTGGTGTTTGTGTAGGAGGTGTTGGACCAGTAACACCAGTAGTAGAAACTTGCGGTTGTGTAGGTGTCGGTGGACCAGCAGTAGTAGTTGCAGTGGATGGCGTTTCTGTTCGTGTTGGAGGTGGTGTTCCTGTCACTGGTGTTTCAGCAGTAACAGCAGTAGTAGAAATGTGTGGTGATGTTGTTGGTGGTGTACCAGCAGTTGTAGTAGCTGTGGATGGTGTTTCTGTTCCTGTGGGAGGTGGTGTTTGTGTAGGAGGTGTTGGACCAGTAACAGCAGTAGTAGAAACCTGCGGTTGTGTAGGTGTCGGTGGACCAACAGTTGTAGTTGCAGTTGATGGTGTTTCTGTTCGTGTCGGAGGTGGCGTTCCTGTCACTGGTGTTTCAGCAGTAACAGCAGTAGTAGAAATTTGTGGTAATGTTGGTGGTGGTGTACCAGCAGTTGTAGTAGCTGTGGATGGTGTTTCTGTTCCTGTGGGAGGTGGTGTTTGTGTAGGTGGTGTTGGACCAGTAACAGCAGTAGTAGAAACTTGTGGTTGTGTAGGTGTAGGTGTCGGTGGACCAGCAGTTGTAGTTGCAGTTGATGGCGTTTCTGTTCGTGTTGGAGGTGGCGTTCCTGTCACTGGCGTTTCAGCAGTAACAGCAGTAGTAGAAATATGTGGTAAAGTTGTTGGTGGTGTACCAGCAGTTGTAGTAGCTGTGGATGGTGTTTCTGTTCCTGTGGGAGGTGGTGTTTGTGTAGGTGGTGTTGGACCAGTGACAGCAGTAGTAGAAACTTGGGGTTGTGTAGGTGTAGGTGGACCAGCAGTAGTGGTTGCAGTTGATGGCGTTTCTGTTCGTGTTGGAGGTGGCGTTCCTGTCACTGGTGTTTCAGCAGTAACAGCAGTAGTAGAAATTTGTGGTGATGTTGGTGGTGGTGTACCAGCAGTTGTAGTAGCTGTGGATGGTGTTTCTGTTCTTGTGGGAGGTGGTGTTTGTGTAGGTGGTGTTGGACCAGTGACAGCAGTAGTAGAAACTTGGGGTTGTGTAGGTGTCGGTGGACCAACAGTTGTAGTTGCAGTTGATGGCGTTTCTGTTCGTGTTGGAGGTGGCGTTCCTGTCACTGGCGTTTCAGCAGTAACAGCAGTAGTAGAAATATGTGGTAAAGTTGTTGGTGGTGTACCAGCAGTTGTAGTAGCTGTGGATGGTGTTTCTGTTCCTGTGGGAGGTGGTGTTTGTGTAGGTGGTGTTGGACCAGTAACAGCAGTAGTAGAAACTTGCGGTTGTGTAGGTGTAGGTGTCGGTGGACCAACAGTAGTAGTTGCAGTTGATGGCGTTTCTGTTCGTGTTGGAGGTGGCGTTCCTGTCACTGGCGTTTCAGCAGTAACAGCAGTAGTAGAAATATGTGGTAAAGTTGTTGGTGGTGTACCAGCAGTTGTAGTAGCTGTGGATGGTGTTTCTGTTCCTGTGGGAGGTGGTGTTTGTGTAGGTGGTGTTGGACCAGTAACAGCAGTAGTAGAAACTTGCGGTTGTGTAGGTGTAGGTGTCGGTGGACCAACAGTAGTAGTTGCAGTTGATGGCGTTTCTGTTCGTGTTGGAGGTGGCGTTCCTGTCACTGGTGTTTCAGCAGTAACAGCAGTAGTAGAAATTTGTGGTGATGTTGGTGGTGGTGTACCAGCAGTTGTAGTAGCTGTGGATGGTGTTTCTGTTCTTGTGGGAGGTGGTGTTTGTGTAGGTGGTGTTGGACCAGTGACAGCAGTAGTAGAAACTTGGGGTTGTGTAGGTGTAGGTGGACCAGCAGTAGTGGTTGCAGTTGATGGCGTTTCTGTTCGTGTTGGAGGTGGCGTTCCTGTCACTGGTGTTTCAGCAGTAACAGCAGTAGTAGAAATTTGTGGTGATGTTGGTGGTGGTGTACCAGCAGTTGTAGTAGCTGTGGATGGTGTTTCTGTTCTTGTGGGAGGTGGTGTTTGTGTAGGTGGTGTTGGACCAGTGACAGCAGTAGTAGAAACTTGGGGTTGTGTAGGTGTCGGTGGACCAGCAGTAGTAGTTGCAGTTGATGGCGTTTCTGTTCGTGTTGGAGGTGGTGTTCCTGTCACTGGTGTTTCAGCAGTAACAGCAGTAGTAGAAATTTGTGGTAATGTTGGTGGTGGTGTACCAGCAGTTGTAGTAGCTGTGGATGGTGTTTCTGTTCCTGTGGGAGGTGGTGTTTGTGTAGGTGGTGTTGGACCAGTAACAGCAGTAGTAGAAACTTGTGGTTGTGTAGGTGTAGGTGTCGTTGGACCAACAGTAGTAGTTGCAGTTGATGGCGTTTCTGTTCGTGTTGGAGGTGGTGTTCCTGTCACTGGTGTTTCAGCAGTAACAGCAGTAGTAGAAATTTGTGGTAATGTTGGTGGTGGTGTACCAGCAGTTGTAGTAGCTGTGGATGGTGTTTCTGTTCCTGTGGGAGGTGGTGTTTGTGTAGGTGGTGTTGGACCAGTAACAGCAGTAGTAGAAACTTGTGGTTGTGTAGGTGTAGGTGTCGTTGGACCAACAGTAGTAGTTGCAGTTGATGGCGTTTCTGTTCGTGTTGGAGGTGGTGTTCCTGTCACTGGTGTTTCAGCAGTAACAGCAGTAGTAGAAATTTGTGGTAATGTTGGTGGTGGTGTACCTGCAGTTGTAGTAGCTGTGGATGGTGTTTCTGTTCTTGTGGGAGGTGGTGTTTGTGTAGGTGGTGTTGGACCAGTGACAGCAGTAGTAGAAACTTGGGGTTGTGTAGGTGTCGGTGGACCAGCAGTAGTAGTTGCAGTTGATGGCGTTTCTGTTCGTGTCGGAGGTGGCGTTCCTGTTACTGGTGTTTCAGCAGTAACAGCAGTAGTAGAAATTTGTGGTAATGTTGATGGTGGTGTACCAGCAGTTGTAGTAGCTGTGGATGGTGTTTCTGTTCTTGTGGGAGGTGGTGTTTGTGTAGGTGGTGTTGGACCAGTGACAGCAGTAGTAGAAACTTGGGGTTGTGTAGGTGTCGGTGGACCAGCAGTAGTGGTTGCAGTTGATGGCGTTTCTGTTCGTGTTGGAGGTGGCGTTCCTGTCACTGGCGTTTCAGCAGTAACAGCAGTAGTAGAAATATGTGGTAAAGTTGTTGGTGGTGTACCAGCAGTTGTAGTAGCTGTGGATGGTGTTTCTGTTCCTGTGGGAGGTGGTGTTTGTGTAGGTGGTGTTGGACCAGTAACAGCAGTAGTAGAAACTTGCGGTTGTGTAGGTGTAGGTGTCGGTGGACCAACAGTAGTAGTTGCAGTTGATGGCGTTTCTGTTCGTGTTGGAGGTGGTGTTCCTGTCACTGGTGTTTCAGCAGTAACAGCAGTAGTAGAAATTTGTGGTAATGTTGGTGGTGGTGTACCAGCAGTTGTAGTAGCTGTGGATGGTGTTTCTGTTCTTGTGGGAGGTGGTGTTTGTGTAGGTGGTGTTGGACCAGTAACAGCAGTAGTAGAAACTTGCGGTTGTGTAGGTGTAGGTGTCGGTGGACCAACAGTAGTAGTTGCAGTTGATGGCGTTTCTGTTCGTATTGGAGGTGGTGTTCCTGTCACTGGTGTTTCAGCAGTAACAGCAGTAGTAGAAATTTGTGGTAATGTTGGTGGTGGTGTACCAGCAGTTGTAGTAGCTGTGGATGGTGTTTCTGTTCTTGTGGGAGGTGGTGTTTGTGTAGGTGGTGTTGGACCAGTGACAGCAGTAGTAGAAACTTGGGGTTGTGTAGGTGTCGGTGGACCAGCAGTAGTGGTTGCAGTTGATGGCGTTTCTGTTCGTGTTGGAGGTGGTGTTCCTGTCACTGGTGTTTCAGCAGTAACAGCAGTAGTAGAAATTTGTGGTAATGTTGGTGGTGGTGGTGTACCAGCAGTTGTAGTAGCTGTGGATGGTGTTTCTGTTCTTGTGGGAGGTGGTGTTTGTGTAGGTGGTGTTGGACCAGTGACAGCAGTAGTAGAAACTTGTGGTTGTGTAGGTGTAGGTGTAGGTGTCGGTGGACCAGCAGTTGTAGTTGCAGTTGATGGCGTTTCTGTTCGTGTTGGAGGTGGTGTTCCTGTCACTGGTGTTTCAGCAGTAACAGCAGTAGTAGAAATTTGTGGTAATGTTGGTGGTGGTGTACCAGCAGTTGTAGTAGCTGTGGATGGTGTTTCTGTTCTTGTGGGAGGTGGTGTTTGTGTAGGTGGTGTTTGACCAGTGACAGCAGTAGTAGAAACTTGTGGTTGTGTAGGTGTAGGTGTCGGTGGACCAACAGTTGTAGTTGCAGTTGATGGCGTTTCTGTTCGTGTTGGAGGTGGCGTTCCTGTCACTGGCGTTTCAGCAGTAACAGCAGTAGTAGAAATATGTGGTAAAGTTGTTGGTGGTGTACCAGCAGTTGTAGTAGCTGTGGATGGTGTTTCTGTTCCTGTGGGAGGTGGTGTTTGTGTAGGTGGTGTTGGACCAGTAACAGCAGTAGTAGAAACTTGCGGTTGTGTAGGTGTAGGTGTAGGTGGACCAGCAGTAGTAGTTGCAGTTGATGGCGTTTCTGTTCGTGTTGGAGGTGGCGTTCCTGTCACTGGTGTTTCAGCAGTAACAGCAGTAGTAGAAATTTGTGGTGATGTTGGTGGTGGTGTACCAGCAGTTGTAGTAGCTGTGGATGGTGTTTCTGTTCTTGTGGGAGGTGGTGTTTGTGTAGGTGGTGTTGGACCAGTGACAGCAGTAGTAGAAACTTGGGGTTGTGTAGGTGTCGGTGGACCAGCAGTAGTGGTTGCAGTTGATGGCGTTTCTGTTCGTGTTGGAGGTGGTGTTCCTGTCACTGGTGTTTCAGCAGTAACAGCAGTAGTAGAAATTTGTGGTAATGTTGGTGGTGGTGTACCAGCAGTTGTAGTAGCTGTGGATGGTGTTTCTGTTCCTGTGGGAGGTGGTGTTTGTGTAGGTGGTGTTGGACCAGTAACAGCAGTAGTAGAAACTTGTGGTTGTGTAGGTGTAGGTGTCGTTGGACCAACAGTAGTAGTTGCAGTTGATGGCGTTTCTGTTCGTGTTGGAGGTGGCGTTCCTGTCACTGGTGTTTCAGCAGTAACAGCAGTAGTAGAAATTTGTGGTGATGTTGGTGGTGGTGTACCAGCAGTTGTAGTAGCTGTGGATGGTGTTTCTGTTCTTGTGGGAGGTGGTGTTTGTGTAGGTGGTGTTGGACCAGTGACAGCAGTAGTAGAAACTTGGGGTTGTGTAGGTGTCGGTGGACCAGCAGTAGTAGTTGCAGTTGATGGCGTTTCTGTTCGTGTTGGAGGTGGTGTTCCTGTAACTGGTGTTTCAGCAGTAACAGCAGTAGTAGAAATTTGTGGTAATGTTGTTGGTGGTGTACCAGCAGTTGTAGTAGCTGTGGATGGTGTTTCTGTTCTTGTGGGAGGTGGTGTTTGTGTAGGTGGTGTTGGACCAGTGACAGCAGTAGTAGAAACTTGGGGTTGTGTAGGTGTCGGTGGACCAGCAGTAGTAGTTGCAGTTGATGGCGTTTCTGTTCGTGTTGGAGGTGGTGTTCCTGTCACTGGTGTTTCAGCAGTAACAGCAGTAGTAGAAATTTGTGGTAATGTTGGTGGTGGTGTACCAGCAGTTGTAGTAGCTGTGGATGGTGTTTCTGTTCCTGTGGGAGGTGGTGTTTGTGTAGGTGGTGTTGGACCAGTAACAGCAGTAGTAGAAACTTGTGGTTGTGTAGGTGTAGGTGTCGTTGGACCAACAGTAGCAGTTGCAGTTGATGGCGTTTCTGTTCGTGTTGGAGGTGGCGTTCCTGTTACTGGTGTTTCAGCAGTAACAGCAGTAGTAGAAATTTGTGGTGGTGATGTTGGTGGTGGTGTACCAGCAGTTGTAGTAGCTGTGGATGGTGTTTCTGTTCTTGTGGGAGGTGGTGTTTGTGTAGGTGGTGTTGGACCAGTAACAGCAGTAGTAGAAACTTGCGGTTGTGTAGGTGTAGGTGTCGGTGGACCAACAGTAGTAGTTGCAGTTGATGGCGTTTCTGTTCGTATTGGAGGTGGTGTTCCTGTCACTGGTGTTTCAGCAGTAACAGCAGTAGTAGAAATTTGTGGTAATGTTGGTGGTGGTGTACCAGCAGTTGTAGTAGCTGTGGATGGTGTTTCTGTTCTTGTGGGAGGTGGTGTTTGTGTAGGTGGTGTTGGACCAGTGACAGCAGTAGTAGAAACTTGGGGTTGTGTAGGTGTCGGTGGACCAGCAGTAGTGGTTGCAGTTGATGGCGTTTCTGTTCGTGTTGGAGGTGGTGTTCCTGTCACTGGTGTTTCAGCAGTAACAGCAGTAGTAGAAATTTGTGGTGGTGATGTTGGTGGTGGTGTACCAGCAGTTGTAGTAGCTGTGGATGGTGTTTCTGTTCTTGTGGGAGGTGGTGTTTGTGTAGGTGGTGTTGGACCAGTGACAGCAGTAGTAGAAACTTGTGGTTGTGTAGGTGTAGGTGTCGGTGGACCAACAGTTGTAGTTGCAGTTGATGGCGTTTCTGTTCGTGTTGGAGGTGGCGTTCCTGTCACTGGCGTTTCAGCAGTAACAGCAGTAGTAGAAATATGTGGTAAAGTTGTTGGTGGTGTACCAGCAGTTGTAGTAGCTGTGGATGGTGTTTCTGTTCCTGTGGGAGGTGGTGTTTGTGTAGGTGGTGTTGGACCAGTAACAGCAGTAGTAGAAACTTGCGGTTGTGTAGGTGTAGGTGTCGGTGGACCAGCAGTAGTAGTTGCAGTTGATGGCGTTTCTGTTCGTGTTGGAGGTGGCGTTCCTGTCACTGGTGTTTCAGCAGTAACAGCAGTAGTAGAAATTTGTGGTGATGTTGGTGGTGGTGTACCAGCAGTTGTAGTAGCTGTGGATGGTGTTTCTGTTCTTGTGGGAGGTGGTGTTTGTGTAGGTGGTGTTGGACCAGTGACAGCAGTAGTAGAAACTTGGGGTTGTGTAGGTGTCGGTGGACCAGCAGTAGTGGTTGCAGTTGATGGCGTTTCTGTTCGTGTTGGAGGTGGTGTTCCTGTCACTGGTGTTTCAGCAGTAACAGCAGTAGTAGAAATTTGTGGTAATGTTGGTGGTGGTGTACCAGCAGTTGTAGTAGCTGTGGATGGTGTTTCTGTTCCTGTGGGAGGTGGTGTTTGTGTAGGTGGTGTTGGACCAGTAACAGCAGTAGTAGAAACTTGGGGTTGTGTAGGTGTAGGTGTCGTTGGACCAACAGTAGTAGTTGCAGTTGATGGCGTTTCTGTTCGTGTTGGAGGTGGCGTTCCTGTCACTGGTGTTTCAGCAGTAACAGCAGTAGTAGAAATTTGTGGTGATGTTGGTGGTGGTGTACCAGCAGTTGTAGTAGCTGTGGATGGTGTTTCTGTTCTTGTGGGAGGTGGTGTTTGTGTAGGTGTTGTTGGACCAGTGACAGCAGTAGTAGAAACTTGGGGTTGTGTAGGTGTCGGTGGACCAGCAGTAGTAGTTGCAGTTGATGGCGTTTCTGTTCGTGTTGGAGGTGGTGTTCCTGTCACTGGTGTTTCAGCAGTAACAGCAGTAGTAGAAATTTGTGGTAATGTTGTTGGTGGCGTACCAGCAGTTGTAGTAGCTGTGGATGGTGTTTCTGTTCTTGTGGGAGGTGGTGTTTGTGTAGGTGGTGTTGGACCAGTGACAGCAGTAGTAGAAACTTGGGGTTGTGTAGGTGTCGGTGGACCAGCAGTAGTAGTTGCAGTTGATGGCGTTTCTGTTCGTGTTGGAGGTGGTGTTCCTGTCACTGGTGTTTCAGCAGTAACAGCAGTAGTAGAAATTTGTGGTAATGTTGGTGGTGGTGTACCAGCAGTTGTAGTAGCTGTGGATGGTGTTTCTGTTCCTGTGGGAGGTGGTGTTTGTGTAGGTGGTGTTGGACCAGTAACAGCAGTAGTAGAAACTTGTGGTTGTGTAGGTGTAGGTGTCGTTGGACCAACAGTAGTAGTTGCAGTTGATGGCGTTTCTGTTCGTGTTGGAGGTGGTGTTCCTGTCACTGGTGTTTCAGCAGTAACAGCAGTAGTAGAAATTTGTGGTAATGTTGGTGGTGGTGTACCAGCAGTTGTAGTAGCTGTGGATGGTGTTTCTGTTCCTGTGGGAGGTGGTGTTTGTGTAGGTGGTGTTGGACCAGTAACAGCAGTAGTAGAAACTTGTGGTTGTGTAGGTGTAGGTGTCGTTGGACCAACAGTAGTAGTTGCAGTTGATGGCGTTTCTGTTCGTGTTGGAGGTGGTGTTCCTGTCACTGGTGTTTCAGCAGTAACAGCAGTAGTAGAAATTTGTGGTAATGTTGGTGGTGGTGTACCTGCAGTTGTAGTAGCTGTGGATGGTGTTTCTGTTCTTGTGGGAGGTGGTGTTTGTGTAGGTGGTGTTGGACCAGTGACAGCAGTAGTAGAAACTTGGGGTTGTGTAGGTGTCGGTGGACCAGCAGTAGTAGTTACAGTTGATGGCGTTTCTGTTCGTGTCGGAGGTGGCGTTCCTGTTACTGGTGTTTCAGCAGTAACAGCAGTAGTAGAAATTTGTGGTAATGTTGGTGGTGGTGTACCAGCAGTTGTAGTAGCTGTGGATGGTGTTTCTGTTCCTGTGGGAGGTGGTGTTTGTGTAGGTGGTGTTGGACCAGTGACAGCAGTAGTAGAAACTTGTGGTTGTGTAGGTGTCGGTGGACCAGCAGTAGTAGTTACAGTTGATGGTGTTTCTGTTCGTGTCGGAGGTGGCGTTCCTGTTACTGGTGTTTCAGCAGTAACAGCAGTAGTAGAAATTTGTGGTAATGTTGATGGTGGTGTACCAGCAGTTGTAGTAGCTGTGGATGGTGTTTCTGTTACTGTGGGAGGTGGTGTTTGTGTAGGTGGTGTTGGACCAGTAACAGCAGTAGTAGAAACTTGCAGTTGTGTAGGTGTAGGTGTCGGTGGACCAGCAGTTGTAGTTGCAGTAGATGGCGTTTCTGTTCGTGTCGGAGGTGGTGTTCCTGTCACTGGTGTTTCAGCAGTAACAGCAGTAGTAGAAATTTGTGGTAATGTTGGTGGTGGTGTACCAGCAGTTGTAGTAGCTGTGAGTGGTGTTTCTGTTCCTGTGGGAGGTGGTGTTTGTGTAGGTGGTGTTGGACCAGTAACAGCAGTAGTAGAAACTTGTGGTTGTGTAGGTGTAGGTGTCGTTGGACCAACAGTAGTAGTTGCAGTTGATGGCGTTTCTGTTCGTGTTGGAGGTGGTGTTCCTGTCACTGGTGTTTCAGCAGTAACAGTAGTAGTAGAAATTTGTGGTAATGTTGGTGGTGGTGTACCAGCAGTTGTAGTAGCTGTGGATGGTGTTTCTGTTCTTGTGGGAGGTGGTGTTTGTGTAGGTGGTGTTGGACCAGTGACAGCAGTAGTAGAAACTTGGGGTTGTGTAGGTGTCGGTGGACCAGCAGTAGTAGTAGCTGTGGGTGGTGTTTCTGTTCCTGTGGGAGGTGGTGTTTGTGTAGGTGGTGTTGGACCAGTAACAGCAGTAGTAGAAACTTGTGGTTGTGTAGGTGTAGGTGTCGTTGGACCAACAGTAGTAGTTGCAGTTGATGGCGTTTCTGTTCGTGTTGGAGGTGGTGTTCCTGTCACTGGTGTTTCAGCAGTAACAGTAGTAGTAGAAATTTGTGGTAATGTTGGTGGTGGTGTACCAGCAGTTGTAGTAGCTGTGGATGGTGTTTCTGTTCCTGTGGGAGGTGGTGTTTGTGTAGGTGGTGTTGGACCAGTCACAGCAGTAGTAGAAACTTGTGGTTGTGTAGGTGTAGGTGTCGTTGGACCAACAGTAGTAGTTGCAGTTGATGGCGTTTCTGTTCGTGTTGGAGGTGGTGTTCCTGTCACTGGTGTTTCAGCAGTAACAGTAGTAGTAGAAATTTGTGGTAATGTTGGTGGTGGTGTACCAGCAGTTGTAGTAGCTGTGGATGGTGTTTCTGTTCTTGTTGGAGGTGGTGTTTGTGTAGGTGGTGTTGGACCAGTGACAGCAGTAGTAGAAACTTGCGGTTGTGTAGGTGTTGGTGGACCAGCAGTTGTAGTTGCAGTAGATGGCGTTTCTGTTCGTGTCAGAGGTGGTGTTCCTGTCACTGGTGTTTCAGCAGTAACAGCAGTAGTAGAAATTTGTGGTAATGTTGTTGGTGGTGTACCAGCAGTTGTAGTAGCTGTGGATGGTGTTTCCGTGCCTGTGGTAGGTGGTGTTTCTGTAGGTGGTGTTGGACCAGTAACAGCAGTAGTAGAAACATTTGGTGATGTAAGTGTTGGTGGCTGAGCAGTTGTAGTTGCTGTTGATGGCGTTGGTGGCGTTTCTATCACTGGTGTTGGACCAGTAACAGCAGTAGTAGAAATTTGTGGTGATGTAGGTGTCGGTGGATGAGGAGTTGTAGTGGCTGTTGATGGCGTTGTTAACGTTACTGTAGTAGGAGTAGAAGTGGCAGTCTTTGTAATTGTTATTATAACTGTTGTTCTAGTAGTTTGTGGTGGAGTTGTGAAAGTGAATGGTGTAGTTGTTTTCATGCATTTAGTAATATTTCTTATTATCATGCCATCGTAACCACACACAGCAGTAAAGCATGTGCCATTCCCATCTGTGGTATCGTACACCACTTCTCCAGCAGTGTATACCTTCCCATCATAGGTACACAAATTGAGACATTCTGACTCTGGAACACATTTCCCTGTGTCCTCCCTGAGAAATGGCCTGTCTAAAGGGCACTGAGGAAAACATCCTAGGATAATAACAAAGGAAGGAATAGAAGAAGGAACAAACAAGTAAGACATTTCAACCGATTCAACAAAGACTTTTAAATTGACTGAATGTTTCTTGATTTCAAGAAGTTATTAATATATTAATAATCATAATGTTCTTTGTGGTTTCGACTACGTTTACCCTGTAAATGTCATGGGTTTAAAGATACATTCATACCCTCTAGTAGAGGAATTTGATTTGAGCAGGCTCCTGATGGGTTTCTGCATGTCTTCATGCAGGTGGATCCACAGGCTTTATAGTGCCATTCACATTCATCTGGAGAGCTGTTGTAGTAGTCACAGAATAAAGCTGCAGGAACAGTCACATTGGTCAGCAGTTTGACAATGCATATATGAGGTGAAATTGTAGAAGACAATGATAAATCCTGCTTTATTACAAAATTTATAGACTCTTCTGAGTTTGCACATGTCACGTATACCTGCATATGGAGAATTCTGACTGCAGTTAACAGAATGTTTAACAGTACTTGGACTTACGGCAAACGTTGGGGCTCCGCCAGGCCACACAAGCTCCTCTTTTACGGCATTCAGCAGCGTAAGCTGCCACTGCAGTACAGAAACAATCACAGTCACCCCCACTGTCACATGCACAGGTGTCCTTTACACAGGCATCGTAGTATGAGCCAGAATCCACCTAGAGACAAAAAAACAGTCAATAATCAAGTCCAGAAAACCAAGAACTTTGAACTGTGAAGATTATTATTTTACGTACATGTGAATGGCAGTCTTTAAAGACAGGGCTTGTTATGATGCTGCATTGTTTGATAGCCCAGGCACTCCGATGTGGATTTTTTTCACATGGGTTTTTTAAGTCGCTCAGTTCTGGACAGCTGGGATTCGCCTTCCAGCTGTTCGCAAATACCTCTGCATCAGTGACTTCTTCTCCATCTTGCTTCACAAAGTCATTGTTTGCATTACCATCAAAGTTTCCACACAGTCCACACACCTTGCCCTGCCATAGAGATCATGTGGATGTTTAGGTAAGTGGATGAAAGTGAAAGTGAAAGTGACAGTGAAAGTGACGAGACGTGAGGCCAAGTATGGTGACCCATACTAGGAATTTGTGCTCTGCATTTAACCCATCCAAGTGCACACACACACAGTAGTGAACACACACACACACACACCCCGTGAACATACACCCGGAGCATTGCTGCGGCGCCCGGGGAGCAGTTGGGGGTTCGGTGCCTTGCTCAAGGGTCTCACCTCAGTCGTGGTATTGAGGGTGGAGAGAGCGCTGATTAATCACTCACCCCACCGACAATCCCTGCCGGACCTGGGACTCGAACCTGCAACCTTTTGATTACAAGTCCGACTCCCTAACCATTAGGCCACGGCTGCCCCCAAATGAACTGGTGTAGAGCATAGTTGTGTGTATGTAGGGATAATACTTACCTTAAATTTGGGATGAAGTTGGACCATTAGACTTGTTTTATTGTCCCAGAGCAAGTTCAAAAGACCTTTGACCTCTATGACACTGTATATTCCAGCAGTATGGATTCGATATTGGTAATCGGTGCCGTTGCTTTTGACAACTTTGATCCCATTCTCCTCAGATAACATCAACTTGTATCTCTACAGAGTTAAATAGTCAGTGACATACAGTTACGCATAATCAAACAATGTCTGCATAAAATGCATTATTATATTCTGGATTTTAACATACTTCTAAACTCAAGACAAGCTGAGCTATTAAATAGCCTCACCCCAAAGAAAAGATGGATGGACTTGGAGCAAACTGTGTTGCTGGTGCCACAGGGGATGTTTTCTGTGACCAGGCGTAGAGAATATGGACTCTGGTCATTATTGCAGTAATCCTAGAGAGGTTGCACAAATAAATGGTGTGTCAGGTCAGAATCTTTTTTTTTAATGTATTTTTTTATTAGGCAAGATCCAAATTGATGAAAGACATACATGGGTTAAGATGTGTTCACAGTCTCCAAGGAAAGAATATTTCTTGCCATCAAAAGTCTTGAAATGACCTTCACCATAGATGGTACAGGTGCCATAACAGTCGTTATCTGTACAAGTCCACGTTCCATTTCTGCATGTGCTGAAATATAGACAATTCACAGATTAACCTTTTAAAGTTATATTTGTTTCTTATTTTGAGTGAGAAAAAAGACAAAAGTAGGGCACATGTTGCGATTGTATACTTGTAATTTCTTTCCTAATGCTATTAATGCCAGCTCACCAGGTGTTACAGTCCTGCTGAACTTGATCTTCAGGTGAATAGGTGAGTCCATTGTGGACACAGGGGCAGTTTATCTTCTCCACACACCCGCCTTTCCCATCAGCAAGAAGGCCTTCTGGACACATACACCCTGATATACACCCTGTACTCACCTACAGACAAAACAAACCAAGAACGTGCAGCATTGGTACGTTTTTGTGGCAGCCAATTCAATATGGAAACTGCTGGGGAGATGTGATTATTTCATTTTATTATTGTTATTTTTGGCCTTACACAGTTGTTTTGGTCTTGGTTCCGACAGGTCCTCTGACACTCTGTCCCTTTCGTTCCAGGTGCATAATTTGAACATTTGAAGAAGACCATTGGAGCCACACAGTCTAAAAAAGGCACATGAAGTGTGAAACTTCTACACTGATGACTCAAGCTTGAATTTGGCAATTGCAGAATTAAGTTGCAACTTACCTTGTTGACTGGAGCAGTGCAATTTGCCAAGCTTACAGGTGCTGCAAATATGACAAAACAGAAGTTAATAGTGGTCGTCAAGCACTATCATTGGTATTTATTGGATATGGAATGAACCAGAACCATGTCATACCATGCTTCACCACCTATGTAGGATGTTCCCGATGGCTCTATGACCCGATCGTCTTTGTAACAAGGACACTGGTGAGCAGAGACGCAACTGCCTTCTTCATTAAGGTAGGTTCCCTTAGAACAGATGCAGCCATCTACAGGTGTGAAGGACCCTGGGCAGGTGTTATTTTGTTCACTGAGAGAGCGGCAGGTTCTGCCACAGGTGGTCAAACCATAGGAGTACTTCATGTTTTCTGAACACTCAGATGCTGTGCAGAGATAATCATACTTTTATTATGATTCAGTGTTTCATTTTTTTTCCAAATCAGAAGAATGTAATTCAATTATTCAGAACTATACAAAAAAGTGTTCTCACCACAAGGGTCTGAATCCATCCAGTCCTGGAAAATTATTCCTCTGGCAGCACAGACATGGGCATAGTTGGATACGGCCGCACACATACACTTCCTAATATCTGCACATTTGCAGGTGTCATAAACGCACCACTGCAGAGGAGGAAACCAAGATAAAATTATATGTAATTCATACATATATACAGTTCATTTTAAAAGAGTGCAAAATACTCACCTGGTAGTAAATCTCAGGAGATATTTCTGAATGACATGCGGAAAAGACTCCACTCTTGTTTGTAAGACGGGAACACCAGTCTTTAGCAAGTTTCTCTGAATTAAAAGAATAATGACATAGTTCTGTAATGTTTGCAGGTTAAATAAGTGCATATATTAGTTGTTTTATCTATTTATTTATTTATTTATTTCTGTATTTAATTGATGTAAATGTTCGTAATACCTGTGTCCACACTCAGGCTACAGGGGTTGTCATATGTGTTTTCAAGATCTGGACAACTGTATGCATTTTTCTTCCAAAAGTTAACAAAGGTTATTGGTGTGCCCTCTGTGATGCCCGAGTCTGTTTTGAAGTCATCTGATTGGACATCATTATAGTTTCCACATAGACCTGAAAGACACAAGGTGTAGAATTAAAAGTACAATGCCTGCAATTCATTCACTATACACTGAAAGGTATATTTTTAGATCATTAGACAACTCACCACTCAATTTCCCTTTTTCTTCAGTGCTAGCTACAATATACAACTGCATGATTGGATCCAACTGGATCTCTAGACGAAGACTCGTCAAATCAGCAATGATGAAGGAAGAAGAGGGCTTAAAGATGCTCACTGGACCTAGGACAACAAATTGGGTCGGTAGAATACAAAACAGATCATCTAGTCATCAGTGCATGTTGTTTATGGTAATATATTTATAGGACGTCTAGATTTGTTTTGTCTGCATTTTCTAAAAAGTGCATGTTTAATTTTTGTTTTAACATGCTTATAATAAAGCGACACCCATTTTTACACCCACCTGTGATGCCAGGAAGCTTATATTGACTGACTCCATTCAGTGTCACAACACCATTTGAGGAAAAAGTAATCTGTTTTATAAGTAAAACAACAAAAAAGATGTTTTTGTAATTGCATCTTGGAGGATTTTGCAATTTAAAAAATGCTTTATGAACTGTGCATTATGCTGAAATCATGTCATTCTGAACATATATAATAGAAAAAATTAAGATAGGAAAATTTAACTCAGGGCTTACAGTGGTCCCCGAAATGACAAGGGTAACTGAATGTAGACAGGTGTCTGCTCGGGCCACATCACACTTGCCCAGGTTTCCCACAACAGCAATATCACTGTCATTAGAGTTCTGTAATAAAAAAAAAAAAATTGTAAGAACCTCTAAATTATATAGTGTGTCTTTTATCCACCTTCATTTTCCTGTAAGAGTGGCTGTGGCCATTTGTAAATTATGGATCTGGCTTCTAGTTTCATTCGCTTGCATCTATTTTTAACAGCTGATTTTGCTGCTTGATATTGCAGACTGGTGTGTCTTTCCATATTATTTTAATGTATTTTCTTAATTATGAACACACTGGTTTGCAGTGCAAACAGTTTTACCGTTTACTGCACTTTGATATTCTTCTCGTTATTTCCTAATAGTGGCTAATGAACCGGAAGTCTCGCACATTCACAGAAAGTGGCTTACTTCCACATTGAAAAAGTAAGGTGGATACAGTGGCAAGGCAACCTTCCTGATGTCAGAACTTTTCTGATTGTTATATACAGTCAAAAGTTTGCAGAATTTGCAAAATGTTAATTATTTTACCAAAATAAGAGGGATCGTAGAAAATGCATGTTATTTTTTATATAAGATACATTATATAAAAGACGTTAACATATAGTCCACAAGAGAAAATAATAGCTGAATTTACAAAAATTTACATACACTTGATTTCTAATACTGTGTTGTTACCTGAATGATCCACAGCTGTTTTATGTTTAGTGATAGTTGTTCATGAGTTACTTGTTTGTCCTGAACAGTTAAACTGCCTGTTGTTCTTCAGAAAAATCCTTCAGGTCCCACACATTCTTTGGTTTTTCAGCATTCTTGTGTATTTGAACCCTTTTCAACAATGACTGGATGTTTTTGAGATCCATCTTTTTACACTGAGGACAACTGAGGGACTTATATGCAACTATTACAGAAGGTTAAAACACCCACTGAAGCGTCCGAAGAAAACACTGATGCTGGGGGGGTGAAACTTTTTGAATTTGAAAATCTGGGTAAATTTAACTAATTTTGTCTTCTGCGAAACATGTAAGTATCTTCTGTAGCTTCTGAAGAGCAGTACTACATGAAAAAATATGATATTTAGGCAAAATATTTAAAAAAAAAGTTCATTCTGTAACTGTAACAGTTTTCCTCAATGTAAAAAGATGGATCTTAAAATCACACAATTGACTCATGAACAACTATCACTAAAAACACAGCTGTGGATTATTCAGGTAACAACACAGTATTAAGAATCAAGTGTATGTAAACTTTTGAACAGGGTCATTTTTATAAATTCAACTATTATTTTCTCTTGTGTACTATATGTAAACGTCCTTTATGTTAAATAACTTGTTCAGGTCAGTAGTAAATAAAAAAATAACATGCATTTTATATGATCTCTCTTATTTTGGCAATATAATACAAATTTTGCAGATTTTTCAAAGTGTAAGTAAACTTTTTTTTTTTTTTTTTTTTTGGCATTTTTTAATTTTTCTTGATAGGACAGTGGAGATGAGCCAGGAAGTGAGTGGGAGAGAGAGAGGCGGGTTGGGATCGGGAAAGGTCCACAAGGCGGGATTCGATCTCGGGACACCCGAGGCGTAATATGTTGGCACGCTGCCCACAAGGCTATTGGCGCCGGCAGGTGTAAGTAAACTTTTGACTTGAAATGTAAACATATAAGTGAAGACTTTCATTTATTTTGCCCTGACAGAAAACATCCAAGGATGTTGTACTGACAGACCTTAGTGAGGATGTAGTCACAGTTGCCGCTAAAGGTGAAGGTCTTTCCATCATAAGTGGTAATGTGAGACCCTCCCGCAACAGAGCAGATTCCGAGACATTCCAGTTGTCTACAAGTCCAGCGTCCAGCGGTGCACTCACTGACAAAGTATGGCAACAGTGTTAGCATGAGAAAATGTACAAGTGGTATTAAAAAAGTGAATGAAAAAAATTCAAGCTACCATTTTTTGCAAGCTTGTTTGTAAGACTCTCCTGACTGATATATTTTGCCGTTGTGCACACAAGGACACTTATTCACAGGAACACAGCCACCCTGACCAACGTCGTCTTCCACGGTCCCTTTACAAAAAGATTAGGAGAAAAATTGTTTTAATAGTTTCAACAGATTTAAATATGCAAGCACTTAACTTTTATTATTGTGTGAAATTACCATTCGGACAGAAACAGCCGTCCACACAGTGTCCGTTACACATTTGACTTGCGTCTGAATCTGAGCAGGTGCTCTTGCACGGATTGCCACACTCCAGGTATTCCAGGTTCTGAGGACATGTCTTTGCTGCTCCACAGAAGAACACAGTATATCAAACACACTGTACAAGTTAAGTTTTGACTGGTAGTGAAAGTGTATGCTCAGTTCAAGTGAGCTGTAAGTGGTGTGGTTATAATGCCACATTATTCCTGCTGGTTTCTTTATGGTACTCACGACAGAGCTCTTTTGTCCTCCACGTTCGTGGTTTTCCTCCAGCATGTGTGCACTGTCGTGAAATCTCTGTGAGTGTGTTGCAGAGACAGTCATGGTTGCCGAAACACTGACACAGGTCGTCTTCACAGGTTTTTTCAAATGAACTCATGTCCATTACATTGGCACAGTCAGCAAACCCTGGATTGCTGAGATACTGTTTGCAAACACTGACAGTCTAAAAAAAAAGAATAACACATTTTAAACAAAGTTAAAAGCTAAATCAATGAAATACATTTACAGCTGGTAAAATGATTATAAATCTGTTTTATACCTGGTTGCATTGATCTCTGGGAGGAAGTGTAACCTCCTGGCAGGATTCAGTTGGTGTGGAGACCTTCCAGGTGGCTGGACCTGAGAAGGATTTATTTCGTTGGTCAAACATCAAAGTCCTAAAAGCAAAAGTTTTATGATGTAATTTGATCAAAGCATCAGGTTTACCCGCTTCAGGGATATCGTCATCCTTGTTGCCGTTGTAGTTTCCACAGAGTCCACAGGTCTGACCTTGGTACTTCTCTGCAAGTTCAATCTAGGGAACATCATATAAGATACTGTCAGTAATACAAATACAGAGTTTATTTTCTCTAAGTGTCTTAATATTTATGAACGGCTAAAAATATGAGAGTGCAAACACACTTAACTAAATCAACACTGCGAGACCTGTTGGTTCACCGTGGCTTGTTTGGACAATACATATTTGCTTTATGATTTGTAGAGCTGATATCCTGTTTAATGTTTAGTTTTCCTAGTCTTATTTGTTGTGTGCAAACAAATATAATGACTTAAAGGGTGTGTGTGATTTCATTATATGGTTATGGATTAATCGTGACTAAACAAGAACATGCACTGGAATTCTCCTGCACTTTATCAGGTTTGTTTTGTTATGGGTTTTTTTTTTTTTGCTATCAACAGATTCAATCAAATCAGTTTTACACTTTTAGTTTGCACTCATACTTGGCTTGTTGTCTCACATCAAGATCTGAATAAATCATACCACTACAGAGTTGTCTTCCTCCCAGAAGACAGTCACTCCATATCTGGAGATCTTAATACTTGTTGGGCTTCCTTCGAGTTTAATTCCATTCTTATTGATTGGAATCAACACCCTGTAAAAGAAAGTGTAGCAAAGTCAAATTTTTTAGATGTAGAATAATTTTAGTTACTAATTTGTAATCACCTTTTTAATTTTAGAAGCACTGGTGTTCTGCTGCTTCTCAATTAATGTGAGTTTAAAAACTTAAAAAGGATTTTAGCTAGAGTACATCAAATAAAACTGAAGTGAAAATCAACTCACGGTTGATCATCCATGGTGATGTCGCCGTTAGTGATTTTGATGACGACTCCCTCCAGTTTGACTGTGACTGTGCTGAAAGTGATTGTTTCATTTACAATCTCTCTTTGCATTTGGATGTTAAAATCGGATGCTGTGCTGTCGCACATCACAGCCAGAACGTAGTTGCAAGTGTCTGGGACCTGAAAAAATTGATCATCGAAGGTCTTGAAGTGAAAATTGCCCCATGTGCTGCAGATCGTGGACCGATGATCAGGATTCGGTTCACCTAAACCAACAGAGACAGTTTAGAAATATGCGATCTGTCAGTGAGCTAAAATACACAATTAAGTTACCAAACATGTAAAAACTGAACATGCTATTTAAACGATTGTTTGATACCTTTTGTTACCAGCAAGGTCGACATAGGGATCACTAAATATAAAAGACAAAAAGAAAAACTGTTGTCATTTTTTATGAAACACTTGTTTGCAAAAGTGTCTAAAATATTTACCTACTTAAATAATAGTTCACCTCAAAGCAACAATGTCTGTGCTGTAATATTTATGAATATTTCTGAACACATTGTTACTGAACTTTGTATGTCCTGAATAATGTTTTGTAATTAAAACCACTCAAATGTTTATTTTGCTTTATTCATAATTAGAAGCTTGACTGAAAAAAATTTAATTCAGTTTATTCAGTTTTCTATTCCATAGCTAGTGCGACAGTTGTCTCTGACCTTACAACTGTAGTTACAATCTGTCATTCATATACATCATATACACATTTTCAGTGTTAAATGATACGTTTTTGTCATCCATGTTCAATTTAAACCAACAACCGAAAGTTAAAATACACAGTAGTTTGTAGTTTATGTATTTAGAACTTTACTGTCTTTCTTAATTGATCTTATGGTTCTCGACATATTTTTGTGAATTTGTGATATTTACAAATCTTCGTGTATCACGTAGTCAGTACATACAGTCATACAATAAATAACCACAATTAAATATTCACCTGTTGTTGTTGCCCAGGTCTTAAAGTCCAAAGGATCCTCCACAGAATCCCCATAATCCCTCAAGAAATCTTTAGCAAAAAAAGGGGTTTTAAATGATATTTTGAATCTCATTTCAAGTTTTTTTTTCTTTTTCTAGTTATAGCCTGCTTACCTGCTTGTACCATTTGGAGTCCCATTAGCAGGAAGACCCATCTTAGCATCCACGTCTGGGACATCCTCACAGTCCCCATGGAGACAACATCCATCCTCAAGAGCTAATGTGAGCTGTCTGTCAGCACTTGTCCTTTTATAATTGCTATTAGTTTGTTTTGGAGGAATGTAGTTTGTGATCAGAGGGTGGACCCGTTGCTTGAATTCGGCCTTGGGCTTGGTAGATACTTAATACAAACAAATATTTAATGTCTTCAGTGGTGATATTAAATAAACGGTATTTAAATGATGAGGAATACGTGTGGTCACACAATGATTCATTCAGTGCTTGTTTGAAGTAAGCTGTACAAGGATGTGACTCTTGACTAATCCACAATCGGAAAGATTTAGCTATTTAATTTATGGAATTGTTAAAATGTCTGAAAAATCTGATAGCGCTACACTGAACGTAATATTTTTGGTAAATTAGCAAAGCAAATGTAGTTTTTCTGCTCAAATAAAAACTGAATAGCTATCAGAAATAAAATGCAGATGAATCATATTCAGTAATGTTTAATGAAAGAATATAATGAAAATGTATAGAACCAAGCACACAAACTCCATAAATCATATAATGTATTGTATATAGCACCCTGGTAATTATTTTAGTCATGTATAGGATTTAAATCCATAATTACAGTTCTAATATCATTTGTTTATAACTTGTAATCAATTGGTTGTACTGCCACTAAATTAATGTAGTACTGTCAAGGCATTTTTTACAATGACAAATATGTCAAAATACCCAACACTAGCTCACAACCAATTCATACTTTGTTTTTACGAGGTATATATATATATATATATATATATATTATTACATATATATTATTACTATACTTTTAAGTGGTCATTGATGGCTTAAAGTAGCATAAGAAAAATGGCAAGATATGAGACTTATAATACATTATAACTATGAGAAATACAATCCATTGTAACTTCAGTGGATGCAACATTGTGTGTTATAAATCATCATACTCTTAAAAGCTATAACCACAAATAAGTAAGTATTATAATACATTAAAACTGCTCTTATGAATATTCATAAGATGATATAACATATTATAAGGTTCTTTATAATGCATTATGCATTCATTATAATGCCTTAAGAATACCCTTATAATGTAGTATAAATATGGGCTTCATAGAAAGTGTTACCAAATGTTTTAGTCTCATAACATAGGTTAATGGAAACGATGTCGCTTGGCAATACTTTTTTATCGACATTTGTAAAATATCACTAAAGTTTTGCACAAATATGTAATGGAAACGTTCCTATTGACTCGTCATGATTATAAAGAATCTAAAGAGCCCACACTGTAAAAAACTATTTGTTGAGTCAACTTAAAATAATTTGTTACCTGGCTGCCTTAAATTTTTTCAACTTAAAATTTTAAGGCAGCCAGGTAACAGATTTTTTTTAATTGACTCAACAAATTGTGTGTTTTAGGCTCACAACAATACACTGTAAAAAACTATTTGTTTTAGTCAACTTAAAATAATTTACCTAGTTACCTGGCTACCTTAAAATTTTAAGTTCAGTCAACTCAAAGAAGTTTAGTCATCTTGAAATGTTAAGTTGTAAGTGATAACATAGATATTTGAGTTGATTCAACTTAAAATTTTAAGGCAGCCAGGTAACAAATTATTTTAAGTTGATTCAGCAAATACTACACATATTACACATTTTTATTTTTAATACATAACCTCTAGGTGGCACGGTGCCAGGTTTTGTCAGGTATGTTTGAGGCACGATTTCATTATCTGTAGCAAGTTTCGTCTCGATTCACCAAAGAGTTGGTAAAATATAACATTTTACATGGCCAAATTCAAAATGGCCAACATGCAGTGGAACACTGGGTATTATTCAGTGTTCCATGACCAAACTAGGCATTCTGTGCTAGGCATTTCTGTGATCATTTTTTTCAAGCTTGAAGTACCACCTTCATGTTTTGTTTAACTGTGATTTATTTTGATAAAAAAAAACTGCAGAAATGAGATAAATTACATTTCACATTCACATTGCATTTCACATAACTAATTAAAATACGTACAAAAAAAGTATGAAATCTTACGAGCGAGGTTTTGCGAATCCGTACGAATTAGCCACCTTATAAAAATGTACAAACTGCCATGAGATCGGGTTGAAATACCAAATTATTGCTGATAAAAATCTTCAAACTCATTAGCTGCGTTTCAATTGCTCTTCAAATTGAACAAATTAAATTGGGAATAAAAAAATATGCCTAATGGAAACACGTCACATTCGCAAAAGCGCCCACCTATTTTTACGCTCGCATGAGGTGTTTTTTTTTTTTCAGGCAATTCGAAAAAGGAATATTTCACCAAACTGTTTTTTCCGCATTTACAGGTCACATGGTGTACGTAAAAAGCCATTTGATCATTCTTTTTTTAGTTCACAATATCTTTTTTTCGACATTTATAAAATATCGCAAAACGTGCCTATTAAATCACCATAATTATAAAGAATCTAAAGAGCCCAGGCTCCCCACAATATAACAAATTTGTATTTTTATACATTTAACCTTTACACTGTAAAAAATAAAACACACTGTTTGCTGAGTCAATTTAAAATAATTTGTTGCCTTAAAATTTTAAGTTGAATCAACTCAAATATCAAAGTTGTCAGGTAGTACAAATTAACATTTCAAGTTGACTAAACTTCTTTGAGTTGACTGAACTTAAAATTTTAAGGCAACCAGGTAACAAATTATTTTAAGTTGACTCAGCAAATTGCTTTTTATAGTGTAGGTGACACTGTCCAGTTCTTCTTAGGTATGTTTGAGGCATGTTTTAGATTACCTGTACCGTTTCGTCTCGATTCACGCTAGAGTTGGTGAAATACAGCGGTTTGGCAAAATGGCAAAATTCGAAATGTCCGACACGCACTAGAACCCCCGGTACATTCAGTGTTCCATGACCAAACTAGGCATTCGTGATAAAATTTCAAGCTTGAAGTACTACCTTCATGTTTTGTTTAATTGTGATTTATTTTTGATTAATTAATGAGCTAAAATGCGATTAATTACATTTCACATTTGAATCGATTGACACTCAACAAATGCTTGCATCATAAACATACTGTGACATAACCCAAAGGCAAATAGGAATAGTGCTTAATTCAATAGCCTTTCTGCCGAGTTGTGTACTCAGAGCTTCATCTCGCCCAGTTTGACATGGTTAATTCTTTGAAACCTCTTACGCCTGTAGATCTTTCTGGATGCAACGGCAAACAAATGGGAAGCATTTGAATGTGTAAACATTGTCTCTTCTGTTCTCACTGTGTGCTAAATGTCAGAGACTGCGTATTGAACGATGGATTTGATCTCATCTCATATTAAAAGAAGTTACGAAATTATTTAAAAGGTTCCTTGAACAACAGACTATGTGTTTTGGTTAATATATTGGGTGTGTGTTGGTATTACACATCTGAATTACAGACTGAAAAATATAATTTGATATGTATTTAGCATAATATGATTAATCGCAGTTGGGTGTGCAAATATATGCTCAGGTCTTTATATAATGCATGCTCAAGTTGTCTTTTAAAATGTAATGAGGAGAGTTGTTGAATAAAATCCTTATTTTTGTTTTCTTTGCCCACAAAAATATTTTTGTAGCTTTTTAAAATTGTCACATGGACTATTTTAGCTGCCCTCCTGGGCCTTGAACAGGATCAGAAAACTCTCAGATTTGATAAAAAGTATCTTTATTTGTGTTACGAAGATGAACAAAGGTCTTACAGGTTTGGAACAACATGAGGGTGAGTAATTAATAACAGAATTTTCATTTTTAGATGAACTATTTCTTTAAAAAAATTACAAACTAGGGAAGTTCTCTTTAGTTTCACTTTCATTTTTTTTCTTTCCAATTTGAGCTTCTTGTGTTTCCTTGAAATTATTGAGTGCTTTGCATACGTTTGATGGCCAAACCTTGCTAAATTTGGTTCCAACCCTGCTTCAACACACCTGTTTTTGAGTATCATATATTTCTGAATATAGATCTACAGGTTTAATGCACGTTTACAGCATTTATTAATCTATTAATTCATAAATGTAATATTGTTAATTGTTAATTCAGGTTTGTTCATAAACTTTGATATTTAATTACCTGAAACATTACAATTATTTATTTATTTATTTTTTTAAATTGCATATATGTGACCCTGAACCAGAAAACCAGTCACATGTCACTGGATTATATATTTGTATGGGTAAAATTATTGATTTTTCTTTTATGCCAAAAATCATTAGGATACTAAATAGATAATTATAATTAAAAGATATTTTGTAAATGAAGGACTCATATGCAACTATTACAGAGGGTTTAAACTCTCACTGATGCTCCAGAAGGAAAAACGATGGATTATGAGCTGGGGGTAAACACTTTTGAACAGAATGAAAATGTGTACATTGTTCTCATTCTGCCTAAATATCTTTTTTTTTTTTTTTTTCATTTAGTACTGCCCTTCAGAAGCTACAGAAGATACTTACATGTTTTCCAGAAGACAAAATAAGTCAAATTTACTCTGATCTTCAAATTCAAAACATTATCACCCCCCGGCTCTTAATGCATTGTGTTTCCTTCTGAAGCATCAGTGAGCATTTGAAACTTCTGTAATAGTTACATATGGATCTCATCATCCAGTCATTGTTGGAAACGGTTCAAATACACAAAAATGCTGAAAAACTGAAGAATTTGTGGGACCTGAAGGATTTTCCTGAAGAACAGCAGACAGTTTAACTGTTCAGGACAAGCTAGGGGCTCATGAACAACTATCATGAAACAAAACAAAACAAAACAAAACAAAACAAAACAAAACACAGCTGTGGATCATTCAGGTAACAACACAGTATTAAGAATCAAGAGTGTGTAAACTTTTGAACGGGGTAATTTTTATAAATTTAACTATTCATTTCTCTTGTGGATTATACGTAAAAATCTTTTATGTGAAATATCTTATTCAGGTCAGTACTAAATAAAAAATAACATGCATTTTGTATGATCCCTCTTATTTTGCACCCTCAGATTTTCAAATAGTTTTATCTCAGCAAGATATTGTCCTATCCTAACAATCGATACATCAATGGAAAGCTTATTTATTCAGCTTTCAGATGATGTATAAATCTCAATTTCGAAAAATTGACACTTATGACTGGTTTTGTGGTCCAAGGTCACTTATAGGAATAAATATTAACAAAGATTAACAAATGCTGTGAAAGTATTGTTACATGTTAACTTATATGCTAACTAACAGAAACGTTTTCTTTTTCGTGATCATTTTTGGGGAGAACAAAAAATCCATTCTACTGCTTTTTTTGCCATTTGTTTTGCTTTATTAAAGTCATCATTCATTTCACAAGCAAGAAATGTAAAGAATTATATTTTCTAAAGAAGCAACTAAATCTTCAAAATGCCCTGAAAATGCCCTGAGAGAAACAGTACAGACGAAAAGCTGAATGGTGCCCTCTTTCACCAAAATATATTTCTTCAGCAATTTATCTGGAATTGCAGCAGTACTGCATTGGACAGAATCTTTTATCCATTGGTTTTCAGGTTTTCACATGTCATTGGAGTGCATTTGCAGCTCTCTATGTAGACATAGTCATGAAGGATAATCTTGTCATCAGAACACTTCAGCTCCACTTTTTTAATGCTGGTTTTCAACTCCTGACAGCAAGAACAGCTGTGCACCATGTTGTTGGCGCCCCATGAATACCTATGTAGATTTTCAAGAAAAACACCAGACAGATGAGTATAAAAACTGAACCTAATATATAGGATGTGTATGTTTACACCTAGAATGATATGAGTATGTATGTGTGAAGTATATTTAACAAGAAATCGTGTCAATGTGATCAGATGTCCTTGTGAGCTCACATTGATTCGGTGTCACAGTGACCTCTGCAGGATGTCACGTTTATGGGGTGGGTGGACTTGCAACCATTTATAGTAACATGCGTGGTGTTCTTCACACTAACACAGTTCTTTTGCTCACCTACAATATAAGAGGTAATAGGAGATAATATCAATATATTACATTTAAAAAATTAAAATGACTTTTTTAATCAAAACAAATGTGACCACTTACAGTTGAGGTCAAAAGTTTACATACACCTTGCAGAATCTGCTAAATGTTAATTATATGACCAAAATAAGAGATATCATACAAAATGCATGTTCATTTTTTATTTAGTACTAACCTGAATAAAAGATGTTAACATATAGTCCACAAGAGAAAATAGTAGCTGAATTTCTAAAAAGGACCCTGTTCAAAAGTTTACATACACTTGATTCGTAATACTGTGCTGTTACCTAAATGATCCACAGCTCTTTTTTTTATTAGTATAGTAGTTAATAAATAATAAACAGTTAAACTGCCCGCTGTTCTACAGAAAAATCCTTTAGGTCCCACAAATTCTTTAGTTTTTCAGCATTTTTGTGTATTTGAACCGTTTCTAACAACTGGATGATTTTGAGATCCATCTTTTCACACTGAGGACAACTGAGGGACTCATATGCAACTATTACAGAAGGTTTAAACTCTCACTGATGCTCCAGAAGGAAAAACGATGGATTATGAGCTGGGGGTGAAAACTTCTGAACAGAATGAAGATGTGTACATTGTTCTCATTCTGCCTAAATATCATATTTTTTTTCATTTACTACTGCCCTTCAGAAGCTACAGAAGATACTTACATGTTTTCCAGAAGACAAAATAAGTCAAATTTACTCTGATCTTAATGCATCGTGTTTTCTTCTGAAACATCAGTGGGCATTTGAAACTTATGTAATAGTTATATATGGATCTCAAAATCATCCAGTCATTGTTTAAAAAGGTTCAAATACACAAATATGCTGAAAAACTAAAGTATTTGTAAGACCTAAAGGATTTTTCTGAAGAACAGCGGGCAGTTTAACTGTTCACGACAAACAGGGGACAAACAAAAAAACAAACCAAAAACACAGCTGTGGATTATTCAGGTAACAACACAGTATTAAGTATCAAGTGTGTGTAACCTTTTGAACAGGGTCATTTTTATAAATGTAACTATTAATTTCTCTTGTGGATTATATGTAAACCTCTTTTATGTGAAATATCTTATTCAGGTCAGTGCTAAATAAAAAATAATATGCATTTTGTATAATCCCTCTTATTTTGGCAAAATAATGAACATTTTGCAGATTCTGCAAGGTGTATGTAAACATTTGGCCTCAACTGTACATAAGAACAGTTTGAACAAACTAGTTCTGTTTGTGTTTCATAAATAGGGAACATCAGGTTTCTTACAGGTATTGCAACATCCATCTGCATCGAGTCCCAGTGTTCCCTGTAAAGACAAATAGGGCTTTGTTTAACCATCAGTGTGACATATTTATAATTAAAGGGATAGCTCACTCAAAAGTTGAAGCAAAAAAAGATAAAGCAAGATATTGTCCAAAATGGGGCCTAAAACAACATCAAAATTTTCTTTTCTACAGATGAAAAAAAACAACATGCTTTACCTTTCCATGCTGAAAGATAGCAAAATACTTGAGGTAAAGATATTAAACTCACAGGTACACATTCATCTGGATTGATTTCAGGACAGGTTGGTATGGTCTTCTCAATCATGAATGTGTCATTAACTTGCTGACAGGTCACAGTCTCACACTTGTAGATGTATTTCTCTCCAGTCTGCAAAAATAAGAGATGTAAGAGTTTAACAGATCTGGTGAAACGAAGGAAATGAAGCGTGACGGAAAGTTTAAAAATATGCACCTTGAGAATTTGTGTGGTGTTGTCTGGCCCAGTATAAATACAGCTATTTTGCTTGCATGTTCCACAGCATTCTCCTTCTTGTTTGACACGCTCAAAGCCCTTGGAGTACAAAAACAAAAGTTTAGAATTTAGATATTTACACACTTAAGTTTATAAATTGAGTCATACGAATGAGTTGATATAATGATGTTCACAAGAAAAAATGGAAATTATTACATCAGAGCAAGGTGGACAGATTATAGAAGAGCACTCGAGTTGTTGAGTCTGTGGGTCTTTATCCATTGGACAGTTACATTCAACACAAGGCTCTTTGAAGATTTTAACTCCAGGCTAGAAAGAAAACAGATAACCTAGTCAATATGTGTATAATAAAAACAGTATTTTCTTTTGTTCCATTTTAAAATATCAGAATTTGCCCAAAGCAGCTCACCTGGTACTCAGTGTTATTGTACACACATACATCTTTGGGCACTGAGAAAAAAACAAAAATAAATTATAAGCCATTAAACCACTTTGATATGAATGTAATCTAACTCCATTTTTTAACTTAATTTACAGTGCATTTTCATGTCTTTGTCATATTTCGAAAGTCATATACACCTAGGATGGCTTGAGGGTGAGTAAACCATGAGGTAACTTTCATTTTTGGGTGAACTATTTCAGTAAACTCACAATTTGTAAAGATGGAAATCATATTAGTCAGCCCTATTAAATAATTACATTACTGTTTTATGCAGATGTTTTTCTTCAGATTGAATTTTTTTAGAAATACACTATTTTACAACATTTAAAACCAGAGAAATGCGAGACTTACCACAGGGTGGACAGCAACTGTCTTCAGTTTTATTTGGTGCCAGCTCATATCCCACATCACATTTCTTCTGAAGACACATCTCGAGATCACACACTAAATGGGTTGAGATTAAATGAGTCCTTATAATTGACTTTTAAACACATTTATGTACGTATAGTTTAAAGGTGGCAGCAATTGCAAGTTTAGTCTTGACTCACCGCAGGTTGGGCAGCAGTTTTCAATTATTCTTTTTTGTTCTTGTCCACAGGGCTTTTCAATCGGACACCCGACAGGCATAGTTTTAATACCAAAGGTCTCATTGGAGCATGTGTATTCCTTACAGTCCATGGTCCATGTATCCCCAGGCTACAGGAGGAAAAGCAAGTAGATGATATTTAAGAATTGTGACTATTATGAATTGCAAATGCTTACTGAAATGCTTCGAATCACACTGATTTTCTTTTTTTTTTTTTACCACAACACATACCTGTCTAGGTAATCCGTCGGGGCCAATGCAATCTACATGGAAGGAATGAATATGAAATAAGACATGAAAGTGCATTAATCTAACAGAGGAATAAGTAATTAAGTAAATTAAGAAACACATCTTACCGCAATAAGATGTACAGGTATCTACTGTTGAACTAACTAGATATTTGTCATCAGGACAGTAACAGCCTTCCACAAATGTTTGATGACAGTCATTGCCTTGACAGTCTTTCTCCACAAACTTATCATTGTACCTAGTTGTGAGTTAACAGAAGCACATCAGATAATGAAGTATTATAATTGCAGCTCTATTTTGTAGATATGGACCACTGTAGAGTGAGATTACCTTGTACTGCAGGTTTTTTCGACTTTAGGCCCACATGCCTTGTAGACTTTGTGACTGGGGCACTTGTATTCTATTATAAAAACCAATGAGAACTAAGTGTCAGGGTCCTTTCAAGTACAACACGTTTTACTCAAATGATCAGGTTCATTCGGCTTACCACATATTTTTGTGAGTTTATCTGATGCTCTCCAGTCCACACAGATACCCTCCCTGCCACATAGCATAGCGTACGCTTGCAGACTGCTACAACCAATAGAGCTATTTCCTATGTGGCACACATCAAATTTGCATGCCTCATAGTAACTTTCATAAGGAATGACCTCGTGGCATTTTTTAAACATGCTGTGAAGAAACAAATACAAAATGTGACGACTTTAGGCATGCTAAAGCGGCAGTACACCCAAAAAAAAAGAAAATTCTGCCATTTTTATGACTTCTATGTTTCTATTTAACTAAGGCAAACACGTTTGGAACAACTTGAAGATGAGTAAATGATGACATGTCTTCATTTTTGGGTGGCATTTACCATTTATAAGGAAAAACACTTTGCACTAATCAGTGTAACAGAAGTGATTAATAATTTTGGCTTTTCCTTACTCGCCCAGGATGAGATCACAAATTTTGGGATTGCAGGGAGTGTGAGGTGAAACTGTAATATGAGGTGTAGAATCTGTTTTGCATCCAGGAGGGACCATCCAAAGCTGTGCCATGTGCTCACAAGATGGGTCGATTTGTCCATCAGGACGTCTGCAGTCATTTGCACGGTTGTTGTCACAAACCCCTGAAAAATTGTAAAAGTTTTAATCATACTTTATCTGAATCTAGGGAGGAAGTCATGGGACAATTAATTATAATGAATAACCCGGGGTATTAAGACTTGAATGGCTCTCATGCTGAAATAGATTTAAGTTGCTTAAAAAATCATAAGTATACATATTTAGGACTATGGGGGGCATTATTATTTCGATGACGTGAAATGGCTGAACTTGGTGAGCCACTGGCGCAACCTGTTGCTATTTTTACTGCAACATAACTCAGAATACAAAACTCTGAAAATAAAACACTAATACAATGCCACATGGTGCGGCTTTTGGTTGTAATTTTCAGTTGAAGGGCTTTCCTAACAATAGAAGGAGGAGAAAAGAATTGGAAGATGGCTGTGGACGAATAAAACTCTCTAAAGACCAGTGTCTTTGTTCTCTCCACTTTAGCCCTGATGCTTTTGAGGCTTTTAGTAGACCACAGCTACTGAAAAGGCTTACAAATGGCAGATACAAGAAACACTAGATGCAGATCCTAGCAGAATGTAAATATGCTGATCCTTGTCATGACACCGCAGCCACTAAAAGAGTTTCTCAGCGTGGATTTCACTCAATATCCGGGGGCATTTAGACTCCTTTTGGGGAAAAATTGATGGTACGGCATTTGGTTTAAGCCTATGCATATTTTTTTGCCATCTGTAAGCTCTTTCAGTAGCTGTGGTCATTTTTTTTTTTTGAGTTGTGTAAAGGAAAAAATATCAACAGGTAGTGCCAGTAGCTCACTAAGTGCCACCATTTCACGTCATCAAAATAATGGTGCCTCAATAGTCCGAAATATATATAATTTATATAATATATATACATTTGCTACTAGACATTTCAGTAGATTCAGATCATTTTAAGATTTCTTATATGTACTCACCACACTGTCCCTCTGTATTACCATGGAAATAGGAGAATGGGAGATTGATCTCAAAGCCTTGATGATTGACAAAAATGTCAACTTTGATTTCAGTGATGTTCACAATTACTGCCATGCCGGAAGTGGTGATGAAGAAGTCATTATTTATGTAAGTTAGCTTTTTCATTTCATCATTGATGTAGACCTGAGGGAAATAATGCCTTTCTTTGTTATGACAGTTATGCTTTGGAGTACTTTGTATTTTTTGTTGTTCACAAAGTGACATGATTTGATATAACATTTGTAATATTTTTTTATTCAATTAATTAGAATTTTGAACGTTTTGCTTACCTGGACCTCTTTAGTGTTGCTTGTCAGCTTGATTTTATAGGATTTGTAGTTGACAACCACATACTCAGGGCAGGCAAGATTATTTTTAACATCACAATAATAGTTTTTAACGTGGACACTGATATTGTATTTTGGGATGATTTCTTGGAATAAAACATAAGTGCAGTTTCCTTGGAAAGCATAGTATGTTCCATCAAAAGTTTTGTAATGTGGGTCACCCCAGCCACTGCATTTGCCTATCAAACCAAAGGCACATGTAAGACACTGGGTAGGACAATTGTTTTGTTTTGTTTTTTTTTAATTAATGAAATGTACTTCATTTAAATATTTAATATTAATTAAAATGTTCATGAGTAGGACTTAAACTCACATTCACACTCATATGTAGAACAGCAGCCATTGTTATAATACACCTTCTTAGGTTTTATTCCATTAGAACATTTAGGTTGGACATTATCAGATTTGAGACACTGTAGAGATTTTGTGGTGACATTGCCATTTATGCATGTTTTGTTTTGGCAGCCTTCAATCCAGGATTCCATATGCTGGATGATACAAGAGATTTTGTCCCATAACAATTAATACAAATACTATTATATCAGATAACCATTAGAGGCTATTTGTTAATTTACAAAAGAAAAATGCAGAATTTTTTTTAGAATCTGTACATCTGTTGTAAATTACCTTTTTGTTGAATTCTTTGCAGTCCTTAGGTGTGGTTCCTATGCATTGCTTAGACTGTATCTCAATATTACAGGAGGAGTTACATTTGGCAGTGAAGCACCAACCTGCTTGATCTGTTTTATTGTAGATTACTGACCCTATAATTACAAGGATATAAGAGAGACTTTTAACATATGTGGAATTTGAATGTTCTATATACCTATGTACAAGGATTAAACAAACTGTAAAATTGGTGAACTTAAATTTTGGGAAATTTTTGTTAAAGTAATACTCACCTTTTGAGAATGTGGCATTTAAATATGTGCAGTTACATGTCTGGTGTGATGGGACATTTTTTGTGGTTTTGGGAGGTGGCTCTGTTTCCACAATGAACTTTGTTGTAATAGTGACGGTACTTCTAGATGTCTTTGATGTGGGTGTTGTTGTGCCAGTAATTGTTCTAGTTGATGTAGGTGTAGATGTTCCAGTAGTTGGTGATGTAACTGTGGATGGTGGTATTGTAACAGTTGTTGTTGGAGTGGTTTCCGTTGACATAGATGTCGACGTCCCAGTACTTGTTGTGACAGTGGATGTCTCTGTTGATGTAGATGTTGTTGTACCAGTAGTTGTAGATGGCGATTCTGTTGATGTAGGTGTTTCTGTTGATGTAGGTGTTGTTGTACCAGTAAGGGAGGTGATTGTGGATGTCTCTGTTGATGTGGTTGTTATTGTACCAGTAGTTGTAGATGTTGATTCTGTTGATGTAGTTGTTTCTGTTGATGTAGGTGTTGTTGTTGTTTCTGTTGATGTAGTTGTTGTTGTACCAGTAGTTGTAGATGGTGATTCTGTTGATGTAGTTGTTTCTGTTGATGTAGGTGTTGTTGTTAGAGTAGGTGAGGTGATTGTGGATTTCTCTGTTGATGTGGTTGTTATTGTACCAGTAGTTGTAGATGGTGTTTCTGTTGATGTAGGTGTTGTCGTTACAGTAGGTGAGGTGATTGTGGATGTCTCTGTTGATGTAGTTGTTGTTGTACCAGTAGTTGTAGATGGTGATTCTGTTGATGTAGTTGTTTCTGTTGATGTAGGTGTTGTTGTTACAGTAGATGTTGATGAGACTATAGTTGTAGGTGTTGTTGTACTTGGGGACGTTGTAGCTGTAATGCAATTGTCTACACAACATTTGACACGTATTTCATAATCGTAACAAACTGGTGGGATGCCATTTGCATTGTCTTCATTTGAACATGACAGGCCAAATGATGTATTGCAATATATAGTTTGTCCCAAATCTTGCAGGGATTTTTGTGGGTAATCTACTGCCCTACATTCAATCTCTTCTGGGTTCTGACAGGTTATCTTTCCAGAATCCCACAATGCATCAATAGGTTCATTTTCAAATCCCTCTGGATCTTTACTGGGTGTGTTATTATTAATCCAGCTTGACCATTTGCAACTATAAGCACAACTGTAAGGTGTTGTTGTAACTGTAGTTGTACTAGTTGTTGATGGTGTTTCTGTTGATGTAGGTGTTGTCGTTACAGTAGGTGAGGTGATTGTGGATGTTTCTGTTGATGTAGGTGTTGTTGTTACAGTAGGTGAGGTGATTGTGGATGTTTCTGTTGATGTAGGTGTTGTTGTTACAGTAGGTGAGGTGATTGTGGATGTCTCTGTTGATGTAGTTGTTGTTGTACCAGTAGTTGTAGATGGTGATTCTGTTGATGTAGGTGTTGTTGTTGTCTCTGTTGATGTAGTCGTTGTTGTACCAGTAGTTGTAGATGTTGATTCTGTTGATGTAGTTGTTTCTGTTGATGTAGGTGTTGTTGTACCAGTAGTTGTAGATGTTGATTCTGTTGATGTAGTTGTTTCTGTTGATGTAGGTGTTGTTGTTACAGTAGATGTTGTTGAGACTATAGTTGTAGGTGTTGTTGTACTTGGGGACGTTGTAGCTGTAATGCAATTGTCTACACAACATTTGACACGTACTTCATAATCATAACAAACTGGTGGGATGTCATTTGCATTGTCTTCATTTGAACATGACAGGCCAAATGATGTATTGCAATATACTGTTTGTCCCAAATCTTGCAGGGATTTTTGTGGGTAATCTACTGCCCTACATTCAATCTCTTCTGGGTTCTGACAGGTTATCTTTCCAGAATCCCACAATGTATCAATGGGTTCATTTTCAAATCCTTCTGGATCTTTACTGGGTGTGTTATTATTAATCCAGCTTGACCATTGGCAACTATAAGCACAACTGTAAGGTGTTGTCGTTACAGTAGGTGAGGTGATTGTGGATGTTTCTGTTGATGTAGGTGTTGTTGTTACAGTAGCTGTAGATGGTGATTCTGTTGATGTAGGTGTTGTCGTTACAGTAGGTGAGGTGATTGTTGTTGTCTCTGTTGATGTAGTTGCTGTTGTACCAGTAGTTGTAGATGTTGATTCTGTTGATGTAGTTGTTTCTGTTGATGTAGGTGTTGTTGTTACAGTAGATGTTGATGAGACTATAGTTGTAGGTGTTGTTGTACTTGGGGACGTTGTAGCTGTAATGCAATTGTCTACACAACATTTGACACGTATTTCATAATCGTAACAAACTGGTGGGATGCCATTTGCATTGTCTTCATTTGAACATGACAGGCCAAATGATGTATTGCAATATATAGTTTGTCCCAAATCTTGCAGGGATTTTTGTGGGTAATCTACTGCCCTACATTCAATCTCTTCTGGGTTCTGACAGGTTATCTTTCCAGAATCCCACAATGCATCAATGGGTTCATTTTCAAATCCCTCTGGATCTTTACTGGGTGTGCTATTATTAATCCAGCTTGACCATTTGCAACTATAAGCACAACTGTAAGGTGTTGTTGTAACTGTAGTTGTACTAGTTGTTGATGGTGTTTCTGTTGATGTAGGTGTTGTCGTTACAGTAGGTGAGGTGATTGTGGATGTTTCTGTTGATGTAGGTGTTGTTGTTACAGTAGGTGAGGTGATTGTGGATGTTTCTGTTGATGTAGGTGTTGTTGTTACAGTAGGTGAGGTGATTGTGGATGTCTCTGTTGATGTAGTTGTTGTTGTACCAGTAGTTGTAGATGGTGATTCTGTTGATGTAGGTGTTGTTGTTGTCTCTGTTGATGTAGTCGTTGTTGTACCAGTAGTTGTAGATGTTGATTCTGTTGATGTAGTTGTTTCTGTTGATGTAGGTGTTGTTGTTACAGTAGATGTTGTTGAGACTATAGTTGTAGGTGTTGTTGTACTTGGGGACGTTGTAGCTGTAATGCAATTGTCTACACAACATTTGACACGTACTTCATAATCATAACAAACTGGTGGGATGTCATTTGCATTGTCTTCATTTGAACATGACAGGCCAAATGATGTATTGCAATATACTGTTTGTCCCAAATCTTGCAGGGATTTTTGTGGGTAATCTACTGCCCTACATTCAATTTCTTCTGGGTTCTGACAGGTTATCTTTCCAGAATCCCACAATGTATCAATGGGTTCATTTTCAAATCCTTCTGGATCTTTACTGGGTGTGTTATTATTAATCCAGCTTGACCATTGGCAACTATAAGCACAACTGTAAGGTGTTGTTGTAACTGTAGTTGTACTAGTTGTTGATGGTGTTTCTGTTGATGTAGGTGTTGTCGTTACAGTAGGTGAGGTGATTGTGGATGTTTCTGTTGATGTAGGTGTTGTTGTTACAGTAGCTGTAGATGGTGATTCTGTTGATGTAGTTGTTTCTGTTGATGTAGGTGTTGTCGTTACAGTAGGTGAGGTGATTGTTGTTGTCTCTGTTGATGTAGTTGCTGTTGTACCAGTAGTTGTAGATGTTGATTCTGTTGATGTAGTTGTTTCTGTTGATGTAGGTGTTGTTGTTACAGTAGATGTTGTTGAGACTATAGTTGTAGGTGTTGTTGTACTTGGGGACGTTGTAGCTGTAATGCAATTGTCTACACAACATTTGACACGTACTTCATAATCATAACAAACTGGTGGGATGTCATTTGCATTGTCTTCATTTGAACATGACAGGCCAAATGATGTATTGCAATATATTGTTTGTCCCAAATCTTGCAGGGATTTTTGTGGGTAATCTACTGCCCTACATTCAATCTCTTCTGGGTTCTGACAGGTTATCTTTCCAGAATCCCACAATGCATCAATGGGTTCATTTTCAAATCCCTCTGGATCTTTACTGGGTGTGTTATTATTAATCCAGCTTGACCATTTGCAACTATAAGCACAACTGTAAGGTGTTGTTGTAACTGTAGTTGTACTAGTTGTTGATGGTGTTTCTGTTGATGTAGGTGTTGTTGTTACAGTAGGTGAGGTGATTGTGGATGTTTCTGTTGATGTAGGTGTTGTCGTTACAGTAGGTGAGGTGATTGTGGATGTTTCTGTTGATGTAGGTGTTGTCGTTACAGTAGGTGAGGTGATTGTGGATGTTTCTGTTGATGTAGTTGTTGTTGTACCAGTAGTTGTAGATGGTGATTCTGTTGATGTAGGTGTTGTTGTTGTCTCTGTTGATGTAGTTGTTGTTGTACCAGTAGTTGTAGATGTTGATTCTGTTGATGTAGTTGTTTCTGTTGATGTAGGTGTTGTTGTTACAGTAGGTGAGGTGATTGTGGATGTTTCTGTTGATGTAGGTGTTGTTGTTACAGTAGGTGAGGTGATTGTGGATGTCTCTGTTGATGTAGTTGTTGTTGTACCAGTAGTTGTAGATGTTGATTCTGTTGATGTAGTTGTTTCTGTTGATGTAGGTGTTGTTGTTACAGTAGATGTTGATGAGACTATAGTTGTAGGTGTTGTTGTACTTGGGGACGTTGTAGCAGTAATGCAATTGTCTACACAACATTTGACACGTATTTCATAATCGTAACAAACTGGTGGGATGTCATTTGCATTGTCTTCATTTGAACATGACAGGCCAAATGATGTATTGCAATATACTGTTTGTCCCAAATCTTGCAGGGATTTTTGTGGGTAATCTACTGCCCTACATTTAATCTCTTCTGGGTTCTGACAGGTTATCTTTCCAGAATCCCACAATGTATCAATGGGTTCATTTTCAAATCCTTCTGGATCTTTACTGGGTGTGTTATTATTAATCCAGCTTGACCATTGGCAACTATAAGCACAACTGTAAGGTGTTGTTGTAACTGTAGTTGTACTAGTTGTTGATGTAGTTGTTTCTGTTGATGTAGGTGTTGTTGTTACAGTAGGTGAGGTGATTGTGGATGTTTCTGTTGATGTAGGTGTTGTCGTTACAGTAGGTGAGGTGATTGTGGATGTTTCTGTTGATGTAGGTGTTGTCGTTACAGTAGGTGAGGTGATTGTGGATGTTTCTGTTGATGTAGTTGTTGTTGTACCAGTAGTTGTAGATGGTGATTCTGTTGATGTAGGTGTTGTTGTTGTCTCTGTTGATGTAGTTGTTGTTGTACCAGTAGTTGTAGATGTTGATTCTGTTGATGTAGTTGTTTCTGTTGATGTAGGTGTTGTTGTTACAGTAGGTGAGGTGATTGTGGATGTTTCTGTTGATGTAGGTGTTGTTGTTACAGTAGGTGAGGTGATTGTGGATGTCTCTGTTGATGTAGTTGTTGTTGTACCAGTAGTTGTAGATGTTGATTCTGTTGATGTAGTTGTTTCTGTTGATGTAGGTGTTGTTGTTACAGTAGATGTTGATGAGACTATAGTTGTAGGTGTTGTTGTACTTGGGGACGTTGTAGCAGTAATGCAATTGTCTACACAACATTTGACACGTATTTCATAATCGTAACAAACTGGTGGGATGTCATTTGCATTGTCTTCATTTGAACATGACAGGCCAAATGATGTATTGCAATATACTGTTTGTCCCAAATCTTGCAGGGATTTTTGTGGGTAATCTACTGCCCTACATTTAATCTCTTCTGGGTTCTGACAGGTTATCTTTCCAGAATCCCACAATGTATCAATGGGTTCATTTTCAAATCCTTCTGGATCTTTACTGGGTGTGTTATTATTAATCCAGCTTGACCATTGGCAACTATAAGCACAACTGTAAGGTGTTGTTGTAACTGTAGTTGTACTAGTTGTTGATGTAGTTGTTTCTGTTGATGTAGGTGTTGTTGTTACAGTAGTTGTAGATGGTGATTCTGTTGATGTAGGTGTTGTTGTTGTCTCTGTTGATGTAGTTGCTGTTGTACCAGTAGTTGTAGATGTTGATTCTGTTGATGTAGTTGTTTCTGTTGATGTAGGTGTTGTTGTTACAGTAGGTGAGGTGATTGTGGATGTCTCTGTTGATGTAGTCATTGTTGTACCAGTAGTTGTAGATGGTGATTCTGTTGATGTAGGTGTTGTTGTTGTCTCTGTTGATGTAGTTGCTGTTGTACCAGTAGTTGTAGATGTTGATTCTGTTGATGTAGTTGTTTCTGTTGATGTAGGTGTTGTTGTTACAGTAGATGTTGTTGAGACTATAGTTGTAGGTGTTGTTGTACTTGGGGACGTTGTAGCTGTAATGCAATTGTCTACACAACATTTGACACGTACTTCATAATCATAACAAACTGGTGGGATGTCATTTGCATTGTCTTCATTTGAACATGACAGGCCAAATGATGTATTGCAAAATATTGTTTGTCCCAAATCTTGCAGGGATTTTTGTGGGTAATCTACTGCCCTACATTCAATCTCTTCTGGGTTCTGACAGGTTATCTTTCCAGAATCCCACAATGCATCAATGGGTTCATTTTCAAATCCTTCTGGATCTTTACTGGGTGTGTTATTATTAATCCAGCTTGACCATTGGCAACTATAAGCACAACTGTAAGGTGTTGTTGTAACTGTAGTTGTACTAGTTGTTGATGGTGTTTCTGTTGATGTAGGTGTTGTCGTTACAGTAGGTGAGGTGATTGTGGATGTTTCTGTTGATGTAGTTGTTGTTGTACCAGTAATTGTAGATGGTGATTCTGTTGATGTTTCTGTTGATGTAGGTGGTGTTGTTGTCTCTGTTGATGTAGTTGTTATTGTAACAGTAGTTGTAGATGGTGATTCTGTTGATGTAGGTGTTGTCGTTACAGTAGGTGAGGTGACTGTGGATGTCTCTGTTGATGTAGTTGTTGTTGTACCAGTAGTTGTAGATGTTGTTTCTGTTGATGTAGTTGTTTCTGTTGATGTAGTTGTTTCTGTTGATGTAGGTGTTGTTGTTACAGTAGGTGAGGTGATTGTGGATGTCTCTGTTGATGTAGTTGTTGTTGTACCAGTAGTAGTCGGTGTTGTTACAGTTGATGTAGTTGTTTCTGTTGATGTAGGTGTTGTTGTTACAGTAGATGTTGTTGAGACTATAGTTGTAGGTGTTGTTGTACTTGGGGACGTTGTAGCTGTAATGCAATTGTCTACACAACATTTGACACGTACTTCATAATCATAACAAACTGGTGGGATGTCATTTGCATTGTCTTCATTTGAACATGACAGGCCAAATGATGTATTGCAATATACTGTTTGTCCCAAATCTTGCAGGGATTTTTGTGGGTAATCTACTGCCCTACATTCAATCTCTTCTGGGTTCTGACAGGTTATCTTTCCAGAATCCCACAATGTATCAATGGGTTCATTTTCAAATCCTTCTGGATCTTTACTGGGTGTGTTATTATTAATCCAGCTTGACCATTGGCAACTATAAGCACAACTGTAAGGTGTTGTTGTAACTGTAGTTGTACTAGTTGTTGATGTAGTTGTTTCTGTTGATGTAGGTGTTGTCGTTACAGTAGGTGAGGTGATTGTGGATGTCTCTGTTGATGTAGTTGTTGTTGTACCAGTAGTTGTAGATGGTGATTCTGTTGATGTAGGTGTTGTTGTTGTCTCTGTTGATGTAGTTGCTGTTGTACCAGTAGTTGTAGATGTTGATTCTGTTGATGTAGTTGTTTCTGTTGATGTAGGTGTTGTTGTTACAGTAGATGTTGTTGAGACTATAGTTGTAGGTGTAGTTGTACTTGGGGACGTTGTAGCAGTAATGCAATTGTCTACACAACATTTGACACGTATTTCATAATCGTAACAAACTGGTGGGATGTCATTTGCATTGTCTTCATTTGAACATGACAGGCCAAATGATGTATTGCAAAATATTGTTTGTCCCAAATCTTGCAGGGATTTTTGTGGGTAATCTACTGCCCTACATTCAATCTCTTCTGGGTTCTGACAGGTTATCTTTCCAGAATCCCACAATGCATCAATGGGTTCATTTTCAAATCCTTCTGGATCTTTACTGGGTGTGTTATTATTAATCCAGCTTGACCATTGGCAACTATAAGCACAACTGTAAGGTGTTGTTGTAACTGTAGTTGTACTAGTTGTTGATGGTGTTTCTGTTGATGTAGGTGTTGTCGTTACAGTAGGTGAGGTGATTGTGGATGTTTCTGTTGATGTAGTTGTTGTTGTACCAGTAATTGTAGATGGTGATTCTGTTGATGTTTCTGTTGATGTAGGTGTTGTTGTTGTCTCTGTTGATGTAGTTGTTATTGTAACAGTAGTTGTAGATGGTGATTCTGTTGATGTAGGTGTTGTCGTTACAGTAGGTGAGGTGACTGTGGATGTCTCTGTTGATGTAGTTGTTGTTGTACCAGTAGTTGTAGATGTTGTTTCTGTTGATGTAGTTGTTTCTGTTGATGTAGTTGTTTCTGTTGATGTAGGTGTTGTTGTTACAGTAGGTGAGGTGATTGTGGATGTCTCTGTTGATGTAGTTGTTGTTGTACCAGTAGTAGTCGGTGTTGTTACAGTTGATGTAGTTGTTTCTGTTGATGTAGGTGTTGTTGTTACAGTAGATGTTGTTGAGACTATAGTTGTAGGTGTTGTTGTACTTGGGGACGTTGTAGCTGTAATGCAATTGTCTACACAACATTTGACACGTACTTCATAATCATAACAAACTGGTGGGATGTCATTTGCATTGTCTTCATTTGAACATGACAGGCCAAATGATGTATTGCAAAATATTGTTTGTCCCAAATCTTGCAGGGATTTTTGTGGGTAATCTACTGCCCTACATTCAATCTCTTCTGGGTTCTGACAGGTTATCTTTCCAGAATCCCACAATGCATCAATGGGTTCATTTTCAAATCCTTCTGGATCTTTACTGGGTGTGTTATTATTAATCCAGCTTGACCATTGGCAACTATAAGCACAACTGTAAGGTGTTGTTGTAACTGTAGTTGTACTAGTTGTTGATGGTGTTTCTGTTGATGTAGGTGTTGTCGTTACAGTAGGGGAGGTGATTGTGGATGTTTCTGTTGATGTAGGTGTTGTTGTTGTCTCTGTTGATGTAGTTGTTATTGTAACAGTAGTTGTAGATGGTGATTCTGTTGATGTAGTTGTTTCTGTTGATGTAGGTGTTGTCGTTACAGTAGGTGAGGTGACTGTGGATGTCTCTGTTGATGTAGTTGTTGTTGTACCAGTAGTTGTAGATGGTGATTCTGTTGATGTAGCTGTTTCTGTTGATGTAGGTGTTGTCGTTACAGTAGGTGAGGTGATTGTGGATGTCTCTGTTGATGTAGTTGTTGTTGTACCAGTAGTTGTAGATGGTGATTCTGTTGATGTAGCTGTTTCTGTTGATGTAGGTGTTGTTGTTACAGTAGGTGAGGTGACTGTGGATGTCTCTGTTGATGTAGTTGTTGTTGTACCAGTAGTTGTCTGTGTTGTTTCTGTTGATGTAGGTGTTGTTGTTACAGTAGATGTTGATGAGACTATAGTTGTAGGTGTTGTTGTTCTTGGGGATGTTGTAGCAGTAACGCAATTGTCTACACAACATTTGACACGTATTTCATAATCGTAACAAACTGGTGGGATGTCATTTGCATTGTCTGCATTTGAACATGACAGGCCAAATGATGTATTGCAATATACTGTTTGTCCCAAATCTTGCAGGGATTTTTGTGGGTAATCTACTGCCCTACATTCAATCTCTTCTGGGTTCTGACAGGTTATCTTTCCAGAATCCCACAATGTATCAATGGGTTCATTTTCAAATCCTTCTGGATCTTTACTGGGTGTGTTATTATTAATCCAGCTTGACCATTGGCAACTATAAGCACAACTGTAAGGTGTTGTTGTAACTGTAGTTGTACTAGTTGTTGATGGTGTTTCTGTTGATGTAGGTGTTGTCGTTACAGTAGGGGAGGTGATTGTGGATGTTTCTGTTGATGTAGGTGTTGTTGTTGTCTCTGTTGATGTAGTTGTTATTGTAACAGTAGTTGTAGATGGTGATTCTGTTGATGTAGTTGTTTCTGTTGATGTAGGTGTTGTTGTTACAGTAGGTGAGGTGACTGTGGATGTCTCTGTTGATGTAGTTGTTGTTGTACCAGTAGTTGTCTGTGTTGTTTCTGTTGATGTAGGTGTTGTTGTTACAGTAGATGTTGATGAGACTATAGTTGTAGGTGTTGTTGTACTTGGGGATGTTGTAGCAGTAATGCAATTGTCTACACAACATTTGACACGTATTTCATAATCGTAACAAACTGGTGGGATGTCATTTGCATTGTCTTCATTTGAACATGACAGGCCAAATGATGTATTGCAATATACTGTTTGTCCCAAATCTTGCAGGGATTTTTGTGGGTAATCTACTGCCCTACATTCTATCTCTTCTGGGTTCTGACAGGTTATCTTTCCAGAATCCCACAATGTATCAATGGGTTCATTTTCAAATCCTTCTGGATCTTTACTGGGTGTGTTATTATTAATCCAGCTTGACCATTGGCAACTATAAGCACAACTGTAAGGTGTTGTTGTAACTGTAGTTGTACTAGTTGTTGATGGTGTTTCTGTTGATGTAGGTGGTGTTGTTACAGTAGGGGAGGTGATTGTGGATGTTTCTGTTGATGTAGTTGTTATTGTACCAGTAGTTGTAGATGGTGATTCTGTTGATGTAGTTGTTTCTGTTGATGTAGGTGTTGTCGTTACAGTAAGTGAGGTGATTGTGGATGTCTCTGTTGATGTAGTTGTTGTTGTACCAGTAGTTGTAGATGGTGATTCTGTTGATGTAGGTGTTGTCTCTGTTGATGTAGTTGTTGTTGTACTAGTAGTTGTAGATGGTGTTTCTGTTGACGTTGATGGTGTTTCTGTCGATGTAGGTGTTGTTGTTACAGTAGTTGGTGTGATTGTCTCTGTTGATGTAACTATAGTTGTGGTTTTTGTGACAGTAGCTGTTGACATAGTGAATGTTGTTGTAGATGTACTTGAGGATGTAGTTGTTTTAGTAGTTTCAGGTGTAGTTGTGAAAGTGAAAGGTGTTGTAGTTGAGCCTTTGCAGGATTCAGTACTTCTTATTATGTTCCCATCTGAATTACACACAGCAGTGAAACATACACCATTACCATCTGTGGTGTTGTAAATGACAGATCCAGGTGGAAATACCTTCCCATCATAGAAACAGTATTTACATCCTTCCTCTGTTACACACTTCATAGTCTCCTCCCTGAGATATGGCCTCTCTGAAGGGCACTGAAGAAAACAACCTAAAAGAATGAAGTAGCAATGTTGTGTAATTTTGACATGCATACCTAAATATGTAGTAGCGTTATGCTAAAATGCTTAATTCTTACCCTCAAGGGGAGGAATTTGATCAGAGCATTTTCCTGAGGGGTTTGAGCAGGTTTTCATGCAGTTGGATCCACAAGTTTTATAATGCCACTCACATTCTCCAGGAGCATTGTAATAGTCACAGAATAAAGCTGCAAGAACAATCACTTCAGTCAGGACAATGGTTATATTTGAGAGTTATTTCTAGGGTTTATTTTATTAAAGATAACAGATTTAACCTTTATATTTGTCAAAATTGCTCAATCATTACTTATTGGTATATTGTATATACGCTGCTATCTATGAATTTAGCCTTAGCAAACTCAAACAGTCTGCCATTTTCTAGACGGGCCAATGGTGGCTATATTTACTAGAAAACCACATTTAGAATGAATGACATTATAAGCAAAATAGGCAAAATAAATGTTAGAAATATTAGGACTTACGGCAAAAGTCTGGTCTTCGCCATGCCACACAAGCTCCTCTTTTACGGCATTCAGCAGCGTAAGCTGCTACTGCAGTACAGAGACATTCACAGTCACCCCCACTGTCACATGCACAGGTGTCCCTTTCACAAGCATCATAGTATGGGGCAGAATCCACCTAGAGACAGGAAAAACATTATGGTTGACCATTTTGTTCTCAACTTGTGGAAAAAAGTTGATAATTGATCATGTTACTTACAAGCGAATGGCATTCTGTAAAAACAGGGCCTGTGATGATTCTGCATTGTTTGACAGCCCAGGCACGTCGGTGTGGATTTGCGTCACAAGGATGCATCTCGTTTGCTAGATCTGGGCAGTCGGGATTCATCTTCCAGCTATTCCCAAAATCCTCTGGATCCGTCACCACTTCTCCATTGTGCTTCATAAAGTCATTGTTTGCATTACCATCAAAGTTTCCACACAGTCCACACACCTTGCCCTGTCGCAGAGATCATGTAGATGTTTAGGTAAAAAGATGAACAAAAGACACAATTTATGGGTGCACCTTTAAGGAATGCATACCTTTAATTTGTGACTGAGTTGGATCATCACACTTGTTTTTTTATCCCAGATTAAATTCAAAAGACCTTCGACCTCAATGACAACATATATGCCTGCAGAACTGATCTGATATCTGTATACTGTGCCGTTGGTTTCAACAACTTTCACATCTCCCTCCTCAGATAAAATCATCTTGTATCTCTGTGGGATATGAAAAGTTAGTGGCATACCATATATATGTTGTATATTGCATATTTTATAATGTTTTACTAAAGCACAGCGTTAAACTTGAACTACGATATAACCTTACCCCAAAGAACAGGTTGATGACCTTGGAGCAAATAGATTTGGTGGTTGCACAAGGAATGTTCTCTGTGACCAGGCGAAAGGAGGGATTGGCATTCGTATCGCAATAATCCTACAGGGGTTACACACATCAGAGATATTTCAGGTTATAATGCCTCAGATAATTAACTCCTAATACCGCTTATCTAAAATGTAAAGCCTTAATTGTAAGCCTATTTATTGAAGGATTTGGTGCTTTTACAGACACAATAGTGACAGGTAAATGTCAGATATCTGTCAAAACATGGACAGTCAAACATACATGGACAATGGTGTGTTCACAGTCTCCATGGAAGGAATATCTCCTGCCATCAAAAGTCTTAAAATGGCCTTCACCGTAGACGGTACAGGTGCCGTAGCATGCCTTTTCAGTACAAGTCCACATCCCATTTGTGCATGTGCTGAAATATAGAGCAAATTCACAAATGAATACTGATGCATAGATGAACATCTGATCATGCCAGTGCTACTTTAGTATTATTAATACAGCATTATATGACAGCAGGCGTTCTCAACTATGGCACATTTTTTTTTTGTATTTATTAAGACTTTTATTTAGATTTCATCTGAAAACTGAATAAATAAGCATTCCATTGATATTTGGTCGAGATGCAATTATTTAAAAATTTGAAATCTGTGAATGCAAAAAACAAACAAACAAAAAAAATACCGAAATATTGAGTAAATCACCTGTAAAGTTGTCCAGATGAAGTTAATGCATATTGGTAATCAAATCATTAAGTTTTCATATTTAAGGTACTAAATTCACTAAATATCTTCATTGAACATGATCTTTACTTAATATCCTAAAGATTTTTGGCAAAAAAGAAAAATAATTTTTACCCATAACAATTTATTTTTGGCTATGGCTACAAATATGCTACTAGTTTTGTGGTCCAGGCAGGGTCACAAATTCCACTGTAATTTTCTAGTGATCCTGAAGACCTTGATTGGCTTGTTCGGTGTGTTTAGGGCTTTCCCACAGCATAGTTCTAAGAACTCAGGTCTCAGTTCGGGTTGTTTTCCTGGTAGCAGGAACTCTGAAGCAGCTGACAGCGATGTCTTTATTCGCTGAATTTACAAACATCAACAGCCTGTAAATGGAGGGCATGGTGATCGTAACAGTTTTTGTTCTGTCTTTGGTTTTGTGACAGCACAGATGCAACTTGCTGAACACCTGAATGAGTGACCCGTTCTGACCATCTAACACCTTTAGCAATCCCCCTCTCTCCCCCTCCTACACTTCAGATCAGTGAAGAAGATGTGCATCAGGTTTTCAGAAAGAAAAAAGGCCTAGATGGTGTCACACCCACCTGTCTGAAAACCTGTGCTGACCAACTGGCCCTCATTTTTTTTACAGATCTTCAACAGATCACTGGAGCTGTGTAAAGTTCCCTGCTGCTTCAAGCACTCCACTATCTTTCCAGTCCCCAAGAAACTGTAGACAACAAGACTTAATGACAACAGACCTGTGGTTCTAACCTCTGTGGTCATGAAGTCATTGAAAAACTTGTTTTGGCTTATCTGAAGGACATTACTGGACCCTTACTGGACCCCCTGCAGTTTGCTTACAGAGCAATAAGGCCATTAGATGATGCAGTCAACATGGGACTGCACTTCAACCTGCAACATCTGGACAAAACAGGGACTTATGTGAGAATTCTGTTTCTGGACTTAAGTTTGGACATTAACACCATCATTCCAACACTCCTCCAGACCAAACCCAGAACTCCAGCCAATGGATCACCAGATTTTGGACAAATCAGCTAGTGAGACCGGGAAAATTCATGACAAGCAGCCACACTACCAAAACTGGTGTCCCTCAGGGTTGCGTCCTCTCCCCACTGCTCTTCTCCCCGTACACCAACGACTGTACCTCTAAAGACCCTTCTGTCAAGCTCCTAAAGTTGCAGTCGACACCACAATTATCTGCCTCATTCAGGACGATGGCAAGTCTGCATTTAGAAGTGAGACTGAGCAGCTGTCTGTTCAGTTCAGTCTTAACAACCTGGAGTTTAACACGCTAAAAACTGATAAAAAATGATAGTGGACTTCAGGAGGAACCCCCATGCACTCCCCCAACTCACCATCATGGACAGCACTGTGGTTGCAGTGGAGACATTCAAGTTCCTGGGCAATACCATCTCACAATGACCTGAAGTGGGACACTCACATTGACTCCATTGTAAAAAATAGGCCCAACAAAGGTTGTACTTCCTTTGCCAGCTGAGGAAGTTCAGCCTGCCATAGGAGCTGCTGTAACAGTTCTACTTAGCTGTAATTGAGTCTGTTTGGTTCAAATCAGTAACTGTCTGGTTTGGCTCAGATACAAAATCAGACAGAGGATTTCAGAGAATGGTTCAGACTGCCAAAAGGATTACTGATGCTCCCCTGCCCACCCTTCAAGAACTGTATACATCCAGAGTGAGGAAAAGGGCTCAGAGAATAATTCTCGTCCCCTCACATCCAAGACATCCCCTTTTTGAACTCTTGCCATCTGGCTGGCGCTACAGAGCCCCAAAAACCAGGACAACCAGGCACAAGAACAGTTTCTTCCCCCAGGCAATATATCTTATGAACAGTTAAATGTTCTCGCCATTGTGCAATAAAAATGTGCAATAACCTTATATTTATTTGTTACCATCTACATCCTAGTACATCCCTACATCTCATTCTATTCTATTCCTATTCTACTATCTATAGCATAACTGTACCTACAATTTATTTTATTTTTTTCTATTTTTGTCTATTTATATTTACATATAAATATATTTTTATTTTCATTTTATTTTTAATTGTCTCTGTGTTGTTGTCTGTGTACTGGAAGCTTGTGACACTAAAACAAATCAAGCCCTTTCTGGTTCTGATACTAATAGTAGATGTTAAATGATAGTACACGGATGACACTGTGATAACATGGTTTATGACAACTGTGATTGGCTTACCAAGTGTTACAGTCCTGTTGAACTTGCTCGCCAGGTAAATAGGTGCCTCCATTATGGGTACATGGACAATTTTCCCTTGTCACACACCCACCTTTTCCATCAGCCAGAAGGTCATCTGGACACATACATCCTGATACACATCCCATGCTCACCTATTGTCAAGACAAAATTTGTAAGACAAAATTTCCATTCTGTGCAGCTTACATCAGGGCTGCACACCATTTAATTCATCCTATTATTAATGTATTCCATACAACCAACTCACACAGTTGTTTGGGTCTTGTTTCTCACATGTCCTCTGACACTCCGTTCCTTTTTCTCCATGACTTGAGCATTTGAAGAATGCCATTGGAGCCACACAGTCTAAAAACACAAAAGGCACATGGATGAGGTGAAGAAATTTAGCATGTGTCATCCCAGCGGTGACTCAAGTTTGCATTTAAAAGGTAATATTGTACAAGAGCTAGTTGCATCACCTTTTTGACGAGAGCAGTGCAGTTTGCCAAAGTCACAGGTGCTGTTATTTGACAAAACAGGGCAAAAAATAACTAAATTTACCATTAATAGTTAAAATTGCATGTCAATATTGTTAAATGGGTATACAGTTTTTGAACATGCTACATCTTAAACCATTTTAATCAGTACTTTGCAGCAATTATTATTAGGGCTAAATCCCAAAAATCAATCTTTGAGTCTGTGCTGTTGATACATGAGGAAAATTAATTTGCCATTTGAAGGGCACTTTATACCATTTAGCACCATCTTTGTGGAACACTGCTGATGGCTCTATGACCTGGTTGCCATAATAACAAGGACACTGGTCAGCATGTACACAGCTATCGCCTTTAAGGTAGGTTCCCTCAGAACAGATGCAGCCATCTACAGGTGTGAAGGACCCTTGGCAGGTGTTTTCTTGTTCACTGAGTGATTGGCAGGTGCTGCCACAGCTGGTCACACCATAGGAGTACTTCATGTTTCCTGGACACTTCCAAATTGCGTCTATGTAGCCAGAGATATACAGAGGCAGATTTGTAACAGAGTGTGCGTATAACTATTTGTTAGTATTTGTACTTTATAAGTTCTCACCACAGGGCTCTGAATCCATCCAGTCCTGGAAAATGATTCCTCTGGCAGCACATGCGTGGGCATAGTTGGACACGGCCGCACACATACACTTTTTAATATCTGCACACTTGCAAGTGTCGTAGACACACCACTGCAGGGAAAAACACATTTAAGTCAGAGTGAAGCAGCTACTTGAACAAGGAAAAATGTAGGGCAGGACTTGATTTTGTCCACTGGAAATTGATTGCACAGTCTAAAGGTATAGATCTATTACTAGTACTGCTCCCATCATGAAAATTGGACTTTTTTGTGTTTAAGCGCTTTAATCCATATATCATCTGTTTACCTTCACAGAAATGAGCGACTGTTTTGTAACTCCTTTGTGTTTTCAACATAATCTGTGTGTATTCGACAGTCTAAGCACAATAAGACATGGAAGAAAACATAGTTTAGTCCTCACTTTCTGTGTGTGCTTCGAAAGTGTGTGCTCAAAAAAAAAACTGGCTTTAAAATGCATGATTTTAGCCAGGCATGATAACCAAAACCAAACAAATGTTTTTTGGCAGAGTATCTAAGGGAGGAGCCGTAAAGGCACAGCCCTACTCTGGAAAAGGGGTTGGGAAGCAGCAGCTAATTTGCATTAAGAGAGACACATATTCCTGCTTCCACTCAAAATTGGCATTTTCAAAATGATCTAATAAATGAACTGATTTTTGTGCTGAATCTTCACAGACACATTCTGGTGACACCCGAGACTTATATTATATGTTGTAATCTACAGTTTGAACCCATGTCTACAAGATTTGCACAGATAATCATTATAATAAAAAAACTGCTAAATTCCATAAAAAATAGTAGCTGTCAATTTTGATTATATGGTAATAACTCAACTGTTTTCTGCAGAACAACTTACTTGGTAGTACATCTCAGGACAAATTTCTGAGTGACATGCAGAAAAGGTGCCATTTGGGTTTGTGAGACGGGAACACCAGTCTTTTGCAATTTTCTCTATGAGTAAAAACATCAGAGGAGATTTACTTGCTTACTTTGTTTAATTTCTTCTACTATGTCAAGAATGATCAAATTATTAACTGCAACATGGATATTGTAAATATGTTAAGTACCTGTTTCTATATTCAAGCTGCAGGGGTTGTCAAATGTGATTTCAAGATCTGGGCAATTTTGTTTCCAAAAGTTGACAAAGGATGTTGGTGTGCCCTCTATGATATCTGATCCGGTTTTAAAGTCATCTTTTTGGACATCGTTATAGTTCCCACACAGACCTGAAAGAAGCAAAGTTAAAAGTGGTTCAATTGATACCCGTAAAATGAAAATTATGTGGATTTTTAGTCAATAACGATTAGCTTTGAGATATCTATATGCTACAAATTAATTCTCACCACTCATTTTTCCTTTTTCTTCAGTGCTGGCTACAATATACAACTGCATGACTGGAGCCAATTGGATTTCTAGACGAACGCTCTTCATATCAGCAATGATGAAGGAGGAAGAGGGCTGGAAGATGCTCACAGGACCTAGGACAATTAAATTTATGAAAAAGGAAATTACGAATTCTTTTCTATGATAATGAAAAAACAAACAAGTTTCTTTATATTTGACAACAAACCTGTGGTGAAAGGAAGCACATTTAGATTGATTCCATTTACTGCTACAGATCCACTGGAGGAAAAACTAACCTGTTTTATCAGTAAAACAAAGTAAAAGACATTGTTATTAATATGATTCTCTCAGTAGTAGTAGTCAGTATAACTATTATTATTAGTAAGAATTGTTAAAGAATAAACATATTTAAACCCAGTGCTTACAGTGGTCCCAGGGATGACAAGGGTAACTGAATTTAGACATGTGTCCTTTCGGGCTGGATCACATTTTGCCAGATTTCCCACAACCGCAATGTCACTGTCATTAGAGTGCTGTAATTAAAAAAAAAGGATTGTAAGAACTTCCAACAACCTGGCAACCTTTACACTGCCCCATATAGTTTATTGATTGTTATTATAAACATATAGGCTAAGTGAAGACTTTTATTTATCTTGCCCTGATAGAAAACATCTAATGATCAGACCTTAGTGAGGATGTAGTCACAGTTGCCGCTAAAGGTGAAAGTCTTTCCATCATAAGTGGTGACGTGAGACCCTCCAACAATAGAGCAGATTCCAGGACATTCCAGGTATGTACAAGTCCAGTGTCCAGCAGCGCACTCACTGATAAAGTACGAAAGCAGTGTTACCATGGGGAAAGTTAATTCAAATGTGACTTTAAATGTAAAAAATGTACCATTTTTTGCAAGCTTGTTTGTAAGACTCTCCTGATCGATATACTGTGCCATTGTGCACACAAGGACACTCGTTTACATGAACACAGCCGGTCTGACTGATGTCATCTTCCACGGTGCCTTTTCAAAAAAGAAGGTAGAGTTTAATTTGGAAGAAATGGCTTTAATTAAACAGATTTAAATATCTACAAGCTTTGATATTGTGTGAAATTACCAGCAGGGCAGAAACAGCCGTCCACGCAGTGTTCTTTACACATTAGATCTGCGTCTGGATCTGAGCAGGTGCTCTTGCACGGACCACCACACTCCATGTATTCCAGGTTCAGAGGACATGTCTTTGCTGCTCCACAAAACATGACAATGCATGTTACAAATATATCAGAATGTTGCATTGTATAAATCAGAAGAAACAGAATTATTTTTCTGTATTTACTCGACAGTGGTCGAACTAAAATAGTAAGTGTTTGTTTGTATTAATTCAAAGTGTTTTTTAATTTACTGTATTAATTTAGGTTATAGGTCAGTGGTCCTCACTATTTTTTTCCATGACAGCCGCACTCAATCTGTCATCCCTGAACATACAATATGCAATGCAATACAAAGGGGGTTATTTTTGTAAGTTATTTAAAGTTATTTTTAAAGTTATTTATTTAAAGTTATTAATGTATCATGTATCTAACCATCTAAGAGCACATTCAGTGTTGTGTTTGCCAAAACAACTCAGCAGTGACTATCAATATCATGGACATAAGGGCAGATCAAGTTTAAATATCTTCCTCTGTATTTCCATCTTGTATTTCTGCTGTTTTGGGTAATTATTTGTAAGTAGTATTTGTAATAGAGTAGACACTGACTCATGCTAACATGCTTTTCTTACTTAGATTTTTTTGTCTTGTTTCCAGCCAAAATATCAAAAAACTCCTAAATCAAGAAGGATTTTCTAGATAAGTAAAAATTGTTGTCTTGTTTTTAGAAAAAACAGGTAAAAATGAAGTTGTTTTTTTGCTTAAAACAAGCTAAATAATCTGCCAGTGGGGTAAGCAAAATAATCTTCTTTCAAACAGAAAACTAGATTATTTTGCTTGTTTCAAGCAAAAACTCACTTAAATTTAACTTCTTTTTTTCTGAAAACAGGACAATAATTTTTACTTGTCTAGAAAATCCTTCTTGACTTAAGAATTTTTAGATATTTTGGCTGGAAACAAGACAAAAAATTCTAAGCAAAAGTAAAATCTAAGTAAGAAAGGCATTTTTTTGCAGTGCTGTTGTTCATGTATTTAATGTCCTCATTTAGCGAGACAGCAGGCGCAGAAAACATTGTGAGCGTCATGTGTGCTTCAGTATGTGTGTACTAATTTCTGTGATTTTCCTAAATATTATGGGTCCTATTGTTTGTTGTTGTGACGCTTGCGTCCAGTGTGTAGACACGGTGTGTGTTATTTAATGGGTTATGTTACAGCCATGCCCTGCTAGTTTTTAATGTTTTTATGAAATCTCTGTATGGATCATATCATTGTAATATTTACTGCCATGAGAGCCACAACTTAAAGCTTGGAGAGCCACATAGGGCTTGTGAGCCGCGCAATGAGTAACACTGTTATCTGTGAATTATTTGGGTGCTTTTGTAGTATTTATTTGTCTTCTTCCGACCTTGAAACTGAACTTCTATGTAACAGAAAATTAAAAATAAACTGTTCTCGCCAAGACTACCAATACTCACGACAGAGCTCTTCTGTCCTCCATGTTCGTGGTTTTCCTCCAGCATGTGTGCACTGTCGTGAAATCTCTGTGAGTGTGTTGCAGAGACAGTCATGGTTGCCGTAACACTGACACAGGTCATCTACACAGGCTTTTTCAAATGAACTCATGTCCATCACACTGTAACAGTCATCAAACCCTGGACTGCTGAGATACTTCTGGCAAACACTTGTCTAGAGTGGAAAAAATAGATAATTTAAAAGGATTGTTTCATTAGAACCAATGTTTCAGTCAGCGGTTAAACAACTTGTGGCCAGAATAAGTGCTCTAGTGCTAATTTGGTGGCTCATAATTTGAAATTTCCAATTGTTTTATTTCAAAAGTTCACCCAGAATTTGATTTTGTCCCAGACCGTACCTGGTTGCACTGATCCCTGGATGGCAGTGTAACATCCTCACAGGTTTCAGTCCCAGGTGTGGAAATCTTCCATCGACCTGAGAACAATTCAGATGAACATATTACACAAGTGTTTTAAGTGTTTAAAATCAGTATGTGTCTGCTGGTCACTAAAGGTGCTGTATATAAACTTAAATGTAATCATTAATAGGAAAGACATCATGTTTACCGCTAACAGGGATATCATCATCCTTGTTGCCATTAAAGTCCCCGCAGAGCCCACAGGTCAGACCTTGGTACTTCTCAGGAAGTTCAATCTGGGAACATCATTTGACAAAATAATGTCAGAGGAGAGATATACACTTTTTAAATCACTTTTTTTGTCTAAGACAAAAGATCTATTAGGGCTGTCAAATGATTAATCGTGATTAATCACATCCAAAATAAAAGTTTATGTTTATATACTATATATTTTTGTACTGTGTATATTTATTATGTATATATAAATACAAACACATGCATGTATATATTAAGGAAAAATATTTCAGATTTATATATTAAATATTTATATTTATTTATAATCTAAAATGTATACAGGTATAAATATATCTACATATAAATATTTAGTTTTAATATATACATGTATGTGTGTGTATTTATATATACATAATAAATATACAAAGTAAGCACACATATAGTATGTAAACATAAACTTTTATTTTGGATGTGATTAATCACGATTAATCATTTGACAGCCCTACTATCTATCTATCTATCTATCTATCTATCTATCTATCTATCTATCTTCCGTTTGTTTATTTGGTTAAAAACAAATAATTGAAAAAAGGAAAAGGCTAATTTGCTAAACCTGTTGGTTCACTTTTGCTTATTTAGGCATATTGCATGTTTGTTTAAAGAAGACTTTTATAAGGTGTTTGAAAACAGTTGTGTGGGCACAGTGTGTAAAAACTACCAGCCTATAAATCCACCACTGTTTTTTTTTTATAATCCTAAAAAATCATAAACAGTCTCCCTAACATGCCATTCCAGATTTCTCCCTACGATGACGTAGTCGTAGGTAAAAATCCTGTCTATTTGTGACGATCTCTGCCCTATTAGCATAAACACAGCCCTGAGTGAGAAGCAGCAGCCCGCCATTACTGTTTTCTTGCTGTAGCTGCTGGAAATATAATGTCAGTGCCAAAGAGGCATTGCAAGGCCCAATCCCCTTTCTATTCCTTACCCCAACACTTAGAATTTAGTTTGGGCCCAAGTGTTGTGTTTTATCATACACCAGTGGATATAGGAGTCTCCACTGACACTGTGGTTAAATTCAATTTTTTAAAGGGGGGTACAATGGTGTTCCGTGTATTCAGAGTTGTTTACAGTGTTAAAGAGTTGGATTCTCATGCTAAACATGGCCAAAGTTTAAAAAAATTATTTAGACGAATGACAGAGAATTTCTTTGCCGAAAATCTTACTTCCGGGTTGGTACAAGTTTCGGCTGTTTTGTTTCGATCGTGGCTTTAATGACGCTCACGACGGTTAGACCGCGAGAAAGAGAGCGTGCCCATCAACGCGGTTCATTTGGCTGTGCTGCTGCAAGGGATTTACTCGGAAAGAATGTCACTAAAGAAGTGTGGTTTTGGTTGTAAGGCAAATATAACTTTGCTCAGCTTCCTGAAGAACCCACCGTTATGTGAACAGTGGATGCAGTTCCTTTTTCCTGCTCTGTAATGGAGTTTTGCAAGTGTGTGTTTGCTGATGAACGTTTCATATAAAAGGCCGAGTTCAACACTTGATTTGTTCATTGTTTGATACTGAAAGATGGAGCATTCCCAGCTATAAAAGATCTCGGTCATGATTCAGATCTGCAGATGGTAAGTGAAACAGCATCAAGTGTCTGTGTTTTATTGGCAATCGCACCAGTGCTCGTCGAACTTGTCTCCGCCCACGGCGCGCCTCCAGAAGCTTGGGTTTTTCCGGAGAAAATCGCAAAGCTGTATTTTTCTTTTATAAATATGATAAAACTAGACTTTTTGGAGATAATAAGGATACAGTACTACTCTATAGGCAGAGCTGGGTAGATTACTTACAAATTGTAATCAGTTACTGATTCCAGATTACATGACAAAAATTGTAGTCAGTAATGTAATCAGTTACATTACATATTTTAGGTAATCTAATCAGATTACTTTTAGATTACTTTTGACTTAACTCGTTTATCACATTGATTTAAATAGGATTATCTTGTAAGAAAATATGTTCCATTCATTGTAATTTACAAAATAAAGTGCATTAAACATTAAACAAGGTTTCCCAACCTAGGCTTCGAAGAGGAACTGCTGAGGCTAACAATTAATTAAATTATAAAAAATTAAAATAAAAATAAATAATTTTAAAACAAGGAATATTTTTTATATTCAAGGAATATTTCAAAAACTGCTTGGTGAACTCACAATTAAATTACATATATCAAACCAGGAACAAAAATCCTAAATTAACTGCCCCATGAATGTTGGTTCTTATGCTCAAATAGTGTTTAAAAGGCTTATTTTTCAGGCTAGACCAGAAAATGCACATGCACAGTCATAACGTACTTATTCCTTTCAAAATCTTTGGGGTATTTAAAGTAAATATATTTGGTGAATAAGGTTTAGATGACAAAATGTTTGGGAATGCCTGCATTGCATGTAAATAAGAAATACAATTTTAATAAGTATGAAAGACAAAGCCTTCCAAAGACACAATAATACACTTAAAAAAACCTACAGAGTGAAATAAAAATAAATAAAAATGAATGTGTTCATTAGTAGCTGATGCAATGTTAAAACCATTTTGCAAATCAAGTGGTCAGATGCTGCGTTGCCACCTGACTAATGACTAGTCTATGTGTGAATGTCAACAAAACTAGACTTTCTGAATGTATATAATCAGTAGACTATTTTAGAAAGGAAAATGTAAAAATGAAAAAGAGAAATTAGGGGGAAAATCAAAGAATTATGAATAATTTATTGCTATTGTGTGCAATCATGTAATCCATAAAAAGGTAACTGTAGTCTGATTACAAGTACTTTAAAAATTGCATATGAAAGCAATGTGAAGTTGACCGCTTGATTTTTTTGAACTCATAATCACAAGTGGGACTTATTAAGATAAAGCGTGATAGCACGCGATGGCATCATCAGACCGGCTATGTTGTTATTTTTATAGTGCCTTGCTCCCCATCTGTGTAATTAATAAATGCGGTTTATTATACACAGTACAATCAGATGACTGTGTTTTAAACAAATTCCGGTTCAAACATATAAGGCTGAGAGTTTCTGACATTTTCAGTGTGTGAGATTCTCCTCTTTTGTCTTTGCCAGCTCTTGAAGCTCCACCCTCTTGGAAAAGGGGGCTGGGAGCACAAGTTCATTTGTATTTAAAGGGACAAACACAAAAACAGTGCATTTTCACTGGTACCCTAGAAGTTGCAATTTTAACAAGCTATAAAAATGATCTGTCAGGTATTCTGCACTAAATCTACTCATATGAACTCTGGACCCAGATAGCACACGTACATCTGTAAGATGTCTGTTAAAGATCTCTTGATCTGGAAAGCATCTGCTGTGTACAAACGTCTGGCAGATGTCTGTAAGATGTCAGTTTTACATACATTCTAAATCATAAATGTCTTAAAGACATCTAATAGATGTCTATTTGACATCTGATAGGAAATGTCCAATAGACGTATTGCAGATGAGCAAACTATGTCTTGCAGATGTCTTGCAGATGTAAATGCAGACGTCAAATAGACATCTCTGAGATGTACGTGTGCTATCAGAGGAGACATCAGAGACTTATTTTATATCTGGTAAAAAAGGGCATTACCTTTAATGATGTGCAGCACTGATACAGTCAATTATTAACATAATTCTAATATCAGAATTTGTGATCAAGCTCCAAGATAAAATTTGATTTGCATCATACCGTTAGAGAGTTGTCTTCTTCCCAGAAGACAGTCACTCCATGTTTGTTCGAGATCTTGACACTTGTTGGACTTCCCTCAATTTTAATTCCATTCTTATAGGTCGGAACAGAAACCCTGATGGAAAAAAAGTTACAAATAAAACACTTTCTTGTTTGTCTGGTTTCCAGTAGTTAAACCTAAAATAAATGTGGTTGAGAAAATTGTGTAAGATCTAAAGAATTTTTAGAGAGAATATATACAGAATTCAATTTTCTAACCCCACAGTTTGAGTGTTTCATTTCTTTAAAAGCATAAACTCTCTTAAGCTATTTTTTTTTTTTTTTTGCTTCTAATATATCTTGCATGTTTTTTTCAAATTTATTTTTCAAAGATATTTCTATCATGGCAACTTTCAAAAGATTTTAGCATGGTAATTTGGTCTTCGCTGCTGCTGCTGTTGGTTATTGCCGCTACACAAGTACCATATATAATAACCCGTAGCAGATCTGTACAGGTGGAGCTGGGGAAGGAGAAGAGCTTCAGAGGAACTCTAAAAGCATACTGCAAAATGCTCTAGAGGATGCTAACCAGCCATTTAAATGAAGCAGTAAGCTCATTATCTGCATATGCAACATGAACCAATCAGCTTGTACCAAGTAATTTAATGCTGTGAATAGTTTGCGTTAACAAGCCATCAGACAGTGCCATCTACAGTTTCATGACAGAACTTGCCATATATATTATTTAACAAGATTATATATATATATATATATATATATATAAAGAGAGAGAGAGAGAGAGAGAGAGAGGGCTCTACAGTGCGACCATTTCAAATATTTAGGAGCACCATGTGCAATGGACCCGATCAGCGCAAAGGTTTCTATGTGTTTTTGCAACGTTGTGTAATGTATCACGGACATATCTCACAAATCCTTTCATAAACAAAGTGTAGAGAGTGTAAATAACAGTAAATAAATTATTTTCAGGGGAGTTTGTAAATAACATTAATTCAATACAACAGTTAAACAAACAAGAAGTTAATATTAAGTGACATTGTCTGACTATAACACTATTGTCTGATTTTGCTCTATTTCGTCGTAAAAAATGTTCAGAAACAAGTCACAACTTAGCCGCTGCACATCTCTACTCAAACACAGCGTTATTTCGTTTACAAATGAATGTGTACTTTTAAACATATCTAGTGAGTCAATGATTCAATTTCCTATCCATAAAGACAGTCACTTGCTTTATTTTTGAATGATTCAGCCATTCAAACGAATCAAATGAATGAAATGATTCAGTAATTAAATCAACGACTTGGCGCCACCTACTGGCAGATTTAGTTTTTTAGAGTATCTTTTCAGCTATTAATCATTTGATATTTTTGTATTCAAAATGTTACATTTAATATAAATGTTTAAAACTGGAAAATAAGAGATGTGCTTTTGCTGTAGTGTAGAAACTCACATTTCTTCCCCCATGGTGATGTCCCCATTAGTGATTTTGACGATTGTTCCGTCCAGCACTATTGTGACTGTGCTAAAAGTGATTGAGCCATTCACAGTCTCTCTTTGCATTTGGATGTTAAAATCAGAGATGGCAATGTCACACATCACTGCCATAACATAGTTGCATGTGTCTGCCACTTGAAAGAAATGACCATCAAAGGTCTTGAAGTGGAAATTTCCCCATGTGCTGCAGATCGTGGAGCGATGATCGGGTTTCGGTACAACTGAACCAAGAAAGAAAGTTTATAAACGTGATAAGAACTACTTTGAGCAACTGAAGGTGAAGTGTGTCATTTTTACACCCTAAATGCACACTGTTTGGTTGTGCTAATGCTGTTTAAACATACTAAACAAGGTTTGATTAAAAAAAAGTACACAGTTCACCTTTGAGGCTCCTGAAGTGTCAAAACTTTGATTTCAAAGTTGGTTTCAAATACAGTAAATAAAAAAAAAAGAAGAAGAAGAAATAGAAACTTCATACCTATAGTTACCGGCACCTTTGTCATGGAAAATGCTAAAAACAGAAAAAGATAGAACCTATAGTTATTTTTTGGTTCATATTTTACAAACGCAGAAAAAGTACGTTTACAGATAGCTTAAAACCTGAATGTGATATTTATGTGCAGGTCTGTTTTGAAATACATAAAACACTAGTTTTACAGTTGTTACTTGATGACATAATAATAATAATAATTCCATAAACATAATGACATATTCACCTGTTGTTGTTGTTGTTGGCCACATAGGGTCCGAAATAACATCCATTCCTTCATAATCACTCATAAATTCTTCAAACACAAAAAGACAGTTCAGAAAGATACAATCATAATGTGCAGCTTTTTTTTTTTTTTGCAGTTACTCTTCATTTTTATTTTTTCCTAACCTGCTTGTATCGATTGCAGCCCCACCAGTAGGATGACCCATCTCAGCATCCACATCTGGGACATCCTCACAGCCCCCATGGAGTTAACAACCATCCTTAAGAGGTAATGTGAGCTGTCTGTCAGAGCTTGGTCTTTTATATTAGGTCTTAGTTTGCTTTGGGACCATCTACTCTATGATCAGAAGGTGGATCCCAGGCTTTTTTGTGTCATGTTATTTTTCCATTTAGCCTAGCTGTGTTTGAAGATTAAATATGGTTTATGCAAATCTTGGTGACAAAAAACAATTACTGTCACTTACAACGTAGCGTTTATCTCTGTTATCATCTCAAGGTACACAAGGATGTGATGGTTCATTTGATCTTAACTCGGAGGTTCAACCAATTTGTAGAAAAATTACAGGACACACTGTGAAATCCACACCCTAAATGTCTACCTTGCTTACATTGTGCATTTACACACACATATATATATATATATATATATATATATATATTTTATGGAACATTTTTTTTTTTTTTACATCTGAAGAACTAAGTAAAAAAAACAAACAAAAAAAAAACAATGGGGGATATACATTCTGTTTTTTAACATGTATACAATTCAAATTTACACTTGTACAATATATATTATCAATTGTTGTTTACATTACAGTATTCAATCCATTTCTTCCAATATTTTAGAAATAAGTCTTTTTTAAATCTCAAAAGAAAGTAAATTCTTCCATATTATATATTTCCTTAACAATTTCTATCCATTCACCAAGTGAGGGGGTGTCCTGCTTATACCAATGCCTGGTAATGTAATATGTTTATATTAAAAATGTATTTATTTAAACCAAGTGGCTTTAATGTCTTAAACTGTTTGACATTGCTTCAAAAATAATACAAATAATACCATTAAAATGATATTTTTTATAGCTTTTATGTTATTTAACCTGTAAAACTAACCTGCCAGAGTGTTATTGTTTTTAGTCATATTTTTGGATTATTAGTCCTCCAATCCTCTGCAAACGTAGAATATATTGTGATGGTCACTGGCACAGAGATGCAGCTAGAGTTGCTGTAAAACAGCTTTAAAAATGACAATTGTCATCATTAACTCAACCCCTGCTTGTTGGAAATCAATGTTACCTTTGACTGTTTGGTTACCAACGTTTTTCCAAAATATCTTTTTTGTCCAACAGCTGACAAAAAACCTTGAAAGATAAAAAAAAAATCCTTTTAACTTACAAACAGCTTTTTGATCCACAAGATGTTAATTGATGTACTGGAGTTGTGTGGATTTTTGTAATATTTTTATCAGCTGTTTAGAATTTCATTCTGATGGCACCCATTCACTACAAATGATCCATTGGTAAGCTAGTGATGTATAGTAATGTTAATTTTCTTTAGATCTATTTCAGATTAAAAAAAACAAACGCATCTACATCTTAGATGGCCTGAGGGTGAGTAAATTTGTGAACTGTGCATATTTGTGGCTGCCAAAGTGCTAATTTTTCATTACTTTGGCATGTGTGTTGAAGGAGTGACAATTTGACCTTTTTCTCTTGTCTGACCAACTCACCTGTCAATTAGTCATTCTCTCTTGAACAGGGACAATTTTTTATTATTGATGTCAATTTGATCGCTTAACTTTGATCACTTCAGTATATAAGCTAGGCTACAATGCAAATCATCAATACAAAAACTTTTATAAGCTAACCCAAACATTTATTTGATCCAACAGCATAGCAGAGGTGTACATACTATAAAGCCTGGTCTCGGTCTGTTTGACACGTTTGAAACCTAGTTCTCTGAAACCTGTTACGACTGATTGAGAATATGATCTTTGTTTGTCATTGCCTTGGGTCGAGGCGTTTGGATATTTAAACATTTCCTTTCCATTACCTTGTTGATTCACTGTCAGCATGCTGCTTATAGTATATTTAAAGTGATGTAAAGGGATTAAAGACTTATACTCACTGAATGCACATAACAATTTACCTTAGCCTATTTTAAACAACATTTAATAGACAGTGTAGGCCTACCTATACTGTAGGTTCAAGCGAAAGTGAAGGGTTTTTTATTATTTAAAAGCTACAAAGTAGACAAAAGTGCCATTCATTTGGTACCAAACCCCAATAGTGAGTCAGTAGTGATGCATAAAAATGTTATCTGCCTTCCAAGAAGGGCCAATACTTCCTTCAGGAAATTCAGGAAGTTCAATCAATTATAAATAAAGATGTTTGAACGCTGTTGTTTGACAATCTTTGTTTGCGGTCTCATCCAGAAGATCCTGAATCGTAATGAGTTTCAATGAACATATCGTATATATGCAACAATTGAGTATGTGAACAGTTGAAGTCAAAAGTTTACCTACACCTTGCAGAATCTGCAAAATGTTAATTATTTGATCAAAATAAGAGGGATCATACAAAATGCATGTTATTTTTATATAGTACTGACATATGTTTACATATAGTCCACAAGGGAAAGTAATAGTTGAATTTATATAAAAAAAAATGACCCCGTTTAAAAGTTTATTCTTATACTGTGTTATACCTGAATGATCCACAGCTGTTTTTTTATTTAGTGATAGTTGTTCATGAGTCCCTTGTTTGTCGTGAACAGTTAAACTGCCCAATGTTCTTCAGAAAAATACTTCAGGTCCCACAGATTCTTTGGTATTTCCAGAGTTTTTGTTTATTTAAACCCTTTTCAACAATGACTGTATGATTTTGAGATCCATCTTTTCACACTGAGGACAACTGAGGGACTCATATGCAACTAGTACAGGAGGTTCAAACACTCACTGATGCTTCAGAAGTAAACATGATGCATTAAGCTGGGGGTGAAAACTTCTTGCACTTGAAGATCAGGGAAAATTTAACTTATTTTGTCTTCTGGGGAACATGTAAGTATCTTCTGTAGCTTCTGTGAAGAGCATAACTAAATGACAAAAATATGATATTTAGGCAAAATGTACACATTTTCATTCTGTTCAAAAGTTTAAACCCCTGGCTCTTAATGCATTGTTTTTCCTTCTGAAGCATCAGTGAGCGTTTGAACCTTCTTTAATAGTTGCATATGAATCTCCCAGTTGTCCTTAGTGTGAAAAGATGGATCTCAAAATCAGAACAGCGTTCAGTTTAACTGTTCAGGTCAGTACAAAATAAAAAATAACACACACACACACACACACACACACACACACATACATATATATATATATATATATATATTTATATACATATATATACACACACATATACAGGTGCAGCTCAAAAATTAGAATATTGTGAAAAAGTTGTAACTTGTAAACAAAAACTGAAACTTTCATATATTCTAGTTTCATTATTACATGTAAAATATTTCAAAAGTTAGGGTTTAATTTTGATGATTAGAGCTTACAGCTCATGAAAGTCATTAGAATATTTCCTAATATTGATCAAAAAACAGATTTGCAAAACAGAAAAGTTCAAGTTCTTTAAAGTATGTTCATTTATGCACTCAATACTTGGTTGGCAACACATATTACAGTAAATGACTTGCTCCTAGCACAAATTACAGCATCAGTGAAGTGTGGCATGGAAGTGATCAGCCTATGGCACTGCTGAGGCAGTATTGAGCCTTTAGATCATCTGTATATTGTTGGATCGACTGTTTCTCATCTTTCTCTTGAAAATATCCCATAGATTCTCAATGGGGTTCAGGTCAGGCATGTTGGCTAGCCACTAAAGCATAGTAATATCATGGTCAGCAAACCAATTGCAAGTGGTTGTTGCACTGTGGGCAGGTGCTAAAGTCCTGCTGGAAAAGAAAATTAGCATCTTCATAAAGCTTGTCAGCAGATGGAGGCATAAAGAGCTCCAAAATCTCCTGGTAGATGGCTGAATAAAACACAATGGACCAACACCAACAGACGTCACGGCACCCCAAATCATTACTGACTTCAGAAACTTCACACTGGACTTCAAGCAGCTTGGATTCTGTGCATCTCCAGTCTTCCTTCAGACTCTGGGACCATGATTTCAACATGAAATGCAAAATTTACTTTTATCTGAAAAGAAGACTTTGGACCACTGAGCAACAGTCTAGTTCTATTTCTTCTTAGCTCAGGTAAGATGTTTATGACGTTGTTTCTGTTTCAGAAGTGGCTTGGTAGTCCTTTTCCTGAAGACGTCTGAGTGTGGTGACTCTTGGTGCGCTGACTCCAGCTTCATTCTACTCAAAGGGTGTCAAGGAGGGTGTCAAAGATTGCCTCCTGGACCATTTCCACGTCAGCAGTCTTCCCCATTAGTGTGGTTTCAAAGAACAAGAGATACCTGGAATTTGTACTGCAGGGATCATTTAATGAAACTCATATGTAAATATTCTAATATTTTGAGATAGTGGATTTTTGACTTTGATGAGCTGTACGCTCTAATCATCAAAAAAACAAAACAAAACAAAAACACTTTTGAAATGTTTGTGTTTTGCATGTAATGAATCTAGAACATATAAAAGTTTCATTTTTTAAAGTTAGTTACAATAAATAAAGAACTTTTTCACGATATTCAATTTTATTTTAGCTGCACCTGTATGTGTATATATATATTCATTGTTTGGGTAAACTGACTCATCTTGCCAGCCCAAAATTCAAACCAGCAAAGTACACATTTAGAGTGTCGATTTTGGCTTAGTGCGTCATACTGTAGTGTGTATCTTCTCGTCATGGTTTTGTCAGAACTTACATCCTTGTTTAGTCTGAGATGATATCTGCGATGTATGTGTGTGTCTGAACGTTTTTCACATCAGGGTTTCTATTAATCCTGTTTATTCTCAAACACCCCTAGAACATTGGTAGTTAGACTAAAAGATAGTAATAATGCTTAAGCCTTGTTTCCACCCTTGTATCAGATTACGTTGCCTGAAAGACTCTATAAAAGTCTACTCACTAAAAGCTCACATTAGCTTCTGAGGATGGATGATGTTTCTATGATGCCTGTGATGATGTCCCAGATGTGGATACAAGCAGATTAACTCAAAACATGAATATTTATAAAGATCTAACGTTACAGTATATTTTCAATGAATACATGATAGCATGATGAAATCACCTACAATTTATGTTTATGAATTCTTCACCTACTGAAGATGGAAAGCATATGACCTCTTGGAAAAAACGAGATTCTGGTATGGATTCAGCATTCACAACAAGTTTGAAAAATGTATTGTGTGATGTGGATGAAAATCTCTGTCTGGAGATTTTTAAGTGTCAAGAAAGTGATGTTTTTATTCAATAGCGGACCAAAACAATACAGTTTTGATGCAAGTATATGTGCTTTAAAAATACTCCCGAAAAACAATGCAACATGTAATTAAGGAACAAGGTATAGTTTAAATGGATTTACGAATATGTAATGTAATTTTCCACTCACCGACTGTTATCACCGACAAAAGCTCGAAATCGTTACGATTAGGCAAATTCTCAGAATTTACAATCGCTCTGTGATAACTGACACATCGAGTAACTTAGCCCTAGCATGTACCTATTTATAAAGCGTCGGTTACCTGTCAGTATCATTCACAAATATTTAACCGTTTAATCAGAATAAAGTTCTCTGCGATAATCTAAACTAAGCACATGTGTGGATACTTGTACTGAGAGAACTTTGTACCAACAGAATGTGCAAAAACGTCTGAGGGAAACTTTCATTAGGTCGATGACAGTGACCTCCTTTGGTGAGATGTAGGCACTGCAGAAGATGACGTTAGTAAAAATATGATTAAAAACATATGTAAAACATATGCACAGTCAAAATGACTTCACTAATTACGATTTACAATTTGTACGCCAATGCTTTTCTATAAACGTATGCAGGTTGGCACTTTTCTGAAGAAGAAAAAAATCCAGGAGACTGTAATCGATGCTCTCTATTATGCTTTATTGTGATTTTAATTAATTTAATTGAAAGGAAAATACATTATTATATCATGCATTGCCAAAGAGTCTAAAGCTTTTAAAAATAACTATAAAGATTATGCTAACTATAACCTTAGATCAAACCATAAAGAATAAATGTTTGGTTTAATATATACCAAAAAACAAAAACAAAAAAACAAAACAATCAATCATAGAGTAACAGATCAACAGATGCCAAGCAGGATCTTTTTAGCCACAGATGCTCTAATGCTGTTGTTACCAGTGTATTTTAGAAGTAAATAACTGTAAAAAAGATATGGTAAAACCTGTTAATTAGTTAATCGTAAGTTCCCTTTCTAAATATGTCAAAAATCTGTAGTGGATCTAACAGGACATCTTATCATTTACAGTGGAAAACCATAAACTGATATTCCCAGTTTGTTTCTGGTTAGTTTTTGGCTTTTATGTCGTTTTAAGTTTATTGTCATGTGTTAAGATGGCGGAGTTTTTACAAAAATTTTAGTGTCTACCGTGTCTATTGTCTTTATCATGTTTTTTATTTTTTTTATGGTGTTCATGGTCTGATTTTGACTTCTCTTTTGCTGACTGCTGTTCCTGCATTTGTACAGGATTTGTATTTACAATGAGTTCTTCACACGTGGTAGTTGTGCATTTGCAGCTCTGAACATAAATGTAGTTATGAGGGATCTCTTCGCCATTGGCACATTTTAGCATCACCTGTCGATTGTCAGAATTCTCCTCCTGGCAGCAGGAACAGTTGTGCATCATGGCATTCTTTTCTGCCGAATATCTACACAGGTTTTCAAGAAAACACCAGTCAGATGAGTATAGTATAGCTGGATGTAAGATTATTAATAATACTTAAAGATTTGGATGCTTAAGACACACTTAAAATGTATGCATTTCAATGTATACGTGATAAAATACCAAACAAAATGACTATAAATGTCCTTTCGGATAATGGTTTCAAGGTGATTCTGTGGATTTGTGTTTGCATCTATTACTCTGTAACTTCTGTTCGTCACAACTAGGTGTACAATGCTCTCACCTTGATTCGTCATCACAGTGGCCTCTGCAGGATGTAACTTCTACATCCTCGATGGAAATGCAATCATTAACCTGTAGACGGGTGATGTTCTTCACAAGAACACAGTTGTTGGTTTCACCTGAGAGATAATAGAGGCATGTAAGCCTGTGAATTTTGTGATGCTAGACATTTTATGTCATGCCTAATGTGTTATTTTTAATTTACTTAACATCATTTCAATGATCTGCATGAATATAATAGGGTGGAAAAACAATTAGAAAATGTTTGTCTGGCTTTAAGGAAACAGTATCTTACAGATCTGGCAGCATCCGTCTTTGTCAAAGTGCACTGTTCCCTGTAAGAACACAAATAATAGAAAGGAAAACATTGCTTAGAAATTTGTTAAGCATGGTCAAATCTCCAAACTATGGAAGCACATTCCTGTCACCTTTATTTCACAGTTCTCACTTACTTTCAATTCTGAGAAAAAAAGTGAGAATTACAAGGTGTAAAAAAGAATTCTTACTTTATTTTTGGCAATTTTGAGTTTAGATCTCATAATTCCTACTTTTCTCAGAATTCTGAGTTTCTTTTTCACAATTCTGAGAACTGAAAAGATTTTGAGAAGCATAAGTCACAATTACCATTTCTATTTCTTTATTATTTTCCTTGCAAAATGAAAACTCAAAATTCTGACAATTTTTTTTTATAATTCTAACTTTTTCTCAGAATTCTGAGAATTGCAAGACAGAATTGTGTTTTATTTCTCACAATTCTAACTCAAAATTATAGATAAAAAGTCACAAAAAAAGTCACGATTACCTTATTTATTTCTTTTTCGAGATGTAAACTGAATTCTGACTTTATGTTTTGAAATTTTGAGTTTGCATGTCATATTTCTGACTTTTTTTCTCAGAATTTTGAAATTTTTATTTTTTATTCTGTCACAGGATAAAAAATAAAAAAAGTAATTGAGACTTTTTCACAGTTCTAAGTTTATATCTCACAATTCTGACTTACTCTTTTTTTCAGAATTTCAAGAAAAAAGTCTGAATTGTGAGAGAAAAAGTCACAATTACCTTTTTTCATTTCTTCCTATTGCGAGATGTAAACTCAGAATTCTGACTTTATTTTTTTTTGCACTTTTGAGTTTACATCTCATAATTCCTACTTTTCTCATAATTCTGAGTTTCTTTTTCACAACTGCAAGGCGAAAAGTCACAATTGTGAGACAAACAGAATTGTGATAAAATTGTGAGATAAAAAGTCACAATTACCTTTTTTATTTCTTTATACTTCTTTGTGCAAAATGAAATCTCAAAATTAGGACTATTTTTTGTATTTGCATAATTCTAACTTTTTCTCAGAATTTGGAGAATTGCAAGACGAAAAGTCCGAATTGTGAGACAAACTCAGAATTGTGATAAAAAAATATGAATTTTGTTTATATCTCACAATTCTAACTCAAAATTATAGATAAAAAGTCACGAGAAAAAGTCACAGTTACCTTTTTTATTTTTCAAGATCTAAACTGAATTCTGCAATTTCGAGTTTACATCTCATAATTCTGACTCAAGAAAAAAATCTTAATTGTGAGATAAAAGCGAGATGTAAACTCAGAATTCTGACTTTATGTTTTGCAATTTCAAGATTACATCTCATTATTCTGACTTTTTTTTTCCGGAATTTTGAGATTCTTTCTCACAGTTTTAAGAATTGCAAGGTGAAAGGTCAGAATTGTGAGACAAACTCAAAATTGCGATTAAAAAAGTGTGAATTGTGAGATAAAAAGTTACAATACATTTTTTTTTTCATTCTGTGCCAGAAACAAGCTTCCATTGTTCTTTTTGTTTGGCACATGATGAAAATAAATTAGTGTTTTTTTTCACACAATTCTAAGTTTATTTTCAAAAATACATTTAATGATTGAGTGAGAAAAAGTCACAATTAACTTTCTAATTTCTTTTTATTTCCTTTTGCGAGATGTAAACTCAATTCCAGCCCTTTTCTCTGAATTTTGAGTTTCTTTCTCACAATTCTGCAAATTGCATCACAAAAAGTCAGAATTGTGAGGAAAAACTCAGAATTGCGATAAAAGTATGAATTGTGAGATAAAAAGTCACAATTCATTTTTTTTTTAATTATGTGGAGGAAACACTGCCATTTAGACTTTTTTAAATTATATATATATTTAGACTTTTGTTATATTTCACAAAATTTGTTATTTATACTGCAGAAGATTTTCAAAGCGGCTTTTTTGTTGTTTATTTCTTTTTGTGAGATGTAAACTCAGAATTCTGACTTTACTTTTTGCAATTTTGAGTTTACATCTCATAATTCTGACTTTCTGAGTTTCTTTCTCACAGTTTTGAGAATTGCAAGATGGAAAGGCAGAATTGTGAGACAAACTCAGAACTGTGAGAATATTTAGACTTTTTTGTATGACTTCACAAAATGACTTATTTGTATTGCAGAAGACTTTCAAAGCGGCTTTTAAGCAAGTTTTTTAGTGAATAACTCTCGTTTTGTCGAAAACTAGGAAGCTATTTTTATGAGGTGCTTTTTTTTTGCTCTTTTCTGTGCTCTTTCATTGTATGGAACAATATGTAGGTGAATAAATGATGTCAGGCATATAAAATACAAGTAGAACAAGGGTGTAATGTAGCTACAGATATTTTACTTACAGGCACACAGTCATCTGGATTAAAGGGTGGGCACTGCTTATAGCTCTCCATTGTCATAAACATGCCATTCCTTCGCTGACAGGTAGCATTCACACATTTGAAATTGTACTCATTTCCTTCCTAAACAAAAAGAGACTGTGCATGAAGGCTGAGGAACAGAGCAGATTTTTTGATGAACTGAAAGAATGATGAAAAGTTTGAGATTGTTTTTAAATATACCTTGAGTATTTGTCTGGTTTTGTCTGGTGCATCATAAATGCAGGCCACTTGTCTACATGTTCCACAGCATTCTTCTTCTTTTTTCACATAATTAAACCCCTTGGAGAGCAAATACAAACAAATTTACTTGGGCTGTACAAACTTTCTTGAATAGTTGGAAAAATGTGCAAAAAATTGAAGCTAGAGATTCTACTTACAGGCCCACAATCAAATGAACTCAAGTAAGGACATTCTGTTTTGGTCTTCTCTGTCACAAACAAGCCATCAAGTTTTTGACAGGTAACAGTTTCACATTTGGAAGAGTCGACTTCTCCATCCTAACAAAAGACAGACTTCATCAGGACTGAAAAATGAAGCAAGGTTTTTGTCTGGAGAACTGAAAGTTTAAGAATGTTTACAGAGTACCTTAAGAACATGTCTGGTTTTGTTTGGTGCGTCATAAATACAGGCATATTGTTCACATGTTCCACAGCACTCTCCATCTTTTTTCACATATATAAACCCCTTGGAGTTAAAAAACAACAACAAGTTAATACAGTAGTTTTAATAATCCAGTGGCACTGCATTGGGTCTGTGCAAACTTTCATAATAGATGTGCACAACTTTCAAATAAGCAACAACCAAAATACATCCAAAACAAGTGTTTGATACAGTATGTGCAGCTGAGTTTAAAAATCGTACTTACAGGACCACAGTCCTTTGAATTCAAGTAAGGACATTCAGTGTTGATTTTCTGAACCACAAACGAGCCATTCATTTGATGGCAGCTAACAGTTTCACAGTCGTACTTGAACTCCTTTCCACTCTGCAAAGAGACAGACTGCATGAAGATTGAGGAACAGAGCAGATTCTTTGTCTGATGAACTGAAAAGATGTACCTTGACAACATGGCTGGTGTTGTCTGGTGCATCATAAATGCAGGTTCCTTGTGTACACGATCCACTTGGGCACAAGCCAATGGTACAGTCTACAACGTTGAGAAGGGATTTAAAAAACAGCACTGCAATCTTGAAGGAAAACCTATCAAAAATAGAAACTAACTAATCTTACGGCAAACTTGTTTGGTGCAGCATGGGTTTGAGGGATCAGTGATATTAACCAACACAGAGCCAGGCTCACTGCAGCTCTCAGGCTTCACATCAGGACACTTCTTGGGCTTACAGGTCACCAACTGGCTTGCCTTATCACAGACGCAGTCCTCACATTTGAATGTAAAATGCTCACCATACTGCACCAGAAAGAAACCAAAAAATGTATAAGAGCCATGGATGTATAGTTTAATGTATAGTTTCAACCTCACCGTACCTCATGGGGTGTCCCAGATGAGTCCAAACATCCTACAAGAAAAGACCATAATCAGAAACTTTTTAAAATGCTAAAAACTTTTTAGCATTTCTGTGCATCTTTACAGTATATTTCTTTCTCTGGGCCTTGATAAGCACCACAGTTGTACTTAAAGGGAAAGTACAGGCAAAAATGTCATGTCGTTCCAAACCAAAATTTTTGATGAAATCCTAGAGCTTTCTGATTCTGTATAGACAGCAATGCAACTAAAATGTTTCCAGGCCCAGAAATGTAGTAAGGACATCGTTAAAACAGTCCATGCGACTGACATCAGCGGTTGAACCGTAATTTTACGAAGCTACGAGAACACTTTTTGTACACAAGTAAACAAAAATAATGACTTAATTTAACAATTCTTCTCCTCCAGGTCACATTTTCCACCATTATGGAGAGCATGCATGTGGTTTGGAGGAGAATAATTGTTAAATAAAGTCATTATTTTTGTATTCTTTTTAATTTTGTAAAGAGTATTCTCGTAGCTTGGAATATTACTCGCATGTACTGTTTTACCGATGTCCTATGTTTCTGGGTCTAGGAAGACTGTCTATGCAGGGTCAAAGAGCTCATGGATTTCATCAAAAACATCTTAATTTGTGTTTCGAGGATGAACAAAGGTCTAACGGGTTTGTAATGCCATGAGGGTGAGTAATTAATGACAAAATTTTTATTTTTGGCTGAACTATCCCTTTAAAATCCTCCAAGTCACAGAACAATGAGACCACAAATCCAAGAGTCTTTGAGGCCTAGATCTGAATCAAGATCTGTCAATTTTGCTAAACTGAAATATATATAAAAAAAGCTTTATTAATCACAGCATGTCAGACAATCATATTTTTGATGCTTCCGATTAGTGTTTTATGCCAGACATGTTCAGTGACTTCCACAGAACAGCAAAGATATTGTACCAACTATTGGGTAGGTAATTACTACCTTTTGTATGCTGGAAATACACTTTTGTAACCATTGTCTGAGATGGAGACCTGTCTGTGTGTATGTTTGTCTAGCTATCTATCTAGTTAGCTAGCTGAAAAGATACAGTATTAAGACATAATTTAAGACTCTAATAGACAAACACTGTAATGTCCTCTTACCACATTTTGGCAGACATAATCCTGAATCTTGGTTGAAAAGTGTTGTGTTCTCAGGGCAAAAGCAGCCTTCTGTGAGCACTGTATTGGTGCTTTGTGTAGGCCTGGAATGCAAAGATTATTTAACATTTTTACAGTTTATTAGACATTCTAGGCTTCTTTGTCATCATTTAGTCACCCGCATGCCGTTCTAAACCTGTATGAGGTTCTTTCTTATGTTGAACATAAAAGAAGATATTTTGAAGAACGCTGGTAATCAAACAGTTGATGGTCCCTAGTGAATTCCATAGTTTTTTTTTTTCCTCCAAACTATGGAAGTCAGTGGGCACCAACAACTAATTATCTAACTAAATATCTCCTTTTGTGTTCAACAGAAGAGGAAAATGTATACAGGTTTGGAACGACATGATGACAAAATTTTCCAAAGTCCCCGTTATTAATTTTTTGCCATGTTAATCATAAGTAAACAACAAGTAGTAGTAATGTGACTCTAGCATTTACTTTTATTTCACAAGACATTGTGCAAAACCCATGTACATATCTGTCACCTAATCAGAACTGAAATTGATCCTGTTTCAATAGGCTAAAATATTTCAGAATAACAGGAAAAAGGGACATACCCATTTCTACACGTTGGTGGTTCGGACGGACCACAAGGCAAAAAGATTTGATCTCCTAGACATTTAACGTCTGTGAAAGAAATGAAAATAACCTTTTAATTAAAATCTCTATACCTCCTACAGAATATTTTTTTGCTTTATTACGATCAGACGGGCAGATCATTGCTGACAGGAAGCGAAGTGGGAGAGAAAATAGAGTGTATGGTCGGGGAAGGTCCTCGAGCCGGGATTCGAACTCGGGACGCCCGTAGCGTAACAATTTCCTTGAAACAAGGAAAATTAGTGTTCTATCAAAACAAATTTGATTTGCAAATGTTCCTCTATATCCACCATATTCTTCAATGCAGAAGTAAGCCAAGTTTTTATTATGCTGCTTGAGGTATGTATTGCGGCTGTTCAGAATTCAAATATCCGGGGAGTGTTAGTTTCTTGAAAATGAATAAAAGTTGTCCTAGTGTTAATTTCAACTGGAAACACCAGTGATACATACATATAGGCAAGTTTTTTTCAGTTTTGCAGAAATGTATATAGAGGTACGTATTTGAAGAAATGAATATATTTATACAGTTTAAAGTAAATCAGTTTATTATATCAGTGAACTTACTGCAATGTTTAGTATAGTTCCTCCAGTGTATGCAGACCCCAGCCTTCGAGCAAGCACTTGCATAGCTCTGCAGACTGGCACATGCCATGGTGGGGGTGTTCTCATTACAACTATCCAGCTGACAGGCTAAAAGGTAGTTTTTAGGAGATACGCGGGAATGGCATGCTTCGAAAAGCCTGAGGAAGTTCAGAATGAAGAATAGATGATTTAAAGGACAAATATTGCTTTCTTTAATTACACCTTACAGAATATACTCACTTGCTCTCAAGCAGGTTGCATTCAAATTGGGCTAGGCATGGTGTCTTTGGTTTATCCTGGCCTGGAGGTATTGAAGGTGGTTGGCAATTTTTACTATTCACCCCAATGGCTGGCCAGTGATCCGCCATCACTGAACAGTCATTGACCAAGATCCCTCGAGGGATCATACAGTCATCAGCCTGGTTGTTGTTGCATGTTCCTTAGTGAGAATTTTTTTCGATTAAGACGAATAATGCACAAAAACAAACCCCTTCATACAATAATGTGGTGACTTACCACAGTGACCTTGTGTGTTGTCTCCAAAATGCTGGAATGGCAGATTGATGCTAAAGCCAAGGGCTCTGAATGTTATATCAACATTCAGCTCTGGAATACTCAGGAACAAGTCTAGTCCTGAGCTTATAACTCTCACACCATTATGAGCATATGGCAGTGTTAGCTTAACATTGTCCTTCAGAGCCTTAGAGAAAAACAGGCAAACACAAAGAAAACCAATATGTTTGCAATACAGTGCAGACCAAACACATACTATAAGTCTTTTTGCAATCTTACTGTAGGTCTCACCTCTAGATCTGCACCTTCAATATGACTCCCAAGTGTGATGATTTGATCATTGTAAGACACAGTAATGGATCTGGGACAAGATGCGTGTTTACCAGTGTCACATTTGACTTTGTCAATGTAGATCTTCAAATGGTATCGAGGTCTAATTTCCTCCATTAATATATAAGTGCAGTTTCCTTGATAACTGTAGAAGAGTCCATCAAATGTGATGTAATGTGAGTTACCCCAGCCTTGACAAAAGCCTACGATTAGGAGAGGGTGAACAATAAAAAGGGAGCAGACCGTTTGGTGGAGTGGTGGATAGTGTAATCTTTGTTGGCATAAATGGCATCCTCTTCACCTTATACACTGTTTACTTAAAGAACGTAAAATGCTACATGCACATTAAGCCAGGAAAGAGGAGGATATTATAAATTTCAATGACTCATAATGACAAACCCCAACTTGAGAATGAACAGTTACTTACAATCACATGCGTACTGCTGGCAGCACTGGTGCTTGTCATAGACCAGCACTTTTGGCTGATAATTTTGACAGGTGACGTTTTGAAGCGGAGGACATTGCAATGGGACAACCTCCAAGACGTCTCCCTTTATGCACTTTGCCATAGCGCAGTTAGATATGCTGAAGGTCTGGTTAGTCTGGAAGCATTGCAGAAAGTATGTAAAAATTGGCATTATAAACATTTATAAAAAGTGTATTCCTGTAAAAGCAAAACAATTTTTACACTGAAAAGAAAAACACTAAAAATGTGCTTTATGTGGTAACTGTGGTAACAAACTGATTTTATTCAAATAAAAATGTTATTTAACATTACTGAAACTTAATATTAAGTTATACCAGCAAAACTAAATTTAAGGGTAAGTTCACGTAGAAATAGTTCTCTAACATAACGATTGTACTATGAAATAACAACATGAATTTGTAATCAAAAGCAGATTGTTAAATGTATATTTTACAGTTTTGTTCCATTTAGGACAGTCTGGAGCAGGGGTAGGTGGTGAAGGTGGACATGGCTCAGTGCTGTTCAGAATTGCACAGGTTATGGAGCAGGTCATGGTCAGACAAATCCCTGAGCCAATATGCTTCTTATCCAATATTGGCTCTCCTATAAAAAAGGAAAGTAATCAAAACACCTCTACAGCATCATAGCTGGAGTATTTCAGGCAAATGTAGAAAATATTCATAGTTTGATCATGTACAATTACTAACCAGGGTTATACTTTCTTCCTGCAACTTCACAACATACTTCAATTTGTGGATTTTTCAAAGGGGGAGTTGTGATTTGTCCATGGATGATAATTAATGGTGTGTTAGGAGAGGAGGTTGTATTTGATTTTGTTGTAGATAGTATTCCTGGTGATGGAGGTGGCATAGGTGTAGTTGTGAATGTTGAAGTAGGTGTTGTGCCAGTAATTGTACTAGTTGTAGATGACATTTCTGGTGAGGTAGATGGTGTAGGAGCAGTAGTGGTAGTGGAAGTGGTTGTAAATGTTGAAGGCGTTGTTTCAGTAATTGTACTAGTTGTAGATGGTATTTCTGTTGAATTAGATGGTGTAAAAGTAGTTGGAGTAATGGTGGTTGTAAATGTTGAAGGTGTTGTGCCAGTACTTGTACTAGGTGTAGATTGTATTTCTGCTGATACAGGTGACATAGGAGTAGTTGTAAATGTTGAAGGTGTTGTTTCAGTAATTTTACTAGTTGCAGATGGTATTTCTGTTGAATTAGATGGTGTAAAAGTAGTTGGAATAATCGTGGTTGTAAATGTTGAAGGTGTTGTGCCAGTACTTGTACTAGGTGTAGATCGTATTTCTGCTGATACAGGTGACATAGGAGTAGTTGTAAATATTGAAGGTGTTGTGCCAGTACTTGTACTAGGTGTAGATGGTATTTCTGCTGATACAGGTGACATAGGAGTAGTCGTGAATGTTGAAGGTGTTGTTTCAGTAATTTTACTAGTTGCAGATGGTATTTCTGTTGAATTAGATGGTGTAAAAGTAGTTGGAATAATCGTGGTTGTAAATGTTGAAGGTGTTGTGCCAGTACTTGTACTAGGTGTAGATGGTATTTCTGCTGATACAGGTGACATAGGAGTAGTTGTAAATATTGAAGGTGTTGTGCCAGTACTTGTACTAGGTGTAGATGGTATTTCTGCTGATACAGGTGACATAGGAGTAGTTGTAAATGTTGAAGGTGTTGTTTCAGTAATTTTACTAGTTGCAGATGGTATTTCTGTTGAATTAGATGGTGTAAAAGTAGTTGGAATAATCGTGGTTGTAAATGTTGAAGGTGTTGTGCCAGTACTTGTACTAGGTGTAGATGGTATTTCTGCTGATACAGGTGACATAGGAGTAGTCGTGAATGTTGAAGGTGTTGTTTCAGTAATTGTTCTAGTTGTAGATGGTATTTCTGTTGAATTAGATGGTGTAAAAGTAGTTGGAATAATCGTGGTTGTAAATGTTGAAGGTATTGTGCCAGTACTTGTACTAGGTGTAGATGGTATTTCTGCTGATACAGGTGACATAGGAGTAGTTGTAAATGTTGAAGGTGTTGTTTCAGTAATTTTACTAGTTGCAGATGGTATTTCTGTTGAATTAGATGGTGTAAAAGTAGTTGGAATAATCGTGGTTGTAAATGTTGAAGGTATTGTGCCAGTACTTGTACTAGGTGTAGATTGTATTTCTGCTGATACAGGTGACATAGGAGTAGTTGTAAATGTTGAAGGTGTTGTTTCAGTAATTTTACTAGTTGCAGAAGGTATTTCTGTTGAATTAGATGGTGTAAAAGTAGTTGGAATAATCGTGGTTGTAAATGTTGAAGGTGTTGTGCCAGTACTTGTACTAGGTGTAGATGGTATTTCTGCTGATACAGGTGACATAGGAGTAGTTGTAAATATTGAAGGTGTTGTGCCAGTACTTGTACTAGGTGTAGATGGTATTTCTGCTGATACAGGTGACATAGGAGTAGTCGTGAATGTTGAAGGTGTTGTTTCAGTAATTGTTCTAGTTGTAGATGGTATTTCTGTTGAATTAGATGGTGTAAAAGTAGTTGGAATAATCGTGGTTGTAAATGTTGAAGGTATTGTGCCAGTACTTGTACTAGGTGTAGATGGTATTTCTGCTGATACAGGTGACATAGGAGTAGTTGTAAATGTTGAAGGTGTTGTTTCAGTAATTGTTCTAGTTGTAGATGGTATTTCTGTTGAATTAGATGGTGTAAAAGTAGTTGGAGTAATCGTGGTTGTAAATGTTGAAGGTATTGTGCCAGTACTTGTACTAGGTGTAGATTGTATTTCTGCTGATACAGGTGACATAGGAGTAGTTGTAAATGTTGAAGGTGTTGTTTCAGTAATTTTACTAGTTGCAGATGGTATTTCTGTTGAATTAGATGGTGTAAAAGTAGTTGGAATAATCGTGGTTGTAAATGTTGAAGGTATTGTGCCAGTACTTGTACTAGGTGTAGATCGTATTTCTGCTGATACAGGTGACATAGGAGTAGTCGTCAATGTTGAAGGTGTTGTTTCAGTAATTGTTCTAGTTGTAGATGGCATTTCTGTTGAATTAGATGGTGTAAAAGTAGTTGGAGTAATGGTGGTTGTAAATGTTGAAGGTGTTGTGCCAGTACTTGTACTAGGTGTAGATGGTATTTCTGCTGATACAGGTGACATAGGAGTAGTAGTGAATGTTGAAGGTGTTGTTTCAGTAATTTTACTAGTTGTAGATGGTATTTCTGTTGAATTAGATGGTTTAAAAGTAGTTGGAGTAATGGTGGTTGTAAATGTTGAAGGTATTGTGCCAGTACTTGTACTAGGTGTAGATGGTATTTCTGCTGATACAGGTGACATAGGAGTAGTCGTCAATGTTGAAGGTGTTGTGCCAGTACTTGTACTAGGTGTAGATGGTATTTCTGCTGATACAGGTGACATAGGAGTAGTAGTGAATGTTGAAGGTGTTGTTTCAGTAATTGTTCTAGTTGTAGATGGTATTTCTGTTGAATTAGATGGTGTAAAAGTAGTTGGAGTAATCGTGGTTGTTAATGTTGAAGGTATTGTGCCAGTACTTGTACTAGGTGTAGATGGTATTTCTGCTGATACAGGTGACATAGGAGTAGTCGTGAATGTTGAAGGTGTTGTTTCAGTAATTTTACTAGTTGTAGATGGTATTTCTGTTGAATTAGATGGTGTAAAAGTAGTTGGAGTATTGGTGGTTGTGAATGTTGAAGGTGTTGTGCCAGTACTTGTACTAGGTGTAGATGGTATTTCTGCCGATACAGGTGACATAGGAGTAGTCGTGAATGTTGAAGGTGTTGTTTCAGTAATTTTACTAGTTGTAGATGGTATTTCTGTTGAATTAGATGGTGTAAAAGTAGTTGGAGTAATCGTGGTTGTTAATGTTGAAGGTATTGTGCCAGTACTTGTACTAGGTGTAGATGGTATTTCTGCTGATACAGGTGAGATAGGAGTAGTCGTCAATGTTGAAGGTGTTGTTTCAGTAATTGTTCTAGCTGTAGAGGGTATTTCTGTTGAATTAGATGGTGTAAAAGTAGTTGGAGTAATGGTGGTTGTGAATGTTGAAGGTGTTGTGCCAGTACTTGTACTAGGTGTAGATGGTATTTCTGCTGATACAGGTGACATAGGAGTAGTCGTGAATGTTGAAGGTGTTGTTTCAGTAATTGTTCTAGCTGTAGATGGTATTTCTGTTGAATTAGATGGTGTAAAAGTAGTTGGAGTATTGGTGGTTGTGAATGTTGAAGGTGTTGTGCCAGTACTTGTACTAGGTGTAGATGGTATTTCTGCTGATACAGGTGACATAGGAGTAGTCGTGAATGTTGAAGGTGTTGTTTCAGTAATTTTACTAGTTGTAGATGGTATTTCTGTTGAATTAGATGGTGTAAAAGTAGTTGGAGTAATCGTGGTTGTTAATGTTGAAGGTATTGTGCCAGTACTTGTACTAGGTGTAGATGGTATTTCTGCTGATACAGGTGACATAGGAGTAGTCGTGAATGTTGAAGGTGTTGTTTCAGTAATTGTTCTAGTTGTAGATGGTATTTCTGTTGAATTAGATGGTGTAAAAGTAGTTGGAGTAATCGTGGTTGTTAATGTTGAAGGTATTGTGCCAGTACTTGTACTAGGTGTAGATGGTATTTCTGCTGATACAGGTGAGATAGGAGTAGTCGTCAATGTTGAAGGTGTTGTTTCAGTAATTGTTCTAGCTGTAGAGGGTATTTCTGTTGAATTAGATGGTGTAAAAGTAGTTGGAGTAATGGTGGTTGTAAATGTTGAAGGTGTTGTGCCAGTACTTGTACTAGGTGTAGATGGTATTTCTGCTGATACAGGTGACATAGGAGTAGTCGTGAATGTTGAAGGTGTTGTTTCAGTAATTTTACTAGTTGTAGATGGTATTTCTGTTGAATTAGATGGTGTAAAAGTAGTTGGAGTAATCGTGGTTGTTAATGTTGAAGGTATTGTGCCAGTACTTGTACTAGGTGTAGATGGTATTTCTGCTGATACAGGTGACATAGGAGTAGTCGTGAATGTTGAAGGTGTTGTTTCAGTAATTGTTCTAGTTGTAGATGGTATTTCTGTTGAATTAGATGGTGTAAAAGTAGTTGGAGTAATCGTGGTTGTTAATGTTGAAGGTATTGTGCCAGTACTTGTACTAGGTGTAGATGGTATTTCTGCTGATACAGGTGAGATAGGAGTAGTCGTCAATGTTGAAGGTGTTGTTTCAGTAATTGTTCTAGCTGTAGAGGGTATTTCTGTTGAATTAGATGGTGTAAAAGTAGTTGGAGTAATGGTGGTTGTAAATGTTGAAGGTGTTGTGCCAGTACTTGTACTAGGTGTAGATGGTATTTCTGTTGATACAGGTGACATAGGAGTAGTTGTGAATGTTGAAGGTGTTGTTTCAGTAATTTTGCTAGTTGTAGATGGTATTTCTGTTGAATTAGATGGTGTAAAAATAGTTGGAGTAATGGTGGTTGTAAATGTTGAAGGTGTTGTGCCAGTACTTGTACTAGATGTAGATGGTATTTCTGTTGATACAGGTGACATAGGAGTAGTTGTAAATATTGAAGGTGTTGTGCCAGTACTTGTACTAGGTGTAGATGGTATGTCTGCTGATACAGGTGACATAGGAGTAGTCGTGAATGTTGAAGGTGTTGTTTCAGTAATTGTTCTAGTTGTAGATGGTATTTCTGTTGAATTAGATGGTGTAAAAATAGTTGGAGTAATGGTGGTTGTAAATGTTGAAGGTGTTGTGTCAGTACTTGTACTAGGTGTAGATGGTATTTCTGCTGATACAGGTGACATAGGAGTAGTTGTGAATGTTGAAGGTGTTGTTTCAGTAATTTTGCTAGTTGTAGATGGTATTTCTGTTGAATTAGATGGTGTAAAAATAGTTAGAGTAATGGTGGTTGTAAATGTTGAAGGTGTTGTGCCAGTACTTGTACTAGGTGTAGATGGTATTTCTGTTGATACAGGTGACATAGGAGTAGTTGTAAATATTGAAGGTGTTGTGCCAGTACTTGTACTAGGTGTAGATGGTATGTCTGCTGATACAGGTGACATAGGAGTAGTCGTGAATGTTGAAGGTGTTGTTTCAGTAATTTTACTAGTTGTAGATGGTATTTCTGTTGAATTAGATGGTGTAAAAGTAGTTGGAGTAATGGTGGTTGTAAATGTTGAAGGTGTTGTGCCAGTACTTGTACTAGGTGTAGATGGTATTTCTGCTGATACAGATGACAAAGGAGTAGTCGTGAATGTTGAAGGTGTTGTTTCACTAATTGTTCTAGTTGTAGATGGTATTTCTGTTGAATTAGATGGTGTAAAAGTAGTTGGAGTAATGGTGGTTGTAAATGTTGAAGGTGTTGTGCCAGTACTTGTACTAGGTGTAGATGGTATTTCTGCTGATACAGATGACAAAGGAGTAGTCGTGAATGTTGAAGGTGTTGTTTCACTAATTGTTCTAGTTGTAGATAGTATTTCTGTTGAATTAGATGGTGTAAAAGTAGTTGGAGTAATCGTGGTTGTAAATGTTGAAGGTATTGTGCCAGTACTTGTACTAGGTGTAGATCGTATTTCTGCTGATACAGGTGACATAGGAGTAGTTGTAAATATTGAAGGTGTTGTGCCAGTACTTGTACTAGGTGTAGATGGTATTTCTGCGGATACAGGTGACATAGGAGTAGTCGTGAATGTTGAAGGTGTTGTTTCAGTAATTTTACTAGTTGTAGATGGTATTTCTGTTGAGTTAGATAGTGTAAAAGTACTTGGAGTAATTGTGGTTGTTAATGTTGAAGGTATTGTGCCAGTACTTGTACTAGGTGTAGATGGTATTTCTGCTGATACAGGTGACATAGGAGTAGTCGTGAATGTTGAAGGTGTTGTTTCAGTAATTGTTCTAGTTGTAGATGGTATTTCTGTTGAATTAGATGGTGTAAAAGTAGTTGGAGTAATGGTGGTTGTAAATGTTGAAGGTGTTGTGCCAGTACTTGCACTAGGTGTAGATCGTATTTCTGCTGATACAGGTGACATAGGAGTAGTTGTAAATATTGAAGGTGTTGTGCCAGTACTTGTACTAGGTGTAGATGGTATTTCTGCTGATACAGGTGACATAGGAGTAGTCGTCAATGTTGTAGGTGTTGTTTCAGTAATTGTACTGAAACAATTGTACTCCTTCACACAGACCTGATTTTGCTCATCAAAAATTGGTTTGTCCTTTGGACATTTTGGATAACATCCTGCACACACACACACACACACACACACACACACACACACACACACACACACACACACAATAAATTTGTAGGTTTATGAACATTTCTAAGTGGCCCAGTAACTATGCCACCTAAATTTAGCAATCATTAAAGAATGTTAACACATACATACATATAAGTCCAAGAAACATCCAGTGTGTACTATGGATACTCACCTTCCAGGTTGGGTAAATTGTTATTGCAGATACCAAGAGGGTTGCGACAGGTTTTGTAGCAAGGTATACCACAAGGATTGTAATGCCATGTGCATCCTTCAGGTTTATTGTAGTAGTCACAGTACACAGCTAATAGGAGAATATGGACATTAGTAAATTAAATTACAAAAGAGGCTGAATGCACAAAAATTCACATTTGGATATTAGTGCACAAGAATTAAAGATGCTTACGACAGATCTCAGGTGTTCTCCAGTCCACACAAACACCTGATCTATTGCAGGCTTGGGCATAAGCTGCAACAGCTGTACAGAAGCACTCACAGTCTCCACCTATGTCACATGCACATGAGTCCCTCACACAGTTTTCATAATATGGGTTTGGGTCCACCTGTGGGAACATGCATTTACATCCTGTATGCTGAATTCCTGTATGGTGTATTTATGACGTGTCTTCAATCGGCCATATTGGTGGCACTGAATGTAAATAATAACTTTAGTTTGTCAAAATATTGCACCCTTTCCTGCTTACTAAGTCATCTACATGATTTAGCAGCTTCCACACATTTTTTTTCTGTGGTTTAAACAACATAAATTAGCATAACAACATATTCAGTAGTACATTGACCATGCAATCTATGCTGCTGTTTACATCCGAGTATCGCCAGTTTGGCAGCGCATCCGGGTAACTTCATTATTGATTTAAAATGCTTTCAAACTGTACCTTGTTATGGCAATGTTTGAATGCAGCTTCGCTGTCTTTTATGATGCTACATTGTAGTTTTGCCCATGGCTCTCGTTTAGGGTTCTTAGAGCATGGGTCAAAGTCTGGTGCAGCAGCAGGGCAGGTGCCTAACACTTTCCAGCTGTCGGCAAATTCCATTATATCTGTGGTTTGCAAACTGCCTTGAGTAGTGAAGTCATCTTTTCCATTCCCATTGAAATTTCCACATAGTCCACAAACGTTTCCCTGTGAAAATATAAAGATGACATATCTTTTGAGTACAGTCACCAACATTAATATCTTCTTTATTTATACTGATTACTGTACTTGTCAAAAGTTTAGAAACATTAAGATTTTTAGTTGTCAGTAAAATCAGTAATATTGTGAAATATTATTACAGTTTGAAATAACTACTTTTTATTTAAATAAATTTTAAAATGTATTTTATTCCTGCTGAATTTTCACCATCATTGCTCCAGCTGACAGTGTCACACGATCCTTTAGAAATCATTCTTATATGCTAATTTGCTGCTCAAATATGATTTGTGCTCACTTATTAATATTTTTTCTTATTAATGTCAATGTTAAAACAGTTAATTAATGCTTAATATCTTGTAGAAACATTTTATTTTGTATTCTTGTTGAATAGAAAATTAAAAAGAACAGCATTTGTTTGAAATAAAATCTGCTGAAGACACTAAAGACTGAAGTAGTGTTTAGATACTCAACTTTGCATCACAAAAATTGCATTTTAAAATATATTACAGTAGAAAACGTTATTTTAAATTGAAATACTATTTCACAATATTAGTGTTTCACTGTATTTTAAACACAAAAATGTTAAGGAAAAGAGACTTTTTAAAAACATTAAACAATTTACTGATTTACTGATATGATATGCAAGTGTGGAATGAATTCTAGATTATGCCTTAATTCAACTTACCATGTGTTGAGGTTGCAGAATGATGCGGACGGTTGTTTTGCGGTCCCACAAAACTGTCAGTCCAATCTCTGAGTCAATGACAAGGTACATCCCAATGTTTGTCTTGTTGTAATTGATCTGTGGGCCACTTTCAATATCAAAGGCTGTTACATTCCCACGATAAAGCTCTAGCTTAGTTCTCTGTAAGAGTATGTAAGAGAAATAAAAAAAAATCAGAATGAATTTATGATAATGTGCGGAAAGATGCTAAAACATCCCTTATTTCAATAGTGAATGCAAGAATATAGGTTTGTCCATTTAGAGATCATATAGAGACCCAATCTTACCCCCAAAATGATGATAACAGCCTTTGCGCATGTAGTCCCTGTTGTTCCACAAGGAATATTTTCAGTGATTACATGAAAAATTCCAGTCTTATTTCCACATTTGTCCTTAATAAAAAATAAATAAAAGGACGTTACATAACAAACAACAATACAAAAAGACCCTCAACTGGTACCTCCGGAATAAAGTGGTTTAATCAATATGTATACACTAAATTCTGAAGTGTCACTAATGATAGCAAAACATGTGTCAGTCACAGTAAAAATGATAAAGACAGACTATAAAGGGACTTGTCTGGTGGTACCTGAGCAGCTATATAACTGCACTCTCCCCTAAAGCCGAATCTCTGCTGGTCAAAAGTTTTATAATGTCCACTTCCGTATATTGTGCAGATCCCTGGACAAATATTTTCTGTGCATGTCCATATTCCCTGTTGACAAGTGCTGTAACAAAGTAATGCAGAGAGTGAACATGGAGATACTGTTTGAGGAATGGCCAGGCACTAGGAGGGGAATGTATGCGGCCTGATTCTAAAAAGGGAAAAAAAACTACATGCTACCAAAGGGGTGGGGCATTATCCAGGTGTAGATTCAGTGTGGGTCTAGTATTATGCCCTAGTACTCAATATAAATTTACAAAAAGTGCTTATTAGCCATGGAAAAGCTTGTAGCTTACATACCAGCTATTGCAGTCTACGGCGATCTCAGTCCCTGGTGCATACAACTCCCCATCGTGAGGACAAGGACAGTCATAAGGTTTAACACAGTTTCCTCTACCATCATCCAGTAAATTCGCAGGACATTGGCAGCCAGATTCACAGTGCTGCGAGAACTGTGAGTATGGGTGGAAGAGGAAGATCAGAGACAGCAGAGTAGAAGAGAGAATAAAGAGAAAAATAGAGTTACTAACAGATCTTGGGGAGAAAATAGTGCACCACTAAGGTTAACTAGCACTTTCTACAAATGTTATACAATCATGTAATATGAGGTTTTACCTTTTTGAGTTGCAAAAAATATTTGAGACATGTCAAAGTTTAAAACCCTGTGATTTTTTTTTTTTTATTCTAAAAACAGGCTTGTTTTGGATATCTCTAATGAAATGTTTTCTGTATGTTCTATACAATTGTGACCCTGTACCACAAAACCAGTCATTAAAAAATTGAGAATTATACATAATCTCAAAGCTGAATAAATAAGCTTTCCACTGATGTATGGTTAGGTTAGGACAATATTTGGCAGAGATACAACTATTTGAAAATTTGGATTCTGAGGGTGCAAAAAAAAAAAAAAAAAAAAAAAAAAAAAAAAAAAAATCGACATATCGAGAAAATCGCCTTTAAAGTTGTTCAAATGAAGTTCTTAGTAATGCATATTACGAATTAAAAATTAAGATTTTATATATGTATGGTACGAAATTTACAAAATATCTTCATGGAACATAATCTTTACTTAATATTCTAATGATTGTTGGCATAAAAGGAAAAAAAAATCATTTTGACAATGATTTTTTCATACAGTCTATTTTTGGTTATTGCTACAAATATACCAGTGCTACGTAAGGCTGGTTTTGTGTTTAGAAAGAACATATTCATCATATCATGTAAATCATATAAATCATATTGTGATATCTTTAATACTTCTTGAGTTGTAGCCATGCATTGCAAACTTTAGAAAAGGAATATTTATGGCACATTTATGGTATGTTCAATGCAGTTCTTTTGACAGAAGGAAAAGAGATACATCTTTAATTTAACCATTATTTGTTCTACAGACATTCCTCTTTAAATGAAAAAAGTTTAATATTTGTGCAGAGTGACCCACATTTGGTTTCTGACCACTGAAAATGTCTACATTTTAACAATTTACTCCTGAAGCCATATTAAGATTCCAGTATTTCTGGAACTGAACCACGTAGGGTCTTAAAAATTAATATGCGAAAACAAAATTTTGTTAAGACCCAATATCTAAAATGTCATTAAGATATCTTTAATACTTTTTGAGTTACAGGCATGCAAACTTTGGAGAAAAAATGTGAAAAGTGACACATGATCCAACAAAGACAGCTAAAGTTAACAGATTTTACTAATAGACTATGCTGCTATCTTTCTGGAGTCATTTTTACCCCCTGTAATCTGGCTCTGAATCTTGAAAATTGCCATTTTTAACTCATATAGTTATTTCTCAGTAAATATTCATCCATGGCACTTCATATTTTGGCTTTAATCAGTATACATGTCTATCTTTCGACAGAAAAACAATATTCAAAAAATCCAAAATTTGAGCTGGAGAATTTTTTGAAATGTAGCTAATTTGACATGGAATGACCCTTTTAAACATTATCACTGCCAGGTGAAAAGCAGTTCCACTATTTAAGTCATTGGCAGATTTCAAAGATAGATTACAAAAAGGGAGACTGTAAACTGAACTTACACAATCAACATCCTTTTGCATACAAGTCTGTGCACACAACAGTCCGTGTTCATCTGGACGTGCTGTACTGCAGTTGAAGAAAACCTTTGGAGGAAGACACTCTGTAAAAGATACCAGACACTGAAAATGTCTTACAGGACAGAGTTTTATATTTATAACCATATTTGGAGGTACTGGAATTTAGTTCTATGGTCAGTCAGTTAGTTTTACCGTGCAAACGTGATGTGTAACTAATACAACTTAATACAAGTTAAGCTCAAATAGCATTTTGATTACCACACATTCCTTTAAGCTTTGTAAAGTTGTAGTTGTAAAATAGAGGTATCCAAAAGTATTTTTCCTTACCCACAACTGAGGGTTTCCAGGACAGACAGTGGAATGTTCCATTCACGCAAACACTGGGGAGAAAACGTATGTATGTGACTGTGTATTTTAACACTTTATAATCTTTACAACTACAGCATAAAACTAGAATCATCCACATACCAGTGTTCGTCCTTAATGTCGACAGATGTGCCAGGTTGGACTGTCACTCCGTTGTTGTAGCATGGACATTTTTCTATAGGTACACACAGTCCATTCTCATCCTGGTAGAGTCCACCTGGACATGCGCATCCGTCAATGGGCACAAAGTCATCTCTGCAGCTTTGGCGCTCAGAGGCCAGAGACAGACAGGTACGCTGGCAGCTCTGGAGCTGATACGAGTAACTCTGTGAGGCAGGGCAATTCTCTGTATATTTCTCTGTGGGGATCAGTTTAAAAGGGATTGTGTCTGAAAGATGCATGTTGCACTCTACAAAACCAAATATTCAAATATTTGAATATTCTTTCAAATATTTATTTTCTTAATTTAACTTTTGACATGGACTACACATAGAGGATAGTCACTGGACCTCTTTTTTGGGTAATTCCTATAGATGCTTTCATATAATATCAGTTGTTACAAAACACAGTTGTTAGTTTTTGCTTCAGTCTCACTTGCCCCAGTTATATTTTAAATATAGGCTAATTGTTTGGTGCTCTGTGTGTTTTCTGGGGACTAAAAGAAAATTCTGATTTATGAGGGAGGTTTTGCATTAGTTATGGCTAAATCCAAAAAATTCTGTTAGCTTAGATAGCACATCAACAGTTGAGGTTGAAAGTTTACATACACTTTGCAGAACACGCAAAATGCCAATTATTTTATGAAAATAAGAGGGATCATACAAAATACATGTTATTTTTTATGTCGTACTGACCTCAATTAGATATTTCACATAAAAGACACTTACATATAGACCACAAGAGAAAATAATAGTTGATATTCTAAAAAAATATCTCGTTCAAAAGTTTACATACACTTGATTTTTAATACTTTGTTGTCACCGGAATGATCCACAGCTGTTTTTTTTTTCTTTGGTGTTCAGCATTTTCGTGTATTTGAACCCTTTCCAACAATGACTGAATGAATTTAAGATCCATCTTTTCACACTGAGCACAACTGATGGACTCGTATGCAACTATTACAGAAGGTTCAAATGCTCACTGATGCTTCAGAAGAAAACACAAGGTGTACACTGTAAAAAATGCTTTTCTTACTTGTCTTGTTTCCAGCCAAAATATCTCAAAGTTCCTAAATCAAGAAAAAGATTTTCTAGACAAGCAAAAATTATTGTCTTGTTTTCAGAAAAAATAAGTCATAATTAAGTGTGTTTTTGCTTAAGACAAGCAAAATAATCTGCCAGTGGGGTAAGTAAAATAATCTTATTTCAAGATGAAAACTAGATTATTTTGCTTACCCCATTGGCAGATTATTTTTCTTGTTTCAAGAAAAAAACTTCATTTTAACTTAATTTTTCTGAAAATAAGATAATAATTTTTACTTGTCTAGAAAATCCTTTTTGATTTAAGAAATTTTAGATAAAAAAAAATGAAGAAAAGCATTTTTAGCAAGATTAGGGTAAATTTAACTTATTTTGTTATCTGGGAAACATATCTCCTGTAGCTTCTGAAGGGCAGTACTAAAATAAGAAAAATGTATACATCTTTATTCTGTTCAAAAATTTTTCAAAGGCTCTTCTGAAGCATAAGTGACTGTTTGAACCTTCTGTAATGGTTGCATATGAGTCCCTTAGTGTGAAAAGATGGATCTCAAAATCATATAGTCATTGTTGGAGAGGGTTCAAATACACAAAAATGCTGAAAAACCAAAAACATTAAGGGAACTGAAGGATATTTCTGGAGAACAACTGGCAGTTTAACTGTTCAGGACAAACCAGGGACTCATAAACAACTGTCCCTAAACCAAAAAACACAGCTGTAAATCATTCAGGTAACATCATCATATTAAGAATCAAGAGTATGTAAACTTTTGAACAGGGTCATTTTTAAAAATTAAGCTATTATTTTCGCTTGTGGACTATATGCAAATGTCTTTTATGTCTTACTCAGATCAGTACTAAATAGAAAATAACATGCATTTTGTATGATCCCTCCTATTTTGGTAAAATAACATTTTGCAGATTCAGCAAGGTGTATGTAAACTTTTGACTTCAACTGTATCTGTCTAATGAAATAATATTTCTTCAGCCATCTTACTGCACACAATTTCTCTCCAGCCTTGGAGGATTATTCCTTTAGCCGCACAGGCCCGGGCGTATGACGAGAACACTGCACACAAACAGTCCTCGCTCTTCTCACAGGTACAGCTGGAGTATTTGCATCTCTGAAAGCACATAGACATGCTGTATCACTACATATTGTGGGAAGTTAGGTAACGTTCATTACAATTTGGAAAATTGATCATACTTTGTAGAAACTGTCTGGATTGACACGGGCGTGACATTGGGCAAAAAGACTCTCCTTGTCCTTCATCTTGGAACAATGGTACTCAGCAAATTTCTCTAAAGGCATTGCAGTGGTGTTACAAACACACATATATGCTAAACCTCAACACAATACAAAAGATATTATAAACGGTGCAAGCGTCTCACCGCTTTCACTGCTGTAGGAACAGGGGTCATCCATTCTTTCAGTACGGTCAGGGCAGTTGGACTCAGCCTTCCAGGCATTTGCAAAGGTAGCCGCTGTACCCTCCACCACTCCCTGAGGGGTCCTCAGATCATCTGACACCACTTTGTTATAATTTCCACAAAGACCTGCACAAACCAATGACATATTACATTTTAAATAATAATAGAGTCACTGTGATCTATTCACTATACTTGATTCAGATTTAAGACTTCATATGTTGCTTTTCGAATGTACTCACCACTTGTCTTGTTCTGGAAGCTTTGGTCCAGCGTGATGTACACCTGCATAACAGGCACCAGCTGTACCTGCACCTGGAGCCCAAAGGTGGTCTGAATCATGATGTGAAACGATGATGGCATGAACACTGTGAAGTCAGCTAAGAGAAAAAGAGTTGAAGAGTTTGAATAATACAAGTTTCAGCATAGCAAAAAAAAATACTGAGCTCCTCTTTACCTGTCATGTAAGGAAGTGAAACTATGGCATTTTGTTGTACCGTCCCATCAGCTTTAATCGCTAGACGCTAATGAAAAAAAAGACAAAGTATTACTGTATGTAACTGCAATGTCGAGCAGTTTGTTAACTGTAAGAAACTGACATTACTTTCACTGCAAGCACGAAAAAAAAAAAAGCTAATTGAGTGTGAGGGAATGTACTCACATGGTTTCTGTCATCGTTAAACAGCACTTCTATAGATTTCAGACAGGTGTCAGTATTACGAGCAACACAAGGAACAATCTGACCCAATATGGTGAACATTGTCTCATTGTCCTACAAAAACACAAATGGAGTTTATAGAGTGTTGTGTTCATTATTAAGAATTACACATATTATTTGTTCTGTAAATAAAAATTTCATGACATGTAATACAAATAAAAAACATCTGAGCAATTAAATGAGGTGTAGTTATTAAAGGTGCAGCATGTAAGTATGACAGCTAGCTGTTGAAATGGGTACTGCAGTCCAAATTCAAAATACTGGAGAGAGCCATTTCTATTGCTTTCTCCTACTCAGAAGTCAGATTGAGCACACGCAACTAGCCTTGCACTAGGGCTGCAACAGATGATTATTTTGATAATCGATTAATCTAGCGATAATTAGAGTGATTAATCGACTAATAATTGATTATTTCACTTATTAAGCATTCAACTTTGATTGATTATTCAGCTTTTGCAATTAGTAAAAAATACTGCGTTATACATATCCCATAAATGTCACTTCAGCTTTAGAAAAGCATATTATGTAATTACAATTATTATACAATTAATTGTTAATACTTCACAATAAAGTTCATTACTTAACATTTGTCAAGATGAACTAATATGAGCGTTTATTTATCTTAGTTAATGTTAATTTAAACATTTACTAACGCATTTTTAAAAATCACAAGTTGTTTTTTTGCACTGTGAACTTACATGAACAATGAACAGCTGTATTTTTATTAACCAACATTAACTTAGTTTAACCCACAAATGTAATAAATGCATTTTTCATTCATGTTAATTAATACAATTACTACAATTTTATTCACAACATAGTGTCTTAAAATACCTTATAGGGTTATGATAACCAAAACAGTCCTGAGCTAGATTAAGCTTTCATCTCTATAAACCAAATTATCACTTTAATAAAATGATTTGTTTCCCATTAATACAAATATTTTAACAATTTTAACTGAAAGCGACAGGTTTTTCATGTTAAATGCCATGAAGCTGATTGATTTAAGGTTATCTATTGCAAAACGTACTACATAAATAAACATGATGTGACCAGACATTACTGGAGTAAGTTAACGTTATTGAACTGCAGAGCTCGTGCAAACATCCACATCGTTATAATCAGATGCATTTTAACTACTGCTTCAGGGTGGCCAGGTTTTCACAACAACACCCGCCCAATTGCTGAGTGTTAAAAATCGCATTCCGGGGGATAAAATACAAGTTTTTGTCATAATACCCCTGGTAAATTCGCATTTCAGCGGCTAAGTATGACGTTATTGGGGTCGATTCAACCTGCGGACATCAAAAACAACCCGCGGCAACAGTGAAAACCGGGGACTTGGCGACACTGTGCTGCTGTTAGTTTTTTTTTTTTTTATTCTGTTACTGAGAGGTAGGCGCGCAATATGTTTACATATTTATCCAAACGCCACTCAGATTCCACTGCTTTTGCTCTGAAGCGCTGTGTGAATTACAGTCTTGTGCTACAGCACCACACTGGTCAAACTGCATTATTGCAGGCTCTTACATTACGTCATATGAAATCAAAAGACTACTCGACGACAAATATTTTGTCGACAATCTTTTATTGTCGATAATGTCGACTAACTTGCACTGTCATTTACAAACATGTTATTTTTCATCATTATGTTATTTTTAGAGGCAAAAACGTACATACAGCACCTTTATCAAGAACTGGCTTACTTTTGAAAGCACATAGTTGCATTTTCCATGGTAAGTGAATTCTTTCCCATCAAAGGTGGTGAAGTGAGATCCTTCCTCTATTGCGCACAAGCCAGGGCCGGGAATACTCCTACAGTTCCAGTTTCCCTCCTTACATATACTGAATTACATGCGTGTTTTAGTTTTAAGTGTTTTTTTTTTTTTTTTTTTTTTTACCAATTATAAAGACATGCTAAAAGAGGACAGAGTGAAATGTGTTTTATTACCATTCCTCGTTGTGTTTGAGAAGAACCTCTCCTGGGCTGTAGACGCGGTCATGTTTGCACTGACACTTTTCCACTGGGATGCAACCCGTGTTTGAGATTTCATCAAACACAGTTCCTATAACAGTTCAAACACAGTTCCTAAACAGTTAGCCTACTTTTTTCCATGGAACTTGGAGGTTTTATTTCTTGATATGTGTCTTATTCACTGTACTATAAACTCATGCTTTATTCTATACAGTTGCGCTCATAAGTTTACATACCCTGGCTGAATTTATGGTTTCTTGGCCATGTTTCAGAGAAAATGAATGATAACACAAAAACTTTTCTTTCACTCATAGTTAGTGTTTGGCTGAAGCCATGTGTTTGCATCAACTGTGTTTGCTCTTTGTAAATCATAATGACAACAGACACTACCCAAATGACCCTGTTCATAACTTTACATACCCTTGATTCGTTTGTTCTGAACAGTTAAACTGCCTGCTGTTCATCAGAACAAAATACACAAAAAATGCTGAAAACCAAAGAATTTATAGGACCTGAAGGATTTCTCTGAAGAACAGCGGGCAGTTTAATTGTTCAGAACAAACATGGGAATCATGAACTACTATCACTAAACAAAAAAAGACAGCTGTGGATCATTCAGGTAACAACACAGTATTAAGAATCAAGGATATGTACATTTTTGAACAGGGCCATTTGTGTAGTTTCTGTTGTCATTATGAAAAGAGTAAACACAGTTGATTGATAATAAATGGCTTCAGCCAAACACTAACCATGAGTGAAAGAAAAGTTTTTGTGTTATCATTCATATCTGAAAAATGGCTAAGAAACCATAAATTTGACCAGGGTCTGTAAACTTATGAGCACAACTGTATGTGGTTCATATACAAATCAGCCACATTAAATTAAATTCTTTATATATGACGGCACTAAATATTGTGAATTATGGACTGACCTGGTGGGCAGAAGCAGCCATCGATGTTGTGTTGTTCACACAGTGCATTTGTGTCTTTGTGTGAGCATGTGTCTATACAGGGGGAGCCGCTTTCAGAATGTACCATATTATAGGGGCATGTCACAGCTGCATGAGAACACAAGAGTTTTTACAATTGCTATACTGAATAATTTAAAGAACAAGGAATAAAAACATGTTGTTCAACAGAGCTCAGTGGTAGTTATTACCGCAGAAGTCAGCTTTTCTCCAAGATGGCGGAGTACCCCCAGCGTGCAAACACTGACGTGAATATTCAGACAAAGTCGCACAGAGTGTGGAGTTGTCAGTGTCTTCGGGTTGATACAAGAACATATCTTTCATACAGGCCTTGATATATGGCTCAGGGTTCAAAATCTTGATACAGGAGAACCAGTCTTCATTTTTCAAAAGGTTTTCACAATCTGCCCGCTGTAGTGAAACAGGCATAGTTGTGTTAGTAAGTGAACCTACTGAAGTATGCATTAAGAAATTCCACCCATATATTAAACCCATACAAATAGCTTTTGCGACTTACATGCTTTTCAGACTGGTCTGCCAAATTTTGCTTATCATCTTCTTCAGAAGGATTTTTGCACTCTACCATTGGGTTAGGAAGTCTGTGCTTGTTCCCAAACTCAATGTAGCCGACCTGTCGCTCATATCCTAGATCTTTATTAAATAAGATAAGACATAGATGACATTTGATCATCTTGGAGATCTTTGAAATGAGCAAAACACAGGGGAAAAAATGTGTTGTCTGTAATTAAAGGCACAATATGTACGTTTTTGCTGCATATTCAAAACAAACAAAGAAACAAAGGCGTAGGCCCTGTCCCAAATGGCACACATCATATGCACTTTCGGTCTTGCTGACTTACAATGGCCAATGAATGTGTGCGTGTCTTTTAAGTCCACAAGACCGTAAGGTGTCCCATTTGCCATTTTAGCGCTCAAATAGGTTATGCCACGGTCGACTGCTTTCACTCCTTCCAGTCATGTGTAGGTGGAATGAAGCAGCGCTGTTTTATTATACTAGATATATTTGAGTGTGTTGAATGTTCTGTTATAATGCTACTACGTTATTAGCATAACGTAATCGGTCACAAGACACACAAGAACCAATGGCATTTCACAACAGCATGACGCAATCGGATACGAGACACCCAAGAACCAGTAACATTTCACAACCAAGGTTTGCTTCTTCTGGCGGCATTTTTTGAATTTGTGCACAGACAGACTGAAGAGCAGCACACAGGACTGCGGGCGGAGACAGCGATCGTGTCTATTCTTCTCACAAATCAATTGTTTTGCCTCGGAACCCTTGGAATATTAATACTTTTTAAATAAACTATGAATATAGTTGTATCTGCCTGTTATATCTTGTGTTTTGTTGACAAATGGTTAAAGGAACACTCCACTTTTTTTGCAAATAGGCTCATTTTCCAACTCCCCTAGAGCAGATGAGTTTTACTGTTTTTGAATCCATTCAGCCAATCTCTGGTTCTCCCGGTAGCCCTTTTAGAATAGCTTAGCATAAATCATTGAATCTGATTAGACCATTAGCATCACGTTCAAAAATAAAACCAAAGACTTTCAGTATTTTTCCTATTTAAAACTTGACTCTTCTGTAGTTACATTGTGTACTAAGACCGGCAGAAAATGAAAAGTTGCGATTTTCAAGGCTTTTCATTTTCTGCCGGTCTTAGTACACAATGTAACTACAGAAGAGTCAAGTTTTAAATAGGGAAAATATCGAAAGTCAATAGCAATATTATTAACCAATATATAATTTAAATAATGACAATACATTTCCCAGTGCCTTTCGCGTCAGCACATTGATGCCAAAGGTTTCTTTTTTAAAGCACTGGGGGACCCTGCACATGGAAAAAAGGGTAAAGGGGTACCCTGAGCGTCAAAAAGTGACGTCAAAGAGTCCTGACCAAGCGCCAATATGTGACGAGTTGGGAGTGAGAACATGTAACTGGAAGGTGACAAGATGACAAGGGAGGGGCCACTAGTTAAGAGTTGAAGCGCATAGCACTGAAACCCTATTAAAATTGTAAGAGTGGCCAAGGATCAACACTCTCAACATAAAACAAAAACTATGGGCAGACCAAATCGTAAGTCGTAGAGACTTGAAACTTGAAGGGATGGTAGTACTCGCAACATCTACAACGTCGCCAAGTCTCGTCCCAATTGGCCTGATGGGGGCGCTACAACGATCAAAAGTACGAAATAGCTCATAACTCCTTAACCGTTTGTCGCAGACTCAAGTGTCTTATGTTGTTGGAATCCTGTAAGCCTCGGGTTTGTCTGTCACCTGGCAATATTTTCGGGTATTTCGCATTTTTTGAAAAACCTACTTTTGCGAACAATTCCTAGTTTTTTTTCTCCTGATCGGGTCCAAACCAGTGCAGAAAGATTTTCTGCACAGTGAATATCAACAATTATCAAAAAAAGTTGAACTTTCGACTCACCGTCGCAAAGGGACACAAAAACGTTTGAAAGGGGCAGGGCCACTCTTACTAAAATGTCTATTACTTTTGAACAGAATGAGATATCTTTGCCAAACTCACAATGAGTATGTAAGCAAATCTGAGGTCATGTGAAAAAAGTCACAGAGCTTGACCATTTGGTGGCGCTATAAGAGAAAAAAAAAAACATAAAAACAGCCATAACTATGCAACCGTTTGTTCTATCGACATGAAAATCGGTACGCACTTGGTCCAAAGTGCCATGAGCAGCTATAAAGATGTTTGTGTATCTAAAAAAACATGGCAGATGAACTTTGAGCACCTAATAGATGTCGATCGGAATGAAAATCAGAATAGGCCTGTTTGACTCACAGCCCTAAAGGTCTGTCAGAAATTTGAAAGAAATCGGCAATATTGCAGTTTAAGGATTGTATATTGCGCAGTGTTTTACACATACACAAAATATTCAAATCATACGACAGACCTTCTCATTCGGAACAACCTTGCCTCTAGAACCACTGCTTTCAATCAAATTGTCCTTTAAATAATTGACAATGTTGAAAATCTAAAAAAAAAAAAAAAAAAAAAAGAAATTCTCTGGACTTTTTTAAATGTTGAAATTTACCCTTTGGTAAGCTATAATGGGGTTGTTTAGAAAAGGGGCCTGTCCAAATATACCCATAAGCCTATAAAGCCTAATCGAAAACTCAAAATTCATGAAACCTGGGAAGCAAATGGGACAGATGATTCTAAACAAACATGCAAAGCTGTAGGCAGATCAGACCACATCTGGCACAATAAAAGTCATAAACGTTAAAAAACATCATATATCAATGGCAAAAATGCTTTCATTGATTTAGGTGGTTATGGGCTTGGTAAATAATGTGCAATGTCTTTTTTCATATGGGCTTCATGCCTTAAAGTGCTTGAACCCAGTAATAGCTGTTATTTGGATATTTTAATCAAAAAATCTCATATTGTGCCTCTTAGGAACAATGACAAAATAGGGCAGAAATCAGTCAATACATCAACTCACCTGATTGAATGAACTCATTATAAACTGGAAGCCCATTGAAATCACCACACAATCCACAGGTGCGATTTGAATATTTGGAGTCCAACTCCACCTAAGACAGCACCACAGGGAAAAACAGCTGTTCAATGACCCCAGCATCACGGTATGATTGGTTAAGCTTGATATTATTGCTTATTATAATTATTAAGCTAGTCCTTAGTTGGTCATGAACTGGTTATAAACTGGTCCTGAGCTGGTTTAAGCTGGTTATGTGCTGGTCCTAAGCAACTAGCTCCTGCTCAGGACCAGCTAAAACCAGTTCAAGCCAGCTGCCATGCTTTAAAAATACACTTACAAAGAATATGCTGTTTTTTCAACAGGCAAGGATAGACCTATATTTATACCAGTATTTCCTTCCAGTTCAATGCACATATTCCTAGCCAACACCTGCACACTTTATCATTACTCCATTGCAAGTTATGAATTAAATATCTATAGTTCATTTGACTAGTTTACACCAAATTCTGTATTTATAAATACTGGGCTAACATTATTAATTTTGGTGTTAGGTGACTGAATTGTATTCAAAAACTGACAGACATGCAAAAATTGACTCACCATGACTGCATCCTCTTTATTCCACATGACAGTGATGCCCATTTTGAAATGGAGCCTGAAGTAAATTGTACTCTCTTCTACAAGGATCCCTGCGACATGGACAGGCAGCGGTTCACTAAATAAAAGAAAAGATTCAAATTAAAACTAGATTACATTTTTATCTACTTGAGAAAGTGAGCAGTACTTCAGTTTCCCAGAATCGTACTTTTTTCCATTGACCATGACCTGGTTTGTGGTGATTTCGATGGTGATGTCATTGATGGTAACAAAGACTCTGGTGATCTTTGGACTACTGGAGTTTTCTGTTCTCTTTACATGAACTGATAACTGAGAACTGGGTGATGTTTTGCATTCGGACACCAGGTTGTACTCGCATGTGCCCGGGAACTGATAAAAGTCCCCATCGAATGTCTTGAAGTGGAAGTTTCCCCACATGCTACAGATGCTGTTGACATGGTTGCTGGCACGAACTGGAACTAAATAGCCTAAAAGAGATTACAAATTGTGAGAATTGTGAGATAAAATTGTTTCTTTTTTTTATCCTGTAGTGAAAATAAGCTTCCATACCCTAAATAAATAATATTAAATTCTGTCACAAAAGAGAAGAAATTGAAGTCAAAAGTATTCTTGTAGCTTCATAAAATTAAGGTTAATTTTCACTGATGTCAATGATGGACTATTTTAACAATGTCTTTACTACCTTTCTGCGCTTTGAATGTGGTAGATGCGTTGCTACTCAATGCAGGGTCAGAAAGCTCTTGGATTTCATCAGAAATATCTTAAGGTCTTACAAGTTTGGAATGATGTGAGGATGAGTAATGACACAATTAAAATTTTGGGGTAAACTAACCCTATAAACATGCATAAAGCACCACTTTTACTAGGAATCCGTAAATAATTTTGTAACTTTATAGTTGCTTTGTGAGTCAATGTGCATCACATAACGCATAAACACAAAGGCATAATTACCTGATGTTGCCATTGTTGTTGTCAAAAAGTCAGTAGGATCTCCTGTAACTCCATAATCCTCCAAAAAGTCTTTAAACACAGAAAGACACATACAGTCATTTTGTATAGCTAATATTGCGAGCATTTCTTGCAGTAAATAATAATTTTTATTTTTTCTAACCTGCTTGTATGGACTGCAGCCCCACCAGTAGGATGACCCCTCTCAGCATCCACATCTGGGACATCCTCACGGTCCCCATGGAGGCAACAATCGTCCTCAAGAGCTAATGTGAGCTGTCTGACAAAACTTGTCTTTTTATAGCGAATTCTAGTTTTCTTTGGAAAAATGTCATTTGTGATCAGGAGGAGGAACCTAGCATACACATCACCATTAGAACCATTGGAAATGTAAATTAATATTTACAATTCTATAGGTGTTTAAGATTAAACACGCTTTATGCAAATCTTGGTTGTGAGAAACACTTTGTCACGGAAAAAGTGCCTTTAAACTAACAAAATTCAAAATAAACAAGGATGTGAGTCTTGACAGTGGGGAGGCAACTGTTACTCAAGACTTCTAAAGAAGTTGCACAATATAAAACAAAGTTAAACTAATATCTACTTAATTTGTTGTTGTACTGGGTTAGCAGGTACATTTATTTGCGTTTGCTGTACATTTAGGCCATTATTTATTATCACAGCATTATGTTATTTTGTCTATTTTTGCTCCATCAATAAACACAGTTCAGAACAAAGTCAAAGCAGGTTATCATGTATTGGTGTACATATAAAATGGTACATAAATTCAACTTTAAATTAGTTCTTCAAATGTAAAAAAAGCACCCTGAACAATGATTTGCTTTAGTATGACTCTAGTATGTTTATTATATTGTCTGAATTGAAGAAACATGTTTCTAACAAAAGTTGTTTTGTTGATCTTACTTAGGTACTCAAGTATTTGTACAAAACTTGTCCAAATGTTGTCCCAACTTTCCAAACTGACTCATCTGAACAAACAATTTTGGAAAACTTAAAAATACAGGTCATGTGTCACTGTAAAAAAACGTAAATAAAATAAAATAAATAATTTGTTACCATGCTGCCTTACAATTTTAAGTTCAGCCAACTCAAATAAGTTTATTCAAGTTGAAATGTTAAGTTGTACAAAGTGACAACTTAGATATTCAAGTTGACTAAACAAAAAAATGGTTAAACTTTACAGCTATGTTTGTTCCTTGGCTGCCTTAAAATTTTAAGTTGAATCAACTCAAATATCTAAGTTGTCACTCAGTAAAATGTAACATTTCAACTTGACCAAACTTTTTTTGTGTTGACTGAACTTAAAGTTTTAAGGCAGCCAGGTAACTCAACAAATCTTCAAAGGTTTTTGAGGAATATTTTCCAGGATTTTTCTCCATATAGTGGACTTTAATGGAAGCCAATAATCTGAAGGTCCAAACTGCAGTTCCAGTGCGGCTTTAAAGGGCTCTACGCAATCCCAGGAATAAGGGTCTTATCTAGCAAACGATCAGTTATTTTCTAAGACATATAGCAATTTATATACCTTTTAACCACAAATGCTCATCTTGATGCAAGTTTGATCTCACACATTACACATTACATAAACAGAAGTACTGACCCAGTGTTCACAAAGCGAATGTGCCCTTACAAAAGTCAAAAGGGGGAAAAAATGGAAAAACAATGATGACGGATGATTTTGAAGTTGGAAGAGAAAATAAGATAAAATTTTTCGCCCCAGCCTACCCTTTTGAACTGAGATACATGGACAAAGAACTAACAGCGCATGACCTTTCCAATTCGATTATGTAATGCGTGAAGATGCGCATGCACATCACAGAGCTAGTGCGAGACAAGTATTTTTGGTTAAAAAGTATATCAGTGTTTATTTTATTTCGAAAATGCCCAATTGTTTCGCTAGATAAGACCGTTATTCCTTGGCTGGGATAGTGTAGAGCCCTTTGAAGCTGCATTGAAACTGCAATTTGAACCTTCAACCTGTTGGCCACCACTGAAGTCCATTACACTGTAAAAAAAACTATTTGTTGAATCAACTTAAAATGATTTGTTACCTGGCTGCCTTACAATTTTAAGTTCAGTCAACTCGAAAAAAAAAAAAAGTTCAGTCAACTTGAAATGTTACATTTTAAGTGACAACTTAGATATTTGAGTTGATTCAACTTAAAATTTTAAGGCAGCTGAGTAACAAACACAGCTGTTTAAGTTTACCAAACAATTTTTTTGTTTAGTCAACTCGAATATGTTGTCACTTAGTACAACTTAACACTTCAACTAGAATAAACTTATTTGAGTTGACTGAACTTAAATTTTTAATAACAAATTATTTTAAGTTGACTCAACAAATTGTGTTTTGTTTTTTACAGTAGAGAAAATTCCTGAAATGTTTTCTCAAAAAATTCTTTGCAACTGAAGAAAGAAAGACATGAACATCCTGGATGACACAGGATGAGTAAATTACCCAGAAATTTTCATTCTGGCAGTGAACTTCTCCTATAAGGAGCTTTGCATGGCAAATACACCTTATTCATCTCCTGCTGCACCGTCTCTTGTGCTTCCCTTTGTACTTTTCATGCATGATTGCAGTCACACAGCCCCCTGGCTCTCATATATGGCAAATAGCTTGCACAAACATGCATAACAACTTCTTCAGATGTTTCATATAAAGTAAATAATATGGTTATGGTTAGCATATGGATATAGTAAATATTTTTACTGAATTAACATTTGTTGATCATCGCCGTGTTTAAGATGTGTGTTGAGGTGTACAGCTCATTGCAACTTCTGGATTTAATATATATCAGGATAATATGTTTGCCTGTAGTTTGAAGAGGAAATTATGTCCATTTTATAGTGGGCTTTGAAAATCAAATGAAGGAACAAGGAATGTAGCTCCTTGCATTGCTAAATTATAACTATCTTTAGTTGTCTTGACAAGAATTTTTTGATTTAGTAGACTGCTTGTTACGCATATAGATAGATAGATAGACAGATAAACAGATAGATAGATTGAATACATTGTAAGATGACTGGAACAACCAGCTGATCTAAACTGCTTATTTGTGCAATGTAAAATCCATATCCTGTTTCATGCCTAATATTTCTTGCTTCTGTTGCATTACGTGCATGATGTCTGGTACTAAGAACTTAGATATGTCACATGGCCATTACAATTATTACATCAAGTGTTTTTTTTTGTTTTGTTTTACCAAACCAATGCACTGGTCTTTTATACTGTAGCCTAATATTTTTTATAATAGTACTGTTTGTACTGTATTTTTTGACCAAACATATACAGCCTTGGTGAGCATAAGAGCTTCTTTCAAAAATGTTATTCTAAATGTTTGACTGGTAATGTATAAATATTTGAAGATGCAAAAGCCTCTAAATCTATCTGACATCTTTCTTTAAAAAAATCATTTTTATCAGGCTCCGATGTATAGGCTTCTATGTAAGTACTGGATGTGATTGGGCTGAGGGTGGATTTTAGCAAATTTGAAGTAAAAGTATTTGATGGATGTATAATATGTGTCGAGAGCATTCACTCATTATCATTATCTTATTTTTGACCGAGATGGCTTTTAGCTGGTTTTGCATCTGAACTCTTCATTTACACACCATCAATAAACATGCATTAAAATGCTTTTTAAAGGAACACCACTTTTTTTTTTTTTGAAAATAGGCTCATTTTCCAACTCCCCTAGAGTTAAACAGATGAGTTTTACCGTTTTTGAATCCATTCAGCCGATCTCCGGGTCTGCCGTTAGCACTTTTAGCATAGCTTAGCATAAATCACTGAATCAGATTAGACCATTAGCATCTCGTTCAAAAATGACCAAAGATTTTCAATATTTTTCCTATTTAAAACTTGACTCTTCTGTAGTTACATCATAGTTACATCATAGTTATATCAGACATAGTCCCCAGCTATTTTACTATTACCTTAGTGGCTTAGTGCTGGTCACGTTGGAAGTTAACTAGCTGGGGACTATTTTCAGACACTGCAATCATTGTGTCTGCTGCACACATGGTATGGCAGCAAAGTTCCCTGATTATTACACCGGAATGAGAGTATAGTTCCTATCCATATCAGCTTGGAAAATCACAACTTTTCATTTTCTGTTGGTCTTTGTACACGATGTACAGAAGAGTCAAGTTTTAAATAGGAGAAATATTGAAAACCTTTGGCCATTTTTAAACGAGATGCTAATGGTCTAATCTTATTCAGTTATTTATGCTAAGCTATGCGAAAAGTGCTAACGGAGATCGGCTGAATGGATTCAAAAATGGTAAAACTCATCTGTTTAACTCTAGGGGAGCCTATTTTCAAAAAAAAGTGGAGTGATTTAATTTCAAACAAGCCAAAGGTTGGCACTTTTCTGTGTATTCCAAAAAAATTTCAATAAAAAAAAAATCCAGAAGATTGTAATTGATGCTCTGTATTATGCTTTATTGATTATAATTCATTTAATTAGAAGGAAAAGTACAACATTATATCATGCATTACGAAACAATGTAAGGAAAGACAAGAAATTGCCAGAAACCCCTTCGAGAGATAACTAAACAGAATATGCCAAAGATTAAACCTTAAAGAAAAAATAAATGGTGCAATATTTGCCAAAATAATTTTAGCTATTAAAGAACTGCAGTAATCTCCTTAAATCATTCTCGGTCATATTTTTTTAAATGGTTATTTTTAACGTGACATTGAGTCATGTTTAAATCAGCAGTGGTCAAACTGAAGCAGGGTCTTTTATCCAGAGGTATTCTTGTCTACACACTCATTGCAAATGCAGCTCTCAATGTACACATAGTCACGAACAATTTTGCTGTTGTCGGCACAATTCAGCGTCACGTTTCGATGGTTGGTTTTCTCCTCGTGGCAACAGAAGCAGCTGTGCATCATAGACTTTGTGTCCATTGAATACCTGTGCAGGTTTCCAAGAAAACACCAGTCAGATCAGTTTAGAATAGTTGGATATGCTCTTATGAGTGCATCCTGGTATAGTGTACCCATAAATGTTTGGATGCATAAGGCACACTCCAAAATATATTCATTTAATTTGGATAGATGACAAAATATCAAACCAAATGGCTATTGCTAAAAAACAGTGGTGGACAGTAATGAAGCAGTTTTATTTGTTACTGTACATTTTTCAAGTTTCTGTACTTTTTCTGGAGTAGTTTTATTTTGAGTATGTTTACTTCACTACATTCCAAAGCATAAAATCGTACTTTCTACTTCGCTACATTTCAAAAAAACATATCATTCTTGAGAAGTGGGACAAAACATGTCCAGCAATTATAACTGCTATTAGTTTTAAAAATAAAAATATTTTCAAATTGTAAATGTTATGGGGATTAATAATAGAATGTATTTAACACAATTATCCTCTTCAGTTTAATTTTATCATTATTATGTGAAATCTATGACATTTTTTGTCTTCTCACTACATCTAAAACAGTGTATGCACAGAGAAGGATTCATTCATTCATATATAAAATGGATAAAAATGCTTTTTTAAAAAAACATTTTCTTAATAATATATCATATTAAAGCAAGGTTGTTTTTCAATGACACATGCATGTTTAATAAGGTTTCGAAATTGTGTCCTCACTTTTTGTCAACACCGTCAGATATTAATTAAAATGTAATAAAATCAGGAAATATGATGGGCAGCTGTCACTCTAAAGGACCCCCTTGCCACAGTGCTCCTCTGCAGAGTACATCAGTGTCAGACAGACTGTGCTAAGTTTTATAGTTTTAGAATATTTTAAATTCTAATGTTAATATTTCCTGTGTCACAACCATGATGTGTCAACACCATCTTCCAATTTCTGAGGAAATATTTATTAAATAATTTATTAAATATTGAAATATTTAGGTAATTTTATTCTCTTGAAGCAGGTTCCATTAGCCTCTAGCATCAACAGAAAAACAAAAACAAAATGGCTATTACATGAACTCCATTTGTTTTGTGAAAGAAATGGCAAATTTGTCAACACCGTCAGATATCACCACCATAAGATCTTGTGTTCCAATGATATATCAAACTACTTAAATGTGACTCTTGAATAGAGGCTTTATAAGCAATAACATACCTACTGTTTGTTGTGTTTGTTTAATACAGTAATTGATTGATTTAATGCATTTGATAGTTAAAATGACTACAAATTCAGGTTTTGGTGACCACCGTCAGATGTGTCAACTCCGTCAGATTTGTCACCTCCGTCAGATGAATATTTCATTATGATATTTTATATTTGTTGTTGAATTGTTGGTCACATGTGTTAGTGTAATCTGTCTGCTAACTTGAGAATGTGTTTTGAAATGTTAAATACATCTAGAATGCTGTTAAAGATAAAGTTAAAATTATATTGCACAGTCCAAGTTAAAAAGCACATTTTGTTAAAAAAAGAGAAAAGTTGGGAGGTTGTATCAAAGCACAGCTCAATTAGTACATATAAGATACATAAATGTGGTTTAATTTGTCTGAGTACATGGTTTTATTTTTTTCAATTTTGCACCCTGTTTTGTCCCACTTCTCAAGAATGATTGTCCTTATAATATATTACGTGCTGCGAGACGCAGAAGCGGTGTCTGAACAAACTGATTCTTTTCAATCGCACTAAACGATTCATTCAGGAATTGGACTGATCCGATTGCAGCTGTTCTCGAGTCGACAACTCACTGATTCAAATGAGCCGTTTAGAGCGAGTCTCCAGTGAACTGATTTTGTGAGCACGCGCCACCAATGCTGCGGAAAGTAAGTTAGCCTACTAATGTTGAATTTTAGGATTAGTTATTGTAACTGTTAGTTGTTTGTGAGCTAAATCTGCTAATGATTCTATATTTTAGGTCAAAAACCGAAACATTAAAATAACACAGATTAGTAGTTTTATTAAAATGGCACGCATTTAGCCCTATAATATAGTATATATAGTCTGTTTTTATATTGTTTATCGGTGTCAATGTTTATATTGTTTCGATCAACTAGCTGAGTAGACATATGAATGTTTATTCATAACCATACCGAAAATAAGTAAATATTGCTAGCTAACTGTCTAGCTAAGCTTACTGGTGCTACGTTAAGGTAATTTTTGGATCTAAAGTTCAAAAATCTTTATTCAACCACCTAGACAGATTACATCTGAGGGAAAAAGAAAGGATGTGAAGTTTAGAACATGGTAACTACAGTAATTATCAAGTCATGCCCTCTGGGGGCATTTGGTCAGGGGTGTTTTTTCACCACAGACAAGGTTTGAGAAGAAGACAAAAAAAAAAACATTATGAAAATATAATAAATATTTTCACAGTAAACATTACTACATCACTCTCGTCAACATAGTCCATATCAACAACAAAAATATATCTAGACTCCATATAGGCTAGTGGTTATTTTGGGAAAATTCCAGGTATTTTGAGCAGTATGATAAATAAATAAAAATAAATACATGCTAATATAAAATTAAGTAGCCTATATAAAAGTGCAAAATAAATCAGTACTTTTTTACTTAAGTATATAAAAAATCAAGTACTTTTGTACTTTCACTAGAGTAAAATTTAAAACGGAGTGAGATTTTATTATACGTATCTTTACTTTTACTCAAGTACTTGATTTGGTTACTTCGCCCGCCACTGCTAATAAATAATATTTAGACATTTTTGTGTGGAGGCCTTTCAGCAGCTGGTTTCGCATTACTGTTTTAAACTATAGTTTCTTTTTGTTGTGGGAACTGTAAGATGTGTTAGAAATTATCTAACATAACATATACATACAGTAGCATAAAAAGTAGCAAGTTTTGAGTGCATCCAATCTTCCATCCACATTTTCTAAAGTTAGTTAAATAAGTTAATGACTATGTTTGTGATCAATAGGTGTGCTAATACTCTCACATTGATTTGGAGTCACAGCGGCCAGTGCAGGATGTAACTTCTACAGCCTCGATGGAAGTGCAACCATCAACATGCAGATGGGTGATGTTCTTCTGAAGAACACAGTTCCTGGACTTACCTGACACAATAGAGACAGGTAAGCTTGTGGCTGACTCTCAAGAGCAAAACATGCACATCTGTTTAATGATCTACATACATAATACAGGTGGACGAAAGCATTTTAACATGTTAAAAATTAAATGTGTGTCAGGATGTTTTGTATAAAGAATATCTTACAGATCTGGCAACATTCATCTACATCCAATTTTAGTGTTCCCTGTACAGAAAAGAAAACATTTACACATTTCTCAAAATATAGTGAAATCTCTCACAACCCAGTTTTTAAAAGCATTTTAAAACACATTTTCATTCTAAAAGTACACTAACAGTCAAAAGTTTTTGAACAGTAAGATTTTTAATGTTTTTTTTTTAAAGAAGTCTCTTTTGCTCACCAAAATACAGCAAAGGCAGTAATATTGTGAAATAGATTTACTACTCAAAAGAACTGCTTTCTATTTGAATATATTTTAAAATGTAATTTATTTTTGTGATCAAACTAAATTTTCAGTCTTCAGTGCGATCCTTTAGAAATCAATCTAATATGCTGATTCGCTGTTACCAATATTTAAAACAGTTGCATCCATTTTTCTGCAATAAAAAGCTTTTGTAACATTATACACTATAACATTCAAAAGCTTGGATTCAGTATAATTTATTTATTTATTTTTGGGAAAGAAATTATAGAAATGAATACTTTTATTTAGCAAGGATGCTTTAAATTGATCAAAAGTGATGATAAAGATAATGATAATGTAACAAAAGATTTCTATTTCAGATAAATGTTGTTCTTCTGAACTTTCTATTCATCGAAGAAACCTGAAAAAAATCTACTAAGCTGTTTTCAACATATTAATAAATGTTTTTTGAGCAGCAAATCAGAATATTAGAATGATTTCTGACAGATCATGTAACTGGAGTAATGGCTAAAATTCTGCTTTGAAATCACAAGAATAACTTACATTTTAAAATATAAAAAATATATATAGAAAAGAGTTTTTTTTTAATTGTAAAACTATTTCAAAATTGAAATCTTCTTTAAAAAAACCATTTAAAAACTTTATATACATATTTATATAGTGAAAAACTACAATATGTCAAAGTCACATATCCATACTTAAGCAGTAGCAGCAGTCGTAAAATACAATCTGAATGAGTGTTTCATGTGTGGAGTTGCAGTTAGAGTTTTTACTTACAGGCTCACAGTCATCTGGGTTCAATTCAGGGCATTTTTTAATGCTCTCCTTCATCAGAAACGTGCCATTAATTTCACGGCAGGTAGCAGTCGTACATTTGAACTTGTACCCCTCTCGATCCTAAACAAAAAGACAGATCGACTATATAAGGTTTGAAGAATAGAGCAGATTTGCTGTCTAGTGAACTCAAAGATTAAAGAAAGACTTAAGAATATTTTCAAAAATACCTTGAGAAAATGTCTGGTGCTGTCTGGTGCATCATAAATACAGACTCTTTGTTTACATGATCCACAGCACTCTCCATTTTGTATTACATATTCAAACCCCTTGAAGTGCAAAAACAAGTTCAAGTTTTAATAATTCACTCCTTTTGACATCCAACCTGTCTTAAATCCACAAAGGTAAGATGTAATGCATGTATTAGTTGCTATAGTTTCAGATGTTAAGCATTATCACATTACACATAGCTGCCTATAATACATATTATTACTATAATAAAATGAACTTTTATAATATAGTAAGTAAATATTCCTGCAACAGGTTTTGTGACTGTCAAAACAGCGGTTAGATTTTACATTGTTGTCACGTTGCTGTCATTAGTGGAGTTTAAGCTAGTGATTCTACTTACACTTCCACAGGAAAGTGACGAGGACGAACATGGTGTGGTCTTCTCAATCACAAACGAGTCGTTAACTTTACGACAGGTAACATTTTCACATTTGTCACCGAGGATTTGTCCAACCTGACAAAAGACGAACAGATTTCACAAGGACTGAAGAACAGAGCTTTTCTTTCTTTGATCAACTGAAAGAAGAATCAAAGAATGTTTTCAAATGTACCTGGAGATGATATGTTGTGTTGTCTGCTGTGTAAGTACACATATTTGGTACACATGTTCCACAGCACTCTCCTTTTTGTTTCACATATTCAGAGCCCTTGAGGTACAAAAACGAGTTTACCGTGTTAATAATCACCTTTACTGCATTTTCCACTAAGATTATTTAACTCTACCTTGAGGAAGGGGTTGAGGAAAGAGCAAGAAGTAATAAGAAACAGTGATTCTCAATCTTGTTTCTAAGGACCAGAATATGGGTGTGTGAAATAAAGAAGACATCCAAAACCAGGATTGTAAGCAAATGGTGTAAGATAAGGTGAGCAGAGAGGACAGAGGTGACAGGTGCGTGAAAAGGTACAGGACATTTAAATGGTGTGAACAACAGTATCTAATTGAGAGAGGCTATGCAGACAGTATAGCAAAATGTGTGTTGTACAGTACAGTGTGGTTATGTATATATGGTTGGACTTTATAATATAAAGCTTCCCAACTAAAATTGTAATTATTACCGGAGGGCAAGATGCACAGACTTTAGTAGCACATTTCACATCATGCAGTTGAGTCGTTTTATCCATTTCACAGTAACATTCCTCACAAGGATCCGTAGGGATTTTAACTCCAGGCTAGAGAGAAAAAACAAGTTAGGAATGTGTACCTAACAAGCCAACCCCCCATGACTTTTTTTCAATGACCAAAAAAAAAAAAGCAAATAAATTAATAAATAAAAGACCAAAGCTGATAAAATGCAGACCAATGTGGTAGAACTGACAAATTGCACAATAAATAAAAATAACAACACAGGAAAATATGGCATTAAATTTAACAGTGGTGTTTGCTTTAGTGTAATTTTACAATTTTAGGCTTTATCATCATATGTAATAATTAGAGTAAACAAATGAACATCTCACCTTGTACTCAGCGTTGTTGTACACACAGACTTCTTTGCGCACTGGTCAGAAAAATAAATTATATTAGAAACTGCTTACTAATTCAAAAATCAGTAAATCCGTTTTTTTTAAAGGGGTCATTGGATGCAAAATTCACTTAAAATCCCCATAAATAATAACCACTTTCTCAGATCAAGCTGTTTGCTTGGCAGATTGACAAAGTTTTGCACATGCCCCTCCCATCTCTGTTGACTGACACTGACATTTTAGCGTAGACACGCATGAGTGAGCTGTAAACTGTCTGTAATTGTTTCAAAGCTGGAGCAGGAGTAAACAAGAATGTCTCCCAAGCAGCTGAGGTGTTTTGTTGTTGGATGTAATAATGGATACCGCAACCGTCATTTACTCCAACATCAGAGCTGCCACAGTATGTTTGCTTTTGAAGGGAAGCACTTCCTGATCTAAATGCTCTTTTAGAACCATATCAACTTGTGGAAAATGGGCATCCAATGACCTCTTTAAATAAAAAATAATAAATATCCACTGAATGTAATTCTCAAGTTTGTATCAGCAATGATATGTTAACTATTACTCATAGTACTCGTCTAAATGAAGACAAAGGAGAAATATCTTAGACTTACCACAGGGACAGCAACTATTATTGGTCTTAGTAGCTGCTAACTCAAATCCCACATTACATTTCTTCTGAAGACACTTATTGAGATCACACTCTAAATGGGTACAGATAACACATTTTGCTTTATTTTCATTACTTGAAAAGTGGAACAAATTCTAAATGGTCAAATACAAGGTGGTCTCAAACTAGATAATTTTTTTGTTTGTTTTATGTTGTTTATCTTCTGTATCATGCCATACTGTGTCGGAAGTACTTACAATTTTTATACATTCAATCATAATTTTTATTTATACTTTAATTTTTACTAACCGCAGGTTGGACAGCAGTTTTTAATTGTTGTTTTGTATCCATCGTCACATGGTTTTATGGTAGGACACACAATAGGCTGTTTCTCAATACCAAAGCTCTCATTGGAGCAGTGGTACATGGTACAGTTAAAGGTCCATGTTTGCCCAGGCTACAAAAGAAGAAGATCATGAGTGACAATTAGTTAATACTAGATAGTTTTAATTATGAACACAAGTCTGCATGTTCAATCCTACCATGGAGTATGACCCTATTTACTAAACAAAGAAATTACTAAAACCACAATCCTACATGGTACATTTAATGTTGCTTTTGAAGGAAAATTACATTCAAAATAGAGACATACCAATCTAGGTAAACCATCAGGGCCCATGCAATCTACAAGGAGGGATTTATACAAAATCAGAAGTATGGCATCAGAGCATTTATATAACAAAGACAGTAAATGAAGTAACATTTCTTACCGCAGTTAGGTGTACATTTATCTATCGTTGAACTAACTAGATACGTTTTGTCAGGACAGAAACAACCTTCCATGAATGTTTTTTGACAGTTTTTGCCCTGGCAATTGTTCTCCACAAACTCATCATTGTATCTGGTTTTTAAATGCAATAGAAGATTGTTACATAGCATAATATCTGGAGCATTTAGTATTACATGTACTCCACACAAAGATGATATGTCATGACTAAAGATTAGACCATTACCTTGTACTGCAGGTTTTTTCTATTTTAGGCCCACATGCCTTGTACACTTTGTGACTCGGGCACTTGTATTCTGTTATGGAAACCAACAATGAATGAACTGAGTGCAAGGTGTAACTGTATTAGGTAGGTCTACCATAATTAACATTATGACTTGCAACAGTTGAGGAGTATTAAAAGAGGAATATTAAAATGATATGCAAGGGTGGGTTAAATCTGCTGTCTTACCACATAACCCTTTAAGGTTAGCTGAATTTTTCCAGTCCACACAGACAGACTTTAGGCCACATTGCTGTGCATAGGCCTCCAGGCTGATACATGCACCAGATTTATTTTGAAGACTGCATGCATCATATTTGCATGCTTCATAATAGTTTTGATATGGAACGACTTTATGGCATGCTTTAAATAAGCTGTGAAGAAAATGCGGAATTGTGACTTTTAAAACAGCAATAATTATTTTTAAGAGCTAGAAATAAAATACTTAAAGGCATAGTTTATCTACAAGTAAAAATTCTGGACCACTGTCCTGTAACCCTGATCAAAATCACCTGCTTGTAATCCTGAAGACCATCAGCAGAACCTGATTTTACCAAGTGCAACATGTTCCTGGATCAACATCTTTGTTGACCCTGGGACAACATTGTGATTAACCCTCTACTGCATAGCGTTGCCCTCAGGCAACATAAAGTGTTTCTTACGCCCCATGTTCAGTACATGTTTTTTTTAAATGATTGCAACCAATTAAAATATTTGAAAAGTTTCAAAGAAGAGTCCAATAAGGTGTGGGAGTCACTATCATGCACCATTTGAAGGTGGGACGTCCTGTTCTGGCATATGGTCACAGAAGAACATGGTGTGAGAAGGCAAGATTATTTGCTTTAGTAAAAAGTATGTAAAATGGTGACTTGTAGAAGTATATTACAGTTTTAAAACATAAAGTTTAATAATGCAATGGTACAAACAAACGTCTTGGTTACATATGGTAACCCTCGTTCCCTGATGGAGGGAACAGAGACGTTGTGTCGAAATGATGACATTAGGGGTCTAAGTGGAAAATGCCAGCAACTAGCAGACTGCCTCACGAGTGTACGGAGTGCAATAATAACAGGATCACGTCTTCGTGACCTTCCAATGCCCAAGAACCTTCAGCCAGCTTTTCCTCACCTTTGGCTGAGTATCTTGGAGACCCATTGGGACAGTGGCTATTCCCCGTCAGGGGGAGCAGACCCTACGGAAATCACACCCTACCCGGAGGGAAGGTAACTGTGTGGAAATGCACCTAAGGACTCGCACTGGGGGAGTACTACATAGTAGGCTTGCTGCGATAGTCTGTGTTGACGGTGATACCGGTGTGAGTCCACAGCACTGGTTTAGTCACTTGTTCACCGCGACACCGCCCCCACTGTCGTTTAGATTTTTTTATAGTAATAAAAATCATTTAGTTCAGTTAGAGAACAGACAATACAATTAACTAAACATGGCTGCTCAATTTTTACATCGTGTCTACTTTGTTATAATGAGTTGTGCTTAACACAATAACGTTACCTTCTAATTTAAACGTCTCTGATTCAAGAAATCAACAGATATGTCTGTGACTGCTACATTGCTCAGTGCAACAAAAACACGTTGAATCAGAAACCGTTCACCAGATAGTGAGGTTGCTGACGGTTGCTAACTGAGGGTGCTATTGATTTCGTTTGAGGGTAGGCTAATTAGCACCCTCTAGCACCCCCGTAGAACCGGGCCTGACTGACAAGAAGAGAGAGGTGAGAAGAACAAGACGATGGTGGAATAGTTTCATAACGAAATGCAAAAGTGCCAGTTTTAAAAATATTTTGGATTTTGAAAACCCTGTTAGACTTTTGCCATTTATCTAAGGTGATAGTGGAATTTTCATATTTATTGGTTCCACTGATTTTTCAGTTTTGTATACCCATTTAAACTTTGTGTAAGTTATTTGTTATTTTATATTAGGCATGTAACGTATGTTGTATTTTTATTTGTTTTGTTAATAAAAGTTCATTACGTTACGTTAATGCCGCAAATTTAAAAGTGAAAGTAAAATGCCATGGCGCTTTTACAAGCTATTTAAAAGCGAAGGAAAGTGAGGAAAAGAGGGAAAACGCAAACGAGCTAAAAACAAACAACTTCTTGACACCGAATTTCTGCTAATTTAAAAGTGAAAGCAAAATGTGCACGGTGCTTTTACCGAAGGTAAGCGAGGAAAAGAGGGAAAACTCAAAGGAACTAAAACAAACAGTTGCGATACTCTAAATTGCTACCAATTAAAAAAGTAAAAGGAAAACTCAAACGACCCCCCCAACTACCCACGGTTATACCGGTATTACCGGTATTGTCACACGTCGATAAACCGGTGGGAAAATTTCCTCACCGTCACAACCCTACTACAAAGGGAAGATTCTGAGGCAGGCTCCATCTCAGGGGAGACTGCCGATCTCAGAATCAGAGACGGAGTACGTCTCAAGGGAAACACCGCACCACTTTAAGAAATATAGGTGGGGATACACACATGGGGCCACATTAGGAGCCACTACATGTGGAGCACTAATTCAATATGAGAGTTCACAAGAGGGAACATACCCCTATTGGATTCTGATAGCGAGTTCCTCCACCGAAATTGGCTATCATTTGGTAAGTGTTTCTGGCTATACTTCTACTATCATTACTACTGTCTACAAACCACCTAAAATTAAGTCACATGCAGCTTTTATGTCTGACTTTTTGACAATGCTGACCCCTAAGTTCCATAGAATCCTCATTGTGGGGGACTTCAATATTCGTGTGGACCAAAGTGACTCCATACAAAGGCCATACATTGGACCTTGTGCTTACAAAAGTATGACAGTAAGAAAGTATCACAGTTGGCTAATACTCTTACTGCTAATTTAGATACTTTTGCTCCTCTGCTTGGCCTTCATTATCATTTGTACGCTGCTGATAAGCAGATTTATATATTAATTCAACTCCTCACGTGCCCCAAGACACTGCTCATTTGTCTGACTGCATTACTGAGATTAAAACATGGTTGGATAATAATTTCTTGTGTCTGAATGGTGGTAAAACTGAAGACGAATTTTCTAAATCATCCAGAAGCTCGAACGGAGCGTACACGGGGCGAGTGGATCGCGGGGACTTGCCCGGCGAAGAACCACTCAATCCCTGCCGTTCTACACCATCACACGCCGAAGTAGCCTCATACCCAGAAGTAGAAGAACCGGAACGGGAAGCAGTTGGTGCGAGCCGCGGCTTCTTCAAAAAGAACACGACTCGTGAATGAAGTGCACTAAGGGGGATGTCCTTGCAAGCAGAACCAAACACCAAATTCACTGGCCTTTTCTCAAAGCTGTCAGAGGTTTTCGGGCTCCCTAGAGCGACCATTAGTGTCTTCATTTAGATACAACATCGAAAGTGATTGACAGAAGAGGAACTACACATTTTTTCACATAAATTTGTCACTTGTCCTTAGGATACATTTTGCAAATCCTAGTGAGCTGCCTTGGTACTTACTGCCTACATGTTAACAGTCAGGGTGTTTTTTTAATAAACAAAGTCCAGCATAATTCTATACTTTTTGGAACAGTTTTTGGATCAGAAGCTTGACTGTGATGCTTGCATAGGCAGCTTGCTAAGCAACAGAGCAGTACTGCGTTTATTATTAGGTTTTGAAAGGTTAAAGTGTTGACTTTGCCTTACTTGCCCTTGATGAGTTCACAGGCAGTGTACATTTCCGGTAGACATTTAGGACCTGGTGGTAAAGGAGGAGGACTACATCCTGGGGGTAGCATCCAAAAGTGTGCCATGTTCTCACAAGATTTGTCAATTGTTCCATTAGGGAGTCTGCAGTCATTTGCTGTGCTATTGTCACAAACCCCTTAAAAATGTCAACCGAATTAAAAAAAGACACTAAGTAAATAATTTGAATAAACAAATAAACATTCAGGCAGAGTTTGGATATACTGATCTTTGTAAAGGTCCAATAGACAGATAAAAAGTATTTTAGAATTATCAAGATCTCACATCTGTACTTACCACATTGTCCCTCAGTATTACCATGGAAGTAAGAGTATGGGAGTTTGACAGAAACAGCTAGATGACCGACTAAAATCTCAGCTTCAATATCAGATATATTCACAAGCACTGTAATGTCAGTAGTTGTGATGGTTATATCTCCCAGTTGGATTGTTGGCTTCATCTCAACATCATTAACATAAACCTGTGGGATAAAAGGCATTTTGGAGTTATGATAAAAATCATGCTCTAGAATACTGTTATTTAATGTGCCATGAACAACACAAAGTTCATTCCTCAACTGGTGGGTTGCAGTCCATTAAATTGATCTAACGTTTATACAAGTCAAATGCTGTGCTTAAAAGCAAATGATAATGAAATGCAATGATCCATATTAAGCATAATTAGGAAAGCTCATGCTAACATGGATGCTATGTAACCTACCTTCATTGTTAATGGTATATGGTCATTCATGAGCAAAATTTTGCAATGTGAAAGAAAATACAACTCATTACATCATTACATTAAATATAGGTTCACATGAAATGAAAATACAAATTGCTAGTGTGGTCCACTGCATTTTATGCAGTAAACAACTGACTGCTAAGTGCATGAAACCAGCTAATCTTAAGAGATATTTAAGGATGATGACTATGTCTTTGTATAGTGTTGTGTTAACACTGGATGGAAAATCTGGATATTTAAATAGAAGAGTCACTGATCCAGAGCAAGATCTTGTCAGTGATTTGATTAAAATAAGAAATATATGTTCTACATTTTGTTTGTGAACAGATTTGTGTAAAATAGTTGTGACACTCACCTGGACCACTTTAGTGTTGCTTGTTAGCCTTATTTTATAGGATTTGTAGTTTACAACCACATACTCAGGGCAGGCAAGATTTTTTTTAAGATCACAATAATAGTTTTTAACATGGACACTGATATTGTATCTTGGAATGATTTCTTGGACCAAAACATAAGTGCAGTTTCCTTGGAAAGTATAATATTGTCCATCAAAGGTTATGTAATGAGGGTCCCCCCAGCTGTTGCATCTACCTGTTGTTTTAGAAAAATATTTAAAACAACGTTAAATACACTGCATTCTCAATGCAATTCCTAATATATATATATATATATATATATATATATATATATATAAAATGGAGCATAGTTTAAACTCACATGGACACTCATACTTGGAACAGCAGCCATTGTTATAATAGACTATCTCAGCTGGAAATCCATTGACACAGTCAGGTTTGACTCCATCTGTTGGGTCACACTGTATAGGGATTGAGTTGCACAGTTAAAAGTGTACTAAAATAACAACAACAACAAAACTTAAAAGACTTAAAACTTATATTTTATCTGTTTTTGAACACTCATCCCTCAACACTTCATCTTTCGTGGAATGAACATTCTCAGAAAAGGCATGATTTCAGATTTCATTCAAGTCTAAAGCACAAAAGGGTGTAAGAAAACTAAAAAAATGTTAGGCCAATACTTAGCCCAATAGTACATGATATGCATTTCTTTTGTGTGTTTTTTTTTTTACCTTCTGGGAACATGGGGTAGGACTGCTGCTGGTTGTGTTTAATATCTGATGTCCAGGTGTTGTGGAGGTGGGTGGTGGCTCTGTGTGCTCACTGAACTCGGTTGTAGGTGGTGTTGTTTCTGGAGATGTAGTTATTAAAGTACTTGTTATTGTAATGGAAGTGGTTGTAGATATCTCTGTTGATGTTGGTGTTAAAGGAGTTGTAGAAGCTGTTGTTTCTGTCTCTGTAGATCTTGTTGTTACAGTAGATGTTGTAGTAATGGAAGTCGTTGTAGGTGTCTCTGTTGATGTTGTTGTAGGTGTTGTTTCTGACTCTGTAGATGTTGTTGTTACAGGAGATGTTGTAGTAATGGAAGTGGTTGTAGGTGTCTCTGTTGATGTTGTTGTAGGTGTTGTTTCTGACTCTGTAGATGTTGTTGTTACAGTAGATGTTGTAGTAATGGAAGTGGTTGTAGGTGTCTCTGTTGATGTTGTTGTAGGTGTTGTTTCTGACTCTGTAGATGTTGTTGTTACAGGAGATGTTGTAGTAATGGAAGTGGTTGTAGGTGTCTCTGTTGATGTTGTTGTAGGTGTTGTTTCTGACTCTGTAGATGTTGTTGTTACAGTAGATGTTGTAGTAATGGAAGTGGTTGTAGGTGTCTCTGTTGATGTTGTTGTAGGTGTTGTTTCTGACTCTGTAGATGTTGTTGTTACAGTAGATGTTGTAGTAATGGAAGTGGTTGTAGGTGTCTCTGTTGATGTTGTTGTAGGTGTTGTTTCTGACTCTGTAGATGTTGTTGTTACAGGAGATGTTGTAGTAATGGAAGTGGTTGTAGGTGTCTCTGTTGATGTTGTTGTAGGTGTTGTTTCTGTCTCTGTAGATGTTGATGTTACAGTAGATGTTGTAGTAATGGAAGTGGTTGTAGGTGTCTCTGTTGATGTTGTTGTAGGTGTTGTTTCTGACTCTGTAGATGTTGTTGTTACAGGAGATGTTGTAGTAATGGAAGTGGTTGTAGGTGTCTCTGTTGATGTTGTTGTAGGTGTTGTTTCTGTCTCTGTAGATGTTGATGTTACAGTAGATGTTGTAGTAATGGAAGTGGTTGTAGGTGTCTCTGTTGATGTTGTTGTAGGTGTTGTTTCTGTCTCTGTCGATGTTGATGTTACAGTAGATGTTGTAGTAATGGAAGTGGTTGTAGGTGTCTCTGTTGATGTTGTTGTAGGTGTTGTTTCTGACTCTGTAGATGTTGTTACAGGAGATGTTGTAGTAATGGAAGTGGTTGTAGGTGTCTCTGTTGATGTTGTTGTAGGTGTTGTTTCTGTCTCTGTAGATGTTGTTACAGTAGATGTTGTAGTAATGGAAGTGGTTGTAGGTGTCTCCGTTGATGTTGTTGTAGGTGTTGTTTCTGTCTCTGTAGATGTTGTTGTTATAGAAGATGTTGTAGTAATGGAAGTGGTTGTAGGTGTCTCTGTTGTTGATGTTGTTGTAGGTGTTGTTTTTGTCTCTGTAGATGTTGTTGTTATAGAAGATGTTGTAGTCGGGGTAGAATGTGGAGGACAGCAACATACACGTATTTCATAATTTAAACAAAATCGTCTCAAGCTGTGTAAATTCTCTTTATTTGAACACATCAGGCCAATAGATTCATTGCAATGCACGGTTTGCTGCAACTCGCTCAAGGACATATCTGGATAATCCACTGCTCTGCATTCAATTTCTTCTACTTTCTGACAGCTTTTGTTTTGTGAAGCTAACAAAGCATCAATCGATTCAGTTTCCAGTCCTTTAAGATCTTTACTGGGTTTGCCGTTATCCGACCAGTTCGACCACTCACAACCTTTGGCGAGGTTACAAGATATTGAAGGAGTTGTTGTCACAGTAGATGTTGTAGTAATGGAAGTGGTTGTAGGTGTCTCTGTTGTTGTAGGTGTTGTTTCTGTCTCTGTAGATGTTGTTGTTACAGTAGATGTTGTAGTAATGGAAGTGGTTGTAGGTGTCTCAGTTGATGTTGTTGTAGGTGTTGTTTCTGTCTCTGTAGATGTTGTTACAGCAGATGTTGTAGTAACGGAAGTGATTGTAGGTGTCTCTGTTGATGTTGTTGTAGGTGTTGTTTCTGTCTCTGTAGATGTTGTTGTTACAGTAGATGTTGTAGTAATGGAAGTGGTTGTAGGTGTCTCTGTTGTTGTAGGTGTTGTTTCTGTCTCTGTAGATGTTGTTACAGTAGATGTTGTAGTAATAGTAGTGGTTGTAGGTGTCTCTGTTGATGTTGTTGTAGGTGTTGTTTTTGTCTCTGTAGATGTTGTTGTTATAGAAGATGTTGTAGTCGGGGTAGAATGTGGAGGACAGCAACATACACGTATTTCATAATTTAAACAAAATCGTCTCAAGCTGTGTAAATTTTCTTTATTTGAACACATCAGGCCAATAGATTCATTGCAATGCACGGTTTGCTGCAACTCGCTCAAGGACATATCTGGATAATCCACTGCTCTGCATTCAATTTCTTCTACTTTCTGACAGCTTTTGTTTTGTGAAGCTAATAAAGCATCAATCGATTCAGTTTCCAGTCCTTTAAGATCTTTACTGGGTTTGCCGTTATCCGACCAGTTCGACCACTCACAACCTTTGGCGAGGTTACAAGATATTGAAGGAGTTGTTGTTACAGTAGATGTTGTAGTAATGGAAGTGGTTGTAGGTGTCTCTGTTGTTGTAGGTGTTGTTTCTGTCTCTGTAGATGTTGTTGTTACAGTAGATGTTGTAGTAATGGAAGTGGTTGTAGGTGTCTCTGTTGTTGTAGGTGTTGTTTCTGTCTCTGTAGATGTTGTTACAGTAGATGTTGTAGTAATGGAAGTGGTTGTAGGTGTCTCAGTTGATGTTGTTGTAGGTGTTGTTTCTGTCTCTGTAGATGTTGTTGTTACAGTAGATGTTGTAGTAATGGAAGTGGTTGTAGGTGTCTCTGTTGTTGTAGGTGTTGTTTCTGTCTCTGTAGATGTTGTTACAGTAGATGTTGTAGTAATAATAGTGGTTGTAGGTGTCTCTGTTGATGTTGTTGTAGGTGTTGTTTTTGTCTCTGTAGATGTTGTTGTTATAGAAGATGTTGTAGTCGGGGTAGAATGTGGAGGACAGCAACATACACGTATTTCATAATTTAAACAAAATCGTCTCAAGCTGTGTAAATTTTCTTTATTTGAACACATCAGGCCAATAGATTCATTGCAATGCACGGTTTGCTGCAACTCGCTCAAGGACATATCTGGATAATCCACTGCTCTGCATTCAATTTCTTCTACTTTCTGACAGCTTTTGTTTTGTGAAGCTAATAAAGCATCAATCGATTCAGTTTCCAGTCCTTTGAGATCTTTACTGGGTTTGCCATTATCCGACCAGTTCGACCACTCACAACCTTTGGCGAGGTTACAAGATATTGAAGGAGTTGTTGTTACAGTAGATGTTGTAGTAATGGAAGTGATTGTAGGTGTCTCTGTTGATGTTGTTGTAGGTGTTGTTTCTGTCTCTGTAGATGTTGTTGTTACAGTAGATGTTGTAGTAATGGAAGTGGTTGTAGGTGTCTCTGTTGTTGTAGGTGTTGTTTCTGTCTCTGTAGATGTTGTTGTTACAGTAGATGTTGTAGTAATGGAAGTGGTTGTAGGTGTCTCAGTTGATGTTGTTGTAGGTGTTGTTTCTGTCTCTGTAGATGTTGATGTTACAGTAGATGTTGTAGTAATGGAAGTGGTTGTAGGTGTCTCTGTTGTTGTAGGTGTTGTTTCTGTCCCTGTAGATGTTGTTACAGTAGATGTTGTAGTAATAGAAGTGGTTGTAGGTGTCTCTGTTGTTGTAGGTGTTGTTTCTGTCTCTGTAGATGTTGTTGTTACAGGAGATGTTGTAGTAATGGAAGTGGTTGTAGGTGTCTCAGTTGATGTTGTTGTAGGTGTTGTTTCTGTCCCTGTAGATGTTGTTACAGTAGATGTTGTAGTAATAGAAGTGGTTGTAGGTGTCTCTGTTGATGTTGTTGTAGGTGTTGTTTCTGTCTCTGTAGATGTTGATGTTACAGTAGATGTTGTAGTAATGGAAGTGGTTGTAGGTGTCTCTGTTGATGTTGTTGTAGGTGTTGTTTTTGTCTCTGTAGATGTTGTTGTTATAGAAGATGTTGTAGTCGGGGTAGAATGTGGAGGACAGCAACATACACGTATTTCATAATTTAAACAAAATCGTCTCAAGCTGTGTAAATTTTCTTTATTTGAACACATCAGGCCAATAGATTCATTGCAATGCACGGTTTGCTGCAACTCGCTCAAGGACATATCTGGATAATCCACTGCTCTGCATTCAATTTCTTCTACTTTCTGACAGCTTTTGTTTTGTGAAGCTAATAAAGCATCAATCGATTCAGTTTCCAGTCCTTTGAGATCTTTACTGGGTTTGCCATTATCTGACCAGTTCGACCACTCACAACCTTTGGCGAGGTTACAAGATATTGAAGGAGTTGTTGTTACAGTAGATGTTGTAGTAATGGAAGTGATTGTAGGTGTCTCTGTTGATGTTGTTGTAGGTGTTGTTTCTGTCTCTGTAGATGTTGTTGTTACAGTAGACGTTGTAGTAATGGAAGTGGTTGTAGGTGTCTCTGTTGTTGTAGGTGTTGTTTCTGTCTCTGTAGATGTTGTTACAGTAGATGTAGTAATAGTAGTGGTTGTAGGTGTCTCTGTTGATGTTGTTGTAGGTGTTGTTTTTGTCTCTGTAGATGTTGTTGTTATAAAAGATGTTGTAGTCGGGGTAGAATGTGGAGGACAGCAACATACACGTATTTCATAATTTAAACAAAATCGTCTCAAGCTGTGTAAATTTTCTTTATTTGAACACATCAGGCCAATAGATTCATTGCAATGCACGGTTTGCTGCAACTCGCTCAAGGACACATCTGGATAATCCACTGCTCTGCATTCAATTTCTTCTACTTTCTGACAGCTTTTGTTTTGTGAAGCTAATAAAGCATCAATCGATTCAGTTTCCAGTCCTTTGAGATCTTTACTGGGTTTGCCATTATCCGACCAGTTCGACCACTCACAACCTTTGGCGAGGTTACAAGATATTGAAGGAGTTGTTGTTACAGTAGATGTTGTAGTAATGGAAGTGATTGTAGGTGTCTCTGTTGATGTTGTTGTAGGTGTTGTTTCTGTCTCTGTAGATGTTGTTGTTACAGTAGATGTTGTAGTAATGGAAGTGGTTGTAGGTGTCTCAGTTGATGTTGTTGTAGGTGTTGTTTCTGTCTCTGTAGATGTTGTTGTTACAGTAGATGTTGTAGTAATGGAAGTGATTGTAGGTGTCTCAGTTGATGTTGTTGTAGGTGTTGTTTCTGTCTCTGTAGATGTTGATGTTACAGTAGATGTTGTAGTAATGGAAGTGGTTGTAGGTGTCTCTGTTGTTGTAGGTGTTGTTTCTGTCTCTGTAGATGTTGTTACAGTAGATGTTGTAGTAATAGAAGTGGTTGTAGGTGTCTCTGTTGATGTTGTTGTAGGTGTTGTTTCTGTCTCTGTAGATGTTGATGTTACAGTAGATGTTGTAGTAATGGAAGTGGTTGTAGGTGTCTCTGTTGTTGTAGGTGTTGTTTCTGTCTCTGTAGATGTTGTTGTTACAGGAGATGTTGTAGTAATGGAAGTGGTTGTAGGTGTCTCTGTTGATGTTGTTGTAGGTGTTGTTTCTGTCTCTGTAGATGTTGTTGTTACAGCAGATGTTGTAGTAATGGAAGTGGTTGTAGGTGTCTCAGTTGATGTTGTTGTAGGTGTTGTTTCTGTCTCTGTAGATGTTGTTGTTACAGTAGATGTTGTAGTAATGGAAGTGGTTGTAGGTGTCTCTGTTGTTGTAGGTGGTTTTTCTGTCTCTGTAGATGTTGTTACAGTAGATGTTGTAGTAATAGTAGTGGTTGTAGGTGTCTCTGTTGATGTTGTTGTAGGTGTTGTTTTTGTCTCTGTAGATGTTGTTGTTATAGAAGATGTTGTAGTCGGGGTAGAATGTGGAGGACAGCAACATACACGTATTTCATAATTTAAACAAAATCGTCTCAAGCTGTGTAAATTTTCTTTATTTGAACACATCAGGCCAATAGATTCATTGCAATGCACGGTTTGCTGCAACTCGCTCAAGGACATATCTGGATAATCCACTGCTCTGCATTCAATTTCTTCTACTTTCTGACAGCTTTTGTTTTGTGAGGCTAACAAAGCATCAATCGATTCAGTTTCCAGTCCTTTGAGATCTTTACTGGGTTTGCCATTATCCGACCAGTTCGACCACTCACAACCTTTGGCGAGGTTACAAGATATTGAAGGAGTTGTTGTTACAGTAGATGTTGTAGTAATGGAAGTGGTTGTAGGTGTCTCTGTTGATGTTGTTGTAGGTGTTGTTTCTGTCTCTGTAGATGTTGATGTTACAGTAGATGTTGTAGTAATGGAAGTGGTTGTAGGTGTCTCTGTTGTTGTAGGTGTTGTTTCTGTCTCTGTAGATGTTGTTGTTACAGTAGATGTTGTAGTAATAGAAGTGGTTGTAGGTGTCTCTGTTGATGTTGTTGTAGGTGTTGTTTCTGTCTCTGTAGATGTTGATGTTACAGTAGATGTTGTAGTAATGGAAGTGGTTGTAGGCGTCTCTGTTGATGTTGTTGTAGGTGTTGTTTCTGTCTCTGTAGATGTTGATGTTACAGTAGATGTTGTAGTAATGGAAGTGGTTGTAGGTGTCTCTGTTGATGTTGTAGGTGTTCTTTCTGTCTCTGTAGATGTTGTTACAGTAGCTGTTGTAGTAACAGAAGTGGTTGTAGGTGTCTCTGTTGATGTTGTTGTAGGTGTTGTTTCTGTCTCTGTAGATGTTGATGTTACAGTAGATGTTGTAGTAATGGAAGTGGTTGTAGGTGTCTCTGTTGATGTTGTTGTAGGTGTTGTTTTTGTCTCTGTAGATGTTGTTGTTATAGAAGATGTTGTAGTCGGGGTAGAATGTGGAGGACAGCAACATACACGTATTTCATAATTTAAACAAAATCGTCTCAAGCTGTGTAAATTTTCTTTATTTGAACACATCAGGCCAATAGATTCATTGCAATGCACGGTTTGCTGCAACTCGCTCAAGGACATATCTGGATAATCCACTGCTCTGCATTCAATTTCTTCTACTTTCTGACAGCTTTTGTTTTGTGAAGCTAACAAAGCATCAATCGATTCAGTTTCCAGTCCTTTGAGATCTTTACTGGGTTTGCCATTATCCGACCAGTTCGACCACTCACAACCTTTGGCGAGGTTACAAGATATTGAAGGAGTTGTTGTTACAGTAGATGTTGTAGTAATGGAAGTGGTTGTAGGTGTCTCTGTTGATGTTGTTGTAGGTGTTGTTTCTGTCTCTGTAGATGTTGATGTTACAGTAGATGTTGTAGTAATGGAAGTGGTTGTAGGTGTCTCTGTTGTTGTAGGTGTTGTTTCTGTCTCTGTAGATGTTGTTGTTACAGTAGATGTTGTAGTAATAGAAGTGGTTGTAGGTGTCTCTGTTGATGTTGTTGTAGGTGTTGTTTCTGTCTCTGTAGATGTTGATGTTACAGTAGATGTTGTAGTAATGGAAGTGGTTGTAGGCGTCTCTGTTGATGTTGTTGTAGGTGTTGTTTCTGTCTCTGTAGATGTTGATGTTACAGTAGATGTTGTAGTAATGGAAGTGGTTGTAGGTGTCTCTGTTGATGTTGTAGGTGTTCTTTCTGTCTCTGTAGATGTTGTTACAGTAGCTGTTGTAGTAACAGAAGTGGTTGTAGGTGTCTCTGTTGATGTTGTTGTAGGTGTTGTTTCTGTCTCTGTAGATGTTGATGTTACAGTAGATGTTGTAGTAATGGAAGTAGTTGTAGGTGTCTCTGTTGATGTTGTTGTAGGTGTTGTTTTTGTCTCTGTAGATGTTGTTGTTATAGAAGATGTTGTAGTCGGGGTAGAATGTGGAGGACAGCAACATACACGTATTTCATAATTTAAACAAAATCGTCTCAAGCTGTGTAAATTTTCTTTATTTGAACACATCAGGCCAATAGATTCATTGCAATGCACGGTTTGCTGCAACTCGCTCAAGGACATATCTGGATAATCCACTGCTCTGCATTCAATTTCTTCTACTTTCTGACAGCTTTTGTTTTGTGAAGCTAACAAAGCATCAATCGATTCAGTTTCCAGTCCTTTGAGATCTTTACTGGGTTTGCCGTTATCCGACCAGTTCGACCACTCACAACCTTTGGCGAGGTTACAAGATATTGAAGGAGTTGTTGTTACAGTAGATGTTGTAGTAATGGAAGTGGTTGTAGGTGTCTCTGTTGATGTTGTTGTAGGTGTTGTTTCTGTCTCTGTAGATGTTGATGTTACAGTAGATGTTGTAGTAATGGAAGTGGTTGTAGGTGTCTCTGTTGATGTTGTTGTAGGTGTTGTTTCTGTCTCTGTAGATGTTGATGTTACAGTAGATGTTGTAGTAATGGAAGTGGTTGTAGGTGTCTCTGTTGTTGTAGGTGTTGTTTCTGTCTCTGTAGATGTTGTTGTTACCGTAGATGTTGTAGTAATGGAAGTGGTTGTAGGTGTCTCTGTTGATGTTGTTGTAGGTGTTGTTTCTGTCTCTGTAGATGTTGATGTTACAGTAGATGTTGTAGTAATGGAAGTGGTTGTAGGTGTCTCTGTTGTTGTAGGTGTTGTTTCTGTCTCTGTAGATGTTGTTGTTACCGTAGATGTTGTAGTAATGGAAGTGGTTGTAGGTGTCTCTGTTGATGTTGTTGTAGGTGTTGTTTCTGTCTCTGTAGATGTTGATGTTACAGTAGATGTTGTAGTAATGGAAGTGGTTGTAGGTGTCTCTGTTGTTGTAGGTGTTGTTTCTGTCCCTGTAGATGTTGTTACAGTAGATGTTGTAGTAATGGAAGTGGTTGTAGGTGTCTCTGTTGATGTTGTTGTAGGTGTTGTTTTTGTCTCTGTAGATGTTGTTGTTATAGAAGATGTTGTAGTCGGGGTAGAATGTGGAGGACAGCAACATACACGTATTTCATAATTTAAACAAAATCGTCTCAAGCTGTGTAAATTTTCTTTATTTGAACACATCAGGCCAATAGATTCATTGCAATGCACGGTTTGCTGCAACTCGCTCAAGGACATATCTGGATAATCCACTGCTCTGCATTCAATTTCTTCTACTTTCTGACAGCTTTTGTTTTGTGAAGCTAACAAAGCATCAATCGATTCAGTTTCCAGTCCTTTGAGATCTTTACTGGGTTTGCCGTTATCCGACCAGTTCGACCACTCACAACCTTTGGCGAGGTTACAAGATATTGAAGGAGTTGTTGTTACAGTAGATGTTGTAGTAATGGAAGTGGTTGTAGGTGTCTCTGTTGATGTTGTTGTAGGTGTGGTTGACACAGTAGTTGTTGTAGTGGTTGTAGATGGAGAGGCACAAGATGCAACACACTTCATTGTTTCCTCATTCAGATATGGCTTATCTGAAGGACACTTAGGGAAACATCCTAGTTGAACAAGAAAAGGAAAACAGTAATAGACAATAGTACACATAGTAAATTTGACATTACTTTTCAATAGCAAAACATATTACTATAGCAAAAAAAAATTAAATGATGGAGGCCACAAAGTGAGCTACACCAAAAAAGTACACAAAGAAAGCTGTCTTCAGCAGGTGGCACTTTACATTTAATTCTCTACTGTTCCAAATGGCATGAGCTCATAATTTCATATGGCATGTTGCTGCTTCTATATGTGTATTTTACAAACGATAAAGATTTAAACTATAAAGATTGTTTTGCTAATTATTTTGCATTAAAATATCTGGGAAAAAACATTGTGTGGTTGAAAAAAAAAACATAGTTGTGATATATATGACAAGTGTTGAGCTTGTCTGTCTTTGGCTGAACACGGTGACCGAGGTGAAGGCAGGGATCCGGAAGGCCGTGGTAAAGCAACAGAGGACTGAGGATGTGCCGGAGGGATGGAGGAGCCTGACAAAGCAGGAGGGATGGAGAGACAAGACGTAGCTGGAGGAGTAGAATTCCGAGGCGGCGGTTGGTTGATGACAGACCAAGGTGGAGCTGGAGGGACGAGGGAGCCCGGTGAAGCTGGTGGGCTGATGGGCCATGGTGCTGCTGAGTCGGAGTCTAGGACTTTGAGGCTGAAGGCAGAGATGAGGGATCCTCCAGTCACGACAGCGATGGAAGCTGGTAGACCTGCGGCTCGTCCACCGCACAGATGGTGGGCTGAAGGTGAGCAGAGGGGCTGTTAGCAGACAGCAGTGATGTGGGATGGCAGATGGAAACAGGCAAGAGTGACAGAGTGGGTGGGAAGATTTGGTCCTGGGTGATAACTGAGAAGAAATCTATGAGATCAGTACAGTGGGCAGAGCCTCCCTCGTTATCTTTCTCCGTAGGGAGATCTGGTGCTGGCTCACGCACCTGAGGCCGTGTGTATAAAGCCACTCAGAGTAAAATTTTAGTCTTAAGTGTGTCAAAATTCTAAGAATGACGTAATTTTGCACTTATTCTGAGATTTAAGATTAAGAGTGATTCATAAAGGTTTCTAAGTGTTAAGACTAGGTCTCAGCTCCTAAATTATTTAAGAGAGCTGGAGAAGTCTCCTAACCTAGTTAGGAGTAACAAGATGGCAGCAAAGAAGAGGAGACACACAATTTCCAATGAAGATGGTGTATTGGAGCTATATGATGACAGAGCTATATGAATTGACAGAACGATACAAACTTGATAAGCAATTGTATTTTTTTTTTGTAACTGACCAAGTAATAAAATTAACTTCTTCCACTCTACAAATCAGTGTTTTAGCTGCAGACATAATGTAGTAATTATGTTTTTTTTCTTTGCTGGAAAATTGGAAAAATAGTAAGCAGGGTCTTAAATATTGTGACACTAACCCCACCAAACACAACAGTGGACTAAAGTGATGTGTGGAGGTTTTTAAATGACCTCACTGATCACTGTTGCTAAGTGTTTATATCAGTGGGAGAGTGTTCTAAGGTTTGTCCAAGAAATAGATTTTTTTGCTAGGCTCCTAAAAGTAAAAAAAAAAAAAATCTAGTGACAAAATCACTAAATTGGCATCACTGACACTGACTACAACAATCAGTTATTAATATTTTGTTGGTCCCCTCTCGTGTTCATAATTTCTTTGTATGGCAGCATGGCCAAAAATTATGACCGCACTCTTCAGCAAGTTTCTTTGCATTATTATCAGAAATATAAAAATTGACTCCAAGCTAATTTGCAATATGCTTACAAAATCAGTAACGTGTTTCTCTCTCTCCGCCACTATTATATGGCACTTCAGTGACTTTCCAACTGACCGTCAAGTCATGCTGCAAAAACAAGACACTTTTTTGAGGATTGTGGGCTCTCTTGGAGTTATTGGAGCTGTTGATGGATCTCATGTTCACATCATTACTCCAACTGTAAACGAGGAGACATACCAATAGAAAAGGATTTCAAAGCATCAATAATAATTATTGATAATTTTGCACAATGCAAAGCATTTTTAAAATATATATATATTTTAAATCTTAAATAGTGTCTTAATTAAATGATTTTATTGTAGTTGCATCAAATGATTGGTGTTGTGCTGATGTGACTTCACATGAGCAGGCTCACTATTGGTGATATCAAAGGCGGCCATTTTGGGTTGATATCATTGTAGTTCTTAGTTCACAACATTTAAGTGTTACCTCAGTCAACACTTGAGAATCACTTTTAGAGTTTACTGAAAGTTGCTTTTAGCTTCTTTATAAAAGTTTCTTACTCTTAGAAAAGTCCTAGATTTATTAAGAATTTTTTGACACTTAAGTCAAAGTTTAAGGCGATTCTTAAGAGCATTTCTGAGAGGTTTTATACATAGGGGCCCTGATCTGATGGTGCTGGCTCGGGTTCCCGAGGCGATCCTCAGCTCTGTTGCTCTTTCCAGCGATGGCTTGTTGGTTGCCAGGGGCTTGGGCTCTTCGTCACTGGTGGGCTTGGGTTGTGGCTCTGGTATGTAGGTGAGGAGACTCTCTCGAGGTCCGTCCTCGGACAACTGTGCTTTGGTGGTTGAATTGAGTCCAGTGTGGTAGAAGGAGCAAAGGCAGCTGTCCAGGAAGCATGTGAATTCCAGGAGGAACACAAAGTCTCTGGTGTGGTCTTCGAGAGAGCATTCACTCTGCTCCAGCAGGAGGACGGAAGGGTCTTTAATGTTGTTTGTATGTAGTAATAGGCACAATGCACGATGACTCAAACACAAAGTCTTTAATGATAATCCACAACATGGTAGTCCACAAGGCAGGAAGGCAGGAAACAAAATAACCTCAATACCGGACGACTGGACTGAGAACTGAAAGCAACTTATAAGGACACTGACTACATACAGACAGGTGATTACGCTAACAAGGACAGGAAAACCAAATAAGGGCACACAAAGAAACCAAAACAGACAGTTTACAGGGGTGTGACACACACATGCGTGTATATATTTAAGAAAAATGTTATTCATATATAAAATTTTAGATTTACACAGTTTATTTATTTATTTATTTTTATTTTTTGTATTTTTTTTGCGAGAGAATACGCTTATATTTGCAGTTTGTTAATAAAGATAATGTCTATTTGAAAGTTTGCGTTGATGTTTTCGGTGATGTGAGCTACATGGTAGCACTCATGAATCCGCTGAAGTGAGGGCCATATCTTCTGAAATTTGCCACTGGCTCTGATAGTGGTTAAACATGAGATATAATTTTTAGTTTTGGGTAAATCTACCCAAAGTCTTTGGTCTCATTAATCTATTATTTGTTCCAGAGAAAATAGTTTTGGCTAAGGACAAAATCTCATCGCATTATATTTTATGTAACTTCAATGCTATATGTCTGTGTACTTTTGAATGAATTGCCTAGCAACTTTTATAATGGTTGTTGTTGTTGTTGTTGTTATTTATTTATTACTATTTATTTAGGTTACATTGTTCCGCCATTAGATGTTGATAAGAGACTGTTTTTACGAGTCAGCAGTGAAGAATTTTTAAATTGCAAAATAAGTTATGGTTACACTTTATTTTGATAGTCCACTTCAGACATTCTACTAACTAACTTAGCAACTACATGTTAACTAGCAGTCAGAGTATTAGCAGACTGTCTGTTTAATATCTGCTAAAACTTCATTTTGATGGGTCCACAAAATACTGACTATAAGAAACTATAGAAGCATGTGTCAACTTATTCTACTAACCCTAAATCTACCCTTAGAGTCTATTCTGAGAGTTAGAAGACATGTATAGTGTAACCAAAGGGAATTTTACTTTTAACAACAGCTTATAAGCTGCAACCAACAAATACACTGAGCAGAGCTGTCTTCAGAAATCACCTGTAATAGATGAAACATAGTACAACAAAGAGCTAATCACTTTCCTCAGTGGACATTCAAACTAAAGTTTTACCAATTTGAGACTGAGCTGAAGAATGAATGCTGTATCAGATGCATGTAGTCACACCCAGTCAACCTCTCTGTCATAAAACTGTACTAAACATAATATACTTTTCTTTAATACAGTAATACAATAGGATAGGATACTCTCTCCAAGTCAATGCAATGCATGTTAACAGTGAGAAAACCAAAACTAGTTAGTGGCCAGTAACAAACTAACCTTCAAGAAGAGGAATTTGATTGTTGCAGTTTCCTGATTGATTTCTGCAGGTTGGTATGCAGGATTTTGCACAGGATTTATAGTGCCACTCACATTCTTCCTGGGAGTTGTAGTAGTCACAGAATAAAGCTGTAAAAAACATTCCAGTGTCACAATGTTATACATAGATTATGTCGATTTGAATATTTGTAAAATATGAACAGATACAAACACCTTTTCCAAGTTCTATGATACTATGCAATTCATGTTTATGGATAAAAGTACCCTAAAAAAGACAATTGTTTCTAGACTTACGGCAAAAATCTGGACTCCGCCATGTCACACAAACCTCCTTTTTACGACATTCAGCAGCATAAGCTGCCACTGCAGTGCAGAGGCAATCACAGTCACCCCCAGTCTCACATGTATAGGTGTCCTTTACACAGTCCTCATAGTATGGGCCAGAATCCACCTAGGATAAAATAGACAAAAATATTTTACAGCTTCCATCATGTTAAAGCTTAATCATGTCATAGTAAAGACAATTAGAGAATCCTCTTCCTCAAGGGGTCCCATCGTTACTGTTAGCAGGGGTGTAGAATTAGTGGGGACGCCAGGGAAGTGTACCTACCAATATCCAGTGACTGCCAAACTGTCACTAGCAATAATTGTGCTCAAACAATTAAATATATGTATATGTTTTTGTAATTTCGTGACACATCTAAAACATTATACATACCATTGATATTACAAAAGAAGTTCAAGTAAATATGCTATGTTAGAAAACTGCACACTTTCAAGGTCTTTAACTTTAATGTTGTTCAACTGAATGTACAAATCAAACTGTAGGCTAAAAAAAAAAAATCCACAAAATAAAAAACAACAAATGAAATAACAGTATGCAGTTTTTCGGTCAATCAGATGGCCATGAAAGTTGTGTTTGTTTGTCCTACAGCAACAGCAACAAGAGTTTTCTTTCAGAATCATCCTGGTTCCAGTTCAGTTAATATTAAAATAATGTGATTTCCCCACCAATGTCAAAAGCAAACCTACGCCATTGACTGTTAGGTTAAGAAATTAAATGAAATGTACACTATTAAGAAACCTATTAAGAAACATAAGAAACTTAAAGTTTCCCAAACTGTTCCAAAATATATGCTGTCTGTTACTGGTTAGATCAAAGTATTTGAACAATAATAAACCTTTAACAAATCACCTGTATGCTTAAAATGTTAAACTTACAGATGTATTACAGTTCTCAAAGACTTTGCTAGTAATGATGCTGCATCGTTTTTTAGCCCAGGCTTTCCGATGATTATTTTCTTCACACGGTTGCATGTTTGTTATATCTTGGCATGTGGGATCCACCTTCCAGCTATTCCCAAATTCCTCTGGATTCGTCACCACTTCTCCATTGTGTTTCACAAAGTCATTATTTGCATTATCATCAAAGTTTCCACACAGTCCACACACTTTGCCCTGCCACAGAGATCATGTAGACATTAAGATAAGTGGACGAACAGGGAGGTGTAAAAGATGTTTTGGGGTAATGCTTACCTTAAATTTGGAATTGAGTTGGACCATCAGACTTGTTTTATTGTCCCAGATTAAGTTCAAAAGACCTTTGACCTCTGTAATAATGTATATCCCAGCAGTATAGATTTGATATTGGCAATTAATACTATTGCTTTCAACAACTTTGACTCCATCCTGTGACAAATGTATCATGCATTCCTGCAGGATTTGAATAGTAAGTAGTAAAACATTCTCCATGAATTCAATATATGTAATTGGGTACATTTCTTTTTCTATTAATGAGATTATCACAAAGGTAAAAAAAATAAAATAATAATAATAATAATAATAATAATAATATTATATATATATATATATATATATATATATATATATATATATATATATATATATATATATATATATATATTAGGGCTGGGCGATATATTTATATCGATATTATGCGCATCTCATCAGTAAAGCCGGTTCTTTGATTAGCGGTAAATCTCCATCACCTGTTTTCAAATGCTACGCAATATCGGGTTCAGTTTCGCGGGTGATTTATTAGGGTAGCTTTTCAGTGATCTGCGGCTCGGTGTATTAACTAGTGCTCCATTTGAAAACAGGTGATGGAGATTTACCGCTAATCAAAAAAACTGCTTTATTGACGAGATGCACATGAATTTATAGATCGATATATAGCGCCAGCCCTAATATAATATTATATTATATTATATATACACACACACACACACACACACACACACCATTATGTAAACCATCTATCATTATATAAATGATATACATTCGTAATTTTGTTTTGTTGCACATTTTACATGTTTTCTAATTCTAATACATTCATGCTTAGTTTGAGCTTTGAAATAAACTCACCCCAAATAAGAGACTGACAGACTTGCACATGGCTTCGGTGGTCTCACAGAGTTTGTTCTCTGCGATAAGGCTAAAAGACAGAGACTGGTTCATATTGCAATAATCCTATGGGGTTACAAACAGTAACAAGTCAGGCAGTAAAGAAGTTGCCACAGAGAGGTGAATTCACAAAACAGTTGCGACACTTTTGCAAGTAGAAGTACATGTTCACTGCATTCTTTGAATTTTTCAGTTACCTTTTTTGGGGGGGCAACAAAGAAACACTTTTTAAAAAATAAAAAGGTAACTCTTTCTATAAAGCCCATATTTATAATACATTATAATGGTATAATTAAGGCATTATAATGAATGCATAATGCATTATAAAAAACCCTTATAACATATCATCTTATAAACGATCATAACATTTGTAATACATTATAATGCTTATGCATTTGTGGTTCTAACTTTTAAAATTCTGATTATTTATAACACAATGAACACCATATTAAATCTACATTTTACATTACACTTTTACATTTATAGTGGACTATATAGATGCATCTCAATAAATTAGAAAGTCGTGGAAAAGTTCATTTATTTCAGTAATTCAACTCAAATTGTGAAACTTGTTTCAATTGTGAATACCAGTCAAGCACACCAACACCATGGTCATTTAACCAACTTTTGGTGCTTTTGGCAGTGTGGGCAAGTGCCAAATCCTGCTGGATAATCAAATTAGCATCTTTAAAAAGCTGGTCAGCAGAAGGGTGCAGTGACTTTGGTTTTAAAGAAACACAGTGGACCAACGCCAGCAGATGACATTACACCCCAAATCATCACAGACTGTGGAAACTTAACACTGGACTTCAAGCAACTTGGGCTATGAGCTTCTCCACCTTTCCTCCAGACTCTAGTTTCCAAATGAAATACAAAGCTTGCTCTCATCTGAAAAGAGGACTTTGGAGCACTGGCCAACAGTCCAGTACTTCTTAGCCCAGGTAAGAAAAATATATTTAGTATGCAGTATAGAGAGCTTCATTTAAAAAAAAGCAATTCAATTCAATTAAAAAGCAAGTTTGTGAGATTGTGATGAGTTGAGTTTTTAATGGTTATAAAGGGAATTTGTAAAAGTGAAATTGAAATTATACAACAGTTTTATACATTTTTTGATTTTATACAAAAGTTAATATTAAGTGACTTACATTCTAGGAACACGTTGTCTGATTGTGTTATATTTTGTCAAACAAAAAAAAGTTACAAAGTCACAGCTGAGCTGCTGCTCATCTATAGTGTTTGACATAGCGCTGTTTAATTTATGAATGAAACTGATTCATTCAAAAGTGCAATTTAATTATTAAGTCACAAAGACTTTGACTTACTGCCACCTACTGGTGGTTTCATTTTAATTATTAAAGTATAAAATAAGGAATTTAAATGATTTATATTATTTATTATTAATATTATTTCCTATATTCAAAACCTTATATTTAAAACATTAATCTCATACCATTGTTATTATTAAATGCATTAATGCCACCTCTGAATCTTGTCAAAAAAAAAAAAAAAAATCTTTAAATATTCCTTAATGCCACATTTGTGCTCTTCTGTGGCATGCAAAGTTGACCAAGGATTCAAATATTGCTTTATAATAGGAAGTTTAATTTCTGTCAATGATTAGAAGGTGTTTTTTCATAAACAACATACAACAAATCTTTAATTTGGCCATAATTGCAGGTGCCTGTCTTATCCAAGAAGGTTTAGAGAAACATTAAACATTAAACCTTCAAACTTTTGTTTCAGTAAAAACTGCAGGTTTTTTTTTTCCTATTTGAATTTTGTATTTAATCATTTATAAGTGATAATTGTCCATGAAGGCTGGAAGTGAAAATGTTCTTATATTTGGGTGTGCATATTATTACACACATTTTCTTTTACAGAATAAACCCAAAAAAGAGATTTAACTCACACTGAAAAGTAAGTGCCTATGAGAATGATGCAATACTAATGCAGGACTATAATTTGCGTAATTTAAGGCATGATCATTGGACAGCGAAATGCTCATTGGGTCAGCAAGGCAATATATTGTCATATTTCTTACTTTATGAATAGGACATAATTTTCGGAAAGCTGTAATTAGGAACACACCAACATATGCAAGCCACAGCCCAAAAAAAACAAACAAAAAAAAAACACAAAAACAGGATCTGCACTTACATTAATCAGTCCCTGTAACATTCAATGTTATTGAACTATTTTTTGTGCAGTATGAGTAAAGGGGGAATATAAAGTGCTTGAAAGATACTTTTATTAAATTTGGTTCTTTTTTTTTAATAAACTTTTTATTAAAGTTATTAAATGTACAAAATGTAAGCTTTTATAAGCAGACCGTACGTATTTTTTGACCCTTCTTTACAATTTAAATTTACAACTGTAACATACAATGTCAGAATATTGGTCTGAACTGAATTACATCTGCTTAATATCAATGCTTGCAGGATTCCTAAAGAAAACAAAAGAATTCTAAAACAATAAAATAAATACAGATATTCAACCATCGAAGAACCTTTTTGTTCTATGAAATTTTGCAAATTTTGGATTTCGCAAGTTTTTCAGCTTTAGCATGGAATCGCTGAGACCGTGACGCGAGCACCGCCTCAACTGAGATTCAGAGATAAGAAGACTGCAATCTAGCGGTCAGGATATACACTCAAAATGAAGCAACTGCCATAAATTTTTTTTAAATAATGATATTGTGTTTTTGAGAATCGATACAGTATCGCCAAACAAAACAACATTATACACACGTGTATCGATATTTTCTTACACCCCTATTCAAAAGGGTAATGAAATATGTTTTGTTTTACTCTTCTGTAATTGTTCTTAAAATATCAAGAGAGATTTTTGCTATTGCAGAAGTTAGAGATCCATCCATGCTGGATATACAGGATATATACAGTAGGTATGTAAAAATGACTGGTGAAACATTCATGCATTTAAGGGTTAACCTAACCCTAAGTGACATAGACAGTAAAAACATACCTGGGCTATGGTGTGTTTACAGTCTCCAGGGAAGGAATATCTCTTGCCATCAAAAGTCCTGAAATGACCATCACCGTAGATGGTACAGGTGCCGTAGCATTCCTTCTCAGTACAATTCCACATCCCATCTTTGCATGTGCTAAAATATAAAACACATATAAATTTTGTTACCAAACAATTATCATCAACAATACAATGTATTGTGGCTTATTTATGATTGACTCACCAGGTGTTACAGTCCTGTTGAACTTGATCTCCAGGGAAGTAGGTGACTCCATTATGGGTACATGGACAATTTTCCCTCGTCACACACCCATCTGTTCCATTAGCCAGAAGGCCATCTGGACACATACACCCTGATACACAACCTGTGCTCACCTACAGACAAAACAAACCAAAGAAGAACAACAAAACAACATTAGTGCAACATCAAGTTCCCTACAAGACTATTAATTCAAAATGTGATATATATATATATATTACTCACACAACTGGTTAGGTCTTGTTTCTCACATGTCCTCTGACACTCTGTCCCTCTTTGTCCAGGATTTAAGCATTTGAAGAATGTCTTTGGAGCCTCACAGTCTAAAACAGGACAGTACATTAATGAGTAGCAGAAAACTTGCACACATCAATGAATACCAGTGTTGGCGTATCTCAGCAATGTGTCAAGTTTGAATTTGGCAGGTGGTGTTGTAAAAGAGGTGTTTGCAGCTCACCTTCTTGACTGGAGCAGTGCAATTTGCCATGGGTGCATGTGCTGTAACATGACAAAACAAGGCAAGGAGATATCAAGCATAACTGCAGGGTTTTTTATCAATAATAAATGAGTCAATAATGCGGTATGTGCTACTATTTTTTACCATTTAACACCATTACTGTAGAATATTTCTGATGGATCTATGACCTTGTCACCATCAAAACAAGGACACTGGTGAGCAGGCACACAGCTGCCTGCTTCATTGAGGTAGGTGCCCTCAGGACAGACACAGCCAAATACAGGTGTGAAGGACATTGAGCAATTGTAATCATGTATACTGAGAAGGCGGCAGGTGCTTCCACAGCTGGTCACGCCGTAAGAATACTTCATGTTGCCTGGACACTCAGTCACTGTACCTACAAAATAACATACATTTGAAATGATTCATTGTTTAATTTCATGCCAAATCAATACAATGGGGCAGTTGCATAAAAGGTTAAGTCTAGTCTTAAAGAAAGAATTAGCTGACTAACTGTTAAAATCTTTTTTTAATTCAGTTGCATAAAAATGTGGATAAGTCTACTACAAGTTGAATCCAAAAAATGATACTGGTTACTTATAGGGTGACCACAAGACATAGATGTGATTTTGCGGGACATGTAAGACTATGTAAATGCTGATTACATCCGTTGTCATAATCGCTTATTAAGGTTCGGAGTCTGTGGGAGTCTTACGGGGAGCCCACCTCAGAATCACCCCTTTGTAGTACACCCTAGGTGTATTTTTCACACAAACGCCTCCCCTTTCTCCATTCTCAGCCAAAGGTGAGGAAAGGCCAGCTGAGGGTTCTTGGGCATTGGAAGGTCACAAAGAGGTGGGTTGCATTTAACTAAGATGTAAACTTGTTATTATTTGCACTCTGTACACTCGTGACGCAGTCCGTGAATTCCTGGTGTTTTACACTGGGACCCCTAGTGTCCTTCATTCAACACAACATCAAAGTGAACGACAGAAGGGGAACATCTTGGTTCCCTGATAGCTCAGCTATTTGACACTCCAGTGTATTCATGTTGCTAGTGACTAGTAATGTTGTTCTCCTGTTTGACCTCTGTTGAATGAGAAATTAACTGGGGAAAAGAAAATCGCAAGTCAAAGAAGGTGGAGTTTATTTGCCATGGACCAATGTTAACTTTAGGAGTCAAAATGAACTCTCCCAGAAAGTTTGCTTTGGTGAGCCGTTTTAAACTGCCGAAACGAACTCAAAACAAACTTTGTTTCGGCCTGATTTCTGTAGGTGAAGCTTGATCATGAATGATTTGAGCAAACATAGACACATTTAGGTAGATCTGAGGGTGCATTCCCTTCAAAAACTAAAGTAACATTAATCCTCAGAATCTTAAGCGGCTCAGATGATGGGAGTAAATGCCTTGGTCTGTGTGATGTCACACAGCCAAGAAGCTGAGAATGACTTGATTTGTTATTATTTATAGGGATTAAAAATACCACTGAGTGGATTTTTATCATATATGGTGGCTGCCCTGTCTTAAAATAGAGGCTAAGTATACGCAACTGACCTCGTGATTTAAATGCACATTAATAATATAATACTTGCATTCACATTTCATGGCATACATATAAACAAACAAATACAGTGGGTACGGAAAGTATTCAGACCCCCTTAAATTTTTCACTCTTTGTTTTATTGCAGCCATTTGCTAAAATCATTTAAGTTCATGTTTTTCCTCATTAATGTACACACAGCACCCCATATTGACAGAAAAACACAGAATTGTTGATATTTTTGCAGATCTATTAAAAAATAAAAACTGAAATATCACATGGTCCCAAGTATTCAGACCCTTTGCTCAGTATTTAGTAGAAGCACCCTTTTGATATAATACAGCCATGAGTCTTTTTGGGAAAGATGCAACAAGTTTTTCACACCTGGAATTGGGGATCCTCTGCCATTCCTTGCAGATCCTCTCCAGTTCTGTCAGGTTGGATGGTAAACGACCATTTTCAGGCCCCCAGGGATGCTCAATTAGGTTTAAGTCAGGGCTCTGGTTGGGCCATTAAAGAACAGTCACGGATTTGTTGTGAAGCCACTCCTTCGTTATTTTAGCTGTATGCTTAGGGTCATTGTCTTGTTGGAAGGTGAACCTTCGGCCCAGTCTGAGGTCCTGAGCACTCTGGAGAAGGTTTACGTCCAGGATATCCCTGTACTTGGCCGCATTCATCTTTCCCTCGATTGCAACCAGTCGTCCTGTCCCTGCAGCTGAAAAACACCCCCACAGCATGATGCTGCCACCACTATGCTTCACTGTTGGGACTGTATTGGACAGGTGATGAGCAGTGCATGGTTTTCTCCACACATACCGCTTAGAATTAAGGCCAAAAAGTTCTATCTTGGTCTCATCAGAACAGAGAATCTTATTTCTCACCATCTTGGAGTCCTTCATGCGGGCTTTCATGTGTCTTGCACTGAGGAGAGGCTTCTGTCGGGCCACTCTGCCATAAAACCCAGACTGGTGGAGGGCTGCAGTGATGGTTGACTTTCTACAACTTTCTCCCATCTCCTGACTGCATCTCTGGAGCTCAGCCACAGTGATCTTTGGGTTCTTCTTTACCTCTCTCACCAAGGCTCTTCTCCCCCGACAGCTCAGTTTGGCCGGACGGCCAGCTCTAGGAAGGGTTCTGGTCGTCCCAAACGTCTTCCATTTTAGGATTATGGAGGCCACTGTGGTCTTAGGAACCTTAAGTGCAGCAGAATTTTTTTTGTAACCTTGGCCAGATCTGTGCCTTGCCACAATTCTGTCTCTGAGCTCTTCAGGCAGTTCCTTTGACCCTTATGATTCTCATTTGCTCTGACATGCACTGTGAGCTGTAAGGTCTTATATGGACAGGTGTGTGGCTTTCCTAATCAAGTCCAATCAGTATAATAAAACACAGCTGGATGATCAGAAGAAATGGACAGCAGCTGAGTTAAATATATGAGTGTCACAGCAAAGAGTCTGAATACTTAGGATAGGGCTGTGCAATTAATCGAAGGCGATTGTCATGCGCATTTTGTCAGTGAAGCCGGTTGTGTAATCAGCAGTAAATCTCCAGCACCTGTGTTCAGGTGGAACGGCATGTAGTACACAGAGCTGTACTTCATAGAAAAGATACGCTTAATCGTGTTCATTATCGCAAACTATTTAATCGATCAATTATGAAATCGGAAAAAATCGTTTGCGATAATGACAGCTGTTTGCGTAGCTTCTCAGTGAACTCTGTGTAGACATGCTTCTACACCTGAAAGCATGTGAAACTATCACATTTAATAACATATTTACTCCAAACTCACTTCATATTATAATATTTATATCAGTCGAGTGTTTGAAATAAATCTTTCTGTGAGATAGTACAGCTTTTTACACAGAATAACGCACGAATAGTATTCTATGCAGTGATAAAGGCATTGCATTATTATACTACTGTATTGTAAGGAAAATTATAATAAGAAGTCAGATAAACCATATATTGTTGTAGTCGTTGGTTTATTAGTCACGTTGAATTAATGAAAGCAGTCAAATCTTGTTTATTCAGCTGCAGCGATAGCAAAGACGCATTTACCAAGTTTCTTCTTCTGGCGTATTTTGAGTTTTCAGCGTGAGAATGACAGCGCCCTCTGGCCTTCGGATGAAGATTTACTGATGACGGATCCGCGCTTTACTAAAAGATACGCATGACAATTGCAGCTTTCGATTAATCGCGATTTCGATTTCACTTCAATTAATCGAACAGCCCTAACTTAGGACCTTAGGAATTCTGTGTTTTTCTGTCAATATGGGGTGCTGTGTGTACATTAATGAGGAAAAAAAATGAACTTAAATGATTTTAGCAAATGGCTGCAATATAACAAAGAGTGAAAAATTTAAGGGGTCTGAATACTTTCCGTACCCACTGTACTTATAAAAGTTCTCACCACAGGGGTCAGAATCCATCCAGCCCTGGAGAATGATTCCTCTGGAAGCACAGGCATGGGCATAGTTGGATACAGCCGCACACATACACTTCTTAATATCTGCACACTTGCAGGTGTCATAGACACACCACTGAAGATGAAACCGAAATAACATTGATAAAGGGGAATCCCTACATTTGTGTATCATATTTCATGTACCATTTAATTTAAATGAATAAGTATGTTTTGTGCAAAAAGACTCACTTGGTGGTAAATCTCAGGATGTATTTCTGAATGACAGGGGGAAAAGACTCCCTTTGGGTTTGTAAGACGGGAACACCAGTCTTCAGCCGTTTTCTCTGAATGAAAGAATAAACACTTTTAGCAAGGCAAAAAGTAGTAGGTCCTTGTCCTGTAGTAGTCCAAATAAAAACGATTAAATTATTAGCATTAATGTTTATAAAACTGAGTACCTGTGTTCGAAGCCACACTACAGGGATTATTTGAAAAAATTGTGTTTTTAACATCGGTACAACTGTAAAGGTTTTTCTTCCATAAGTTGACAAAAGTTGGTGATGTGTCCTCTATAATTCCTGATTCCGTTTTAAAGTCATCTTCTCGTTTGTCATTATAGTTGCCACACAGACCTGAAAGAAGCAAGGTGTGGAATTAGAGGAAGTTAACATACCTAACATACTGTTTTTATTAATTGTGTCTACAGTATATGATTCATACATTGTTTAACAAGTCTTTTCTTATAAAATGTGTGTAGCGAGTAGAGTTATTATTTACATTACTGGGGCATTACAATCAAAATGACAAAATGATTTGATGTCTTCTTTACTAACCACTCATCTTCCCTTTCTCTTCAGTGCTGGCTACAATATACAACTGCATGACTGGAGCCAACTGGATCTCTAGACGAAGACTATTCAATTCAGCAATGATGAAGGAGGAAGAGGGTTTGAAGATGTTCACAGGACCTGGAATAAAAAAAATGAACTTTAATGTTCACTCCCTAACAAAATCCCACCAAAATGCACCACAAAAACCTGGGGGCACTGATTCTCACTATGATCACTTAACATTTTTTTTGGTACTTTTTCATGTGCAAAAAATGAATTGCACTAGTTAATTTAATACACATCATGACGTGAAATTTCAGCAACATTACTAGACAGGTATTGAACATTATCTAACTGATATTTATAATTAATTAATGGCTGAAATGTTGCAGGGATATGTAACAGTGAAAAGCATTTTTCATAATGAACTTTAAACAGCTTAAAAACATTGTCAGAAAGATATATATATATATATATTGTGACACATGGCCCGAGTCCTCATCAGCGTCGCCCTGGTAACCGACGAGGAGCACCAACCACGCCCCTCCCACACCTGATCGGTCACGGCTGGCGAGTAATCAAGCGGCGGCGGCGGCCAACACTAGTTTGGTGAGAGACGTCTCCGAAGACACTGCTAATGACTTTTCCCTCACTCTTCCTACAGAAAGCAGCACGTGACCGATCAGCACCGCCAGACAGAGCACAGCACGGATCACACTGCCACGAGGAAGGAGTATCACAAGGGAGCACCGAGCACGCAGTCTTCACTTCCACGAGCACCTTTATTATTAATAAATTCACCCTCCGGGGATAAACTGCATACCCCCTTGTCGTGTGATCCTTTGCCTCGCCACAATATATATATAAAAAAATGGTGGTCACTGTTTGCAATTGCTATGCTGTCATGTTGCCGGAAATAGAGTAATTAGTGTCCCAATATTAGAGAGATATTGACCATAGATGGCACAAAATCTACTGGACATTCTAAAACTTCTCTGCTGTTTGTACAGAGATCTAATATGTGGGCCAAACTATCTGTTGTACACTAATGTTAGATGAAAGTTTTGTGTTTGCTGGGGTCAACCCACCTTTAATGACAGGAAGCAGATATGGAAATTTGGAGTTTTCATTCATTACAGATCCACTGGAGGAAAAACTAATCTGTTTTGTGACAACAACAACAACAACAACAACAAATGTAATTCTATTATTGTACTGTGATTATAATGAATAAGCCTCAATGTATTTTTAAATTGTACAAAAATTACATTTTGCTTCTAGCATTATTAGCAAGTTAATAGCATGTTTCTAGCATGATTAGCAAGTTACTAGCATGTTTCTAGCATTATTGACAAGCTGTTATCAGGTTACTAGCATGTTTCTAGCATGATTGGCAAGTTGCTAGTATGCTGTTAACATTTCTAGCATGATTAGCAGTTACTAGCATTTTGCTGACATGATTAGCAAGTCACTAGCATGTTGCTAGTATGCTTCTAACATGATTAACATGTTGCTAGCAAGCTGTTAGCATGTTTTTATCATGATAGGGTTAGGGTTGCTAACATTTTTCTAGCATGATTAGCAAGTTGTTAGCATGTACCTAGTTTGTTTCTAGTCTAATTATCAAGTTGTTGACATGTTTCTAGCATGATTAGCAAGTTGTTAGCATGTTTTTAACATGATTAACAAGTTGCTAGCATGATTAGCAAGTTGCTAGTATGTTGCTAACATATTTCTAGCATGACTAATAGGTTACAAGCATGTTTCTAGCATGATTAGCAAGTTGTTAGCATGTTTGTTTCTAACATGATTAGCAAGTTACTAGCATGTTTCTAACGTGATTAGCAATTTGCTAGTATGTTGCTACCATATTTCTAGCATGATTAACAGGTTACTAGCATTTTTCTAGCAAGATTAGGAAGTTACTACTATGTTTCTAGCATGATTAGCAAGTTGCTGGTATGTGGTTAACCTTTTTTTAGCATGCTTAACAAGTTACTAGCATGTTTCTAGCATGATTAGCAAGTTGTTAATATAGCTGGCATATTTCTAGCATGATTAGCAGGTTACTAACATGTTTCTAGTATGATTAAATTGTTAGCAGGACACTAGCATATTTCTAGCGCGATTAGCAAGTTGCTAGTATATTGCTAACGTATTTCTAGCATGACTAACAGGTTACTAGCATGTTTCTAGCGTGATTAGCAAGTTGTTAGCATGTTTGTTTCTAGCATGATTAGCAAGTTACTAGCATGTTTCTAGTGTGATTAGCAATTTGCTAGTATGTTGCTACCATATTTCTAGCATGATTAGTACATTGTTAGCATGTTTTTACCATTATGGACAAGCATGTTTCTAGCATGATCAGCAAGTTGCTAGTATGCTGTTAACATATTTCTAGCATGATTAGCAGGTTACTAACATGTTTCTAGTATGATTAAATTGTTAGCAGGACACTAGCATATTTCTAGCGTGATTAGCAAGTTGCTAGTATATTGCTAACGTATTTCTAGCATGACTAACAGGTTACTAGCATGTTTCTAGCGTGATTAGCAAGTTGTTAGCATGTTTGTTTCTAGCATGATTAGCAAGTTACTAGCATGTTTCTAGTGTGATTAGCAATTTGCTAGTATGTTGCTACCATATTTCTAGCATGATTAGTACATTGTTAGCATGTTTTTACCATTATGGACAAGCATGTTTCTAGCATGATCAGCAAGTTGCTAGTATGCTGTTAACATATTTCTAGCATGGTTAGCAAGTTGTTAGCATATTGCTAACATGTTTCTAGCATGATTAGCAAGTTGTTAGCATGTTGCTAGAATGTTTTTAACATGATTAGCATGTTGCTAATATGCTTCTAGCATGATTAGCAAGTTACTAGCATGTTTCTAGCATGATTAGCAAGTTGTTAGTATGCTGTTAACATTTTTTAACATGATTAGCAAGTTACTAGCATGTTTCTACAATGATTAAGAGGTTGCTAGTGTGTTGCTACCATGTTTCTAGCATGATTAACAGGTTACTAATGTTTCTAGCATGATTAGCAAGTTGCTAGTATGTTGCTAGAATGTTTCTAACATGGTTAGCAAGTTGTTATCATGCTTGTTTCTAACATGATTAGCAAGTTGCTGGTATGTGGTTAACCTTTTTTTAGCATGATTAGCAGGTTACTAGCATGTTTCTAGTATGATTAAGTTGTTAGCAGGTTACTAGCATATTTCTAGCATGATTAGCAAGTTGCTAGTATATTGCTAACATATTTCTAGCATGATTAGCAGGTTACTAGCATGTTTCTAACATGAATAGCAAGTTGTTAGTAGATTGCTAGCATATTTCTAGCATGATTAGCAGGTTACTAGCATGTTTCTAGTATGATTAGCAAGTTGCTAGTATATTGCTAGCATATTTCTAGCATGATTAGCAGGTTACTAGCATGTTTCTAGCATGATTAGCAAGTTGCTAGTATATTGCTAACATGACTGACATAATAACTGACAACATTCACCATAGTAATCACTGAATATCTGAAATGCCATAATCCTGCACAGCCATTGGTCTGTGAATCTATAGTATGGTGAATGATGTCAGATAGTGCTCTGAATCAACAGATTCACTGAAAATATCAGGAATTCAAAGAACATTCATTCATTCATGAATCAGACAGGCTTCACTCATGAGCACGACATTAAGAACTTTTCACCAAACTTTGGTAACACTTTAGAATAATGGTCCGTTGTTAACAAGTAACTATGCAGGAAGTAATAGGTAGTACTACATTAACACTGAGCTTATTACTGTTAACTAATATGGAACTAATATTAACTAAGCAGTAAGTAGTACCAAATATAGGACAAAAGTAGTTCCTTGTTATCTATGCAGTAATTACTAAAAAAATTGCATTGAGAACTACTTTCTAACTATGTTCAATTAATAAAGAATAACCACTTGATTACTAATCAGTAAACAGTAACCTAAAAATAAACTATTGCCTCATAAAATGCCTTGCACCTTAAATGGGCTCTTTGCGGATATATGAATATTATATACCACTAAATAAGTTTATTTCAAACTTAGGCCCCTTCCACTATATCACTAGGGCCTCAGAAATGTATGGCTGTACAGTATGTGTCAGATATAAATTACTTAATAAATTACATGTGAAATCAATGGCAATCCCTCACAAACTCAAGCATTAAAAATCTTGTCAGTCCACAGGGACCACTGGACCAATAAGTGAAAAACACATTAACAAGTTAAACAAAAACACGTCACTAATACTCAAGTGGACTTACAAGGTAAGTAGTTAATGAGGTGTTAATGTGTTTTTCACTTTAAAATAATGGTCCAGATCACTAGTAGTTCCTGGGGGCTGACAAGGTAATGCTTGAGAATTAGTGAGCAGTTAAGTTGTTTAACTTGTTAACATGTCGTTCATTTTGAAATAAGCTATATGCTAGTAGTTCTTGAGGGCTGAGAAGGTAACGCTTGAGTAATTACTGAAGGGTTAACTTGTTTTTCACTTTAAAATAATGGTCCAGATCACTAGCAGTTCCTGAGGGCTGACAAGGTAGCTCTTGAGTAATTAGTGAGGGTTTGATGTTAAATTTGATACGATAATCTAATACGTTTTTAGACATGTTACTGTTGTTATTAGTAATTAATTGGTTATTCTGTATCAATTGATAATAGTTAGCAAGTAGTTCTTAATCAGGATAATTTTATTTGGTAACTATTTAATACCTAATAAGGAACTACCTTTGTCCTAAATGTGCTACTACTTACTGCTTAGTTCATCTTGCTTCCATATTAGTTAGTATTAAGATCAGTGTTACTGTAGTACTACCTATTACTTCCTGCATAGTTACTTGTTTACAACGGACCATTAGTCTGAAGTGTTACCCAAACTTTCTTTTTGTTCTTTACAAAAGCTATATCCTACAACAATATATGATTCATCAGAATGACTCTTGATACTTTCATGATGCTTCTGAATGCACTTTGAAGCTTAAAAGTTCCATTCTTTGTCACTGCATTAAAAATACATTCTTCAAAAACTTGTATGGGTTTGAAACAATGTGAGGGTGAGACAAGATTTTCATTTTTTATGAGAAAGATTCCTAAACTGTCTTCAACGTTTTAACATTTTTTACTTTTGCTTTTTTTTTTTCTTTAAATCATTTTTGCATTCATTTTCTTTTTAGCATAAACGTTTTCTTTTTCATTTTTGTATATAGTGTGACAGCATGTCTGACTATTACTTTAAGATAAACATTTCTTTATTTGTTAGATATTAATATTAAACAGATCTTACAGTGGTCCCGGAGATGACAAGGGTAACTGAATTTAGACATGTTTCTGTTGGGACCTGATCACACTGTGCCAGATTTCCCACCACTGCAATATCACTGTCATTAGAGTGCTGAAAACAAACAAACAAAAACAATTAAATTCAGAATTCAACTAATTGATCATTTAAGGGTGTATCGTTTAGTGCAGGTTAGTGTACATTTGTGATTGACAGTCACAGACCTGTAGATGTAGGATGTAGTCACAGTTGCCATCAAAGGTAAATTTTTTTTTATCATAAGTGATGATATGAGATCCTCCCACAACAGAGCAAATTCCGGGACATTCCAGATCTGTGCAGTTCCAGTGTCCAGCAGAACACACACTGACACATTATGGCAGTAATGTTATCATGGGTATATTTTGTAATGTGCATGTTTGTGCGTTCTATTGCAAATGACTCACCATGTTATACAAGCTTGTTTGTATGACTCTCCTGACAGGTATATGTTGCCATTGTGCTCACATGGGCACTCATCCACAGGAATACAACCTTTCTTACCAACGTCATCCTCAATGGTGCCTTCACAAAAAGTAAGCAAAATGTTGTGTCATTTTTATTCAGTACTGGAATTGTTATACACCAAACAGTTCTCATATTTCAGATTTGCTTGCATCTAAGCATGGTACATTATTCTTGCAAGGAGAAGCTTCATTTGAAAATAGACCAGTTGGTAATGCTAAGTGCAAAAAAACACCTCCTAACATCAGGGATGCGCTTATGAGTTTGTGTATATCAGCAGGCATAAATTAAAGCAATAAACGCCAATGTAATTTACATTATGGTAAATAGTCAATTTCTAAAACGGTGAGTTCCTGTCCTTTATTCTGATTGGTTGTTGTGGAATAGAGTGTCGGCAGTAACATAAATTGATGCATTATGCTTACCATTGTCCTGTTTCCACCTTTCCTATTCTTTTTTTTTGCTACAGGCTGCGTGACAGATTTTTGCACTTTATGTTAAGCTGAGCTTGCGCAATTTGGGAATGAACTGAAAGGGTTCGCGTGCACACACACAAACAAACACGTTAAACAAAGTCAGAACTGCAGATGTTGTCCGTTTTTTTTTTTTTGAGAATTTCCAGGGAGATGTGAAGAGATATAATATTAGACTAAGGCTACAAATAATTTTTGTAGCCATTTATTTTTGATTGCTATCAAGCTATGTATAATGAGCCAGTTGCCATGATAGTGATTTGCGAATTCACTTATTTTTATGGATAATTTATGGATGAAAGCGCTTTAATAAAAACTAATGTCTTGTTAACTGTGTGTGTGCATGTGTTTGGACACATCCGTCTCAAATAAAGTACGAAAAAGCACATCAGCTTGAGGAAATACTTAAAGGGTTTAGTTGAATAATACCTTTTCTGATAACAAAATGGCTTTGAATGTAGCCATTAAAAAAAAAAAAAAAAAAAAAAACTGTAATAAGGAGCTATATGCAGAGTTTTAGTTCATTTTTGTGCTGCGCAAAAGGAAGACGGCTGAAAGCGGCATCCTATTCTTTATTAAAAAACAAACAAACAAAAAACAAAAACAAACAAAAAAAAAAAAAAACACAAAGATTTGTTTTTATTGTGAATGTACTCAAACCATATCTGTATGACTAAAATGAGTCATTTCCACTGTTAGCAGGTGCCGCACACACGCACAAGCATTGCTACCTGACAATGCAGTCTTTCCATTATAATAAAATACAGTCAGCGAAACTTACTTAATCGTTATCACCGTAGGCCTACTGCTGTTATATTATGCCAAACAATTTGTTTTATGTGGATACTGGAATGAGTGAGGTACAAAAGGTTTACAAAGATTTGTGTCGTATGAGAGACACAACGTTAGTTTCAGTTTCACTTTAGCTTAAATGTATTCGTTTGGCTTGTCGTTTATATAGCCTAGCTTCTTATGTTTTTCATTGTTCTTTCCTGAATACTGTTAAAATGAAAGGATTTTGTGTGTGTGTGTGTGTGTGTGTGTGTGTGGAGTGAGGGGAATAATAATAGCCTATGTTTATAGTGTTTGTAAACATTTTGCGTCGACAGGTCTATTTCTGAATAAATAAAAAAATATCTAAAAAATGCAGTTTTAGTCTTTATTTTAACCATCCATGTTTTAAAATATTTTGATAAATTACTGGGGGGTAAAAAATTAAATGACCTTTTAAACCGTTTAACTGATTAATCGGTATTAATTGGTCAAAATTCTTTCAGTCGGATAACAGTTAACCGGTTAAAATGAGCATCCCTAGACCTGACACTTTTCCTCACATTAAATGTCACATTAAAAGTAAGTTTGCTTTTTCTTTGAATTAGAACACAAAGACACAATACATGACTGATTACTTTTGGTCTCCGTTCAGTAAGCAAATGAAGCTAGCGCTTTCACGTTCACACTGCCAAAAAAAATTTTCTGATTCTGATTTTTTCATTAAATGTGACCCATGTGTGTTTATTGCATGACAGTGTGAACAACACAAACCGCATGGAATCTGATCTTTTACAATCAGATCTGAGCCACTTCAATAGGCTATGTGGTTCTAAATCCGATACAGGTCTGAACAGTCAGATCGGAATTCATGCGACTTTCAACGCGTACGCAGCAGGGTTGCCAGGCTTTCACAACAAAACCCTCCCAATCGCGTTTCGTGGGTAAAATACAAGTTTTTTTGGAGGGTTTTTTTGGCGGGGTGGGTAAAATACAAGTTTTTTCACTGTCGTTGTGCGCATGCGTTTCATTTCACGGGCTACATTTTTAAAAGCAATGTGAACAGGCAAACAAAAAAATCAGAATTCGGAAAAATCGGAATTAAGCATTAAGGCTCGCAGTCTGAACGTAATCTAATTTTCCCTACATCTGGTTTGCCTACGTCATGTTGTGAAATAGGCCTATAGGAATGGATTAAAAATGCTCGGGTCCTGCTCCACTCCAGATCATGTATTTTCTAATCTACAGCACCGCGTTTGAAAAAGGCGACCGACGTGGCAAAAGCACAACCAGTGTAACGAAAAGAGAGATGGAGAGATGTCGCTGCGTGTTATATTTATAATATTCCTGTTGTTTTAAATGGTCGGCCAGCGGGGGCCCCAGGCAATTGCCTGCCCCTTTGCTACGCCTCTGCAAACTACGGCCCTTAGGCCATCTGCAGCCCACTATCAGTCTTGTGGCGGCCCATGAGGGATGTTAAAAAAATGATATGAAACAGCAGAAATACGAGTGCTTTCATCCAGCCCATGAGGCAGTTGGTCCTAAATGGATAATTTTATGCAATATCAGTAATATCCAATAGATGCCGCTGTAGCCTATAGTGCAGTATATAACCCCTGATTTACACCATCACGCACGTTACAGAAGCAGGTCTCTGCGCTGCTTCGCTAAAAATAGGCGTCTTGTCTATATTTGACGGACGCTGCATCCAAGCCACACAGCAAATACTAAATAAAAGGTAAAAATTTAAACCCTACAAAACTTGTACAACTGTAAATAAGATACTTGTTTTAAAAATGTGAAAGTGTTCATTTGTTTTGAAAAATGCCTTGGATTGGTATGTTTTTAAAATACTTAAAATGCTCTGTAGACTTTCCAGTAGGAGTACACTTGCGGTCGAATGGAACGCTCCTAAGGTTTTCCTTGATCCAGTTTGTGTTTTCCTTGATCCAGTTTGTATCCAGATGGTGGGTCATTACATATAAACCACCTCTATAGGTCTGTATGGGAGTATAAACTACTTGTTTATTGGTCAGAGGAGAACTGACCCCCCGACTAAGCCTGGTTTCTCCCAAGGTTTTTTTTTCTCCATCAGTGTCACAGATGGAGTTTTGGTTCCTTGCCACTGTCGCCTATGGCTTGCTCAGTTGGGGACAAACAATTGTTTAAAGTTTCTTTTGAATTATTGATATATTACTTTCCCATTTGATACTGTAAAGTTGCTTTGACACAATTTGTATTGTAAAAAGCGCTATATAAATAAAGCTGACTTGACTTGACTTGACTAAGGTCAAGCGCAAATCGCGCAGATTAGGATTGGTGATGAATGAGAAACGGCAAGTGAGTTTGTATTGTGTATTTCCTGCAACCACGCCGCTAGATTTAAATATTTAGCCTGGGCATTTATAATAAATGTTTAATTTGTGTTATATTTTCGTTTATTTTCGTTCCTTTTTCTGTTTTGAACACTGCTAAATTTACAGGATTTTTTTGTAGAGTGAGGGGAATACATGTTTCTAATGTTTGTAAACGTTTTGTTTATTTTACATTATTTCTGAATAAAATGATAAAATGTGTCTTATACATCAATCGACTTACAATACAATAATGCAACTGCTCTGTGTGTCAAAGTGCTCATAAAAAAAAATGTAACAAGAATAGATCTGCCATGTATGTACAAGTATACATACAGTACAGTAGTAAGTGAGTGTTAATTTAGAATAAAAAAAGCTTAATTTGTCATAAACATATTAGGCGGCCCCTCACTTAATGTGTAAAACTCGATGTGGCCCTTGAGCCAAATTTGTCTTACAAATGTACTTAATTATTATGAAAATACACAAGATGGCTTGAAGAACACCGATATATATTATTGCAGATGAGTGTTTATTGTCCATACATTTCATTGTTTAACGTTATATCTTCATGTATATATTCTTATCTTATATATATTCAGTTATTATAGTGATGCCTTTACCCACATTAGAGATTTCCTGGCTGGAACGGAAAGTCATCAGTGTTACTTCTTTGACGCATATGTGGATTATCCACACTTTTTGCATTGTACAGAGGTTTACAGGTGTATTTTGTTGTTAATTTGTTGCAAAATGGGGGATTAGGGGACGGGATGGAACGGGACAGGACTCCCCCATCTGAGGCTTACTTAAAATATTTGTGCAAGTAGTAAAACAATATAAACGAGAAAATACCAATAAACACACGAGTCAGGTGGGAAAGAGCAAAGTTCTTCAGTAGTTATGTGTAACTGGCTGTCAAGGCTATTTTATGCACTTTAAACATTGGGTGAAGTTATTATTTCTCTTTAATACAGATGGATAATTATTAAATTATCCAAACAAAAACAAAAAATGATTTTTCTATGAGCAATTATAGCTTATTTAATACCGCAGCTTGTCAACACAGCGATAAGCCCTGTGTGTAAGCTAGTATTAGGCTAATATTAATTCTCACCGGTAGGGCAGAAACAGCCATCCACACAGTGTTCTGTACACAGTAGACTTGCATCTGGATCTGAGCAGGTGTCCTTGCATGGATTGCCACACTCCAGGTATTCCATGTTTAGAGGACATGTCATTGCTGCTCCACAGAATAACACAATGTGTCACAAAATGCACCATAATTACTGGTCTACGTCTATATCTATAGCCAGGTCAACTTTCAAATATGGTACTCACGACAGAGCTCTTCTGTCCTCCATGTTCCTGGTTTTCCTCCAGCATGTGTGCACTGTCTTGAAATCTCTGTGAGCGTGTTGCATAGACAGTCGTGGTTGCCGGAACAGTGACACAAGTCATCAACACAGGTTTTTTCAAACAAATCCATGTCCATCACACTGTAACAGTCGCTAAACCCCGGACTGCTGAGATACTGCTGGCAAATACTCGTCTGGGAGATAAAAAATATATATATATATTAAATATATAGTGTAGTAAATATAGTATACAAGTGCTGGCCATATAATTAGAATATCATCAAAAAGTTGATTTATTTCACTAATTCCATTAAAAAAGTGAAACTTGTATATTATATTCATTCATTACACACAGAATGATATATTTCAAATGTTCATTTCTTTTAATTTTGATGATTATAACTGACAACTAATGAAAAGCCCAAATTCAGTATCTCAGAAAATTAGAATATTACTTAAGACCAATATAAAGAAAGGATTTTTAGAAATTTTGGCCAACTGAAAAGTATGAACATGAAAAAAATGAACATGAACAGCACTCAATACTTAATTGGGGCTCCTTTTGCCTGAATTACTACAGCAATGTGGCGTGGCATAGGTTCGATCAGTCTGTGGCACTGCTCAGGTGTTATGAGAGCCCAGGTTGCTCTGATAATGGCCTTCAGCTTCTGCATTGCTGGGTCTGGCATATCGCATCTTCCTCTTCACAATACCCCATAGATTTTCTATGGGGTTAAGGTCAGGCGAGTTTGTTGGCCAACTAAGAACAGGGATACCATGGTCCTTAAACCAGGTACTGGTAGCTTTGGCACTGTGTGCAGGTGCCAAGTCCTGTTGGAAAATGAAATCCGAATCTCCATAAAGTTGGTCAGCAGCAGGAAGCATGAAGTGCTCTAAAGCTTCCTGGTATACGGCTGCGTTGACCTTGGACCTCAGAAAACACAGCTGACCAACACCAGATGATGACATGGCACCCCAAACCTTCACCGACTGTGGAAACTTTACACTGGACCTCAAGCAACGTGGATTCTGTGCCTCTCCTCTCTTCCTCCAGACTCTGGGACCCTGATTTCCAAAGGAAATGCAAAATTTACTTTCATCAGAGAACATAACTTTGGACCACTCAGCAGCAGTCCAGTCCTTTTTTAGCCCAGGCGAGATGCTTCTGACGCTGTCTGTTGTTCAAGAGTGGCTTGACACAAGGAATGCGACAGCTGAAACCCATGTCTTGCATACGTCTGTGCGTAGTGGTTCTTGAAGCATTGACTCCAGCTGCAGTCTACTCTTTGTGAATCTCCCCCACATTTTTGAATGGGTTTTGTTTCACAATCCACTTCAGGGTGCGGTTATCCCTATTGCTTGTACACTTTTTTTTTTCTACCACATCTTTTCCTTCCCTTCGCCTCTTTATTAATGTGCTTGGACACAGAGCTCTGTGAACAGCCAGCCTCTTTTGCAATGACCTTTTGTGTCTTGTCCTCCTTGTGCAAGGTGTCAATGGTCGTCTTTTGGACAACTGTCAAGTCAGCAGTCTTCCCCATGATTGTGTAGCCTACAGAACTAGACTGAGAGACCATTTAAAAGCCTTTGCAAGTGTTTTGAGTTAATTAGCTGATTAGAGTGTGGCACCAGGTGTCTTCAATATTGAACCTTTTCACAATATTCTAAAGGAGCCCCAACTAAGTATTGATTGCTGTACATGCTCATACTTTTCATTTTTATACTTTTCAGTTGGCCAAGATTTCTAAAAATCCTTTCTTTGTATTGGTAAGTAATATTCTAATTTTCTGAGATACTGAATTTGGGGTTTTCATTAGTTGTCAGTTATAATCATCAAAATTAAAAGAAATAAACATTTGAAAAATATCAGTCTGTGTGTAATGAATGAATATAATATACAAGTTTCACTTTTTGAATGGAATTAGTGAAATAAATCAACTGTATTATGAATAAAATCACGGCTGTCATTTTTTAACACCATATATAATGGACATATGGACATAACAAACCATACCTAAAACAGACAACTAATGAAAACTAATAATCCCTCCTCTCTTCGCAAACTGTGGGCTTCCACACAGATGTGCACATACATCAACATATCTCCGCATGAGAAGAGTTTATTTGACATGTGGTCTCAAAATTAAAGATGAAAGATGCAACATAACGCCAGTAGGGGCAAAATTTTTGGTTCACTAAATTCGTTCCGATTGATGAATCTGAATGTAGTGTTTACATTAACACTAAATGAAGTGATCGGGTTGATGTGTGCGTTTATATGTCACAAGCTTTAAATCGGATATAATATATATATATATATTAATATATATACACACACACACACACACACACACACACACACACACACACATATTATATAAATAAGAGTTTCCTTTCTGTCATTCACTTTGATGTTGTGTCGAAGGTACGACACTAGGGGGTCGCTCTTGGGAGCCCAAACACATGTGACATCATTTGAGAAAAGGCCAATGAAATTGGGTGTGTAGATTTTGCATAGCTGGCCATGCCACGGACATCCGGCTAAAAATAGAAAGCACGGCATCTGCTCACTAGTTCTATTCTTCGGAGCCGAATGCAGTGTCTCTCTGTGAGAAAGCAACAACATTTACCTTTAAGAGTGATCTTTGAAGAGCAAGTTTCCTCCTAAAAGAGCTGACACGGTTGGATTGTGTGTTTTCAAAATGCCTTTCCTTCCATGTCCTTCTGGTTACCTCTATGTCACAGAACCTTCAGTTCCTGGGAAGACACTCAAGTCTCTATGTGCCACTCTCACTTCGGTTCTCTCACGACAGGTCTTGTTCCAGTGAGAGTGAAGGCTCTACCTCCAGATGTTCCAGCTGATTAGAGTCGATTCGGTCAGGCACAAGCAGTTTTGGTTATTTTGGTACATTTTTGGTATGGCCTGACGGAGGTCCCCCTCAGTACAGATACACTGGCATACAGCTGGCACAGGGACCTATGAAAGCTTGCATTCCCCAGTGAGCCTCATTCCACCAACATTGTGCAAAGTCAGAGAGGACAGAGAACAGCTCCTGTCATCAACCTCAGGACCTGTTTCTCTGAGCTTGTACTCCTGCCATCTACTCCTCCCTGGCATATTCCTCTGGGGAGGGACCCCCTCTCCCAGGGGAAGGGAAACAATCTGGCACCTGTGGCCAGATTTCTGCAACCTCTATTATGGTCCCTGAGGAACAAGAGGACCATCCAACCACAATGGTAGCACCAATGAAGGCAAAATCTGCACACCCAATTTCATTGGTCTTTTCTCTAATTATGTCAGTGGTGTTTGGGTTTCCAAGAACGACCTCTAGTTTTGTATCTTTGTCACATCAGGAAACGAGGGTCACCATACGTAACCATCCATACCAACCATATTTTATATATATATATATATATATATATATATTAGGGCTGTCAGTCAATTAAAATTTTTCATCTAATTAATTACATGATGTGTCGATTAATCTAATAAAAATAAATTTGAGTGTGAAAATACCCACAAAAGATTATTTAAAGCTATTTTTGTGCTACATGAGAAAAGATGACAGAATTAAATTCTGGGGGGTAAATCTCTTTAATGTTTTTATTATTATTATTATTATTATTAGCCTATTATTTAATGGAATAATACTCTAAATAAGAAACTAAATCTACCAGCAGGTGGTGGTAAATGTCTTGAGTCATTCACATGATTCGTTCAAAATGCGGATTCATTCAGAAACTAAACACAACTGTGTTGCTTGGAGACACGCACCGATTCTACTATGGCTTCAAAGGTAATATGTTCTCTGTGAAATTGAGCAAACACACATATAACGTTTAAAATATAACACAATATCAACTTCTTATTTACTGAATTGTAAAAAAAAACATTTAGGCTCATGACACATCTGACAAACTCAGTATTGGTGTCATTCATCTTGCTGTCTGTGTGATATTGTGTGATATGTGATATAAATATGAGACAAAACACATTTAGGGCATTAGTTAGTTCCAGTCCACAGTTGATATTTACATCAGAAGACATTTAATTGTCAATAAAAAAAAAAAGAAGGAAATATTTAACAAATAGACCTGTGGCTAGTTAATAATAATGTGTTTGGTTAAGTTTAGGAGTAGGTGTAGGGCTTTACTATCCCAATTTAAGACGTTATCCTTTAAGTAATTTTAAGAAATATGACCTATTACACTCAATAAGTTATTACTGAATACAATTTTATATTTTACTACAATATTGAGGTGCAAATATTTGCCATTTTTTGCTGTGTATAAACAGCATCTGCATTGTTTATTGCAAAGAAAATGCTACTAGTTGTACATAGTATAAAAAGAATCGATTATTATTTGCACTTACTGTAAATAGCATATTGCTAAAATACTGTTGTTTACACTTAATGTAAATATAATCAATTTATATTTGCACTTAGAGTAAATAGAATCTATCGCTATTTGCACTTATTGCAAACAGCCACTGTCACATAGCACAAAATAGAAACATAAGAAATACTGAAACATATGAATAGTTCAGATGCAAAACCCCCTAAAAGCCATCTCGGTCAAAAATGAGATAATGATACTGAGTGAATTCTCTCGACACATCCATCAAATACTTCAAACTCAAAACTCTAAAATCCCAGCCTCAGCCTAATCAGAATTACCGGTACTTTGTTAGAAGCCTATACATCGGAGCCTGATATAAATGTTTTTGTTGTTGTTGTTGTTTTAGAGAAAGATGTCAAATGGATTTAGAGGCTTTTGCATCTGAACTCTTCATATAGAATAAATCTTTAAATAATAAATGAGAATTAAAAGCAAATACTCTAATTCTAAACTATTTTGCACGTATCAGAAAAATGCACTAATATTTCAATTAGTCATTTATATGAAACAATTAAAAAGATTTTTTTCTTAAAATCTTAATTTTCTAGAAATGTGGGCACAGCCCTAAAATCTGTTAAAATTGTTACAAAAAAAAAAATGTGTCATAATACCTGATTTTCGCAAAGATCATTCAAGGGAAGATCGACTTTCACACAGGATTCAGGTGAAGGCACCTTCAAGTTGATCAGATCATCTATACAAGTTTAAAATAGTCAGATATCAACAAAATATAATAACGTTAAAATATGAATTACTGAACTACTTTAGTAGGCATTTTTTTATAATGAGGTTTACCACTGCTAATTAAATCATCCTCCTTGATGCCATTGAAGTTTCCACAGAGTCCACAGGTCTGGTCTCGGTAATTGTCAGAAAGTTCAATCTGGGGAACATCGTTAGATGATTAGGCCTTTTTTTGACCTACTGGGTGACAAATATACTATACAGTAATTGTGTATTTGAACAGAGAAATAGCATACCAACAAAGATTGGTCTTTCTCAAAAAAGACAGTCACTACATATTTTTTAGAGACCTTAACACTTGATGCACTCATTGTGACTGTAATTCCATCCTTAGAGGTTGCATTATACAACCTGTTAAAGCAAGATGCAAAAAAAGTCAACAAAAGAAAATGTTTTAAAGAAAACATCTTGCACATTTAAATGCATTTGAATGTCTTAACAGAATAAAATAAACTCACACTTGACCGTCCATGATGATGTCATTGTTGGTGAGTTCAATGACTGTCCCCTGCAGATTTATTATGATTTTGCTGAAAATGATTGAGCCATTTACAGTCCCTCTTTGCATTTCGATGTTAAAATCAGGTGCTGTGTCGTGACACTTCACCGCCAGAATGTAGTTGCACGTGTATGGCACTTGAAAGAAATGACCATCAAAGGTCTTTAAGTGGAAATTTCCCCAAGTGCTACAGATTGTGGACCGATGATCAGGATATGGTTCTGCTAAACCAAGAGAGAGAATAGATATTAATAATATGTGACCCTGGACCACAAAACCAGTCTTAAGTAGCCACGGGTATTTGTTGCAATAGCCAAAAATACATTGTATGGGTCAAAATGATTGATTTTTCTTTTATGCCAAACATCATTAGGATATTTTGTAAATTTCCTACCGTAAAAATATATATATAAAAAAAACACATTTTTGATTAGTAATATGCATTGCTGAAAACTTAGTTTGGACAACTTTAAAGGTGATTTTCTCAATATTTAGATTTTTTTGTACCCTCAGTTTCCAGATTTTCAAATAGTTATTTCTCGACCAAATATTGTCGAGAAACATATCCAACCTAACAAAAATGCATCAATGAAATACTTATTTATTCAGCTCAATTTAAAAAATGTTTAAAAGTTTAAACCCTTATGACTGGTTTTGTGGTCTAAGGTCATATATATCTGTATTAGCACTGAAAAAGCAGTTTGAATTATTTACCAAAAAAAAACAAAAAACTATGAATTACTTTGAATTACTACCTTTAGTTACCATCACAGTTTTCATGCTGGGAGGGAACACTAAAAAAAGAAGACGGGCAAAAGTTAAATCATGTCTTTAATACAAAATACGGCATTTATTAGACATTTATATTTTTTAAAAATCAGACGTGTCAAGATACATGTTAATTATTATTATTTTTGTTATTATTTTTAAATACTTTTAACACTTTAATTCTTCATAAATCAATCCAGGGCTAAACGTTTAATCATGCTAGATGCAATAAATACATTTAAATGTAATCAATACTATTTATTAACAAACTGAACCAAATTAATGTGGAATATAAATACTAAGTTTTAAATAATATTTGTGTCATGGTATCTTTTTAACTTATATTATTATTATTATTATGATTATTCTAATACACACACATGTTCCCCTACATTAAGCCACAAAATTAATGTTCTACCTTTCCCAATACTACAATTACTAAAAAAGTCACGACATTGACCTAATTAATGCATTTAACACACAACAAATGAAAATGATTTTTTTACCAGCTGCTGTTGTCATTAAGTCCACTACACGTTTTTCCGTGCCTTCCATATCATTTCCCATTGAGCCTATAAACATAAAAAACAAAGATACACATTTAAAATAATTTTGTATGTTGTCAAATGAGAACAAAATTGATTTAACCGTTTAGTCAGCTAACCTGCTTGTACTGACTGTAGCCCCATCATCAGTAGGATGACCCATCTCAGCATCCTCACAGTCCCCATGGAGACAACAGTCATCCTCAAGAGCTAATCTGAGCTATCTCCAGGCACTTTCTCTTTTATAGTGAATTTTAGAGTTTTTTTTGGAAGAATGTAATTTGAGCTCACAAGGTGTAACCCATCTTAAGCATTAATTGGGATTCTATCTTATAATCAAACAAATATTTAAAGTCCTATAGCTGTATTTGAGTTTAAACAATGCTTATGCAAATCTTGGTGAGTAAAAAAAAAATACTGTATTATCATCTCAAACTAAACATAGTTGCATAATATGGTGCACTATTCAATAAATATCTAGATTCTCAGTAACTGTGTTCCTAGTTCAATCTACAAATCAAAAGTTTCAAACTGCTGCATGTTGCAGAACAACACACAGATTGACATGCCTTCTGGAAAGCCACAAACACTGACAAGCGAAATTATGCAAAAAGCAAAATGTTTTTAAGCCAGCATGCAGCTGGCACACAATGGTACATGTACACATTTTTTTCCATTGGCATACACATAAAAACACATAACTTACTGCCTTTATAATTTCTGTTTTGTCATTTTTGACATAGGAATTAAATCTGATCAAATTTGTAATTTATAAATGAAATCCCACACTGATAAAAAGTAGATTGGAAAGTAGTAGGTGAAGTAAATAATACAGAAAAACAAATGTAATTTCTACATTAAATAATTAGTTCAGGCAAGAATTAAAAAAAAAAAAAAAAAAAAAAAAAAAATCAATATTACTACTTAATTTAAGCTTGTAGAATTTAAAAATTGAACTTATAAGTATATTTTACTTAGAATTGTTTGTTACTACAAAGATTAAGTAAATATCAAAGTCCTGTTGTTCCCATCATGCACTTGGGCATGAATAATTAATAAGGTTATACTTTTTGCTGTTTCCGAGAGGTAGGCTATTTACACTGTTTTATGGTTGCTTCTGTTGTTAGGTTAAGTAGGTTATGTGTGTGCAAAAACTTGCAAAATAAAAATGAAGTAAATTTACATATTGCTTTTATCAGTGCACGCCTTATTTATCCTGGTGTGAGAGTCAATCCACAGTTGACACACCACTTATTAGACTTCCACCTAAAGTCAATATTCAAATATATTTCTGATAGGAAGCAATGTAAGATGACTAGATCAACCAGCTGATCCACTGATGCTTATCTAATGCTTTTGTAGTTAATTATTTAATCTTTTATTAAATCCACATCCTGTTTCATGTTAAACGCTTCTATTGCGTTGTGTGCAAATAAGAAACAATACTTATGACATTTCTGTTCTTGTTTGTTAGAGATGTTGATACCTGATAAACTTTGCTTGATTTTAATTTCGGTCTTGTAGGATGCATTAGACATCCTGCTCTTTGTTAATAACTGGAATCTTTTCTGGGAGCGTCCTAGGCTTTTCCGTGCTGATGACCTGCATCCCAGCAGAGTCGGAGCAGAACTGCTGTCGGACAACATCTCCAGGACGCTACGTTCCATTTGACTAGTAAGCCAATTCTCAAACTGCTGTGATGGCTTTTGTTCTGAACACTTAAATGATAGTATTAGCGCTGTACAATCTATAAAGACTGTGTCTGTTCCTCGAATAGTGAGGTCAAAACATAAATTTAATGCAGGTTCTAGAAAAAGTAAATAAATGAACAAAAAACATTTTTAAAGTTTGGGCTACATGAAATGATCACTGATAATAGTTTTGATGTACTCTGCTTGACTGAAACCTGGCTAAAACCAAATGATTATATTGGTCTAAATGAGTCTACTCCACCAAGCTACTATTATAAGCATGAGCAGTGTTGCCAACTTTTTCCAATGGAAAGTAGCCAAGCCTTGCTTGAAAAGTCACCAAATGTCGCTAGATGACGTCATACACTAATTAGCATATTCATGACGTCAGTTCGTCGTATCCTCATGCCTCTCTGTGCTCACATACTGCATTTTAATGCAGTCAAATCTCAATAAAACGGTTTTCATCTATACGTTTTATAGATATATTGACATATTTTACTGTTTCTGTTGTCAGACAATAGGGTGAATATGAAATAGTGACTGAAACGTAGCCCTTTAAGACTACATAACCAGCTCTCTAAGATATAATCTACACTAAAATCCAGATTCATAATCACGACATAGTCTAAAAATGAAACCAAATGCACATACGATTAAGACAATGGCTCTGCTGTGATTTGGGCTATATGCCTGTAAAATAGAGTTAGAAGCAACAGAATGTTGTTTTTTTCTTACCTGAAAGTACTGTTCCCAGAAAAAAAAAAAAAAATCGCTAAGGGATCTGGAAAGTTGTTAAATCTAGCGACAAAGTTGGCAACACTGAGCATGAACCCCATCAGTTTGGTCGTGGCGGTGGTGTTGCAACAATATATAGTGATATTCTCAATGTAACTCAGACAAAAAAGGATACAGGTTTAATTCATTTGAAATACTTCTGTCAGATATGCAAAAGAAATCTCTCTTATCTCTTGTTTTAGCTACTGTGTATAGACCGCCAGGGCCATATGCAGATTTTCTAAAAGAATTTGCAGATTTCCTTTCTGACCTATTGGTTAATTTTGATAAAGAGCTAATTGTCGGAGATTTTAACATTCACGTCGATAATACAAGTGATGCGTTAGGAATTGCGTTTACCGACCTAATAAACTCCTTTGGAGTCAAGCAAAAATGTCACAGGGCCTACTTGTTTCAGTCATATGCTAGATTTAATTATATCGCATGGAATTGATCTTACTGATATAGATATCGTACCTCAAACGATGATGTTACTGACCATTTCCTTGTATCATGCATGCTGCGTATTACTGATATTAACTATATGGCTCTGTGTTATTGTCTGGGTAGAACCATTGTTCCAGGCACCAAAGATGGATTCAAAAATAACGTGTCCGATTTATACAGCAAGATGAATCACGCTTTGTTTTCAGGTGTGCTGAAAAAAAAAAAAGAGGTGACGGCTGAATAGGGCAATATGAACACCGGTCATAGCTAGGGAAAAGAGACCAACTTGGGATGCCACTTTTGCACAGGGAGCTCGAGGTAAATAACTTCTGTTAACATACGCTGCATATGTCACATGTCACGTTCATCGATACGTCATTTCATGCTGCACTTTCATTGGCTGGTCAGTAGACGTAGGTCGTAGCAGCGAACACATCGCAAGAAAAATCACGCTGAATTTCTGACACTGCCAGAAAATGATCGTAGGCCATCTATGGTCGCAAGACCGTGAGAACGGCCATCTTTGAACCTCTCTCACTGTACAACACAAGACCACCGTTTAGGAGCCACGATCACAAATCGTCACGATTGGTTCATGATAGCAATCTTTCGTCTGGGACGGCCGAAAATCATGCAGTGTGTCCCCGGCTTAATGTGATTGGTGCCATAGACTGCACACAGATTTGTATCAAGTCCCCATCAGGCCCCATTGAAGGGGATTTTGTGAACCGAAAGGGGGTTCACAGTATACAGGTGCTGGTCATATAATTAGAATATCATCAAAAAGTTGATTTCACTAATTATATTCAAAAAGTGAAACTTGTATATTATATTCATTCATTACACACAGATTGACACCTTGCACAAGGAGGGCAAGACACAAAAGGTCATTGCAAAAGAGGCTGGCTGTTCACAGAGCTCTGTGTTCAAGCACATTAATAGAGAGGCGAAGGGAAGGAAAAGATGCGGTAGAAAAAAAAGTGTACAAGCAATAGGGATAACCGCACCCTGAAGTGGATTGTGAAACAAAACCCATTCAAAAATGTGGGGGAGATTCACAAAGAGTGGACTGCAGCTGGAGTCAGTGCTTCAAGAACCACTACGCACAGACGTATGCAAGACATGGGTTTCAGCTGTCGCATTCCTTGTGTCAAGCCACTCTTGAACAACAGACAGCATCAGAAGCATCTCGCCTGGGCTAAAGACAAAAAGGACTGGACTGCTGCTGAGTGGTCCAAAGTAATGTTGTCTGATGAAAGTAAATTTTGCATTTTCTTTGGAAATCAGGGTCCCAGAGTCTGGAGGAAGAGAGGAGAGGCAGAATCCATGTTGCTTGAGGTCCAGTGTAAAGTTTCCACAGTCAGTGATGGTTTGGGGTGCCATGTCATCATCTGGTGTTGGTCAACTGTGTTTTCTGAGGTCCAAGGTCAACGCAGCCGTATACCAGGAAGTTTTAGAGCACTTCATGCTTCCTGCTGCAGACCAACTTTATGGAGATTCAGATTTCATTTTCCAACAGGACTTGGCACCTGCACACAGTGCCAAAGCTACCAGTACCTGGTTTAAGGACCATAGTATACCTGTTCTTAATTGGCCAGCAAATTCGCCTGACCTTAACCCCATAGATTTTCTTATTGTGAAGAGGAAGATGCCAGACCCAACAATGCAGATGAGCTAAAGGCCACTATCAGAGCAACCTGGGCTCTCATAACACCTGAGCAGTGCCACAGACTGATCGACTCCATGCCACGCCTCATTGCTGCAGTAATTCAGGCAAAAGGAGCCCCAACTAAGTATTGATTGCTGTACATGCTCATACTTTTCATTTTCACACTTTTCAGTTGGCCAAGATTTCTAAAAATCCTTTCTTTGTATTGGTAAGTAATATTCTAATTTTCTGAGATACTGAATTTGGGTTTTTCATTAGTTGTCAGTTATAATCATCAAAATTAAAAGAAATAAACATTTGAAATATATCAGTCTGTGTGTAATGAATGCATATCATATACAAGTTTCACTTTTTAAATAGAATTAGTGAAATCAACTTTTTGATGATATTCTAATTATATGACCAGCACCTGTATACGGTGAACCCCCTTTCGGTTCACAAAATCCCCTTCATTGGGGCCTGATGGGGACTTGATACAAATCTGCTTGCAGTCTATGGCACCAATCACATTAAGCCGGGGACACACTGCACGATTTTTGGCTGTCCCAGACGAAAGATTGCCATCATGAAACAATAGTGACGATTTGTGATCGTGGCTCCTAAACGATGGTCTGTGCAGGTGAGTTACTATCACAATCGTTAATATTTTATATTGGTAATATACACAATGCATTCCATAAGTATGCAGTTGATTGACTACAATGTCTTAGATGGTGTGTGACTCTGTGTCATATTACAAATGTGGCAGCCAAATGGCCATGATCTGTGCATGACTTAAGAATTTTCAGAGAGTCACATTTATTCACATTATTTGAATGTGGTAAGGAAAATATTAATGTCAAGCTCACTGTATTACATTGATTATGATCCTAACGGAACTGCATTTTACCATTATACAGGTGATTATGATGGGATCCTGGTTGGAGACAGGGGCTATGTAGGCAGTATTTTATGACCCCATTCCCTGACCCCAACCCTGGACCACAAACCCATTACAATGCAGCTCTAGCCAGGAAAAGGGCACGCATGATGACCTTTGGTCAACTAAAGGGAAGATCTCAGTGTCTGAAAAGTCTGAGGGTTGCACCTGACAGGGCCTGTGACATTGTCACATTTGCTGTATTACACAACATTGCCACCATTAGAAAGGAAGTGGTGGAAGTGCAGCCTGATGATGACCTCCAGCCAGTGCAATCTCTTTTTACTTTTTTATTTTTACTTTTAAAAAATAGACAGTGGATTCCATGACTTTTATTAGCTGTTTTTTGATAGGGGGAAAAAAAAAACTATCACTTCTCTGAGCAGACCCCCTCTCTGCAGGCCCCTGTGCAGACTCCTGCAACTCATATTGCAGTCAAAATTAGCAAATACATTAGCAGATAAAAAAATTATAGGGTGTATTATTTAGGGTGTTTTTAGTTATGCACTTACAAATACTTCCTCCAAAGGACACTCAACTGAGAGTGTCTCTTTACTGTCCTGTGCAATTAAAATACATGGTATGACATAGTCATATACTGTCTCCACTATTGATATTGATTTCACTATTGAGGGAGAAAAAAATAAACACCCCGCCTGCTTTTTTTTGTTCTGCCTTTTTCCTAGTGGCTGATATAAACAAGCACATCATTTCATAGTCATTAAACAAAAATGAATTGATTAGCATGCTCAGGTGTGTTTAATTTAGGTTAGAACTAAACTCTGTGGAAAAGTGGATCTTGTGAGCCAGATTTGTGGATCCCTGGCCTATACTAAACATGTTCTGAAAAGGTCTCTTTTGGTTTGAGCCACTCTAGTTCAATTGAGTGGCTAAAGAATGGCCAGTCAATGTTGTTTGTACTCTCCTAGTTGCATTACAGGGCTGCCTACACAAAACCTGCATGGGCCCAAAAGATACAAAAGTTGCTCTAGGCCAGTGGTTCCCAACCACGATCCTGGAGGACCCCCAACACTGCACATTTTTTATCTCTCCTTTGTCAGATAGACCCAATTCAGGTCTTGGAGTCCTTACTAATAAGCTAATGATCTGAATCAGGTGTGTTTGATTAAGGAGACATGGAAAACCTGCAGTGTTGGGGGTCCTCCAGGATCGTGGTTGGGAACCACTGCTCTAGGCCATCATGGGATTAATGTGGACAGTCCGCTAGTGTGGGCTGCTCAAAGAGAACATGTGGTAAACCCAAATCTGTGGGCCTCACCTTGGCAAGCCCACACTGGGCCTGTTTAGTTTTGGTGTGGATTCGCCCTAGCCCACTGTGCCCGCAAAAAGCCAGCATGGGCCCTGCATGTTTGCAGGGGTGGTGACCTTACCAATAAAAACTTCTTCTAAAATGCATACAAATACAGTGTCTTAAATACACTGTGTTAAAAAAAATATCAGCAATAAATAAATAAATAAATAAATAAAGTGTACTCCTTACTTTAGACTGGGCTTCAAATGACATTTCGCAACCAGGACACAACACAATGTGTTCAGCAGGTGAGCCATACTGGCTACTGCTGCTTGTTATTGCTAACTCCTTCCACCCACATGGCTTTGGGCCATGAAAACTGCCCACAAAAGTCTTATTAACTGGCTAATGTCTGTTACACCTCAAATATGGCTTGTAGGATCTACTTTTCTGCAGCTTAGCTTCCACCCACCTGTGATTTCCTAATGATCCTGAAGACATTGATAAGCATGCTCAGGTGTGTTTGATTAAAGTTAGAACTAAACTCTGCAGGAAATTTGAAGATCCCTGGCCTATTTGAAACAGGTTCTGAAAAGGTCTCTTTTGGTTTGACCCACAAACATAGCTAAAAAGCTTAATACCACAATGGCCATCTTCCTTCACAAATCTAATATCTACGACAGTTTTATCACAGGTAGAATGCAAAATGTTTCAATACAAGCATTTTGGTCAAATGGAATTATGCAATATTTCAAACTTTGAACCCATGGGAGGAAAACCCGTCACCACAGTTTAAAATCAGCCCAATTGTGTGGAAAAAATGTGGATTTGGCAACCTACAGATAAAGTTTAAGAAACTTTAAACAAAGCATTTGCAATTTAAATTAATTTCCAAACGAAGTTTCTCATATTTCAGAGTCTTCAGCTGGAGGATTCACTTCTGCTGCTCACTAAAACCTAAAGGTGCCTTTTGTTTAGGTGCCTTTAGCAAGTGTGTGGCTCACTCCCTCTCTATGACAGTTAGTATTGCTGCAGCCGCACTCCTCAACATGGACATATGTGTGGGATATTATGTCTCCATTTATGCAACCAAGACTAATAATAAGCATGCAAATGTCACAACAATGAACTGAAGTGTGAATAATAGCAATACCGCATTTGATTTCTGGACAGCATTTTCCGTCAGGCACTTCCAGGACTGGTGTATATCTGACTGCACACTTTTTATCCAAAGGTGGGCACATGTTGACATCACAATCTACATTACACAAAGGAGGCTTAAAAAAAGGAAGATGTGAACCCAACGCAAAATGTTTGAAAAAGCCACACATAAACTTACTGCAAACTTGATTGCTGCAGCATGGGTCTAAAGGATTGCTGACGTTGACCAGTACAAAGCCGGCCTCAGTGCAGATCACAGGGTTCACATTAGGACACTTCTTGGGCTTACAGATCACAGATTTGCTGGCCTTATCACAGATACACACCTCGCAGTGGTATTCAAAAACCTCATCGAACTGCCACAAAATATCAAAAGAATTTCAGTTAAAAGTCTAGTTCAGTCATTACTCAGCAATGAAGTCAGCACATAATGTAAATTCACTCTGTTGATTATAGTGTGAAGAATTCATCTATACTCATGCACACAGTTCTTTTTTATTCGACTTTGTAAGCAAATTCAAATAGCGCCACCAACTGTCCAAAGTTGCACTCTGAGTCCTTGGCTCGTGCTGACTCAAAATGTATTTAGTTTATTTGCTGTTTTTCTAATAATAGTGTGAACGAATTCACATGCGAAAATGTATGTAACTTTGTAACTTTTCTATCATCCTATCGTAATGAGACTGGTCTTGATAGATTCATTGGATCATACCAAGAACATCGATATAATTATGCCAAACTTCCTGTACACCATTTTGATTTATGTTGAAAACCTACTTTTTCGAACTCCTCCTAGAGTGTTGATCTGATTTTCACCAAATTTGATTTGGATCATCTTTAGACCGTGCTGGCAAAAAGTTATTAAAATAATGGTTATTGTTTAACGCATCAACAAATTTGTTGGAATGATGCCAAACTGCAACACCCAGCACTGGAATACTCAGGATCAAGTCTAGGCCTGAGCTTATAACTTGTAACTTTTTATTACTCTCAAAAGCCTGTTATGACAAGAGACAATGACAAGAATATTTTAGGATACATAGTTATGCATACAAAGCATGTTATTCATTCCAAGTCTAGAAAGTCTCACCTCTAGGTCTGCACTTCCCATGAGATTGTGATTCGTAAGTGTTATGACTAGTTTGTTGTAAGAGACGATAATAGTTTTTTGAGGAAAACATTCCAGAATTTTCTCTATACAGTTGACTTCAGTGGTGTTTTTCCATCCTTTCCTACCTTTTTTAACTGAAATACACAGACAAAGTGAACTAACATAACAAAATAGCTGATCATTTCACTACATAAAACCCTTATTGCTCGGCTGGAATCATGTAGAACCTATTGAAGCTCCATTGAAACTGCAATTTAGACCTTCAACCCCGCTGGCCAGCATTGAAGTCCACTATATGGAGAAAATTCCTGGAATGTTTTCTTTAGGAATCTTCATTTCTTTGGGACTGAAGAAAGAAAGACATGAACATCTTGGATGACATCTTGGGGGTGAGTAAAATATCAGGAAGTTTTCATTCTGGCAGTGAACTTCTCCTAAAGGAGTTTTGCATGCACAATACAACTTATTCAACTCCTTCTGCACCATCTCTTGTGCTTCCCTTTGTACTTTTCATGCATGATCGCAGTCACACAGGCCCGCTGGCTCTCATATATGGCAAATAGCTTGCACAAACATGCATAACAACTTCTTTAGATGTTTTATATAAAGTAAATAATATGGTTAGCATATGAAAATAGTCAATATTTTTACTGAATTAACATTTGTTGATCATCGCCGTGTTTAAGATGTGTGTTGAGGTGTACAGCTCATTGCAACTTCTGGATTTAATATATTTCAGGATAATATGTTTGCCTGTAGTTTGAAGAGGAAATTATGTCCATTTTATAGTGGGCTTTGAAAATCAGATGAAGGAACGAGGATTGTAGCTCCTTGCATTGCTAAATAATAACTATCTTTAGTTGTCTTGACAAGAATTTTTTGATTTAGTAGATTGCTTGTTGCGCAGATATATAGATAGAAAGAAAGATAGATAGACAGATAGATAGATAGATAGACCTGTTAGGCTACTGAAAGTTAATATTTAAATATATTTCCAATTGAACACATTGTAAGATGACTGGAACAGCCAGCTGATCTAAACTGCTTTTTTGTGCAATGTAAAATCCATATCCTGTTTTATGCCTAATATTTCTTGCTTCTGTTGCATTATGTGCAAAGAAAGAGTACTTAAATGATGTCTGGTACTAGATATGTCACATGGCCATTACAATTATTACATGAAGTGTTTTTCGTATTACTAAACCAATACACTCTTTTAAACTGTAGGCTAATATTTTTCATAATAGTACTGTTTTTACAGTATTTTTTGACCAAACAAATACAGCCTTGGTGAGCATAAGAGCTCCTCTCGAAAACATTATTCCAAATGATGTAAGACCCAATGCAAATTGTTTTAAAATGCTTTTTAATTTGATTCAAATGCAAACAAGCAAAAGAGCACATTTATCCAATGCAGAAAAAAGTAAAGATCTATAGATAAAGTTTAAGAAATATGAAACATAATGCATGCACAAATCCAATCAAAGTTTCAAAAGATTCATTTTCTTCCAGTGTCTTCCGGTACATAATTCATTGCTGCTCCTCATGGGCTTTCTGTGCTACTCTGGTTGTCTTCAGGGAGTGAGTGGTTCACTCCCATTTCATGACAGTTAAGTTTGCTGCAGGCACACTCCTCAATATGGATGTATGTGTGAGTTACTACATCTCTGTTTACGCAACCAAGATTTACTGTGCGATTACTTGAGCGAGTGGCCTGGCAACAGGTACAAGAGGACATTTCAGGTTCAGTGTACCTATATATGTGAGAAAGAGAGAAAAACACATAAACCATTTCAAAGTGGTCACTTAAGAGTGTCTGTTTCAGTTAGGATGTGGCCTACAGAGCATGTTTCTACTCACCAGTTAAAACTGGTACAGTCTCCACTACAAAATGTCAGGTTTAGTTTCTCCACTGACTGACAGTTGTCGTGTTTAATGTAATCGAAATTGGTTTGTACTTGACATCCCTTAACTTGGTCCACACCTACAAACACAGACAATTGAACAGATCAAAATCAACCAAAACAATGAAAAATATAGCTGCAAGCAGCAATTACGGGGCCAAGCACTATAGGCAACAGAAGCATGAGAGCAACTGCAGCAATGAGTAATTAAAGCCATTTTAGGATGATTTTTGACCAATAGGTGGCGCTGTTATCAAAATATGTGGTGTGTTCTGTGTGAGGTGACAATGGCTGTCACAAAGTTTGATGTAAATATGTCAAAGCTTTGCAGAGATATAGCTTCAGAGTCATTTTCGCATCATGCCTCAAATGTGTAGTGGCGCTATACAAAAACGTCTTTTTCTATCATCACGAAATCCATAATTTTTTTCCAGAATGGTCTGATGACGATCCAATTCGATTTTGGTGAAAATCGTACCAGCGGTCGAGGAGGAGTTTGAAAAAGTAAGTTCTGAACATAAAGTAAAATGGTGGACATGAAGTTCAGCTCACAATGGAACAACTGGTATCCATGTTGTTGGCCTGACCCAAGGAACATTTTGTTGCCAGTTTCATTATAATAGGCGAATGCAATCAAAATAAAAGTTAATTAAAAGTTAATGAATGGCTTACTACTCTTGACCAATAAGTGGCGCTGTTACCAAATTAATGTAGCGTGGTCAGCGTGAGGTGACCATAGCACATAAAAGGTTTGGTGCAAATATGTCAAAGCTTTGCAGAGATACAGCCTCAGATGTACTTTGGCATCTTTCTAGCTAATTTGCTGATGCGTTAAATGAAAAACATTTAATATAAGTGAAATATAAAAAGTTATAAGCAAAAATAGCCATTTTTTGTATCTCCTGACCACTATGTGGCACTGCATCGAAACACTGCTGGTAGCCTCAGGTCATGCTTGTTATAACACACACCATGTTTGGTCTCAATACACCAAACCTTTGCAGAGATATAGCCTCAAATCCATTTTGTCTGAATATGATCTGAGACAATTTTGGTGAAAATCAGACAAATCGTCTAGGATTAGTTCAGAAAAGTAGTTTTTCAAACAATTAAAAATACAAAAAAACCCTAAACCTTATGATTTTTGTGTTAATTCGACTCATCACGAGCCAAGGATTTAGAGGAAAAGGAATTTTCCTCCTAGACCTTACGGATAAAAAGTTATTAGCATAAAATAATTGAAATTTTGGACAAATGGAGGAGCTAGAGGGACTCCAAACTTGCTATAGTTAATATTGAGACTGTTCTCTATCAGTGTGCCAAATTTCACAACTTTCCCGCAAACGGTTCTATGGGCTGCCATAGACTTTCTGTGCTTGGCCCCTATACATGTAAATACTCACAAACATGGCAGCAGCCATCAGGTGACAGCTGGACGGTGCCCTGTAGAGCAAACCACAAATGCAGAATGTCGTAATTTTAATCAACATTTTCAGTCAGTATAACATGTAAATGTGTGTTTGTGTGTTATTTGAAGTACTGACAGGCTGGCAGTTGGAAATGTTGAAAGGAGGGCACTGGACTGTGTGTTTGTCAGTGATGAACTGTCCATTAACTTTAGTACATGTGATTCTATCACAGCCCTGATTTGTAGAGGGCAAAGTTACTCCTTCCTATGAACCAAAAATGTCAGATTTGTTAGGAGGAATGAGATTAATAATTAGATTAATAATCCATTAAATTTGTTCCTCTCCTGACATTCAGAAAAGTTGTGATATAGTAATTTTTTAACATTTACAATTCATTTAAATTTGACCTGACAGTTCTTTATTTTTATTTTCAGCCACACCATGAGGCAACCAAACTTTTGACCTTACCTTCAATGTTCGATCAGTGCCATTGAAATTGACAATGCAGTGAGTTTGCACACACTTTCCACAGCAGATGTCAGTGTCCTTTTTAATATATTCAAAACCCTGTGAAAGATAAACAGCAAGAGAATTCAATGAAATCACCTTTCTGAGACAAGACGAATAAAATCTCATCAACTTACAGGATCACATTTCGTACTGCACTGCACAAATTCACATTTGGTCTTGAAAAAATGTGTTGTAGGATCCACGTCCCATGTACAGTTGCATTCCTGACAGTTAGTAACTGGGATGACCGTACCAGGCTGAGGGAAGTCATGGGAGAGACATGAGCAAGTTTGATTTTCTTTTTAAATAGTAATATATAAGTCATTTTAGTCACCTCATACTCTGTGTTTCTGTGCACACACACTTTCTTTGGCTCTGAGGAGGCAAACAACAAAAACACAAAAATATACAGAATGATATTAAAAGGAATACAAGCAGCATCTAAAAATTTAAATAGGCATAGAAATAAAAAAAAAATTAAAAAATCAATAAAAAAAATCAATACCGCATTTGATTTCTGGACAGCATTTTCCTTCAGGCACTTCCAGGACTGGTGCATATCCAACTGCACACTTTTTATCCAAAGGAGGGCACATGCTGATATTACAGTCTACATCACAAAAGAGACTTAAGAACAGGAAGATACAAAGCCAAACCAAGCTGGTTCAAAAAAAAAAAAAAGTACATAAACTTACTGCAAACTTGATTGCTGCAGCATGGGTCTAAAGGATTGCTGACGTTGACCAGTACAAAGCTGGGATCAGCGCAGATCACAGGGGTCACATCAGGACACTTCTTGGGCTTACAGATCACAGATTTTCTGGCCTTATCACAGATACACTCCTCACAGTTGTGCTTGAAAACCTCATTGAACTGCGAAAATAGAAACGTTGAAGTCTAGTCCTGTCATTTTTGTACAACAAAAAAGAACACGAGATTAAAGCCATAATATTGCAAGAAAGTTAAAGCATTTCGAGAATAACGTCAAAATGTTTTGAAATTAAAGTTAGAATATTTAGAAAGTATATTCTAGCCTATTGTGCATGCAAAGGGTCCAGATTGGGAGCATTGAGAGATATTCAGCGTTGTCTGTGATGTCTGTTACAGTAATGTGTTTTTCCAATTTTTTTTATGTGGCATGACAGACCACTTTTTTTGGAAATAGGCAAATTTTTCTGACTCTTCGTGAATCCATTCAGCCGATCTCTGTGTCTGACGGTAGCACTTTTAGCATAGCTTAGCTTAAATCATTGAATCTTATTAGCATCTCGTTTAAAAATAAAACTTGACTCCTCTGTAGTTAGATTGTGAACTAAGACCGACAGAAAATGAAAAGTTGCATTTTTCCAGGCTGAAATGGATAGGAACTATACTCTCATTCCGGCGTAATAATCAGGGAACTTCGCTGCTGTACCATGGGTGCATCAGGCGTAATGATATTACGCAGTGCCTGAAAGTAGTCCCCAGCTAAGTAACTTCCAACATGACCAGCACTAAGCCACTTAGGTAATAGTAAAATAGCTGGGGACTATATTCAGGCGCTGCATAATATCATGGTCCAGATCTATCAAGTTGAGCAGCAGCAGCTTTTGAAGTAACAGGAGCCAAAATATCCTAATAACCAGAACAAAAGAACAAAATTAAAAACAATCTTTTTTATCATTTAGAATTTTATATAATTTAGTGTTTGATAACTTTAGGCTATATTTTCTTGCTGAAAGGCACAGGTAGCTAGCATATATGACACTTTTTATAATTGGTTTAAGTGAAGATTGTTTTAAGTTCACTTAAATTAGTTATTTTTTATGGGCAAGTTATTTTTTAAAGCCTAATAAATGTCAAAGTGATAGCTCTCAATTATACTGTAATGTTTAATGGTTACATTCAATGGTTAAATATTAGGGTAAAAATTCATAGAGACAGTTGGAATCTGTATCAGCGTGCCTTTAGTTATAAAAAAGATGGCATTAAATATATATTAGAAATATCTTCTTTATGTTATATCTACATTAATTTGAGGCATGAATGTGAAATTATTGTAATGTAAAAATATATTTAAAAACTTCAATGTCAGGTAGGATTAATCGCAATTAATTTCAGGAAAAAAATATTCATTTGTTTAATTAGTTTTTTTTTTTTTTAATCAATATTGACACCACTAATTAAAAGCAACAAAGCACAAAATTATAACACGTGGTATGATTTTTGCTAATAATCCCACATATATTCAAATAAATTCCAGTGGCCTGGCAACGTCTCCTGCTGCTCCCAATCTGGGTCATTTGCATGCATAGGTTATACTCTCAAAACTCTTTTTATTCTTATTTTTCTTATTATTCTTTATTTGCTTAAATGCAACTTTATTCTCAAAATATTTTGACTTTTGTTCTCCTAATTTTGAATTTATTCTCAAAATATTATGACTTTAATCTTGTAATTTTAGATTTTGTTTATTTTTTTAATGTGACAAACGCTTTTTAAAATCCACAACCAATCAATAACTGATGGATTGTAGGGGTGTAATGGTTCACAAAATTAATGATTCGTTTTGATATGACACAGTGGTGCCAAGGTTTGATATGTTTTTGATACAGCAAAATGAAGAAATACCAGATTTACATAGATTTTTAGCATTTTTCTAAATTTATTTAGAAGATGATTTTGGATGCTTTCATTTTTGTTTCTTATTTATTTGGTTCCATGTTTTTTTTTAGGTTCCAGTGTATTAAATTTTGTGCAAGTTATTTGTTGTTTAATATTAGGCCTGTAGCATGATGTATTTGTATTTGTTTTGTTAATAAATTAAACATTCTTTGTTTAATGTAAGAGAGTTTGTCGCTCTTTTATTTTCCAAATGTAATAGTCCAATGAATTGATTTGTTCGGTTTGTAATGCGTACCAAATTGAAAGGCTCGTACTGAATGGTTTAATATGAATGTGTATCATTACACCCCTCATAGATAGATGAATAAATTATTTGATGGATACGTTTTTTTGTTTTGTTTTGTTTTTTATTATTATTTGGATAATCCATTACACTCTGATGTATCTCAAAGAACACAAACATAAAATATAATTTCATAATTTGATTTTTTTGTCCCGTACATGAGCCCGATCTGGGTTTGTGACAAGTATTAGTCTGTTTTTGTTGGTTTGACAGGGATCCTAAGGCTCTGTTCTGAATCCTAGTGAGCTAGACAGTTAATGTTAATGCCTCTGCATAAGAAGCCGTCTTCTAAGCCGACAACAACCTACACTGTAAAAAGAATTTGTTGAGTCAACTTAAAATAATTTGTTACCTGGCTGCCTTAAAATTTTAAGTTCAGTCAACTCATAAAAAGTTTAGTCAACTTGAAATGTAAGTAACAACTATTTGAGCTGATTCAACTTAAAATGATAAGGCAGCCAAGTAACAAACACAGCTAAGTTTAACAAACATTTTTTAGTTTAGTCAACTCAAATATCTAAGTTGTCTCAGTACAACTTAACATTTCAACTTGAATGAACTTATTTGAGTTGACTGAACTGTTTTTACAGTGTAACTGACATAATAACTTAATTATACTTCCACTTAGCTTGTCACAATGCATTTTGGACTGACATTCAAGTTGAAGAACTATGAAATACTAATACTGACTGAGCAGTTTCAATACCACTGTACCTCACGTGGCATCCCAGAGGCATCCAGACATCCTGAGAACATAAAGGAAAGAGCAAAATTAGAAATATTCTCCAAAAAAAAAAAAAATAAAATAAAATAAAATAAAATAAAAATTCAGACATTCAGTATGTTTCAGGATGCTCACCGCATTTATTCACACAGACTCCTGACGCCTTGTTGAAGAGCAATGTACCATTAACACAGAAGCAGCCCTCTGTGGGCACTTTATTGATGTTTTGGTCAGGTCTGCAATTGAAAGAGTATTAAACTTAATTTAATTTACAATAATGAACAAGAACTAAGCTCTGCAAGTGTCTAAATAATTAAAAAGTGGATAAATGGACATACATATCAGCACAGGTTGGTGGCTCAGCTGGACCACAAGGATTGAAGACTTTATCTGCTGAACATTCAATATCTGGGGAAAAAAGGTAAATACAATGCTTAAATAATCTCTATAGCTTGCTTTAGAGATTTTAAAACACTTTATGGAACTTACTGCAAAGGTTAGTGTAGTTCCTCCAATGTATGCAGAGCCCAACCCGAGAGCAAGCCCTCGCGTAACTCTGCAGACTTGTACACACCATGGCAGGGTTGTTCATATGACAGCTATCATATTTACATCCTAAAATGAAGTTTTTGGGGGGCACATAGGAATGGCATGCTTTGAACAACCTGAGGAAGAAAAAGTGAAAGTGACGTGAGGCCAAGTATGGTGACCCATACTCAGAATTTGTGCTCTGCATTTAACCCATCCAAGTGCACACACACATACACACACACACACCGTGAACATACACCCGGAGCAGTGGGCAGCCATATTGCTATCGCTGTGGCGCCCGGGGAGCAGTTTGGGGGTTTGGTGCCTTGCTCAAGGGTCTCACCTCAGTTGTGGTATTGAGGGTGGAGAGAGCGCTGATTATTCACTCCCCCCACCGACAATCCCTGCCGGACCTGGGACTCGAACTTGCAACCTTTTGATTACAAGTCAGACTCCCTAACCATTAGGCCACGGCTGCCCCCCCATGATGTACAAAGATGTAGTTTGGAAGGTCTGTCCGTTCGTTGATATTTATATTAAAAACAGCACACAACATTAACTCACTCGCTATTGAGGAGGTTGCAGTAGGAATGGGCCTGACATGGTTTAGGTGTAGGTTTGATATCACCCCCAACAGTAGGTAGTGCAGATGGTGGAGTCTTGTTGTTGTTGCATGTTCCTTAGTGAGAATTATTTAGAATTATAATTCACAACAACAAACCCCTCATACACCATTCACCCTGTAATGACACCATCAAATACATTGATACAAATACAAAAACTTAGGGGTGACTAACTTACCACATTGACCTTGTGTGTTGTTTCCAAAATGCTGGAATGGCAAGTTGATGACAAAGCCAGTGGCTCCAAATGTTATATCAACATTCAGCTTTGGAATACTCAGGATCAAGTCTAGGCCTGAGCTTATAACCCTCACACCATTGTAAGCATATGGCAGCTTTAGCTTATCTTTGCCCACAACAGCCTATTAGGACAGGAAATCAAATAATAAATAAATAAATCAATAAAAATTTAGACTGTGATGCAGGCAAAGCACCTACTTATCATTTCTAATTTTTCAAGAAAGTCTTACCTCTAGGTCTGCATCTCCTACAAGATTGTGATTCGTAAGTGTTACGTTTAGTTTGTTGTAATCCACAATAATAGATCTGGGACAGGATACATGCTCAACAGGATCACAGTAGACACTGTCGATGTAGATCTTCAAATAGTGTTTAGGCATAATTTCCTCCATTAATACATAAGTATATTTTCCCTGATGACTATAGAATTGTCCATCAAATGTGACATAATGTGAGTGACCCCAGCCTTCACAAACACCTATGAACAGGAGGAGGAGGTGAATAATAATAATAACTGAACATAACTGAACATTCTTCTTCAATTTGGTGAAGGCTATGTTGAAAATGTTATTTGAAGAATGCCATTACAAATACTTTTTCATTTAACATTTTAACTTGTTCCCTTAAACGGGTGCTAATTTATCACAGTTTTATTTTCTTGTGCCACATCAGAGCTGATAGACTCAATGAGATACCAGGAAATCACACATAATGACTGCATTGTTTATAAATGGTATATTATTTTTCTTATTGTGAAACACTAGCTGTTCTAAGGGGGGAAAACACATGTTCAAAATTCAAGCACCTTTGGAACCATGAAAGTATAAAAATCAAGCACACTGATCATTACTAAAAATTTCAATGATTACAGATTTAAATATGAAGACCAGTTTACTCACAGTCACATGTGTAATACTGGCAGCAGTGGTGCTCATCATGCACCAGCACTGGTTTTTTGCCATTTTCACAGGTGGTGTTCTGCAGTGGAGGGCATTCAAATGGGATAATTTCAATGATGTTGTTTTCTATGCACCTTGCCATGGTGCAATTACAAACCATAAAGGTCTCATTGGTCTGGTGATAATAAAAAGTAATGTACTAGAATTAGAAAGACTAATAGATGCAACATCACAATGTAGTTTGTGTTCTTTTTCTTGGAGTATTTAAAACAGCATCATGAATTTTTACTTTTCCGTAAAAAGTTTTTATATTATACATTTATGTTCCATTTAGGACATCTGTAGTTTGGAGTTGGTAAAGTTGTTGGAGATGGTGAAGGACATGGATTTGTGCTGTTCTGAACTGCACAGATTTCAGAGCAGACAATGGTTAGGCACATCCCTGAACCATTGTGCTTCTCATTAATTATTTGTTCTCCTAATGAGAGAGAGGGAGATAGAAAGAGAGAATCAAGCATAAAACATTAAAGTGAAAAATTGTACAAACACAACCTGTCCAAGCAAACATTAAAGATATCAATGCAACTTCTTAAAATTACTAACCTGGATTATAGTGTATTCCGTTAAATACACAAAAACAAGGTGTAGTGCTGGAAACTATAAGTGGAAATGTTAGTGTTGTTGTATTAAGCTTTGTGGTAGTTGTTGGAGAAGACATAGATGATGTGACTGATATTGTTGTTGTTACATTAGGCTTTGTGGTAGTTGTTGGTATATGGGTAAATGTTGTGGTTGGTTCTGTTGTTGTATTTGCAATTTTTTGCTCTTCTTTAGAAACTGCTTTTGTGCTTCCTGTAATAACAATTATTGTATTGTTAGTTGTCGGTGTAGGGGTAGGTGATATGGTAGATTCTGTTGTTGTAGTAGGTTTTGTGGTAGTTGATGGTGTAGGTGATGTGGTAAATTCTGTTGTTGTTGTCGTAGTAGGCTTTGCGGTAGTTGATGGTGTAGGTAATGTGGTAAATTCTGTTGTTGTTGTTGTTGTTGTTGTTGTTGTAGGCTTTGTGGTAGTTGACGGTGTAGGTGATGTGGTAAATACTGTTGTTGTCGTAGTAGGCTTCGTGGTGGTTGACAGTGTAGGTGATGTGGTAAATTCTGTTGTTGTCGTAGTAGGCTTTGTGGTGGTTGACGGTGTAGGTGATGTGGTAAATTCTGTTGTTGTCGTAGTAGGCTTCGTGGTGGTTGACGGTGTAGGTGATGTGGTAAATTCTGTTGTTGTTGTTGTTGTTGTTGTTGTTGTTGTTGTTGTTGTTGTTGTTGTTGTTGTAAGCTTTGTGGTATTTGATGGTGTAGGTGATGTGGTAAATTCTGTTGTTGTCGTAGTAGGCTTCGTGGTGGTTGACAGTGTAGGTGATGTGGTAAATTCTGTTGTTGTCGTAGTAGGCTTCGTGATAGTTGACGGTGTAGGTGATGTGGTAAATTCTGTTGTTGTCATAGTAGGCTTCGTGGTGGTTGAAGGTGTAGGTGATGTGGTAAATTCTGTTGTTGTTGTTGTTGTAGTAAGCTTTGTGGTATTTGATGGTGTAGGTGATGTGGTAAATTCTGTTGTTGTTGTTGTTGTTGTTGTTGTTGTTGTTGTCGTCGTCGTAGTAGGCTTTGTGGTATTTGATGATGTAGGTGATGTGGTAAATTCTGTTGTTGTTGTTGTTGTTGTTGTTGTTGTTGTAGTAGGCTTTGTTGTAGTTGATGGTGTAGGTGATGTGGTAAATTCTGTTGTTGTAGTAGGCTTTGTTGTAGTTGATGGTGTAGGTGATGTGGTAAATTCTGTTGTTGTTGTTGTTGTTGTTGTTGTTGTTGTTGTCGTCGTCGTAGTAGGCTTTGTGGTATTTGATGATGTAGGTGATGTGGTAAATTCTGTTGTTGTTGTTGTTGTTGTTGTTGTTGTTGTTGTAGTAGGCTTTATGGTAGTTGATGGTGTAGGTGATGTGGTAAATTCTGTTGTTGTTGTTGTTGTTGTTGTTGTAGTAGTAGTAGTAGTAGTAGTAGTAGTAGTAGTAGTAGTAGTAGTAGCAGTAGTAGTAGGCTTTGTGGTAGTTGATGGTGTAGGTGATGTTGTAAATTCTGTTGTTGTCGTAGTAGGATTTGTGGTAGTTGATGGTGTAGATGATGTGGTAAATTCTGTTGTTGTTGTAGGCTTTGTTGTAGTTGATGGTGTAGGTGATGTGGTAAATTCTGTTGTTGTAGTAGGCTTTGTTGTAGTTGATGGTGTATGTGACGTGGTAAATTCTGTTGTTGTTGTTGTTATAGTAGGCTTTGTGGTAGTTGACGATGTAGGTGATGTGGTAAATTCTGTTGTTGTCATAGTAGGCTTCGTGGTGGTGGACGGTGTAGCTGATGTGGTAAATTCTGTTGTTGTTGTTGTAGTAGGCTGTGTGGTATTTGATGGTGTAGATGATGTGGTAAATTCTGTTGTTGTTGTCGTAGTAGGCTTTGTGGTATTTGATGATGTAGGTGATGTGGTAAATTCTGTTGTTGTCATAGTAGGCTTTGTGGTGGTTGATGGTGTAGGTGATGTGGTAAATTCTGTTGTTGTTGTTGTTGTTGTTGTTGTAGTAGGCTTTGTGGTAGTTGACGGTGTGTGTGATGTGGTAAATTCTGTTGTTGTCGTAGTAGGCTTCGTGGTGGCTGACAGTGTAGGTGATGTGGTAAATTCTGTTGTTGTTGTTGTTGTTGTAGGCTTTGTTGTAGTTGATGGTGTAGGTGATGTGGTAAATTCTGTTGTTGTAGTAGGCTTTGTGGTAGTTGACGGTGTAGGTGATGTGGTAAATTCTGTTGTTGTTGTTGTTGTTGTTGTTGTTGTAGGCTTTATGGTAGTTGACGGTGTAGGTGATGTGGTAAATTCTGTTGTTGTTGTTGTTGTTGTTGTTGTTGTTGTTGTTGTTGTTGTAGGCTTTGTGGTAGTTGACGGTGTAGGTGATGTGGTAAATACTGTTGTTGTTGTTGTTGTTGTTGTTGTAGGCTTTGTGGTAGTTGACGGTGTAGGTGATGTGTTAAATTCTGTTGTTGTCGTAGTAGGTTTCGTGGTGGTTGACGGTGTAGGTGATGTGGTAAATTCTGTTGTTGTCGTAGTAGGCTTCGTGGTAGTTGACGGTGTAGGTGATGTGGTAAATACTGTTGTTGTCGTAGTAGGCTTCGTGGTGGTTGACGGTGTAGGTGATGTGGTTAATTCTGTTGTTGTTGTTGTTGTAGTAGGCTTTGTGGTATTTGATGGTGTAGGTGATGTGGTAAATTCTGTTGTTGTTGTTGTCGTAGTAGTATATGTGGTATTTGATGATGTAGGTGATGTGATCAATTCTGTTGTTGTTGTTGTTGTTGTTGTTGTAGGCTTTGTTGTAGTTGATGGTGTAGGTGATGTGGTAAATTCTGTTGTTGTAGTAGGCTTTGTTGTAGTTGGTGTATGTGACGTGGTAAATTCTGTTGTTGTTGTCATAGTAGGCTTTGTGGTATTTGGTGTAGGTGATGTGGTAAATTCTGTTGTTGTTGTTGTTGTTGTTGTAGTAGGCTTTGTGGTATTTGATGGTGTAGGTGATGTGGTAAATTCTGTTGTTGTTGTTGTTGTTGTAGGCTTTGTTGTAGTTGATGGTGTAGGTGATGTGGTAAATTCTGTTGTTGTCGTAGTAGGCTTCGTGGTGGTTGACGGTGTAGGTGATGTGGTAAATTCTGTTGTTGTTGTTGTAGTAGTAGTAGTAGTAGTAGGCTTTGTGGTATTTGATGGTGTAGGTGATGTGGTAAATTCTGTTGTTGTTGTCGTAGTAGGCTTTGTGGTATTTAATGATGTAGGTGATGTGGTAAATTCTGTTGTTGTCATAGTAGGCTTTGTGGTGGTTGATGGTGTAGGTGATGTGGTAAATTCTGTTGTTGTTGTTGTAGGCTTTGTGGTAGTTGACGGTGTGTGTGATGTGGTAAATTCTGTTGTTGTCATAGTAGGCTTCGTGGAGGTTGACAGTGTAGGTGATATGGTAAATTCTGTTGTTGTCGTAGTAGGCTTCGTGGTGGTTGACGGTGTAGGTGATGTGGTAAATTCTGTTGTTGTCATAGTAGGCTTCATGGTAGTTGACGGTGTAGGTGATGTGGTAAATACTGTTGTTGCTGTAGTAGGCTTCGTGGTGGTTGACGGTGTAGGTGATGTGGTAAATTCTGTTGTTGTTGTCGTAGTAGGCTTTGTGGTATTTGATGATGTAGGTGATGTGATAAATTCTGTTGTTGTTGTTGTTGTTGTTGTAGGCTTTGTTGTAGTTGATGGTGTAGGTAATGTGGTAAATTCTGTTGTTGTAGTAGGCTTTGTTGTAGTTGGTGTATGTGACGTGGTAAATTCTGTTGTTGTTGTTGTTGTCATAGTAGGCTTTGTGGTAGGTGACGGTGTAGGTGATGTGGTAAATTCTGTTGTTGTTGTAGGCTTTATGGTAGTTGATGGTGTAGGTGATGTGGTAAATTCTGTTGTTGTTGTTGTTGTTGTTGTTGTTGTTGTAGTAGTAGTAGGCTTTGTGGTAGTTGACGGTGTAGGTGATGTGGTAAATTCTGTTGTTGTTGTTGTTGTTGTTGTTGTTGTTGTTGTAGTAGGCTTTGTTGTATTTGATGGTGTAGGTGATGTGGTAAATTCTGTTGTTGTAGTAGGCTTTGTTGTAGTTGGTGTATGTGACGTGGTAAATTCTGTTGTTGTTGTTGTTGTTGTTGTTGTCATAGTAGGCTTTGTGGTAGTTGACGGTGTAGGTGATGTGGTAAATTCTGTTGTTATTGTTGTTGTAGGCTTTATGGTAGTTGATGGTGTAGGTGATGTGGTAAATTCTGTTGTTGTTTTTGTTGTAGTAGTAGGCTTTGTGGTAGTTGATGTTGTTGTTGTTGTCGTCGTAGTAGTAGGCTTTGCGGTAGTTGATGGTGTAAGTGACGTGGTAAATTCTGTTGTTGTTGTTGTTGTTGTTGTTGTCGTCGTAGTAGTAGGCTTTGCGGTAGTTGACAGTGTAGGTAATGTGGTAAATTCTGTTGTCGTCGTAGTAGGCTTTGTGGTAGTTGGTGTAGGTGATGTGGTAAATTCTGTTGTTGTTGTTGTTGTTGTTGTTGTTGTTGTCGTCGTAGTAGTAGGCTTTGCGGTAGTTGATGGTGTAAGTGACGTGGTAAATTCTGTTGTTGTTGTTGTTGTTGTTGTTGTTGTCGTCGTAGTAGTAGGCTTTGCGGTAGTTGACAGTGTAGGTAATGTGGTAAATTCTGTTGTCGTCGTAGTAGGCTTTGTGGTAGTTGGTGTAGGTGATGTGGTAAATTCTGTTGTTGTTGTTGTTGTTGTTGTCGTCGTAGTAGTAGGCTTTGCGGTAGTTGATGGTGTAAGTGACGTGGTAAATTCTGTTGTTGTTGTTGTTGTTGTCGTCGTAGTAGTAGGCTTTGCGGTAGTTGACAGTGTAGGTGATGTGGTAAATTCTGTTGTTGTTGTTGTTGTAAGCTTTGTGGTATTTGATGGTGTAGGTGATGTGGTAAATTCTGTTGTTGTTGTTGTCGTAGTAGTATATGTGGTATTTGATGATGAAGGTGATGTGATCAATTCTGTTGTTGTTGTTGTAGGCTTTGTTGTAGTTGATGGTGTAGGTGATGTGGTAAATTCTGTTGTTGTAGTAGGCTTTGTTGTAGTTGGTGTATGTGACGTGGTAAATTCTGTTGTTGTTGTTGTTGTCATAGTAGGCTTTGTGGTAGTTGACGGTGTAGGTGATGTGGTAAATTCTGTTGTTGTTGTTGTTGTAGGCTTTATGGTAGTTGATGGTGTAGGTGATGTGGTAAATTCTGTTGTTGTTGTTGTTGTAGTAGTAGGCTTTGTGGTAGTTGACGGTGTAGGTGATGTGGTAAATTCTGTTGTTGTTGTTGTTGTTGTTGTTGTTGTTGTTGTAGTAGGCTTTGTGGTATTTGATGGTGTAGGTGATGTGGTAAATTCTGTTGTTGTTGTCGTCGTAGTAGGCTTTGTGATATTTGATGATGTAGGTGATGTGATAAATTCTGTTGTTGTTGTTGTTGTAGGCTTTGTTGTAGTTGATGGTGTAGGTGATGTGGTAAATTCTGTTGTTGTAGTAGGCTTTGTTGTAGTTGGTGTATGTGACGTGGTAAATTCTGTTGTTGTTGTTGTTGTTGTCATAGTAGGCTTTGTGGTAGTTGAAGGTGTAGGTGATGTGGTAAATTCTGTTGTTGTTGTTGTTGTTGTTGTTGTTGTTGTAGTAGTAGTAGTAGGCTTTGTGGTAGTTGATGGTGTAAGTGACGTGGTAAATTCTGTTGTTGTTGTTGTTGTTGTTGTTGTTGTTGTCGTCGTAGTAGTAGGCTTTGCGGTAGTTGATGGTGTAAGTGACGTGGTAAATTCTGTTGTTGTTGTTGTTGTTGTTGTCGTTGTCATAGTAGGCTTTGTGGTAGTTGATGGTGTAGGTGATGTGGTAAATTCTGTTGTTGTTGTTGTTGTTGTTGTTGTTGTTGTTGTTGTTGTAGTAGTAGTAGGCTTTGTGGTAGTTGATGGTGTAAGTGACGTGGTAAATTCTGTTGTTGTTGTTGTTGTTGTTGTTGTTGTCGTCGTAGTAGTAGGCTTTGCGGTAGTTGATGGTGTAAGTGACGTGGTAAATTCTGTTGTTGTTGTTGTTGTTGTCGTCGTAGTAGTAGGCTTTGCGGTAGTTGACAGTGTAGGTAATGTGGTAAATTCTGTTGTTGTCATAGTAGGCTTTGTGGTAGTTGATGGTGTAGGTGATGTGGTAAATTCTGTTGTTGTTGTTGTTGTTGTCGTCGTAGTAGTAGGCTTTGCGGTAGTTGATGGTGTAAGTGACGTGGTAAATTCTGTTGTTGTTGTTGTTGTTGTTGTTGTTGTCGTCGTAGTAGTAGTAGGCTTTGCGGTAGTTGACAGTGTAGGTAATGTGGTAAATTCTGTTGTTGTCGTAGTAGGCTTTGTGGTAGTTGATGGTGTAGGTGATGTGGTAAATTCTGTTGTTGTCGTAGTAGGCTTTGTGGTAGTTGATGGTGTAGGTGATGTGGTAAATTCTGTTGTTGTCGTAGTAGGCTTTGCGGTAGTTGACAGTGTAGGTGATGTGGTAAATTCTGTTGTTGTCGTAGTAGGCTTTGTGGTAGTTGATGGTGTAGGTGATGTGGTAAATTCTGTTGTTGTTGTTGTTGTTGTCGTCGTAGTAGGCTTTGCGGTAGTTGACAATGTAGGTAATGTGGTAAATTCTGTTGTTGTCGTAGTAGGTTTTGTGGTAGTTGACGGTGTAGGTGATGTGGTAAATTCTGTTGTTGTCATAGTAGGCTTCGTGGTAGTTGACGGTGTAGGTGATGTGGTAAATACTGTTGTTGTCGTAGTAGGCTTTGTGGTGGTTGACGGTGTAGGTGATGTGGTAAATTCTGTTGTTGTTGTTGTTGTTGTTGTTGTAAGCTTTGTGGTAGTTGACGGTGTAGGTGATGTGGTAAATTCTGTTGTTGTTGTTGTAGTAGGCTTTGTGGTATTTGATGGTGTAGGTGATGTGATAAATTCTGTTGTTGTAGGCTTTGTTGTAGTTGATGGTGTAGGTGATGTGGTAAATTCTGTTGTTGTTGTTGTTGTTGTTGTTGTAGTAGGCTTTGTGGTAGTTGACGGTGTAGGTGATGTGGTAAATTCTGTTGTTGTTGTTGTTGTTGTTGTTGTTGTTGTTGTAGTAGTAGTAGGCTTTGTGGTAGTTGATGGTGTAGGTGATGTTGTAAATTCTGTTGTTGTTGTAAGCTTTGTGGTATTTGATGGTGTAGGTGATGTGGTAAATTCTGTTGTTGTTGTTGTTGTTGTTGTAAGCTTTGTGGTAGTTGACGGTGTAGGTGATGTGGTAAATTCTGTTGTTGTTGTTGTTGTTGTTGTTGTTGTTGTAGTAGGCTTTGTGGTATTTGATGGTGTAGGTGATGTGATAAATTCTGTTGTTGTAGGCTTTGTTGTAGTTGATGGTGTAGGTGATGTGGTAAATTCTGTTGTTGTTGTTGTTGTTGTTGTTGTTGTTGTAGGCTTTGTGGTAGTTGACGGTGTAGGTGATGTGGTAAATTCTGTTGTTGTTGTTGTTGTTGTTGTTGTTGTTGTTGTTGTAGTAGTAGTAGTAGTAGTAGTAGTAGGCTTTGTGGTAGTTGATGGTGTAGGTGATGTTGTAAATTCTGTTGTTGTAGTAGGCTTTGTGGTAGTTGATGGTGTAAGTGACGTGGTAAATTCTGTTGTTGTTGTTGTCGTCGTAGTAGGCTTTGTGGTAGTTGGCGGTGTAGGTGATGTGGTAAATTCTGTTGTTGTAGTAGAAGGCTTTGTGGTAGTTGATGGTGTAGGTGATGTGGTAAATTTTGTTGTAGTTGTTGTTGTATTCTCATTGACACAGGTCCAAGTTCTTTCATCAAAACATGTTTTGTCAGGACATTTTGGGTAACATCCTAAAACACACACACAGACACACACACACACACACACACACACACACACACACACACACACACACACACACACACACACACACGCACATTTAAATTGGTGGCGTCAATCGATTAAAATAAATTTTAACTAAATAATCATACATTTTTCCTGAAATTTATTGCAATTAATCATGAGTAATCCTTCCTGACATGAACGTTTTTTAGATATATTTTTACATTTCAATAATTTCACATTCATCAAATTAATGTGGATACAACATAAAGAATGTATATTTTTTAATATTTGTTCAATTCCATCTTTTTTATGACTAAAGGCAAGTATCACTGATTCCAACTCTCTCTATGATTTTTCCCTAATATTTAACCATTGAATATAACATTTCCACATTACAGAGCTATCACTTTAACATTTATTCGACTTTAAAAAATAACTTCTAATTTAAGTGAACTTAAAACAATCTTCACATAATCCAATTATAATAAATGTCATATATGCTAGCTACCCATGCCCTTCAGCAAGAAAATATAGCCTAAAGTTATCAAACACAAAATTATTTTAAATTCCAAATGCTAAAGGTAAAAGCGTAAAACTAAGTTATTAATTCCCTCTGTTTAATTTGTTCTTTGATTAGCAGACATCACAGCAGCTGGTTATTAGGATATTTTGGCTGCTGTTACTTTAAAAGCTGCTGCTGCTGAACTTGATGCAGATTGATGACACTTGATGACACTGCTTTTTATGCGACCTATAAATATTAAATTCTTTCATGCACAGTTGAAAGTCTCCCGTTTGATATATGCTAGTAAAAAGCTCTGCGTGTCTAAATAAACACTTTTTTTTAACAGTTGTGAGTGGCTTGGCCAAACCTAGCCCCTAGCCCCACCCATATGTTAAATATTTTTAACACATCAAAATTAAGGAAAAAAAAAAAAAAGAATTGCCTGCAATAACATGCTAATTTTGACACTACTAGTTTAAATAAATTATGTTTTCTTTAAGGGACAATAAAAAACAACTGTGTGGATCAAAACCATTCCTGGTGGAAAAAAGAACTTGATTTTCATAAAGGCTGCATTTATTTTTATAATTTATTACTATTACTATACTATACTATTTAGTAATACTATATTACTATATACTACTATTTTATCATTTATTCATATAATTTAAAATTATAGGTGTTCATATTCTTATGCTTTAAAATATATTTTATTTCTGTGATGCAAAAGTGAATTTGCTAATATGCATATTTATTGTCACATTGGAAAGGCTTCACTGATGAATTAAAAGTGATTAAACATATATGAATATAAATCTTCATTATCACTCTTTTATCAATTTAACACATCCTTGCTAAATATTAATCATATTAAATATTAATAAATATTAATAAAGGAAATTAACAGATTAGACCAACAGAAACAACTGGTACAATTACTTAACTTTACTGATGTCTAATAAATAACTGGTTACCAGCTTTTAAAGGTCCTCGGTTTATATACTGAAGGGCTAGAAATATCCAGTGTGTGCATACTCTGAAAGAAAATGCAAACTAGTGTGCACCGGATGACAGCTCACCTTCAAGTTTGGGTAAAGTGTTATTGCAGATACCATCAGGATTGAGACAGGTTTTGTAGCAAGATGTATGACAAGGACTATAATGCCATATACATTCTTCTTTGTATTGTTCGTATTTATTGTAATAGTCACAGTACACAGCTGACAGGAAAAATGGATAAAAGTATGAACATGTAGAATCAAACAAAATGAAATACAACAAAACTGCATTAAAATCACATTTAAAGATAACAGATTACAGCTGTGCACTAGAGTTAAAGATTAAGCTTACGGCAGATCTCAGGTGTTCTCCAGTCCACACAAACACCTGCCTCATTGCAGGCTTGGGCATAAGCTGCAACAGCTGTACAAAAGCACTCACAGTCTCCACCTATGTCACATGCACACGAGTCCCTCACACAGTTATCAAAATATGGGTTCGGATCTACCTGTGGGAACAAGCATTTCCATCCTCAAAAAATATTTTGTATACCACATAATAGAGAAATTTATTTATTTAAAAGTTTTCCATTAGTACCTTGTTATGGCAGTTCTGGAACGTAACATCCTTTATGATGCGACATTGTGAATTTGCCCATACTGTTCGGCTGGGAGTCGTAATACACGGGCTAATAAGGTCATTTTCTGCACCATGACAATTGCTTGATGTTTTCCAGCTGTCTACAAACTCGTTTATATTTGTAGTCAGCAAATTTCCCTGAGTGGTTAAGTCATCTTTTCCATTTTCATTGAAATTTCCACACAGGCCACAAACATCTCCCTGTGAAGATACAACAAGGCACAGAGGTTGCATTACAAAAACTACTTTGAGGGACTGTTGTAAGTTGTCTGGAAGTGTAAGCACACAACATGAAAAAATTACAGATCATGATTCATGACTTCAACTCACCATGTGCTGAGGTTGCAGAATGATGTATAAAGTGGTTTTGTAATTCCACATAATTGTCAGTCCGATGTCAGCATCAACGACAAGGTACATACCAATTTTTCTCACAATGAAACTGATCTCTGGACCACTTTCATTGTAAGTGGGTGTTAAAGTCCCACTAGAAAGCAGCAACTGAGTCCGCTGTGTGTGAGAGAAGTTAGAAAGTACCACAAAGCACTGAATGTTTTTTCTAAACGCAAAACCATATAGCAAGAGACCTATGACTGCGGCCTTACCCCCAAAAGTATCCTGACAGACTTTGAACATGTGGTTCCTGTTGTTCCACAAGGCACATTCTCAGTGATCACATGAAAATTGCCAGTTTTATTTCCACACTTGTTCTACAAAACAAGAGAATGTGACTTCCGGTTTCTTGAAGGAACAGCTTTATTTTTCATTTGATTTAAATAAAGCCTATGACCAAATTAACATACCTGAACAGCAATATAACTGCAGTATCCCCTGAAGCCAAATCTTTGCTGATCAAAAGTAACATAATGCCCACTGCCATATATGGTGCATATGCCTGGACACTTATAATATGTACAATTCCAATATCCCTGTCGGCAAGTACTGTAAATATAGAGGTAGATTCAAATCTTGTGTGGCTCTACAGCAGTGGTCCTCACTATTTTATTTTTATTTTTTCACGAGAGCCGCGCTTATAGGACAAAGTCAGTAGGAGAGACACTTTTACCATAAAGTATCAAAAGTTACATCCAGTCAATGGCATGTCAGTCTGTCATCCCTGAACATACAATATGCAATGCAATACAAAGGGGGTTATTTTTGTAAGTTATTTAAAGTTATTTTTAAAGTTATTTATTTAAAATGATTTGCTTCTACATTAGCCCATCATGTATCTTACCCTCTAAGAGCACATTCAGCGTTAAGAGATGGAAACATTGGCAAAATACTCAGCAGTGACTGTCAATATCATGGAGATAAGGGCAGATCAAGTTTAAATATCTTCCTCTACAGTCAATTCTATTTTTATGACTGGATTTCGTGATTCTGACCGTGTGTTCCGCATCGCGGAAATCATAGAGCCCTAAATATAATGGGTTCTATTGTCTTTTTTTGTGTCGCATCATGACACTCGCTCACAATGTGTGTTATTTAATGGGTTATGTTATAGCCCAGTTAGTTAGTAGTTAGTATAGTTTTTAATGTTTTTACGCAATCTCATATGGATCATATCATTGTAATATTTACTGCCATGCGAGCCACAAATTAAAGCTTGGTGAGCCGCGCAATGACTAACACTGCTCTACAGTTTTATACTATAGATTGTTAAAAGCTAGCTTGTGTATTTTCTCTTTATTAAAGGAACACTCCACTTTTTTTGAAAATAGGCTCATTTTCCAACTCCCCTAGAGTTAAACAGATGAGTTTTACCGTTTTTGAATCCATTCAGCCAATCTCTGGGTCTACCGGTAGCACTTTTAGCATAGCTTAGCATAAATCATTGAATTTTAGCTCTAAGGGAGTTGGAAAATGAGCCTATTTTCAAAAAAAGTGGAGTGTTCCTTTAACGGTAACTCTAACATGGCAATAAAAATGGCTGCTGCTCTTTATGCAGGGTTATAATCATCAACAAGATATAAAACCATTAAAAAATGTTCACTGCATGAAATAATATAAACATTAGCTTAATTAAAATATATACAACTAAAAATAAATATTAATAATATTATTTGTATATTTACTTTTTAATTATACTTAACACATACCATTTATTGCAATCCATGGTTATCTTAGATCCTGGTGCATATAACTGTCCGTCATGTTTACAAGGGCATTTTTCCTGTTCAACGCAACCTTCTCTGCCATCATCCAATAGGCCTGAAGGACACTTGCAGCCAGACTGACAATTCAGTGAGTACTGAAAAAGGGGGGGGGGGGGGTATATATATATAAGCAAAACATTGCTATCAGCAGATTCAAGCGATAGACTCTGGGAAAGAAAAAGAGAGATTGGAATCTACAAACTCACACAGTCAACATTCTGTCGCAAACAAGTTTTTGCACAACTTAACCCACGTTCACCTGGGGCTGCTGTACTGCAGTTGAAAAAAACCTTCGGAGAGCGACATCCTGCAAAAGATATCAGACAAAGACACTGCACTCTAAATATAGTTTCTGATATAAAAAGTACACATAACACTTTATACAACAGAGGTTGATTGTTGGTTATCAAAACCTTGGTTAGCCAGTTAATTTCAATATTAATTTTGACAAGATAACTCTATAAGCAAACTTATTTACCAATGCAGTAAATGAAAGTAATTTTCCATACCATCAGTTGGGGGTTTCAAGGAATTACATTGTAATTTTCCATTCTCACAAAAACTGGTAAGAAAAATAATATAAACATTAAAAAGGATTATATATATATATATATATATATATATATATATATAAATAATTAGTGCACTTATACTAATATTATCATTAACTTACCAGTGTTCTTCTCTAATGGTGACAGACGTGTCAGGATTAATTTTCTGTTCGTTGTGGTAACATGGACATTTTTTTATAGATACGCACAGTCCATTCCCATCCAGGTAGAGTCCATCTGGACATGCACATCCATCAACGGGCAAAAAGTCATCTCTACAGATTTGGCGCTCAGAGGCGAGAGATTGACAGTTACGCTGGCAGCTATGCAGTACATAGGAGTAGTTCTGGGAGGTCGGACAATTCTCTGTATACTTCTCTGTGGGGAACAGTTTGAAAGGAATTTGTTGTAAAAGTTAACATAAAAAAATAACGTAAGCAAATTTACTTCCATGCTTTTTTTCATGGCAAATACACCCAAAAACATGCATGTTGCATGTTATTTTTTTATCTAGTACTGACCTGAATAAGATACATGGGTTAAAGCAAAAAAAAAACCCAAATTCATAACCATACCTGTCACACATTCAGTTTAAGAGCACCTTTTTTTCTTGTAATCAGGATTATAGTGAGTATTTTGAACTGCATTTCTATTATTGTTTTTATATTATACTATGTCATTTCATACCTTTCTCATTTGTATGTTGCTTTGGATAAAAGAGTCGGCTAAATGTAATTTACACACTTTTATGAAATGTCAATTTTTTTAGTTTAATGCTTTTATAAGACTTGAGTCTTTGTGTACTCATACTAATAATTAACCATTTGCACACATTTTTTATATTTTTTATTTTTCAAAAAATGCATTTGAACTGATTATCTATGTAAATTATAAAGCATATAATACCTTTCTTAGCATTTTTTTAAACTATGGTTTATATACGTTTTTATAAGAATTTTTTAGCAGATAAGGTATGCCTGAAAAATGTTTTACATTAATATTAGACGCCTTTCTTTCCACACTGCAGAATGAGCTCATATTTACTTCATTAAGACTCTGATGTGTGTCCATAACGTATCATTAGGCTAAACATTTAAAGAACAAGCGAATGTCATTACAAGTCATTTCAGCACTTGACATGCGGATAGCGACAAGTAAGCAGGCACTACACTTAACAGGGGTCGCACACCTAACGAGAAACGCAGCGGCGCGGCGCGCCACCTCTTTAAAATTCGAACACTTTGTTTTCTATTAGTGTACGCACACCGGCGGCGCCGTTCGGCGTCTGTCTGCGGCGCCCAGCTACGACTACAGAGCGCCTTCTGCATGGTCTTATATTAAATAACATCATATTTCTCTCAAATCGAGACCCTGTCCCTTTGAAGTCCAAAGCTAAAGCCCTTGCGGTCTGGTCTATGTGCCCCCGCGATTTCAACCGTCAAAAATGACGTATAATTTGAATTTTTTTCCACTGAAAAAAATGATCGCACTGGAGCCTCCAAAGCGGCTCATGTTCCCCTCTCCGCAAAAAAGATGGGATATGTGCCTAATAGCACACATTTATCTAACTAACATTGTTTTATAGCTACTTGAATTATTTTATATCTATAGATCTTTTTTTTAGACATGATGATGCTTTGAGAAGGTAAATTGATCACACAGACTGATAAAACACTATTCCATCCTGTAAAAAACGAAAACTTATAGGCCTATTTAACAAACAAAAAATGCTCCAAACGTTTTTCTAAATGAACTTAATAAAAACACGAAACGAAATATAATCCATTTGCCATTATATACTAAATGTAGTCTCGCGTAGCCAGACCTTCAGACTGACGGCTGAAGGTCTGGAATCTTTGGCCGCTTTGAATGGCCAAGGCCCGCCCACTGGGTCATATGACTGACAGGTAAAACAACCAATCGCGTTTCGTTTTGTTCCGCGTCATGTATACGGGCGTGGAAATGTCGCCATAATAACAGACCGACGTGTGAAACGCTCGGACATATAAAAGATTCTATGCCGTGAACTTGACTTTTTTCGAATTCTTTTCGAAGTCTAGCCTTTAGTTGATCCTAATAGGCACTCGTCGTCACAGTTGTAAACACGACGACTTTCTCATTTGTGAGGGAGCTGGGCGCCACGGCATTTTTGTTTCCAGGCGGAACGTTAAAGAGCGCGACACACGTGTCTTCCGGAAATCCCGTATAATCTAACCAATCCTGTGACGACTTCGAAACTTCTGAAGTGTTTCCAGATAAGTGTGCCATATGCATCAGACGTTTAGCCAACGTTCCGTGGGCGTGACGTCTGAGGCTGAAACTATACTAAATGTAACTATTTTATTAGCTGAAACAATAGCCGTTTTGGAAGAAGGGGGAAAAGAAGGTCACAGGTCTGACTCGGCGAGAATTATGCGCTTTTCCCACCTGATATGAGTTACAAAGCGAGAAAGCGGTGAAATGAGGAGAGAGATGACATAAATGTTGTGGCGATATCGGCATAATAGTAAAAATCAATAAAAAACAAGAAATAGCCTAATAACAACGCATTTACGCTTCTGTACGGGCAGGACCGGCGCTAGCCATTTGGGTGCCCTAAGCACAAATGCTTGGTGGTGCCCCCCCAAACCAACCACCCAATACCAGTGCCAATACCAATACCTTTAAAAGAGGTCTGATGAGGCACAATATAATAATTCTGTACATAATTTGACAACTCTGTGAGTATGAAAATATACAAACACTGAGATTGTGGTTTGTTTATCTATAAATCTATAAATTAATATGGATTCAAGTTAGAAAATACTCAAACTAATATCAGATCGTTGAGGTAAATGCAGTCAGAGGTCATTTTCATCTCTCTCACGTAAAAAAAAGGTTTGCTGTGAAATACCAGCATAATATATCAAATAGACTAAAGAATATTTATTCATTTTTGCAGAAAAATATTATTATTAATGATTGTTGGAAATGTTTTCCAGCAAATATGCTTTTAAAAATGATGTAGGAATTTATTCTCCAGTAAATCACTGAGTCATGTTTCGTGTTTTACCTGCTATCTGACACATGCACACGCAAGGGCTACAAAACTAACATTTTTATTTAAAACACTGTCTTACCTGCAAGCGACACGCGAGCATCTTTTCTTTTCTTTTTCCTTTTTTCTGCCCCCGACTCTTGGTGCCTTTTCGTGGCCATGTCGGTGTCTTGTGTCTGCCAATTTGCCAAAAGTGCCACTGCCAAATTTGACATTGATTGAGGCATAATCGAACATACCACTGGGAGGTGGGGAAGGGGGGCACCAGAGGGAGAGCCGGCGCTGTGTACGGGCTTCTGTAAGGTCTTCATTGGATGGTTGGGTAATTCCTAGACCGGTTTGAAAAGGCCCAGTAATTGGGAAGCACCTTGTTGTTTCCCAGAGACCTATAGCCTACTTGGGACTCGGCCGACATTCGGCTACATAGGCGCCTGGTAGAATGTCCGCGTCCGGTGTGCAATACATCGAGTTTGACGTGACGCGACGCGACGCGACGTGGCGCTGCGCTGCGCTTCTCGTCCGGTGTGCGACCCCCTTAACACACACTAACACACTCGTGCTGTGCCATCAAGTTAAAGTGCAACACGTGAACGTGTCATTTAAGTTCATTTACGTGTCATTTACATTCGTAAAGTCGCTGGTAGACAACAAACTATCAGTCTTTGTCGGGAAACAGCACGGAGGCGCTGTGCAGACTCATGCTTCACGCAACAAGGCGCTACATATTTATTTTTTCCCGACTGACGGATTTCCGTCGTAGAGACGGAGATCTTTAAGCCCTGAAGATATTTCACATAAAATACATTTACATATAGTCTAGAAGAGAAATAGTTGAATTGATAAAAATTAGCCTGTTCAAAAGTTTACTTATGCTGGATTCTTAACAGTGTGTTGTTACTTAATTGATTCACAGTTGTTTTTTTGTTTAGTGAGAATTGTTCATGAGTTTGTTCTGAACAGTTAAACTGCCCGCTGTTCTTCAGAAAAATAGTTCAGGTCCCACAAATTCTTTGTTTTATCAGCATTTTTGTGTATTGGAACCCTTTCCAATAATGACTGTATGATTTTGAGATCCAACTTTTCACACTGAGGACAACTGAGGAACTCGATTGACTCGATAAGTCGATTGACGAATGTATGGTATGTACGAATGTATGTAAGGTATGGTCCTCTTCATTGTCGTGTAGACAGTCAGCATATGTTTCAGGTGGAATCCAAGCACTTCTACAGAATTAATTTTGCAGTCTGTTCCCCTGTCCTACTTGTTCGTTCGTGATCGTCAATTGATTTATCGCGTCTTAATTTCAAAAGATGGCGGCGACCAACGAATTTGTGTGACCTGAAGGATTTTTCGGAAGAACAGTGGGCAGTTTAACTCTTCAGGACAAACAAGGGACTCATGAACAACTATCACTTAAAAAAAACACCGCTGTGGATCATTCAGGTAACAACACAGTATTAAGAATCAAGTGGATGTAAACTTTTGAATGGGGTAATTTAAAAAAAAAATATTCGACTATTAATTGCTCTTGTGGACTATATGTAAACATCTGTTATCTAAAATGTTATATTCAGGTCAGTACTAAATAAAAAATAACATGAATTTTGTATGATCCCTCTTATTTTGGTCAAATAATTAATATTTAGCAGATTCTGATTCTTTTGACTTCAACTGTCTCTGTCTTAAGAATATTTTTTCAGCCATCTTACTGCACTCGATTTCTCTCCAGCCTTGGAGGATTATTCCTTCAGCTGCACAGGCCCGGACGTATGAGGAGAACACCGCACACAGACAGTCTTCACTTTTCTCACAGGAACAGCTGGAGTATTTGCATCTCTGAAAGCACATAGACATGTTCAGTTACTGCATATTGTGGAAGCTGGGATAAACAGCATTGGATTTGAGATATTTGATATATATATTTTTTTAACTATTTTTCTTTCAAGTTTTTGCAATAAAGCTGAAAACATTAAATGTATAAACGGTAGAAATACACAATAGTTTGTTCATTTTATGAAAACTAAAATTGAAATTAAAAAAGTACGCTAAATAGCAGTATTTCATAAAAAATTGAATAAAAATGGCAAAAGCATTTAAAATGATTAAAACTAAATTAAAAAGAAATCAGGAAATCAAAGAAACTAATTCAACAGTATATAGTACTTGTTAAATGCATTATAACATTATAATTTTTTTTAGATTTCTCTTATGCTAACCACAGCTGTATTTATTTGATCAAAACTACAGTAAAACAGTAATATTGAAATATATATTATATAGATACCTTTGTAACAGAATCTTTTTTTTATATATTTTAAACTCTTTACTGTCCCTTTTGAATTGAATGCATTTTGAATGTCTGAATAAAAGCATTAATTTCAATTAAACGCACACACCCCAAACATTTGAATGGTAGTATATCATAGTTTCTGCATGAATATCAAGTAGCACAACTGTTATTAAAATGATTTCTGAAGGATCATGTAACACTGAAACAGCACTAATGATGCTAAAATTGTAGCTTTGCTTCACATGAAGTAATATTGTAAAATATATTACAATAGAAAACTCTTATTTTAAATAATAATGCTATTTCACAATATTTGTGTTTTTACTATATTTTTGAGTACATAAATGCAGCCTCGGTGAGCACAGGGCACTTCATAAAAAAAAAAAAAAGTACTGTAAGTAATACTAAAACAATACTGGGTTGCTTAGTTGCAATAGGTTAAGAAAATGTTACTCTTCTCTCTATAATCTGCTTTCTATCATACTTTGTAAAAGCTGTCTGGATTGACGCTTATGTGACATTTGGCAAAGAGGCTGTTTTTGTCCGTCATCTTGGAACATCGCTCCTCAGCGAAGAGTGCTAAAACCACAAAAAGCATGGAAAAAAATATGTTACAACAAAATGCATAAATTAGTACACACAGTGGTGCTCCTGATTGCTACCTTTTCTATTATTATAATAAAATGAATTTGTGCACAAATACAATATTGAAAACGGTCCGCCCCAACCTCGCCACACAGACTTTGGAAGCAGACAGTCTCTCACCATTGGCACTTCTGTAGGAACAGGGGTCGTCCATTCTATTAGTACTGTCGGGGCAGTTGAACTCGGCTTTCCAGGCATTTGCGAAGGAAACTGGTGTACCCTCCACCACTCCCTGAGGGGTCATCAGGTCATCTAATACTACTTTGTTAAAATTTCCACAAATACCTGCATAAAATACACAAATCGCACATCATTGGCCATCACAAATTCACTTTATAATTCAGATGTTTTTTCATGCTTTGTAAGACAGAGGTCTCACCACAAGTCTTGCCCTGGAATCTTTGGTCCACAGTGATGTACACCTGCATAACAGGCACCAGCTGTACCTGCACCTGCAGCCCAAAGTTGGTCTGAAGCATGATGTGAAACGATGATGGCATGAACACTGTAAAGTCAGCTGAGAGAAAAAGAGTTTCATATATATTGTTAGCTGTGAAAACACAGAAAAGAAATACAGAGCTTCTTCTCTCCTACCTGTAATGTAAGGAAGTGAAACGTCTGCATTGTGTTGTACCTTCCTTTCGGCTTTAATAATCAGAGGCTGAAAAAGAAAAGCACATCGTCATTGTTTTATATTGCACAAGCTACACTACTGTTCAAATATTTGGGGTCACTTTTTTTCTAAAAGAAATTAATAATATTATTTACCAAGAACACACTGCATTGATTAAAGTGACAGTAAAGTTTTTTATAATGTTCCAAAACATATAAATATGTAATGTTTCAAAACATAAAAATATATATATTTATATATTTAAATATATTAAAATAGAAAACAGCCATTTTAAACTGTAATAACAATTTGCAGTATTTTTTTTTACTCTTTTTTTAAACAAATAAATGCAGCCTACATTATCAAAACATACTTCTATAAAAATCATAAAAAACACTTACTGACCCCAAATGTTTGAACGATAATGTAATATGTACTTTTTCATATTGTTTAAAAGGACTTGTTTTTATAAGACTGTGTGTTGTTGTTGTGAAAGTAGAGAGGTGTACACACATTTTTCTTGTTGTTGTCAAACAACACCACAATAGATTTCAAACAGGTGTCACCTTCGTTTTTAGAACAAGGAACAAAATGTGCAAATATGTTGAACTTGGACTCCTTACAGTCCTACAAAAACACAAATGCATATTAAGAACTGGAACATTTAAATATTCCTAAAGCATGGGTACAAACAAAATAAATCCTAACATGTCTTAGCAATTAAATAAGGTATAGTTAGTAACTAAAACAGGCTTACGTTTGAAAGCACATACATGCAGTCTCCGTGGAAAGTGAATTCTTTTCCATCAAAGGTGGTGAAGTGAGACCCTTCTTCTACAGCGCACAGGCCAGGGCGGGGAATGCTCATACAAATCCAGTTTCCCTCCTTACATATACTGAAGTACACAATAGAAGGTTTGCACTTACATCATGGTTTGGTCAGTTACCCAGAATGCATGGCCATATTGGAGATAAACAACAGCATTTATAGCATGGTTTGGTTAATGTACTACTAAATACGTTGTTCTGCTAATTTATGCTGTCTAAAACACAGAAACTTTTTTTTTTTTTGCACTCTTCTCCTTGATTTGTTATAACTTTTGGCAGTCTATAGTATTCCAAATGTTTTTTCCCGGTCTGACCGATTAGTACATTTTAGTTTAGTTTTAGTTAGTTTCATTAATGGTTTTGTTAGTTTTAGTTTAGTTTTTATTTTGTGAAAACATTTCTATTTCGTTTTAATATATTTACTTTTAGTAATTATAGCTTAGCATAGTTAATAGAACACTTCCAGAGCACACACAAAAAAATATATTTCAGCAACATTTATTGTTTGCACAGTTGGCATTTATCTCTGTGCTTAACTCTGAATAACAAAAATAGGTAACACTTTATAATAACGTTCAGTTGTAAGTCATTTATAAGTGATTAGTTAATGATGAAATAATCATTTACAAAACATTTAGAAACCATTAATAGGTGATATGCTAACAATTTATGTATGTTTTGTTAATTCATTTACAAGTAATTAGTTAATGATGAACCAATTATTTACAAAACATGACTATGCATTCATAAATGATTAATAAATTATATGCTAACAATTTACAAATCTGTCATGTTATCTTAAAAAATAACATATCATGAAATAATCAAACAGATCCTTAGTAAATGGGAAATAAGTTACTAGTCAATATATTATTAAACAATTATAATTGAAATGTCAGTCATTGAAATGTTTATTCTCCATTGAAGATCACATAATGAATAAATCATTTACAAATCTTTCTGCATCCCCTATTCTAAAGTGTAAACAATTCATCAGTTGTAAATGTTTTACTCATCATTTGTAGATCTTGCCCCCCAGTGTGTATACCCGCACAACCTGTAACCAGCAGGTTTATAAAACATTTACAACTAATGAGTAGTTTACACTTTAGATTTGGGAATGCAGAAAGTGTTGTAAATGCCTTGTATCCACCAGATCATTTTTAACATGTAAGAAAGATCTACAAATGATGTGTAACACATTTACAAGTGATGAATTGTTTACACTTTAGATTAGGGGCTGCAGAAAGATTTGTAAATTATTTACTCATGCATTTACACAACAGGTTTTGAATAATTTGTAGTGTGTAATGCAATGTAAGGGCTGACTGGTGAAAGTAAAGATGTCTTCTGTGACACACATTTAGCACTGTGCACCTGGTGTGATCTTCATTGGAGGGTAAAACTGGTTTACGTTATCACTAGATAACGCAAGCTAGCACAAGTGCTTTTGCAGCTGCTGGAAGAGATCTGCGTTCAAACACACACAATAGACTAAAGCTGGGACAGTTCCGGGAAAAGTAATTACTATGAATGTGTCGGAGGGAAATAAGGAGATACTTAAACGAATTGTTACTAAACTAGTGTTTTCTGAGCCCGCGTGGCAAAGATGAAGTTGACAATCCTGATTCGCCATCTGCTCACTGGACGCAGATATATTTATCCTGACTGTAAGGTATTTTGTTTGTTTTCTTTATTTTTACAAAAGCACAAGATTTTTTGAAATCGTGAGTGCACGGAAATAAAATTAGACACTTTACAGTTCCGGATGATATACTATGCTTAACTTTATGAGCAAAGATTACGGCGTAGGCCTATTTTAATTTGTTTGCAAGTGATCGCGCTGGCGCCTCCATGTCCTGCAAAGCGCATTTAGCTTCCACTCTCCAACAAACGACTGTATGCGTATAATAGCGCGCATTTTTGTAAGTTTAACATTTAAAATAACATTTTGATATGCTTGAAGATTTTATTTTAGACAAGTCGTGATGATTTGAGAAGGCAAAATTGATCAAACAGGCTGTAATCAACTCACTGACTGCCGCTGGCCGCTTGTTTGTTACTTTAAATAACAAAAGCTTTAATTTAACAAACAAAAAATGTTCCAAACACATTTCTAAATTAACTTTACGAAGAACCCCAAAAAAAAAATAACCATGTTCCTATTAAAAACAAAAATTAGCAATTGTAATGGATGCAACAGTGTAATGAGAAAGAGAGAGAAAAGACACGAACTCCAGTCGGTAATTTTGATGATGGCTGGGTGAAGTTGTTACGAATTTATGACACAAATGTTTGTTTAATTTTTACCATTCTTATTTTGGCTACTTTCTTATATCATTTCTTTGACCATTATTTTAGTGTTTTGTAGGCTGTGGAGTTTTCCCCTTAATTTCAACACCACAATGTGTGTTATTGAGCATAACAATACATTTACTTGTTACAGTTTCAGAATTAAATTCGAAATAGTCCCAAACAGGGCTCTGCTGTTTCCTGCCGGCACCCATCATTTATGTCCGTCTTTTTTTATCACTTAACTGATGTTTGTTTCGCACTGTCAGCCTCAACTGCATCACAGGTGATGCATGATTAAACACCCACATGTCAAATTTTCCGCAGTTGGATGAATGCTTATTAATTATGAATTTATTTTTGCCAATTATTATTTTAGTTCGTTTTTCAATAGTTGTTGCTAGTTTCATTTAGTTTTAGTTTTTCATCTATTATGATTTTTAAATTTTATTTCAGTTTACGAAAATGTTTTTTAACCAATCGTTTTCGTCTTAGTTTCAGTTTTCGTTTATGATAATAACCTTGGATCAGCAGCTAAATATGTGAGTTTTGTTCGGTTTAGTGGCATTGTTTATGTTCAGTGCTGCCAGTATGGCTGATTGATGATGCGTTGTGAAACCACAATTACAAAAAAAGACAACCACCTATTTATACAGTAATATAACAGAGGATATACAGCAAATTTTAGCTGAAGTGCTTTCTGCTTTTTTCCAATTAAAGACATAAAAAGGTGAAAAAGAGAGCAGAGTCAAATGTGTTTTATTACCATTCCTCGTTACGTTTGCGAAGAACCTCTCCTGGGCTGTAGACGCGGTCATGTTTACACTGACACTTTTCAACTGGGATGCAGCCCCTGTTTGAAATTTTATCAAACACAGTTCCTGTAACCAAAAATTACAAACAATGTTTTCAGCAAAACAAAACAAAATCCAACACAGAAATAGCAATTTTATACACACAAACACACACACACACACACACACACACACACACACACACACACACACACAGTGGTGCTTATGCACGACCAAAATAAACAATTTTTGGTCAACAAACTGTAATAGTAGTTGTCTTCAGTGTATAAAGATAGATCTCAAAATCATACAGTCAGTGTTGGAAAGGGTTGAAATACTCAAAAATGCAGAAAAACAAAACAAAAATTGTGGGACCTGAAAGATTTTTCTGAAGAAAAGCAGGCAGTTTAACTGTTCAGGACAAACAAAGGATCATGAACAGCTATCACTAAACAAAAAAAAACAAAACAAAGCTGTGGATCATTCAGGTAACACAGAATTAAGTGTACATAAACTTGTGGTCTTGTGGACTATATGTAGTCTTTTATGTGAAATACCTTATTCAGGTTAGTATTAAATAAAACATACATTTCATAACATACATTTCACTGACACTCTTCAAAGGGCAACGATAAACCTGGCAGCACATCAGGGTTGCCAGGCTGGTGGTCAGGTTTTCAAACAGGTTTTCAACAGTCATGTTTTTGATGGAGTGTAACAGTATAACCATGGACTTGGCAACATTGCAGCGCATATACTTACTTGACGGCAACCCGCCATAATAAAAGCTTGATGAAAATTCATATTAAAAAAAGGTTAAATATTGAATTTTATTTATTGTAAAATCAGTGTATTTTATTTAATACTGCCTTTTTATTAAAAAAAGAAAGAATTATCACACTTAATAAAAAAATAAATAAAGTGCAAGAATATTAATATCACCATTATTAATTTATTTATTTTTATTAATTTAATTATATTTAATAGGTCACACTATGTCCAGTGTGAGGACTAAACCAACTCTCCTGCTGTCAGGCATATCATTTTATATGCGTTTCTTAAGATCATGATTAAATTAATTAATTATTGTGAATTATGGACTGACCTGATGGGCAGAAGCAGCCATCGATGTTGTGTTCCTCACACAGTGCGCTTGTGTCTTTGTATGAGCATGTGTCTATACAGGGGGAGCCACTTTCAGAATGCACCATATTATAGGGGCACGTCACAGCTGCATAAGAACACGACATAAAAGTCTTTACAATTGCTAATAATGAATAATTCAAAAGCAAATGAAAAGCTTAACAGAGCTCAGTGGTATATATTACCGCAGAAGTCAGCTCTTCTCCAGGTTGGCGGAGTTCCCCCAGCGTGCGAACAGTGACGTGAATATTCAGACAAAGTCACACAGACTGTGGAGTTGTCTTTAGGATACAAGCACATATCTTTCATACAGGCCTCGATATAAGGCTCAGGGTTCCAAAACTTGATACAGGAGGACCAGTCTTTATTTTTCAAAAGGTTTTCACAATCTGCCCGCTGTAGTGACACATGTAGCTATATTTTTAACTTTACCCTCAGAGGTCCACATTATATCAATATTGTAATTCTCTGAAGCTGTTGTCTTAGAGAATGATTGCCAGTTTGATCTGGATGAACCTAATAACGCATGCATTAAGAAATTCCAACTAAATCTATTGAATACATACAGATACCAATTGCAACTTACATAATTTTTACATTTGTCTTTCCAGTTTTGCTCATTATCTCCTTCAGAAAGATCATTGCAGGAATGCTCTGGGTTGTGAACTTTCTGCATATTTCCGAACTCATTGTACCCAACTTGTCGTCCTATATTGAGTAAGAAAAGAAAAATGTAAGTTCTATAATGAAGACACTTGGTCTTGCAGATCTGAAAATTGCAATACATGAGAAAAAATGCAATTGAGAAATAATAATAAAAAAAGTCAATTACAGCAACTCACCTGATTGAAAGAACTCATTATAAACTGGAACCCCATTGAAATCGCCACACAATCCACAGGTGTGATTTGAATATTTGGAGTCCAACTCCACCTAAAACAGCACCACAGGGAAACCAATAACCGATATTATGAATTAAAGATATCAGCAATAAATTGTGTAAACTGTGGGTTTACATTGTTAATTGCTATGTCGACATGGGTACTTTTTTATACAAATAGTACAAATACAAAGCGACAAGATAATTTATAAAGTACATCATAGTTATGCATACTTATCTACTTGGTACATACAGTGGATATAAAAAGTCTACACACCCCTGTTAAAATGCCAGATTTATGTGATTTAAAAAAATTTGACCATAATAAATAATTTCAGAAATTTTTCCACCTTTCATGTGACCTATAACCTGTACAACTCAATTGAAAAACAATCTGAAATCTTTATTCAGTGGGAAATAAAAATAAAAAGCTAAATAATGTGGTTGCATTAGTGCGCACACCCTTTTACAACTGGGGATGTGGCTGTGTTAAGAATGAACTAATCACATTCAAACTCGTGTTAAATAGGAGTCAGTACACCTGCCATCATTTAAAGTGCCTCTTATTAACCCCAAGTTTAGCTGTTCTAGTAGGCTTTTCCTGACATTTTCCTAGTCACATCTCACAGCAAAAACAATGGTCCGCAAAGAGCTTCTAAAGCATTAGAGGGATCTCATTGTTAAAAGGTATCAGTCAGGAGAAGGGTACAATAAAATTCTAAGGAAGTCAGTCATCATCAAATGGAGAAAATATGGTGCAACAGTGACATTATCAAGAACAGGGCGTCCCTCCAAAATTGATGAAAAGACCAGAAGAAAACTGGTCAGGGAGGCTGCCAAGAGGCCTACAGCAACATTAAAGGAGCTGCAGGAATTTCTGGCAAGTACTGGTTGTGTGGTACATGTGACGACAATCACCCATATTCTTCATATGTCTGGGCTGTGGGTAAGGTGGCAAGACGGAAGCCTTTTCTTACGAAGAAAAACATCCGAGCCCAGCTCAATTTAGCAAAAACCCATTTGAAGTCTTCCTAAAAGCATGTGGGAAAATGTGTTATGGTCTGATGAAACCAATGTTGAACTCTTTGGCCACAATTCCAAAAAGTGAAAGTGAAAGTGACGTGACGTGTGGCCAAGTATGGTGACCCATACTCGGAATTTGTGCTCTGCATTTAACCCATCCAAGTGCACACACACAGTAGTGAACACACACACAGTGAACATACACCCGGAGCAGTGGGCAGCCATTGCATTGCTGCGGCGCCCGGGGAGCAGTTGGGGGTTCGGTGCCTTGCTCAAGGGTCTCACCTCAGTCGTGGTATTGACGATGGAGAGAGCGCTGGATATTCACTCCCTCCACCGTCAATCCCTGCCGGACCTGGGACTCGAACTCGCAACCTCTTGGTTACAAGTCCGACTCCCTAACCATTAGGCCACGGCTGCCCCCCAAACATACCCAAAAGGTATGTTTGGCGCAAAAACAACACTGCACATCACCAAAAGAACACCATACCCACAGTGAAGCATGGTGGTGGCGGCATCATGATTTGGGGCTGTTTTTCTTCAGCTGGAACTGGGGCCTTAGTCAAGGTGGAGGGAATTATGAACAGTGACAAATACCAGTTAATATTGTCACAAAACCTTCAGGCTTCTGCAAGAAAGCTGAAGATAAAGAGGAACTTCATCTTTCAGCACAACAATGACCCTAAGAATACATCCAAATCAACAAAAGAATGGCTTCACAAGAAAAAGATTAAAGTTTTAGAATGGCCCAGCCAGAGCCCAGACCTGAATCCAATTGAAAATCTGTGGGGTGATCTGAAGAGGGCTGTGCATGTGAGATGCTCTCACAATCTGGCAGATTTGGAGTGTGTTTGCAAAGAAGAGTGGGCAAATATTGCCAAGTCAAGATGTGTTCTACATTTTCTCAATCATTTAATGGTTGAATTGACAGCAATGAAGTTCAGAACGTCATTCTTTCAATGTTTTGGTGTCCCTTTGCAAAAGTTCAAAGTTCTTGAACTTTGTTCTTGAGAATTATTGATATTCACTGTCCAGAGAATCTTCCTGTAATGGTTTGGTTCCAATTGGGCTAAAAACCCAGGAATAGTTTGCAAAAGTAGGTTTTTCAAAGACTGCAAAATACCAGTAAATTTCACTGGGCAACAAACTCATTTTTGTAATTTTTAGGCATTTTGTCTGACGTGAGCCAAGGATTTGAACAACATGAGGCACTTGAGCTTGCAACAAATGGTTTAGGAGTTATGAGCAATTTCAAACTTTTGATCGCTGTAGAGTACAATACTTCAGAGTTTGAAAAACTGTAGTAAATGTGTGGTCATTTGCATGTAAGAATAAATAACTCACCATGACTGCATCCTCTTTATTCCACATGACAGTGATGCCCATTTTGTAATGGAGCTTGATGTAAATTGTGTTCTCTTCCACAAGGATTGCTGACTCATACATAGGCAGTGATGCACTAAATAAAAGAAAGAAATATTTAAATTAAAGCCAGATTATATATATATATATATATATATATATATATATATTATATTTTTTGATGTAGGAGGAAATGAGCAGCACTTCATTTCACAAGAATCTTACTTTTTTCCATTTACCATGACCTGGCTCTTAGTCAACATAAATTCAAAGCTATCGATGGTAACCCTGACTCTGCTGATCTTTGGGCTATTAGTGTTTTCTGTTCTCTTCACGTGAACCGAGAACGTAGGAGTGTCTTTGCAGTCATACACCAGCTTATACTCGCACATGCCCAGGAACTGATAAAAGTCTCCATCGAATGTCTTGAAGTGGAAGTTTCCCCACATGCTACAGATGTTGCTGACGAGGTTGCTGGCACGAACTGGAACAAAATAAAAGAGAATGCAAAGACTTACATGTTCACCTGCAGTATGTTATTTATCAAGTATGGTTTTGCTTAAACTTTAAAGGAGTAGTTCACTTCCAGAAGAAAAATGTACTCATAATGTACTCACCCCCTTGTCATGCAAGATTTTTCTATTGATTTCCTACTGAAATTATGTTTTTTAAGGAAAATATTTCAGGATCTCTCTCCATATAATGGACTTGTATGACACCCCCAAGTTTGAACTTCCAAAATGCAGTTTGAATGCAGCTTCAGAGGGCTCTAAATGATCCTAGCCAAAGAAGAAGGGTCTTATCTAGTGAAATGATCAGTTATTTTCTAAAAAAAAAAAAGTATATATATATATATATATAAAATTTATGTACATTTTAACCTCAAATGCTCATCTTGTCTAGCTCTATGTGAACTCCGTGCATTATGTTTCATGACAGTTAGGGTATGTAACTCTCATCTCATTTTCTCATGACTTTTTTTGTAAAGGGTGTTTGACCTTCTTTGCATGTTTACTTTGTAAACACTGGGTCGGGACTTCTGCATTGATGTAGGATGATTTTAAAGCTGGGGGAGAAAATGAGATGGAGGTTTTTTTTAACATACCCTAACTGTCATGAACCGGAATACAAACAGTTCACACAGAGCTAGACAAGCGTTTGAGGTTAAAAAGTAAATACATTTTTTTTGTTTTTAGAAAATAACTGATTGTTTCGCGATAAGACCCTTCTTCCTCAGTTTAGAGCCCTTTGAAGCTGCATTTAACCTGCATTTGGAAGTTCAAACTCGGGGACACCATAGAAGTCAATTATATGGAGAGAAATCCTGAAACGTTTTCCTCAATAACCATAATTTCTTTATGACTGTACAAAGACATTAACATCCTGGATGACAAAGGGGGTGAGTTGTTCTGGAACTACTCCTTTAGGTAATTGATGAGGTGTTTTATTTATTTTGTTTTATTTAGTTCGTGATCTCTGCATGTAATTTACACTCTAAAAAATTAAGGGGTTATTTTTTCACAAATGTTGGCCTGTTGGGTAATTTTATTGGGTTGTTTTTAATATTTTATACAGGTGCTGAGTAGTTTTTCTGCAGTCACAAATGCTGTGTTATTTATTTTTTTGTTTTAACACAAATGCTGGGTTCAGCTTGTTGGGTCATTTTATTGGATTATTTTTTATATTTTTTTACCCAGGTGGTGGGTAGTTGTTCTGCACTCAAAGTGCTGGGTTCCCCTTGTTGGGTCATTTTATTGGGTTATTTTGTAATATTTTTTACCCAAGTGCTGGGTGTTTTTTTTGTAACTAAGCTGCTGGGTTAAAATAACCCAGCATGTGTTCTGTCCAATATTTACGCAGCGCTGGGTTGCCAAATAACCCAAGTTGGGTTGTTTTTAACAGAGCATTTTTTTAGAGTATAGGTGCATTTAGAACAGTTTTTTGAAATAAGAAGAAAAGTTTTTTAGTCTCTTGTTCGTTGTTTTTAGTCTTCATTTACATGCCAGTGGCACAACTGTCCTTGCCACTGAAAATTTCCCCTAATGTGTAGGTCCATAGACATACTAAATCAGTAATCTGTGACTAATTTTAAGTTATAGTTTTTTTTTTAGTACATAATTAGTACATCTTATAAAGTATAATCCACGAAACAACCCAGCTGTTGAGTTACAGTAAGAGTGCAGGCTTTTTGCGTCCTCAGCATTTGATGCATCATTTGGTGCACTTCTTCAGCAAAATAAATATTTGTATACATTTTATTCAATATATAAAGACTTTACTGTGTGTTAAATTATATTATTTTATGCAACGGAACATATAAGGGCGAGACTTAACTAGTTAGATGGGTCAGCAGTGGTCGTTTTGCATGATGGAAACACCTTTTGCCTAGCATAACATAAACTGATTTTTAACTGAATTTAGCTGAATTACTGAATTATTTAACCTAACCAGCTGGGTCAAAATAACCCATCATGTGTTCTGTCCAATATTTGCCCAGCGCTGGGTTACCAAATAACCCAAGTTGGGTTGTTTTGAACCCAGCATTTTTTTGAGTGTATGTGCATTTATAACAGTTTCAGTTTATAATAAGAAGTAAAGTTTTTTGTCTCTTGTTTGTTGTTTTTAGTCTGAATTTGACTTCATTTACGTCTGTCCTTGCAACTGTCCTTGCCCCTTTTTAAAAAACAAAATGTCGAGTTTAATGTGTAGGTCCATAGGCACATTAATCAAGAATCTGTGACTAATTTTAAGTTATAGGTTTTTGCAAATCATTGTAATTAGTGCATCTCATAAAGAATAATCCATAAACGGAAATAATATATTCACCTGTTTTTGCAGTTGTGGCTGACCACAAAGTGTTCATAGGATCTCCCATATATCCATAATCACGCATAAACTCTTTAAACAAAGAAAGACAGATACAGTTATATTGTGAAGCTGATTTCTTTCTGTATCTAATCTTTTTTTTTATTCTAACCTGCATTTATCGACTGCAGCCCCACCAGTAGGACGACCCATCTCAGCATCCACTTTTGGGACATCCTCACAGTCCCCATAGAGAAAAGAACAATCGTCCAGAGCTAATGTAGGCTGCTGGCCAAAACTTGGTCCTTTTATAGTGACTAATATCTTTCTTTGGAATGTAATCTATGATCGGAAGGATGGGCCCAGCATATACATTACCACTGAATTCAAAATAAATGTTTAACATCCTAAAACTATCTGCGACATTAAAACCTTGGTGGTGAGAAACATAAACTGCATTTATCTCATCATCTCTAATTAAACAAGGATGTGAGTCTTGGCTGTGGGGATTGCAGAGTATTCAATAAACAGCTACTTATCTAATCATTGCAGATTCTGGGTTAGCAGGAGAAGTCTAATTAGACACACCTTTGTGCATCTCTGAGCAAAGCACAGACTAACAGTACATTTGAAAACTGAAAACTTCCCATTTTGCTGAACTGTACAGTATATCAGTGCTTTTGGAATGCCACATGGCAAATCAAATTTTGAGAACCAAAACATAATTTTAGCATGCATCTGTGTACATCTTGCAAAAAGTTTTTAGGGGTCAGTTTATTATTTTGTGTGAACTCAATAAGAGTATTCAAGTATTAATTCAAAACCTGTCCAAATGTTGCCCCAGTTTTCCAAATGTCATCTAAACAATTTAGTGGTGCACAACATTGTGCAAGTCGTCAGCATACATATTGCAGCTTGAAATCTTTTTAACCATTGTGTTAGCACTTTGTAATCCTCAGTCAGACTACGATTTTTTTGTGACACGATGTGTCAGATTATGCGATTTACATAAATCAGAATCAGAATCAGAAAATATATAAAAATATAAAAATAAAAAATAGAGATGGAGGTGGTAACAAATAAATATAAGGTTATTGCACATGTTTTTATTGTACGATGGTGTGAACATTTAGCTGTTCATAAGGTGGATTGCCTGTGGGAAAAAACTGTTCTTATGCCTGGTTGTCCTGGCAATTGGGGCTCTGTAGCGCCGACCAGATGGCAAAAGTTCAAAGAGGGAATGGCTTGGATGTGAGGGATCCAGGGTGATTTTCTGAGCTCTTTTCCTCACCCTGGATGTATAAAGTTCTTGAAGGGTGGGCAGGGGAGCACCAATAATCCTCTCTGCAGTCCGAACTGTTCTCTGTAATCTTCTGATGTCTGATTTTGTAGCTGAGACAAACCAGACAGTTATTGATCTGCACAGAACAGACTCGATGACAGCCGTGTAGAATTGTTTCAGCAACTCCTGTGGTAGGTTGAACTTCTTCAACTGGCGAAGGAAGTGCAACCTTTGTTGGGCCTTTTTTACAATGGAGTTGATGTGAGTGTCCCACTTCAGGTCCCGGGAGATGAAAGATCCCAGGAACTTGAATGACTCCACTGTAGCCACAGTGCTGTCCATGATGGTGAGTGGGGAAAGTGCAGGGGGATTCCTCCTGAAGTCCACTATCATCTCTACAGTTTTGAGCGTGTTGAGCTCCAGGTTGTTATGACTGCACCAGACAGCCAGCTCTTTAACCTCCTGTCTGTAGGCAGACTCATCACCGTCCTGAATGAGGCCGATAAGTGTGGTGTCATCTGCAAACTTCAGGAGCTTGACAGAGGAGTCTTTAGAGGTGCAGTCATTGGTGTAGAGGGAGAAGAGCAGAGGGGAGAGAACACAACCCTGAGGGGCGCCGGTGTTGGTGGTGCGGCTGCTGGACATGAATTTCCCCATTCTCACCTGCTGTTGCCTATCTGTCAGAAAGCTGTTGATCCATTGACAGATAGGGCTGGGAACAGAGAGCTGGTTCAGTTTGGTTTGGAGGAGTGGAGGAATGATGGTGTTGAAGGCCGAACTGAAGTCCACAAACAGGATCCTCACGTAAGACCGTGGCCTGTCCAGATGTTGCAGAATAAAGTGCAATGCCATGTTTACAGCATCATCCACGGATCTGTTTGCTCGGTAAGCAAACTGCAGGGGGTCCAGTAAGGGTCCAGTGATGTGCTTCAGATAAGCTAAAACCAGTTTTTCAAATGATTTCATGACGACAGACGTTAGTGCCACAGGTCTGTAGTCGTTAAGTCCTGTTATCTTGGGTTTCTTTGGAATGGGGATGATGGTGGAGCGTTTGAAGCAGGCAGGTACTTCACACATCTCCAGAGACCTGTTGAAGATATATGAGAAGATGGGGGCCAGCTTGTCAGCGCAGGTTTTCAGACAGACTGGACTCACACCGTCTGGACCTGGTGCCTTTTTTCTTTTGTTCTTCCTGAAGACCTGGCACACATCATTCTCGCTGATTTGTAAGGTGGGAGGGGGGGTTGCTGGAGGTGTTAATAGTTCTGAAAAGAGATCGTCTGGACAGGTGTGGGGGCATTCAAATCTACAATAAAACTCATTCAGGTCTTCAGCAAGTCGTTGATTCGCCTCAGTGCTTGGGGATGGTGTCTTGTAGTTTGTGATGGCTTTCAGACCTGTCCACACTGAAGATGGGTCGTTAGATATGAACTGATCTTCTAACCTTTTTGCATAGGTCCTTTTAGCCACTCTAATCTCCTTATTCAGTGTGTTCCTGGTCTGATTGTACAAGACCCTATCCCCTTGTCTGTAGGCATCCTCTTTTGCCTGACGAAGATGTCTGAGTCTTGCGGTAAACCATGGCTTATCATTGTTGAATGTCAAATAAGTTCTGGTAGGGATGCATATATCCTCACAGAAACTGATATATGATGTTACAGTCTCTGTGAGCTCGTCCAGATCAGTTGCAGCAGCTTCAAAAACACTCCAATCAGTCAATCCGAAACAGGCTTGCAAAGCCTGCTCTGTTTCGGTGGTCCATCTTTTTACAGTCTTTACTGCAGGTTTAGCAGATTTAAGTTTTTGCCTGTTGATATAAGATGAACCAGGCAGTGATCAGAGAGCCCCAAAGCTGCCCGCGGGACAGAGTGATATGCATCTTTAATTGTTGTGTAACAGTGATCCAATGAGTGAGCAAAACTCTCGCGGCGAATAAAACGGCTTACAGTTAATGAAGAGCGCTTCTAGATCGGAACAGCACATCTTCTTTAACACTGTTACATCTGTACACCACCTCTCATTGATGTAAAAGCACGTCCCGCCGCCACGCGATTTCCCCGTTGATTCCGCGTCGCGGTCCACTCTGAACAGCCTATGGCCCGGCAAATGAAGTGCGCTGTCTGGGATCGCGTCATTCAGCCAAGTTTCCGTGAAACACAGAGCAGCAGAGTTTGAAAAATCCTTGTTTGTGCGGGAGAGCAGAAGGAGTTCGTCCGTTTTGTTGGGTAGAGAGCGGAGATTCGCCAAGTGAAGTACGGAATCCACGCTGACGAAGCTTCACAAGCGCGCCGCCTCGTTTTCCCCGTCTGCGCGTTCTCAAGCGCCTGATCAGCGCTGCCGCTCCGCCAACTACAATGTTCAGCAAAACGTCCGAATAATCAAAAACCGGTAGGAAATTCTGTGGTGTGTTCTGACGAATGCTCAGCAGTTCATCCCTGGTGAAGCTGATTGAGTTTGTAAAACAAAAAACAGGAAAAACTAACAAAAACAACTGGAGAGCTAAGCACAGAGGCTGCCATCTGCGGCGCCATCTTGAATATCTTGCAAAAATGGACAATTATATCGTGATAGAGACATAACCCCCTGGTTTTTTTTATATTTTCACCCCATTCTCAAATATTAAGTGTTGCTTATTAATTTCTGAATAGACCATGCACACCTCACCCCAATACTACTCATATTACTCTCCTTATACATATTACTCTCTCTCTCTCTCTCTCTCTCTCTCTCTCTCTCTCTCTCTCTCTCCTTCAACATTTTAGTTACAAAATAAACTGATATGTTGCACCCGGATCTCACTTAGTCTTGAATCACTTAAATAAATTGCAAGCTGACATATGTCTTTTACAAGAAACACACTTATCAAAGTCAGATCAAGATAAAATTAATTCATCAGAGTTCAACCATTTATTCTCAGCTCAATACAATACAAAACAAAGAGGAGTTTGCATCTTAATAAGGAAAAATATCTTGTTTGTTCATAATTCCACTATATCAGACCCAGAAGGACGTTTTATTATCATAAACATTTCAATCGATAATAGCCCAGTCACAATTGGTAATCTATATGGCCCAAACACAGACGACCCAGCCTTTTTTCAAAACTCCATCTTAAATCTTTCTAATTGTCCAGTCATAATAGCAGGTGATTTCAATACAGTTCTCAACCCAGCAATAGATCAATCTAATAAATAAAGTAATAAATGCGCCTGTCAATCTGCAGAAACCATAAAACAGTTCATGAGTGATTTTGGTCTTGGCTATAGTTGGCGATTACAACATCCAAATTCTACAGAATATTCTTTTTTCTCACCAGTCCATCACTCATATTCGCACATTGATTTCTTTCTCACTAGTAATTCTATCATATTGAATATTTCCGAATCAAAGATTCATCCTGATTGTCATTAGCGACCATGCTCCAGTAACACTAAAATGGAATAGAAGTAATCCTAATAAACCTGCTACCAGATGGCGTTTTAACGTATCTCTGCTGAAAGACCCTGATTTTGACAATTATTTTAAAAGAGAGTGGGCATTCTTTCTAGAGATGAATGACATCACCGAAACGTCACCCTCTCTTCTGTGGGAAACAGGAAAAGCAGTACTAAGAGGAAAAATAATCTCATACTCGGTTTACAAAAAAAAGGAAGGAAAAAAAACAAGAAACAGAATTGGAACAAAAAATAAAACAACTTCAGGACATTAATGTAAACAATCCAACAGAAGATAGACAAAACAAATTAAGAGAATACAAATTAAAACTAAATACAATAATTAACAATTACTCAATTCCTGATTCATAGGCTCAGACAAGAATTTCATCATAGTAATAAATCTGGTAAATATTTGGCAAATCAAATTGAACGTAATAAAGAAAAAGCAACAATTTCAGTTATAATAGACACAGTAGGGAAATCCACCAGCTCACCTGAAGAAATTAACCAAATCTTTCACAATTTCTACAGCAAATTATACTCATCAGAAAAGGACCCAAATCAGAAGGACATTGTCAGGTTTTGGGACTCTTTTTGTTGTGTTTTGATTTGGTTTAGTCCTGTTTGTCTTTGGTTCCTTCCACTTCCTGTTTGCCCTTATTTGGTTTTGTTCCTGTCTCCACCCCTAATCAAGTCATTATTAGTTAATCACAATCACCTGTCTGTGTCTCATTACCACCCTATTTAAGTTGGATTCTGTTCAGTATTTGGTTGTCCGTTCTCATCTTTGTGTGCGTGTCTCCTTGCCTGTCTCACTGTGGATTATTATTGTGGATTTGTTTATTAAAAGACTTGTTTTGCTCCTGAGCTCTACCTTGAACTCCTCGTTTGTCCTCCCCGCACGACACCTGACAGACATCAACTCATTTCTCAATAGTATCAATTTGCCACAACTTAATGAACACCAAAAACAAAGACTAGAATCTCTCGTCACAGAACATGAACTTCTTACAGCACTACAACTCATGCTGAACAATAAAGCTGAGTTCTACAAACACTTTTGGTCCACGTTATCACCACTCTTCATCAGAATGTTAAGTGAGTCACAACAGAAATTAAAACTCCCAGCTAGCATGAACACAGCCACAATCTCACTCATTCTCAAACCCAATAAAGATCCCAAATCACCATCAAGCTATCGTCCCATCTTTTTGATCAACGCCGACATCAAAATTATCACCAAAGTATTAGCCCACACATTAGAAAAGGTCACACCATCTATAATACACCCAGATCAAACGGGTTTTATTAAAGGAAGATTAGCATCCAACAATACACGCAGACTATTCAACTTAATGTATTATTCTTCAATTCAAAAAGCAAAAACCATAATAGTCACTCTGGACGCAGAAAAAGCATTTGATAGGGTCAACTGGAAGTTCCTGTTTTCCACATTGGAGAGGTTTGGTTTTGGTGAGTCATTCATTAATTGGATCAAAATTCTGAATACATCACCTTTAGCCACTGTCATCACTAACGGAATAACATCACGTAGCTTCACACTGCACCGGGGGACTAGACAAGGATCCCCCTCATTATTTACAATTTTTATCGAACCGTTAGCAGCAGCAATCCACCAAAACAGCCACATTAAAGGAATCCAAACATTAAACATACAGCATAAAATAAGCCTTTACGCAGATGATATATTACTGTTTTTACAGGATCCCTCATCATTACAAGAAACAATTAAACTTATCGATTCATCTTCCAATATTTCAGAATACTCAGTCAACTGCAATAAATGTTCTATTCTTTCATTAAATCATACTAGTTTAGATGTGGCATCCCAGACATCACCAATCCCTTTATGCACTAATCACATCATACATTTGGGCATTGGTGTTTCCCCTAGGCTGTCAGAGCTGGCCAATCTTAATTTTACCCCATTACTTAAAAAAAATAAATGATGACCTTCAACGCTGGATGAATTTACCACTATCCATTATGGGCAGAATATCAGTAATCAAAATGACTATACTCCCTAAAGTAAACTATTTACTCTCAATGATTCCAATACAACCCACCCTCTCCTGGTTTAAGTCTTTAGACTCGATCATTACCAAATTTTACTGGAAAAACAAGATACCTAGAATTAAATTAACTACTCTACAGAAATCAAAAACAAAAGGAGGATTGGAAGCACCAAATTTCTACTACTACTCTTTGGCTAATCAACTTCAACAGATATACAAATGGATTCACCCAAACCCATCAGAAAACATATGGCTAGATATTGAGCAAACAATTTGTAATGAGATTCAAATTTCAGATTTACCATTTTACAGTCAGGCAATCAAAAAACACTTCTGTTTTAAAGCACCCACTATAGCTCTGTCAGGTGTCGTGTATGGGAGGACAAACGAGGAGTACGAGGTCAAGCTCGAGCTCAGGAACAAAACAAGTCTTTTAATAATTGGAGACAGGCAAGGAGACAGGCACACGACAACAAGAACGGACCATCAAACAATGATCACAGGAAACTTAAATAGGGTGGATAATGAGGCAGACAGGTGAAGGCACTTAACTGATAATGAGATAATGAGGGGTGGAGACAGGAACATGACCAAATAAGGACAGGACTAAACCAAATACAGACTGGACTAAACCAAAATACAGACAGGACTAAACCAAATACACAGGACTAAACCAACAGAAAACACAACAAAAGAGTCCCAAAACCTGACAAGCAGCAGCTCTGACAGCTTGGTGGAAATTTCACCAAGTCACAAACACTCCTTTCGCACCATCTAAATTCACCCCCATTTGGAATAACCCAGATTACACAAATCATATATCAATCAAAAATCAACATTAGGACCATTAATTTAGACCTTTCACCTTCAATCTCAGAGTTAATTAATATATCATCCACAAAAAAACTACTTTGCTATCAGTAGCCCAGGTCACAGACCTTCTTATAACTCTTGTAATGTCTCAGGACATTAGATGAGCTTGGTAGTGCTCCGCCCTGCTGGCAGTGCTTCATTTGCTGAGGCAGGGTTTTGTAGCACGCCGCCCTTAGGCTATTTGGGTAGGTACCCCCCTCCACGGAGGGCTAGGTACCTACCCTATGGCTGCTGAATGCTTCTTCAGGACTTCATTGGATTTTCGGCTGCTTGCGGCCGCCCAATGAGCTTCCTGCCATCACACTGGCATAAACAGAGGTCGCCTACCCTTCTGAGTACCAAGGGCTCTGACCTCGGGAGCTCTTGTTTTAGCAGCCCAGGTCGCCCTTGTAATGTCTCCTCGGAGGGCTGGCCAGGGGCTCGCTTCAGTTCCAAAACTGTAGGTGCTACACACTGCTCATGAGTTTCTCATCTCGATGTTCATCTCAGGACCTGGCTGTGCTCCCCTCGCTGAGGCAGGGATTCGTAGCATGCCGTCCTAAGGCTGATTAGTAAGTCCTCCCCTCCACGGAGGGTCAGGGTCTTACCCATAGCTGCTGATCGCTCCTCCAGGACCCCATCGGATTATCGGCCACTTGCTGCTGCCCGATGGGCTTCCTGCCATCACAATGGCATGTACAGAGGTCGCCTCACCCTTCTAGGGTGCCTGGGCTTAAACTTGGAACAGTTCTCAGCCCTTGCTTGTTTCTCAACATTAGATGAGCTCGGTAGCGCTTCGTCCCGTTGGCAGCGCTTCCCTCACTGAGGCGGGGTTGGGCAAAACGGTCAGACCATCCTCTCTTGCGAGAGATGGGTATCTACCCTGCAGCTGCTATCTTTTGTCTGAGCTTCCTGCCTCATCAGATTAGTTGGCCGCTTGCTGCCACCCGATGCATTCACCTTCCACCACACAGGCTGCGTGGAAGTTGCACAGACCTCTCGGTCTTCTGAAGCACCATATGACAAGCAGCTTAGGCCATCAGGCCTCTCTCTGCCCTTGTGGTGTCTCTCTGGCACTGCATATGCATGGCAAAGTGTCTTGTTCACTACTCTCAGGGAACCATGGTTACAGTCGTAGTAGTAAGAACCAGTATTCTAAAGTGTTACCAAAATGGCTATTGTTTTACATGAGGCTCCCAGTAGTTCCTCCCATTGCTGAATACCAACAATCTTTAGTTGCCTTGATGTCAATTTCAGTTGTTAGTAAACTTAAAAGTCATTTAAAGCAGTAAAATCGTACTATACTTAGCAAATTAACAGTATTAGTTTTTTCTTTCTTTTTATTAGTGTGCATTAACAATTGTGCATGCCTCAAAAACAATTTGCACACATTGTTTTCAATTTTTTCAAAATATAATTTTCTGCCTTCAGATTTGTAAGAGAGGAACAAATCCATGCACCACATTGTCATTGCATGTGCCATGGTCCACTTCCACTGAAAGTCGGTATTCAAATATTTAAATATTTCCCATAGAATACAATGCAAGATGACTGGAACAACCAGCTTACCCAGATCCTGTTTAATGACAAATATTCATTGATTCTGTTGCATTATGTGCAAAGAAAGACAGATGTCTGGTATCAAAGAACTTTGATACAGTTGAAGTCAAAAGTTTACATACACTTAGCAGAATCTGCAAAATGTTAATTATTTTTACCAAAATAAGAGAGATCATACAAAATGCATGTTATTTTTTATTTAGTACTGACCTGAATAAGATATTTCATATAAAACATGTTCCACATAGGTAGGACATATGTAGTCCACAAAAGAAAATAATAGTTGAATTTATTAAAATTATCCTGTTCAAAAGTTTACATACACTTGATTCTTAATACTGTGTCATTAACTAAATGATCGACAGCTGTTTTTTTGTTTTTGTTTTTGTATTTGTTTAGTGATAGTTATTCAGGAGTCACTTGTTTGTCCTGAACAGATAAACTGCCTGCTGTTCGAACCCTTTCCAACAATGAAAGTGTGATTTTGAGATCCATCTTTTCATGATGGGGACAACTGAGAGACTCGTATGCAACTATTACAGAAGGATATTATTATTTTTCTAAAATATCTAAAATATTATTTTATTTTCACTAAATATCTTTTTCAGGTCAGTACTAAATACAGTACAGCACTGATACTAAATACATACAGTAGTCTATTTTCCAAAGACATCCTGGTATGTTTGTTAAAGATCTTGATACTTGATCAGTTTTGCTCGATTGTAAATACTCTTCCTGTGTATGAATTAGACATCCTGTCAGAATACCTGTTACATTACTAAGTAAACACTTTTTTCCAATGTAAATTTAACATATGGGAGTATTAACCAATGCTAAAGATTGGGAGGAGAAGATCATATTAGCAAAAATTAAACGCTGTTCATGCTGTGACTGTCCCATTAGCAAACACTATAAAATAGGAACATAGGAACAGTAGATCATTTCAACATGATTTACCTACTTTGATGATCTTAACATTCAAAAGCAACTTAATTGTATCATACAATTTCATTGGCCGTATTTTTTGTATTTATTTTTTTTTCAAAGCATCTCCCTAACCCAAACAGTAGATCATGGTGCTAGGAACACCAAGGCCCTTACCAAATTCTAGATAAATAAATCTATTAATAAATACATAAACACCACAAACAAACTATAAAAATAAATCTTGATGAACGACTCAATAAACATGCATTTAAGTTTTAAAATGCCTTTTTAATTGCTTTTCATTTCAAGCAAGCAAAACAATACATATTTATCCTACAAAGAAAAAAGAAAAGCTCTACAGATAAAGTTTAAGAAATGTTTAACAAAGCATTTGCAATTTAAATTAATTTCCAAACAAAGTTTCTCATATTTCAGAGTCTTCAGCTGGAGGATTCACTTCTGCTGCTCACGGAAACCTAAAGGTGCCTTTTGTTTAGGTGCCTTTAACAAGTGTGTGGCTCACTCCCTCTCTATGACAGTTAGTATTGCTGCAGCCGCACTCCTCAACATGGACATATGTGTGGGATATTATGTCTCCATTTATGCAACCAAGACTCACTGTGCGATTACTTGAGCGTGTGGCCTGGCAACAGGTACAAGTGGACAATCCAGGTTCAGTGTACCTACGTATGTGAGAAAAAGAGAGAAGCGGTCACTTATGAGTGTTTTTTTGAGCTAGGATGCCACCTATGTCGGTTTTCGCAACAGAGTTTGTGCCTACCCACCTGCTAAAACTGGTACAGTCTCCACCACAAAATGTTAGATCCATTCTCGTCTCTGACTGACAGTCGTTGTGATTTATGTAATCCTGAACTTTCTGTACTTGACATCCCTTATCTTGGCTCACACCTACAAACACAGGCAATTGAACGCACATTAATAATAGTTTCAAATCAACCAAAATTCACATTGTGAAAATAAAATACTCACAAACTTGGCAGCAGCCATCAGGTGACATCTGGATAGTGCCCTGTAGAGCGAATCACAAAGGCAGAATGTCATCAATGTCATCATCAAATGCATAATAATTGGTCAGTCTAACATGTAAAAGTGTGTTTGTGTGTTATTTAAAGTACTGACAGGCTGACAGTTGGAAATGTTGAAAGGAGGGCACTGGACTGTGTGTTTGTCAGTGATGAACTGTCCATTAACTTTAGTACATGTGATTTTATCACAGCGCTGATTTGTAGTGGGCAAACTCTCTCCTTCCTACGAACCAAAAAACAACAAGGTCAAATTCAATGCAAAAAATATCTATTTGTTTAAGTTTAATTTAACTGGAATATTCTTATATATAACCTTTGACATTTGACTTTACCTTCAATATATGATCAATGCCATTGATATTGATGATGCAGTGTGTTTGCACACACGTTCCACAGCAGTCGTCAAAGTTCGTTTCAACATATTCATAACCCTGTGAAAAATAAACATCAAATTAAGTCAATGAAGTTATGCTCAGTCTTGAAACAAGAAGCTTGTCACGCAACTTACAAGATCACATTTCTCATTGCACTGCACAAATCCACATTTGATCTGGAACAACTGCGTTTTAGGATCCACGTCCCACGTACAGGTGCATTCCTGACAGTCAACAACTGGGACAACGGTACCAGGCTGGGGAAAATCATGGGATAGATGAGCATGTAAAACTTTAATAAGTACTTAAAATAAAAAATAAAAAAGTGATAATCATTTTAGATACCTCATATTCCATATTTTTGTGGACGCACACTTTCTTTGGCTCTGAGGAGGCAAACAGCAAAACACAAAACAACACAGAATGATTTTAAAGAGAATACGGACGCCATCTGAGATAAAAAAAAAAATTATAATAATAAGCATGCAAACGTCACAACAATGAACTGAAGTGTACAATACCGCATTTAATTTCTGGACAGCATTTTCCGTCAGGCACTTCCAGGACTGGTGCATATCCGACTGCACACTTTTTATCCAAAGGTGGGCACATGTTGACATCACAATCTACATTACACAAAGGAGACTTAAAAAAAGGAAGATGTGAACCCAACGCAAAATGTTTGAAAAAGCCGCACATAAACTTACTGCAAACTTGATTGCTGCAGCATGGGTCTGAAGGATTGCTGACGTTGACCAGTACAAAGCCGGCCTCAGTGCAGATCACAGGGTTCACATTAGGACACTTCTTGGGCTTACAGATCACAGATTTGCTGGCCTTATCACAGGTACACACTTCGCAGTGGTTTTCGAAAACCTCATCGAACTGCCACAAAATATCAAAAGAATTTCAGTTAAAAGTCTAGTTCGGTCATTACTCAGTAATTCCTTGAAGTCAGCACATAACGTAAATTCACTCTGTTGATTATAGTGTGAAGAATTCATCTATACTCATGCACACAGTTCTTTTTATTCGACTTTGTAAGCAAATTCAAATAGTGCCACCAACTGTCCAAAGTTGCACTCTGAATCCTTGGCTCATGCTGACTCAAAATGTGTGAACGAATTTGCATGCAAAAAAGGATGCGAGGCTATATCTCTGTGATGGTTTGGCTTATTGAGACCAAACATGGAGTGTGTTATAACAACCATGACCTGAGGCTACCGGCAAAGTTTTTGGCACCACCTAGTGGTTAGGAGATATGAAAAATGTGTGTTTTTACTTAAACTTCTGAATAATTAATAAAAACAAAATAAAAAAAAAATCACAAAACTTGTCTCTTTAGATTCAGTGCAGCATACCCAATTTTCCCATGTCAGCCATTTTGAGCGTCAGTCATTTTGAATTCTGTCATAAAATAGAATATTTTACGAATGCATTGGCTTTCGTTACGCTTTTGCTGCGTCTGAGACTGTATATCTGGAAAGCTTTAACATACTGACACCAAACTTTGCACGTACCAATGTCTCACACTGACCACACCATATCAATTTGGTAACAGCACCAGCTTTTGTCAAAAGTAATAAACCATTCATTAACCATTAATAATAAAACAAAATCCAAAAATGCTAATAACTTTTGATTGTATTAGCCTATTGTAATTAAACTATGGTAAATAAACTATTCCTTGGGTCATGTTGTGAACACAGATGGTTCACTGAACTTCCTGTCCGCCATTTTGATTTATGTTGAAAACATACTTTTTTCGAACTCCTCCTAGAACATATGTCCAGTTTTCACCAAAATCAAGTCAGATCATCTTCATATTTTGTGCTGCATCAATAGACTAAAATGTTTTTTCGTACAGCAGTGCAACAAATTTTTGGCAGGATGCCAAACTGGATCTGAGGCTGAAGCTTTGACATATTGACACCAAACTTTCTGTGAGCCATTATCACCTCACTCAGAACACACCACATCAATTTGAAAACAGCACCACCTACTGGTCAAAAGTGATAATACATTTAGTCACTTTACTAAAGGTTATATTTACGATTTTTCAGCCATTTTGACTAAAATCATCATTATTATGATCATTATTGTTGCAGTTGGTCTGATGCTCCATACCATGCTTAGCTCCTCATTTTCCCTCTGTTGTTGTGCTTGGGCCCCTTACATTTTTCACTGAGCTTGCCGCAGTGTATTGTGGCGTTACTTTGAAGCTTAAATGAAATTCTAGCATTGAGTAAACAACTAAATTAAAACTGTTAAGCACCACCGTACCTCACGTGGTGTTCCAGAGGAATCCAGGCATCCTGAAAACAAAAAGGAAGGAACAAAATAAGACCAATATGTTCTTGATATGCAGGATGACACAGAAAGGCACACTTACTTTGTACATCTTAATCTGAGTGCCTTATGCATGCACAAAATCTTGACTTGAAGGTTTCTCACCGCATTTGTTGACACAGACTCCTGATTCCTTGTTGAAGAGTAATGAGCCCTCCGGACAGAAGCAGCCCTCTGTGAGCATCTCAATGACGCTCTGTCCAGGTCTGCAAAGTATTTAACCTTTTTTTATTACACACATATCATCTGCATAACAAGCTTTATGATGCTCTTAAACTGCATTATAATACTGTTTGTTTGTTTCAAGGACAAGTCTGTCATATTCCCATCCATCAATTTACAATACTAAAGTACTAAACTTTCATTTCCACAAAAATGTTGATTATTGGACATACATGTCAGCACAGGTTTCTGGCTCAGCTGGACCACAAGGATTGTAGACTTTATCTGCTGGGCATTCAACATCTAAAGAAGAAAAAACAAATACAACACTTATATAACCTTAATAACTTTCAATAATATGTGGTGCAACTGCTATGCAAATGCAACTTACTGCAAAGGTTAGTGTAGTTCCTCCAGTGTATGCAGATGCCTAACTGAGAGCAAGCCCTCGCGTAGGTCTGCAGACTGGTACACACCACGGCAGGGTTGGTCATATGACAGCTGTCATATTCACATGCTAAAAAGAAGTTTTCGGGGGACAGATGGGCATGGCACTCTTTGAACAACCTGAGAAGGACAGCAGCAGTATTACTTTTAGAAGCTCTGTATATTGAAATTTATAATAAAGACATCCACTCACTCGCTATTGAGGAGGTTGCAGTAAGAATGGGCCTGACATGGCTTAGGTGTAGGTTTGACAGCAGGTAATGGAGTTGGTGGAGTGCAAATTTCACCATTCACACCACCGGCTGGCCAGTAATCTGCCATCACTTCACAGTTATCCACCAAGATCCCTCCAGGGATCATGCAGTCATCAGCCTGGTTGTTGTTGCATGTTCCTTAGTGAGAATGTTTTCAAATAATTTAGATGGACGATGCATAAAAACCATCCATGCATTGTGATGTCAACATCCATGACTTACCACAGTGACCTTGTGTATTGTTTCCAAAAAGCTGGTATGGCAGATTGATGCCAAAGCCAGTGGCTCCAAATGTTATATCAACACCCAGCATTGGAATACTCAGGATCAAGTCTAGGCTTGAGCTTATAACCCTCACACCATTACGAGCGTATGGTAGTCGTAACTTTTTATTGTTCTCAAAAGCCTGTTATGACAAGAGACAATGATAAGAATATTTTAGGATACATAGTTACACATACAAAGCATGTTATTCATTCCAAGTCTAGAAAGTCTCACCTCTAGGTCCGCACCTCCCATGAGATTGTGATTCGTAAGTGTTATGACTAGTTTGTTGTAAGAGACGATAATAGATTTAGGACAGGATACATGTTCCACAGGATCACAGTAGACGCTGTCGATGTAGATCTTCAAATGGTACTGAGGCCTAATTTCCTCCATTAATACATAAGTGCAGTTTCCTTGATAACTGTAGAAGAGTCCATCAAATGTGACGTAATGCGGGTCACCCCAGCCTTCACAAAAGCCTATGATTAGGAGAGGGTAAACAATAACAAAACAGCATTCAATTATTTAAACTCAACAAGCTACATGAATTTGGTAAACATTAAGGAGAAAAAATTAATTTTATTGAGGAAACATTCCGGAATTTTCTCTGTACAGTTGACTTTATTGGAGGCCAATACAAATGTATGAACTTTGTAATCACAAGTGCTCATCTTGCACTACTTTAATCTCGTGCATTATGTAATCGCGCACCCATTACGTCCAAGCCGACCAAAGCAAAAGCACAAAGAAAGTCAAACGCTCTTTACAAAAGGTAAAGTAAAAGTAAAACAACAATGTCAGACAATTTTGAAGTTGGAGAAGAAAAAAGTTTTTCCATCCTCCCCTTACTTTTTTAACTAAAGTACACAGACAAAGAACTAAAGTAACAAAATAGCTGATCATTTCACTACATAAAACCCTTATTGCTTGGCTGGAATTGTGTAGAGCCTATTGAAGCTGCATTGAAAATGCAGTTTAAACCTTTAACCCCATTGGCCATCACTGAAGTCCACTAAACGGAGAAAATTCCTGGAATGTTTTCCTCAGGAATCTTAATTTCTTTGCGACTGAAGAAAGAAAAACATGAACACCATGAATGACATTGGGGGTGAGTAAAGTATCAGGAAGTTTTCATTCTGGAAGTTAACTTCTCCTTTAATTATCTAGTCAATGTATTTAAGCCCAGAGTTTCTTTCGTTCATTGTTTGGTCTCATTTATGGTAATGTTTATTGTGTTGCTTTGTTTCTTGTGTTTATCAAAATTCTGTGTGAACCACCTCCTTTGTGCGCTTTGGTTGTATTACTCTATTTGCTTAGTGTTACTACACAAATGTGACATATGCTGTATATTTTGAACTGAATATTTCCAAGAAAAAAAAACAACAAGTTTAACCCACATAAACAAACGTTTTTAACCTAAATGAACCATGTTGTTTTCAGAGTATATCACAGTAGCATCCATCTATTATTTTAACATGTTAACCAATCACAGAGGTGGGTGTTTACTTCCAAGTTTTGAATGTGTTCCAGTCTATAAAAACAGACTGCTCTGTAGAAAAGGTCGAAAAAGGGTATAAAATAGTCTAACATTGTAAGTGGACCTCAGAGAACATAATAAAATAATTTAAAAATGCAGTTCATGACTTTAAATGTAAAGACTGCAAAGTTTACTCACAGTCACACGCATAATATGAGCAGCAGCCATTCTCATCTTTGACAAGCACTGGTTTTTTGCCATTTTCACAGGTGATGTTCTGCAGTGGAGGGCATTCAAATGGGACAATTTCGATTTTATTGTCTTCTATGCATTTCGCCATAATGCAGTCACACAAGAAGAAGGTCTCGTTGGTCTGGTGATAAGGAAAAATGAGACAAAATTAGAAAGACTAGTATACGCAAAATTGCAATGTAGACTATATTGTTTTCTTGGACTATTTAAATGGCACAATGGATAGGCTTAACAGTACATTTCTCATGTCAAAGGAATTCCAACATTTATTTAGTCAAAAATAAAAGTAAGTAAATTAAACTGTACATTTTTGTCCCATTCAGGACAGTCGTAGTGCGGAGTTGGTGTTGGTGTAGGAGTAGAAGTAGGTGTTGGTGTCGTAGAAGACACTGTGGTAGCTGTTAGTATAGGGGTAGATGATATGGTTGATTTTGTTATAGTAGGCGTTGTTGTAGTAGTTGTTATAGATGTAGATGATGTGGTAGGTTTTGATGTTGTAGTAGGCTTTGTGGTTGGTGATGTTGTTGATTCCGTTGTTGTAGTAGGCTTTGTGGTGGTTGACGGTGTAGGAGTAGATGATGTGGTAGGTCCTGGTGTTGTAGTAGGCTTTGTGGTTGGTGATGTTGTTGATTCCGTTGTTGTGGTAGGCTTTGTGGTGGTTGATGGTGTAGGGGTAGATGATGTGGTAGGTCCTGGTGTTGTAGAAGGCTTTGTGGTTGGGGATGTAGTTGATTCTGTTGTTGTTGTAGTAGGCGTTGTGGTTGACGGTGTAGGGGTGGATGATGTGGTATGTCCTAGTGTTGTAGTGGGCTTTGTGGTTGGTGATGTAGTTGATTCTGTTGTTGTTGTTGTTGTTGTAGTCTTTGTGGTGGTTGACGGCGTAGGGGTAGATGATGTGGTAGGTCCTGGTGTTGTAGTAGGCTTTGTGGTGGTTGACGGTGTAGGGGTAGATGATGTGGTAGGTCCTGGTGTTGTAGTAGGCTTTGTGGTTGGGGATGTAGTTGATTCTGTTGTTGTAGTAGGCGTTGTGGTTGACGGTGTAGGGGTGGATAATGTGGTAGGTCCTGGTGTTGTAGTAGGCTTTGTGGTGGTTGACGGTGTAGGGGTAGATGATGTGGTAGGTCCTGGTGTTGTAGTAGGCTTTGTGGTGGTTGACGGTGTAGGGGTAGATGATGTGGTAGATCCTGGTGGTGTAGTAGGCTTTGTAGTTGGGGATGTAGTTGATTCTGTTGTTGTAGTAGGCGTTGTGGTTGACGGTGTAGGGGTGGATGATGTGGTATGTCCTAGTGTTGTAGTGGGCTTTGTGGTTGGTGATGTAGTTGATTCTGTTGTTGTAGTAGTCTTTGTGGTGGTTGACGGTGTAGGGGTAGATGATGTGGTAGGTCCTGGTGTTGTAGTAGGCTTTGTGGTGGTTGACGGTGTAGGGGTAGATGATGTGGTAGGTCCTGGTGGTGTAGTAGGCTTTGTAGTTGGGGATGTAGTTGATTCTGTTGTTGTAGTAGGCGTTGTGGTTGACGGTGTAGGGGTGGATGATGTGGTATGTCCTAGTGTTGTAGTGGGCTTTGTGGTTGGTGATGTAGTTGATTCTGTTGTTGTAGTAGTCTTTGTGGTGGTTGACGGTGTAGGGGTAGATGATGTGGTAGGTCCTGGTGTTGTAGTAGGCTTTGTGGTTGGTGATGTTGTTGATTCCGTTGTTGTAGTAGGCTTTGTGGTGGTTGATGGTGTAGGGGTAGATGATGTGGTAGGTCCTGGTGTTGTAGTAGGCTTTGTGGTAGTTGTTGGTATGATGGTAGGTGGTGTGGTTGATTCTGTTGTTGTAGTAGGCTTTGTGGTTGGTGATGTAGTTGATTCTGTTGTTGTAGTAGTCTTTGTGGTGGTTGACGGTGTAGGGGTAGATGATGTGGTAGGTCCTGGTGTTGTAGTAGGCTTTGTGGTGGTTGACGGTGTAGGGGTAGATGATGTGGTAGGTCCTGGTGTTGTAGTAGGCTTTGTGGTTGGTGATGTAGTTGATTCTGTTGTTGTAGTAGTCTTTGTGGTGGTTGACGGTGTAGGGGTAGATGATGTGGTAGGTCCTGGTGTTGTAGTAGGCGTTGTGGTTGACGGTGTAGGGGTGGATGATGTGGTAGGGCCAGGTGTTGTAGTAGGCTTTGTGGTTGGGGATGTAGTTGATTCTGTTGTTGTTGTTGTTGTAGTAGGCGTTGTGGTTGCCGGTGTAGGGGTGGATGATGTGGTAGGGCCAGGTGTTGTAGTAGGCTTTGTGGTTGGGGATGTAGTTGATTCTGTTGTTGTTGTTGTTGTTGTTGTTGTAGTAGGCGTTGTGGTTGACGGTGTAGGGGTGGATGATGTGGTAGGGCCAGGTGTTGTAGTAGGCTTTGTGGTGGTTGATGGTGTAGGGGTAGATGATGTGGTAGGTCCTGGTGTTGTAGTAGGCTTTGTGGTGGTTGACGGTGTAGGGGTAGATGATGTGGTAGGTCCTGGTGTTGTAGTAGGCTTTGTGGTTGGGGATGTAGTTGATTCTGTTGTTGTTGTTGTTGTTGTTGTTGTTGTTGTTGTTGTTGTAGTAGGCGTTGTGGTTGACGGTGTAGGGGTGGATGATGTGGTAGGGCCAGGTGTTGTAGTAGGCTTTGTGGTTGGGGATGTAGTTGATTCTGTTGTTGTTGTTGTTGTTGTTGTAGTAGGCGTTGTGGTTGACGGTGTAGGGGTGGATGATGTGGTAGGGCCAGGTGTTGTAGTAGGCTTTGTGGTTGGGGATGTAGTTGATTCTGTTGTTGTTGTTGTTGTTGTAGTAGGCGTTGTGGTTGACGGTGTAGGGGTGGATGATGTGGTAGGGCCAGGTGTTGTAGTAGGCTTTGTGGTGGTTGATGGTGTAGGGGTAGATGATGTGGTAGGGCCCGGTGTTGTAGTAGGCTTTGTGGTAGTTGTTGGTATGATGGTAGGTGGTGTGGTTGATTCTGTTGTTGTAGTAGGCTTTGTGGTTGGTGATGTAGTTGATTCTGTTGTTGTAGTAGTCTTTGTGGTGGTTGACGGTGTAGGGGTAGATGATGTGGTAGGTCCTGGTGTTGTAGTAGGCTTTGTGGTTGGGGATGTAGTTGATTCTGTTGTTGTAGTAGGTGTTGTGGTTGACGATGTAGGGGTAGATGATGTGGTAGGTCCTGGTGTTGTAGTAGTCTTTGTGGTGGTTGACGGCGTAGGGGTAGATGATGTGGTAGGTCCTGGTGTTGTAGTAGGCTTTGTGGTTGGGGATGTAGTTGATTCTGTTGTTGTAGTAGGCGTTGTGGTTGATGGTGTAGGGGTGGATGATGTGGTAGGGCCAGGTGTTGTCGTAGTCTTTGTGGTGGTTGACGGTGTAGGGGTAGATGATATGGTAGGTCCTGGTGTTGTAGTAGGCTTTGTGGTTGGGGATGTAGTTGATTCTGTTGTTGTAGTAGGTGTTGTGGTTGACGATGTAGGGGTGGATGATGTGGTAGGTCCTGGTGTTGTAGTGGGCTTTGTGGTTGGGGATGTAGTTGATTCTGTTGTTGTTATTGTAGTAGGCGTTGTGGTTGACGGTGTAGGGGTAGATGATGTGGTAGGTCCTGGTGTTGTAGTAGTCTTTGTGGTGGTTGACGGCGTAGGGGTAGATGATGTGGTAGGTCCTGGTGTTGTAGTAGGCTTTGTGGTTGGGGATGTAGTTGATTCTGTTGTTGTAGTAGGCGTTGTGGTTGATGGTGTAGGGGTGGATGATGTGGTAGGGCCAGGTGTTGTAGTAGGCTTTGTGGTGGTTGATGGTGTAGGGGTAGATGATGTGGTAGGGCCCGGTGTTGTAGTAGGCTTTGTGGTAGTTGTTGGTATGATGGTAGGTGGTGTGGTTGATTCTGTTGTTGTAGTAGGCTTTGTGGTTGGTGATGTAGTTGATTCTGTTGTTGTAGTAGTCTTTGTGGTGGTTGACAGTGTAGGGGTAGATGATATGGTAGGTCCTGGTGTTGTAGTAGGCTTTGTGGTTGGGGATGTAGTTGATTCTGTTGTTGTAGTAGGTGTTGTGGTTGACGATGTAGGGGTGGATGATGTGGTAGGTCCTGGTGTTGTAGTGGGCTTTGTGGTTGGGGATGTAGTTGATTCTGTTGTTGTAGTAGGTGTTGTGGTTGACGATGTAGGGGTAGATGATGTGGTAGGTCCTGGTGTTGTAGTAGGCTTTGTGGTGGTTGACAGTGTAGGGGTAGATGATGTGGTAGGTCCTGGTGTTGTAGTAGTCTTTGTGGTGGTTGACGGCGTAGGGGTAGATGATGTGGTAGGTCCTGGTGTTGTAGTAGGCTTTGTGGTGGTTGACGGTGTAGGGGTAGATGATGTGGTAGGGCCCGGTGTTGTAGTAGGCTTTGTGGTTAGTGACGTAGTTGATTCTGTTGTTGTTGTAGTAGTCTTTGTGGTGGTTGACAGTGTAGGGGTCGATGATGTGGTAGGTCCTGGTGTTGTAGTAGGCTTTGTGGTAGTTGTTGGTATGGTGGTAGGTAGTGTGGTTGATTTTGTTGTAGTAGTAGGCCTTGTGGTAGGTGATGTGATTGATTCTGTTGTTGTAGTAGACTTCGTGGTGGTTGGCGATGTAGGGGTAGATGAAGGCGTTGGTCCTGGTGTTGTAGCAGGCTTTGTGGTAGTTGTTGGTATGGTGATAGGTGATGTGGTTGATTTTGTTGTTGTTGTTGTTGTTGTTGTTGTTGTAAGCTTTGTGGTAGGTGATGTGGTTGATTCTCTTGTAGTAGGTTTTATAGTAGTTGTCGGTATAGGAGTAGATGATGTGGTCGATTCTGGTGTTCCTGACGGTTCTGTGGTAGCTGTTTGTGTTGGGGTAGATAATGTGGATGCTGGTGTTAGAGTAGAAATTTGGTGTTCTGTGGAAGCAAATGTTGTTTTTACTTCTCCAGTAATTATAATTTCAGTAGTTGATGTGGTAGATATTGTGGTAGGCTTTGTGGTAGTTGTTGGTATGGTGGTAGGTGGTGTGGTTGATTTTGTTGTTGTAGTAGGCTTTGTGGTTGGGGATGTAGTTGATTCTGTTGTTGTAGTAGGCGTTGTGGTTGACGGTGTAGGGGTAGATGATGTTGTAGGTCCTGGTGTTGTAGTAGGCTTTGTGGTTGGTGATGTAGTTGATTGTGTTGTTGTAGTAGGCTTTGTAGTGGTTGGCGGTGTAGGCGTAGATAATGTGGTAGGTTCTGGTGTTGTAGTAGGCTTTGTGGTAGTCGTTGGTATAGTGGTTGATGGTGTGGTTGATTTCGTTGTTGTAGTAGGCTTTGTGGTAGGTGATGTGGTTGATTCTGTTGTAGTAGGCTTTGTGGTGGTTGGCGGTGTAGGGGTAGATGATGTGGTAGGTCCTGGTGTTGTAGTCGGCTTTGTGGTAGGTGATGTAGTTGATTCTGTTGTTGTAGTAGGCTTTGTGGTGGTTGATGGTGTAGGGGTAGTTCCTGGTGAACAAGGGTAACAGCAGTAAACTCGTATTTCGTAATCAAAACATTTATAGGGGCGGTGAGTTTGTTCTACTTTCTTACACACTAATCCATCTGAAACACTGCATTGGGCCACTTGATTTGTTGACTGAATATACTCTTCAAAGCTCATGTGAGGGCTGCCCACAGCTCTACATTCAATTTGTAATGGATTTTCACAGATCTTTATTCCACTTCCTGCAATGTTTTCATAAGTCTCTAAGTCATTATATCCTCCTAATGCAGGATTATATACATTAATCCAGTCAGACCAAAACCCACATTCACATTCAGTTGTTGATGTTGGAGGTTTTGGTGTTGATGTTGTTGTTGTTGTTGTTGTTGTTGTAGGTGGCGTTGTGGTTGTTGTCTGTATAGGGGTAGTTGAAGGTTCTGGTGTTGTTGTTGTTGTTGTTGTAGGTGGCGTTGTGGTTGTTGTCTGTATAGGGGTAGTTGAAGGTTCTGGTGTTGATGTTGTTGTAGGTGGCGTTGTGGTTGTTGTCTGTATAGGGGTAGTTGAAGGTTCTGGTGTTGATGTTGTTGTAGGTGGCGTTGTGGTTGTTGTCTGTATAGGGGTAGTTGAAGGTTCTGGTGTTGTTGTTGTAGGTGGCGTTGTGGTATCAGGTTCTGGTATTGATGTTGTTGTTGTAGGTGGCGTTGTGGTTGTTGTCTGTATAGGGGTAGTTGAAGGTTCTGGTGTTGATGTTGTTGTAGGTGGCGTTGTGGTTGTTGTCTGTATAGGGGTAGTTGAAGGTTCTGGTGTTGATGTTGTTGTAGGTGGCGTTGTGGTTGTTGTCTGTATAGGGGTAGTTGAAGGTTCTGGTGTTGTTGTTGTAGGTGGCGTTGTGGTATCAGGTTCTGGTATTGATGTTGTTGTTGTAGGTGGCGTTGTGGTTGTTGTCTGTATAGGGGTAGTTGAAGGTTCTGGTGTTGATGTTGTTGTAGGTGGCGTTGTGGTTGTTGTCTGTATAGGGGTAGTTGAAGGTTCTGGTGTTGATGTTGTTGTAGGTGGCGTTGTGGTATCAGGTTCTGGTATTGATGTTGTTGTTGTAGGTGGCGTTGTGGTTGTTGTCTGTATAGGGGTAGTTGAAGGTTCTGGTGTTGATGTTGTTGTTGTAGGTGCCGTTGTGGTTGTTGTCTGTATAGGGGTAGTTGAAGGTTCTGGTATTGATGTTGTTGTTGTTGTAGGTGGTGTTGTGGTTGTTGTCTGTATAGGGGTAGTTGAAGGTTCTGGTGTTGATGTTGTTGTAGGTGGCATTGTGGTTGTTGTCTGTATAGGGGTAGTTGAAGGTTCTGGTATTGATGTTGTTGTTGTAGGTGGCGTTGTGGTTGTTGTCTGTATAGGGGTAGTTGAAGGTTCTGGTATTGATGTTGTTGTTGTTGTAGGTGGTGTTGTGGTTGTTGTCTGTATAGGGGTAGTTGAAGGTTCTGGTGTTGATGTTGTTGTTGTAGGTGGCGTTGTGGTTGTTGTCTGTATAGGGGTAGTTGAAGGTTCTGGTGTTGATGTTGTTGTTGAAGGTGGCGATGGCTTTGGACATTCCTCCACACAGGTCTGACTTTCCTCATCAAAAATAGGCTTATCATCTGGACATTTTGGATAACATCCTGCAATAAATAAATAAGTAAATGAATACATACACACTGTACTAAAATTATGACCAAGAAACAGAACTTCCCTCAAACTTTGTTTTTTATATTACCAACTATCAAACTGCCCTAATCCATAGAACAATGCCATATTTATCAAGCTATTAAGGAAACTTTTTACTACTGCATAATATAAAACTTAGACCTCACATTTATATTCTGTGCTCAACCATCTCTCTGTCTGTATTGTTTAACAATTATATGTCTACCAGTACATTAAGTCTTCTGTGCATTTTGGTTAATGTTTTTGCGTTAGAAAAACTTCTTTAGTAAAACTCAAAAAACATTTATGTCTGTACACAGCAGGCTCTACACAGCAGGTGCTTTGATTCTCCAAAAACAGTAACTCAGTACATTAAGCAATGTTAACTTCCTTAATATTGCCCATAATGGGCTGTTATGTGGGCATAAATGCTTAATGTACAGATATTTTCTTTCCCCGCAGATTGCGGAGTTGTTTTTGAAATAGAAAGTGTTTAAGAATGAGAAGTGTAAGAGATAGAGTTTACGTTATTAAGACATTCTTAACTAGTTACCAGAAATTAAAAATAATGTTTTTACAAAAAACACCAACAAAAATGAATTGAGCCATTTCTAATCCCAGTTTATCACTAAATTTAAGGTCCAGAAATATCCAGTGTGAATTCTTCAAAAACTGAAGTTTTTCACCAGATGACAACTCACCTTCCATGGGGGGTAAAGTGTTATTGCAGATACCATCAGGGTTGAGACAGGTTTTGTAGCAAGTTTCATGACAAGGACTGTAATGCCATAAGCATTCTCCGTGGTCATTAAAGTAGTCACAGTACACAGCTAACAGGAACAAATGAATGTAAGTATGAATGTGTAGAAGCAAATTAAATGAGATGCAAAACAACTGAAGTACACTGTTCAAAGAAAGACATTTCTTCAAGCATTGATCAGGCATCAATTATTTTTTTGTGAAAGTACAATGACTTAAAATTCATAATCTGCATAAAAATCACATTCAAACATTACAGATTTACGACGTGCACTAGAATTAAAGATGCTTACGGCAGATCTCAGGTGATCTCCAGTTCACACAAACACCTGCCTCATTGCAGGCTTGCGCATAAGCTGCAACAGCTGTACAGAAGCACTCACAGTCTCCACCTGTATCACAGGCACATGAGTCCCTCACACAGTTCTCATAATATGGGTTTGGATCCACCTGTGGAAACGTGTATTTCCATCCTTAAAAACTATGTTGGATTCTTGTATACCACATTATAAGAAACTTCATTCATTAACTCAAAAGCCTTTGCAACTGTACCTTGGGATGGCAGTCTTGGAACGTAATCGACTTTATGATGCTACATTGTATTTTTGCCCATGTCAGACGATTGGGAGTCTCAATGCATGGGTTGACATCTGGTTTTGCAGGTGGGCAAGTGCTTAACACTTTCCAGCTGTCCACAAATTCCATTAAATCTGAAGTTGGCAAATTTCCTGAAGTGGTAAAGTCATCTTTTCCATTTTCATTGAAATTTCCACACAAGCCACAAACGTGTCTCTGTCAAAAAAACAACAAAGCACAGATACAAATAAATCAAATTCAGAGACTGTTGTAAATTTTCTGGAAGTGTCAGTTCAAAACATGAAAATATTGCCAATCCTGACTCACCATGTAGTGAGGTTGCAGAATGACGCGGACGGTAGTTTTGCGGTCCCACAAAATTGTCAGTCCGATATTAGCATCAATGACAAGGTACATGCCAATGTTTTCCACAGTGTACTTGAACTTTTGACCACTTCCAATATCAGTGGCTGTTACAGTCCCATCAGAAAGCAGCAGCATAGTCCTCTGTGTGAGAGATACCACACGTAGCAGTTACATTAACATGTTGAACAGTTTGCTTTAGTATTTCATGACCCTTTAAAAACATTTGATTTTATTCTAAATGTGCCACATAGTATTGAATATAATCATAAACCTGCAAAGCAGGAGACCTACCCCCAAAAGTACCCTGACAGCCTTTGAACATGTGGTTCCTGTTGTTCCACAAGGCATATTCTCAGTGATCACATAAAACCTGCCAGTTCTATTTCCACACTTGTCCTACAAAACAAGAGAATGTGACTTGTTGCCTCCTGAAGGAAGCGCTTTATTTGTCATTTGATTTAAATAAAGCCTCTGACCAAATAAACATACCTGAACAGCAATATAACTGCAGTCTCCCCTGAAGCCAAATCTTTGCTCATCGAAAGTCACATAATGTCCGCTGCCGTATATGGTGCATGTGCCTGGACACTTTTTTAGTGTACATTTCCATTTTCCCTGTTTGCAAGTGCTGTAAATATAGAGGCAGCTAGTTGCAACACTTACAATGTGAACAGTTTAAACTGAAGTACTAAAAAAACACAACTAAAACTGAATAAAAACAATACAAAAGTAGTTTAAAAATTGCTCAAATGACATGCAAAATTACTAATACTTTCAATAAAATATCAATAAAAACTAATAGTATATTAATGGTACTAAAATGACCACAGTATCACAGACCATTTATTGCAGTCCTTGGTTATCTCAAATCCTGGTGCATAAAACTGTCCATCATGTTTACACGGGCAGTAATCCGGTTGAACACAATTTCCTCTGCCATCATCCAGTAGGCCTAAAGGACACTGGCAGCCAGACTGACAGTCCAGTGAGAACTGAAACGAAGAGAAGATGTACCAGCAAAAATGCTGTTATTCACTCTGATAACACCATCAGCCAAATCAAGTGATAGACTTTGGGAAAGAAAAAGAGAAAAGAGATGTTGGAATATACAGACTCACACAGTCAACATTCTGCTGTGAACAAGTATTTGCACACTCCAATCCATGTTCATCTGAGGCTGCTGTACTGCAATTGAAGAAAACCTTCGGAGAGGAACATCCTGCGAAAGATATCAGACACAGATGCTGCATCATTAATGTACTTTTTATATCAGACACCATATTTAAAGACTGTTTACTTATATTTCTCTGTTATCAAAACCTTGGTTAGCCAGGTATTTTCACTGTACAGTTATCACATTTGACAAGATAACTCTATCATGCCTTGGTTACAGATGCCGTGAAACTTATTTAACCTATACAGTAAATGAAAATACTTTTTCATACCTTGAATTCGGGCTTTCCAGGAATGACAGTGGAATTTTCCATTTGTGCAAACACTGGACAAAAAAATAAGATCAAACTGTCTAAGAATTTCATAGTTGGTAAAGCTAGTGCACTAATATTAATATTATCATTCACTTACCAGTGTTCTTCCCTAATGGTGACAGACTTGCCAGGATGAACTTTCTGTCCGTTGTGGTAACATGGACATCTTTCCATAGGTACACACAGCCCATTCTCATCCTGGTAGAGTCCATCTGGACACGCGCATCCGTCAACGGGCACAAAGTCAACTCTGCAGCTTTGGCGCTCAGAGGCCAGAGACACACAGGTGCGCTGACAGCTCTGCAGCTGATACGAGTAGTTCTGCGAGGCTGGGCAATTCTCTGTATACTTCTCTGTGGGGATCAGTTCGAAAGGGAACTGTGTCTTAAAGATGCAAGTAGCAAAATTACATAAGCATTCTTCTAAATATCAGGTTAGATAAGGGATTTTCAAACTTTTGGACACACCCAAATACAATGCCTTGCAAAAGTATTCCCACCCCCTCATTTTTTTCTCGTTTTGTTTTCTTGCAGCCTTATGTTAAACTACTTTTTTCCACATCAATCTACACTCCATACACCATAATGACAAACAACAAAACAGATTGGTAAAGCTTTGTACGTTTAATAGAAATAAAAAACTGTAATCATTCTACTGCATAAGTATTCATTCTCTTTTCACTTCGAGTGGCAAATACATTTGAATGAGTATGACTTCGAAAGGTCTAACCACTGAAAATGCATATCACAGCAAAAACAAAGCCCTGAGGTCAAAATAACTACCTGTCGGGCTCAGAAACAGGCTTGTGTCAAGGCACAGATCAGGGAAAGATTTCAGAAAAAAAATGAAAGAGCAACCAACAACTTGGACTCTTTCATAGAGCTGGCGTCCTGGCCAAACTGAGCAATTGATGGAGAAGGGGCTTGGTAATACTGGAATCTGATGGTCATTCTAGTTGAGCTCCATGATCATATATGCAGATGGAACAAACTTACAGAAGGACGAACATTACTGCAACACTCCACCAGTCTGGTCTTTATGGTGGTGTGGCCAAACTCAATTCTCTCCTCAGTGAAGACACATGAAAACCCACTTGGAATTTGCAAAAAAGCACCTAATAGGCCCTCAAACTGTGAGAAACAAGATTCTCTGGTCTGATGGACCTCAATTACAAGCATCATGTATGGAGGAAACCAGGCACTGCTCATGACCTCATCACCACCTGCTCATACCAAAAGTAAAGTGTGCTGGTATCAGCCTCAGCCTCATGCTGTGGGGCTGTTTTTCAGCGGCAGGGACTGTCAGTGTCAAAGGACAGCTCAAAGTGTCAAAATATTGAAATTAGTGGCTTTGAAAATTGAAAAGTGGCTTGTAGACAACTCTGTGAAAGTCCTTGAGTGGCTAAGCCAGAGCTTTGACTTGAACGCAATCAAATATTTCTGGAGAAACCTAAAAAACCTTGAGAGGTGAAGAGGTGAGGTAAAGAATGGCAGATAATTGTCAAATGCAGATGTGCAAAACTTTTCGCATCATACCCAAAAAGACTTGAGGCTGAAAAAGTGCTTCAACTAAGTACCGAGTAAAGGGTATGAATACTTATGCAATGTACTTATTTCATTTTTTGCTTTGTCGTTAAGGTGTATGGAGTGTAAATTGATGTTGGGTACAAAATTGAATTAAAGCAGTTTAACATAAGGCGGTAAAATAAAATGGAATAAAATGAACACGTTCGCAAATATATTTTTTATAAACACATAGTGTGTGAAAATGGTAAGCATTATATTATAAAGGCATTAAGTTGGCATCAGTTTTCTGTTTTGTAGTAAAATTAAATAGTGAAAATATTCTCTGGTAAATATTTACATTTAATACTACATGTCAAAATCTGTCTCTCACAAAATTAAATGCATTTCATTGTTAGTGCAATAAAAACTCATGCCCCTCATGCATCCATTTTCAGCCATCTTACCACACACAACACTTCTCCAGCCCTGGAGGATTATTCCTTTAGCCGCACAGGCTTGGGCGTATGAGGAGAACACCGCACACAGACAGTCTTCACTCTTCTCACAGGTACAGCTGGAGTATTTGCATCTCTGAAAGCACACAGACATGTTGTATCACTACATATTGTGAAAGCTGGGAAAAATCACATTTAATTTGGCATCAGTTTGAAAGTGAATAGAAATATTTTAAACATTTGAATAAAAATGAACAAAAGCACATAAAAGTACTAAAACGAAAGATTAAGCCAATTCAAAATCTTAATAAATGCTGTAATGCAACATATATAATATAAAATAAATAGTTGCAAAAGGTTAAGAAAATGCTACATGTCTCTTTGCAATCTGCTACTGTTTCAGATCATACTTTGTAGTAGCTGTCTGGATTGACAGTGGCGTGACATTGGGCAAAGACGCTCATACTGTCCTTCATCTTGGAACACCAGTGCTCAGCGTAGTGCTCTAAAAGCATGACAAAATAGGGTATTTTAAGAAAACTCATTCATAATAACAAATGCATCAATGAACAGATACAGTTTCAAAATATGGCCACCAAGTAATTTTATGTAGAAATACTGGTTAATGCAACAGTATTGGAAAAATACTGACACCTGTTCATGTTGATTCCTGTTCTATTACTATACTAAAATTAATTTGTGCACTTCTAAGCCCTTCTGTAAATGTAAACAAAAATACAAAATAAAACTGTCCGCCCTGACGTCGCCACACTGACTGTGGAAGCAAACAGTCTCTTACCGCTGTCACTGCTGTAGGAACAGGGGTCATCCATTCTTTCAGAGCGGTCGGGGCAGTTGGACTGAGCCTTCCAGGCATTTGCGAAAGAAACCGGTGTACCCTCCACCACTCCCTGAGGGGTCATCAGGTCATCTAACAGCACTTTGTTAAAATTTCCACAGATGCCTGAATAAAACGCACAAATCGCACATCATTGGCCATCATGATGGATTCACCTTATACTTCAGATTTTTTAATGCCTTTTAAGACAGAGGCCTTACCACAAGTTTTGCCCTGGAAGCTTTGGTCCACAGTGATGTACACCTGCATAACAGGCACCAGCTGTATCTGCACCTGCAGTCCAAAGGTGGTCTGAAGCATGATGTGAAACGATGATGGCATGAACACCGTGAAGTCAGCTGAGAAAAAAAAAAAAAAAAAAAAAAGAGTTAAAGAGTTTGAAAAACATTTCATATATATATATATATATATATATTAGCTCATAGGCTTGAAAACACAGAAAAGAAATACAGAGCTAATTATCCCTCACCTGTCATGTAAGGAAGTGAAACCTCTGCATTGTGTTGTACTGTCCTGTCAGCTTTGATAATCAGAGGCTGAAGAAGAAAAGTGCAAAGTCATCATTTTATTTTGTAAGATACACTTGTTTAAATATTTTTTATTTTATTTATTTGTATTTTTATTTTAAATTTTGAACAGTACTGTAATATGTGCATCTCATTAGTCACTCATAAAATACAAATATACAAGATTGTAGAGGTATAGACTGGAGGTGTACGTACATTTTTCATGTCGTTGTCGAACAGCACCACAACAGACTTCAAACAGGTGTCAGTTTCATGAGTAAAACAAGGAACAATCTGACCCAGTATGATGAACTTGGATTCCTTACAGTCCTACAAAAACAGAAGTTAACATTTATAAGAGATACAAACATAAATCTTAGCAACCTGTCGTAGCAATTAGTAACTTAAACACACTTACTTTCGAAAGCACATAGCTGCATTCTCCATGGAAAGTGAATTCTTTCCCATCAAAGGTGGTGAAGTGAGATCCTTCCTCTATTGCGCACAAGCCAGGGCTGGGAATACTTGTACAGATCCAGTTTCCCTCCTTACAAGTACTGAATTACACAAAATTGTTACAAACAGACACAGAAAACAATTAGCTTTCACAGTTCTGATGTTTTATACATTCATAAAAGTGCTCCAATTCATCCAATGGCGTCATAATTTAGCATGTCTGGCATAGTAATATTGATGAATACTAATATTTTTCTCATTTTTTTAGTGGTAAAATACACAAAAAGACACAGAATGCTCTGAGATTGCACCATACATATCCATAACAGGAATATGAGGAGAACCGAGTAAAATGTGTTACCATTCTTCCCCATCTTTGCGCAGAATCTCTCCTGTGTTGTAGATGCGGTCATGTTTGCACTGACACTTTTCTGGTGAGATGCAGCCCGTGTTTGAGATGTCATCAAACACAGTTCCTATAACAAAGACACAATGCATCAATATAAACTTTATGTGGTTCTTAAGAAATACAGTTGAAGTCAAAAGTTTACATATACCTTGCAGAATCTGCAAAATGCCAATTATTTTAACAAAATAACAGGGATCATACAAAATTATTTTAGAACTATTTAGTACTGACCTGAATAAGATATTATACATATAAGATGTTTGCATACGCTGTTCTTCTGAAAAATCCTTTAGGTCCCACAAATTCTTTGGTTTTTCAGCATTTTTGTGTATTTGAACCCTTTCCAACAACAACTGTATGATTTTAAGATCCACTGAGGACAACAGCGGGACTCATATACAACTATTACAGAAGGTTCAAATGCTCACTGTTGCTTCAGAAGAAAAAACGATACATTAGGAGCTGGGGTGAAAACTTTTGAACAGAATGAAGATGTGTACAATTTTCCTATTTTGCCTAAATATATATATATTTTTCATTTAGTACTGCCCTTCAGAAGCTACAGAAGTTAATTACATGTTTCCCAGAAGACAAAATAAGTAAAATTTACCCTGATCTTCCAATTTAAAAAAAAAATGCATAATGCATCATGTTTCCTTCTGAAGCAGTAAACATTTGAACCTTCTGTGATAGTTGTATATGAGCTCCTCAGTGTGAAAAGATGGATCTCAAAATCATGCAGTCATTGTTGGAAAGGGTTCAAATACACAAAACCAAAACCAAAAAATTTGTGGGATCTGAAGGATTTTTCTGAAGAACAGCCGGCACTCAACACAGTATTAAGAATCAAGTGTATGTACTTCTGTACTTCTGAACAGGGTAATTTTTTAGAAATTCAACTATTATTTTCTTTTGTGGACTATATGTAAATGTCTTTAATGTGAAATATCTTATTCAAGTCAGTACTAAATAAAAAAGACCATGCATTTTGTATGATCCCTCTTATTTTTGTAAAATAATTAACATTTTGCAGATTCTGTAAACTTTTGACTTCAACTGTAAATACAATAAAACAGTAATATTCTGAAACATTATTACGATTTAAACTGTATACAAAAGACTGATTGAAACTGGTGAATAAACCATTGTTTTTGTTTTCTTTGCACACTAAAAGTATTCTTGTAGTTTCTTAAAATTAAAGTTGAATCACTGATGTCACATACACTATTTTATTTAATGATGTCCTTACTACCTTTCTGGGCCTTAAACGTGTCAGTTGGTTGGTGTCTATGCAGGTTCAGAAAGCTATCAGTTTTTATCAAAAATATCCCTTTAATGCATCTTTGCTAAATAAAAGATTACTTTAAAAATTGTACAGACTCCAGACTTTTGAACAGTAGTTTATATTACTAAATAAATATTGGTTTATATTATATACATAGTGGTACTGACCTGCCGGGCAGAAGCAGCCATCGATGTTGTGATCCTCACACAGTGTGTTTGTGTCTTTGTGTGAGCATGTGTCCATACAGGGGGAACCACTTTCAGAATGTACCATATTGTATGGGCACTTTACAGCTGCATGGAAATACAAGACATACAACTGCTATTAATAAGAAATTAAAACAAAAGGAAGAGCTCAGGGGAGAAGAATCTTATAATTTCCACCAGAATGATCTTCACTTATTTCTTACCACAGAAGTTTGCTGTTCTCCAGGATGGCGGAGTTCCTCCGGCGTGAGAGCATTGACGTGAATATTCAGACAAGGTGGCACAGAGCGCAGAAATGTCTTTGTCTTCTTCTTCAGGTTGACGCGTACAAATATCATTCGTACAGGCCTTGATGTACGGCTCAGGGTTCAAAACCCAGTTACAAGAAGACCACTTTAAATCCTTCAAAAGGTCTGAACAATCTGCCCGCTGTTGTGAAATGAACATGGAACAGCTTGAGGGTTCATTTCAAGTAACAATACAAGAATTCTGAGTACCTTTTGTGAGATAGTGGGAGTGGCCAACAGTTTAATTTGGAATTATCAACTTTCTTCTGTAACTTACGATTTTTTCACATTGGTCCACCACATTTTGCTCATCGTCGCTTTCAAAGGGATCTTCGCACATATGTGTTGGGTTGTGAACTCTGTGCATATTACCAAACTCAACATAGCCAACCTTCCGTCCTGGAATAAATAAGGCAGACACGTGATCGTGGATATTCTTAGAACTCTTGGAGATTCATTAAATTAGTAATCCATGAAGAACAGAAGTAAAGAAGTTAAAAGTAAGAAATCAGGGTGTCAAACTGACTTACCGGATTCAATGAACTCATTATAAACTGGAACGCCATTGAAATCGCCACACAGTCCACAAGTCTGATTGGAATATTTGGAGTCTAGTTCCACCTAACCAAGAACCACACAAAACATCATTGTTAGATATATTTTTGAACTTTATATAAGTATTAATGTTATTTGATCAGAGCAAGCAAAACACTGGAATATTGATTAGATATAATTTGTGTTCAGTCTTTGGGAAAATGCCAATACAGGACAGGCTATGGTACCAAATTATTACTATATATACCACAGTATTTACATGAGTGTTTTCACAGTAGCAGCACTGATTGTAAACAATGCCACTGAACTGAACAAAACTTGCATATTTTGCTGATTATTGCTGCTGAAAATGATCAATCATTGTCCTGTTTTTTGCTGTACTGCTTGGACGGACTGGAAAAAAAACATTTGGGAGTACTATAGACTGCCACAAGTTATAACAAATTAAGAAGAAGAGTATAAAAACTGTATGAGGAATGGAAGGCATTTAATAGTTGGCCAAACTGAACTAGGATATCCAGAGCAAGAATCTTGACAACATTCATGTTTGTTCTTATAATTTCTAGTCAGGTAGGTGAAATATTAGACTAATATCTTAATTAGCATTGCTCACACATATCTTTGCCACCTATTGACTTCAAAATATTGCACCCTTTCCTGCTTACCAAGTCCTTCTCTATATCATTTAGCAGCTTCCACATATTTTTCCATGGTTAGAAAGCATAAATTAGCAGAACAGCGTATTCAGTAGTAGATTAACCGTGTAATCCATGCTGTTGTTTACATCCGAGTATCTCCAATATGGCCCCGAATCCAGATAACTGACCAAATTTTGACGTAAGTGCAAACCCTACATCAGTGAATATCACTAGCACACTTGAATTTACTATAGGAAACAACCAAGTTCTTCATGCCATATACGTTTCAATGTGTAACAGGGCATTGCCTTATATAGAATTTCACTTCACATGTTGCTGCGTCTTGCACAATATGCTAAATCATTCACAGACTGGTTACTCCCTTGAAATGTCTGTTACTGGTTTCCTGTGGTGCAAACCAAAGTCTTTGGTGCAGACAAATTAATTAAACAATGTCATGTTGAGCAATAAATAAATTCTGCTCTTTCAACTACTCAAACGTCAAATTCAAAGACATAAAAGCCAAACACCTGTTCCTCTAATATTTGTCCACCTCCGAGTACAAAACGACATCTCCAGCGCGCATTTGAAGAAGTATCTGTCAATCATGCATTTTGTTATTTTAATTGGCCGTTTGCTGTAAAGTCCCGCCTATTTGAGCGATTGCCCAATCATCGTATACAGAAGGTGGAATCAGTTGAACAGAAATACGGTTACTGACACCACATTGCCCAATTAATCAAGAGATTATTAAAACGTTAGATTATTTTCCACTCCAAAAAACCTATGAGATTCTTTGTCAGATTCATGTAGCATTTAATAAGTATGCAGCAAAACAACAAAATAAATAATGTTTTACCCAAGTTTTAAATGCTAGTTTGTGATCTAAACTGATTGAAAAAAAAAAACAACAACATGAAGCATGTTGATCTATCGTATAGTTTTCACAGTGCAGCTGCACAATAAAAGCAAACTTACAGCGCGTTGACAAAGAAATACCGACTTTTAATACCTCATTCTTTTCAGTCAATGAAAGACATTCAGCGCTAGATGACTCACTGGCTACGTTTACATGCACCCAAATAATCCATTTGTAATCGGATTGACGGCTCAATCAGATTGAAAAACATTCATGTAAACACCTTAATCGATCCGATTGAGCTCGATCGGAATGAAATTTCGATCGGATTGAAAGGGGTGGTTTATTCCTTTTCTAATCCGATCCAACAGCAAAAAATGACCATGTAAACGCTTGAATCCGACTATTTTTTCAATCGTATTTAGAAGTCTCTGGGACACATGCGCAGTGCAGTGTTGACATGCATTACGCAGTGCACAAGTTCACGTTCAGGTCTTCTTTAGATCACAAAAAAACGTTGCTGATTTATGAATGTGTATGCCAACATGCCAAAAATAATGATGAGCTCTGTCACGTCCATGGTTGTCTCCACAAGTGTGATTGATATGACGTCACAGGCAGAGCGCATGAGCAAAAATTTGAATCGGAAAGTATATAAAACACATATAAACTGATATTTGAATCAGATTACAGTGTTAAGAGTACATGTAAACAGATCTGCAATCGGATTCAATTCATTCGGATTGACGAAAATTGGTTCTTTTTAGTGAATTAAAAACATGCAGCACAAGCAGTGTATTCCGATTCACTAGCAAATGACTCATATGAGTCTTTTCTTTTTAGTGAATCAAAAACCCAGAATGCAAGCAGTGTATTCCGATTCACTAACAAATGATTTATATGAGTCTGTTCTTTTTAGTGAATTAAAAACATGCAGCGCAAGCAGTGTAGTCAAATTCCCTAACAAATGACTCATATGAGTCAGTTCATTTTAGTGAATGAAAAACATGCAGCACAAGCAGCATATTCCGATTCACTAACCAATGACTCATATGAGTCGGTTCATTTTAGTGAATTAAAAACATGCAGCGCAAGCAGTGTATTCCGATTTACTAGCAAATGACTCACATGAGTCTGTTCTTTTTAGTAAATCAAAACACAGAACGCAAACAGTGTATTCCGATTCACTAACAAATGACTCATATGAGTCAGTTCATTTTAGTGAATTAAAAACATGCAGCGCAAGCAGTGTATTCCGATTTACTAGCAAATGACTCACATGTGTCTGTTCTTTTTAGTAAATCAAAACACAGAACGCAGTGTATTCCGATTCACTAACCAATGACTCATATGAGTCGGTTCATTTTAGTGAATTAAAAACATGCAGCGCAAGCAGTGTATTCTGATTCGCTAGCAAATGATTCATATGAGTCTATTCTTTTTAGTGAACCAAAAACACAGAACGCAAACAGTGTATTCCGATTCGCTAGCAAATGACTCATATGAGTCTATTCTTTTTAGTGAATCAAAAACACAGAACGCAAACAGTGTATACCGAATCACTAGCAAATTACTCATATGAGTCTTTTCTTTTTAGTGAATCAAAAACCCAGAACGCAAGCAGTGTATTCCGATTCACTAACAAATGATTTATATGAGTCTGTTCTTTTTAGTGTATTAAAAACATGCAGCACAAGCAGTGTATTCTGATTCACTAGCAAATGATTCATATGAGTCTATTCTTTTTAGTGAATCAAAAACACAGAATGCAAACAGTGTATTCCGATTCGCTAGCAAATGACTCATATGAGTCTGTTTTTTTTTAGTGAATCAAAACACAGAATGCAAACAATGTATTCCGATTCACTAGCAAATGACTCATATGAGTCTTTTCTTTTTAGTGAATCAAAAACACAGAACACAAACAGTGTATTCCGATTCACTAACAAATGACTCATATGAGTCTGTTCTTTTTAGTGAATTAAAAACATGCAGCGCAAGCAGTGTATTCTGATTCACTAGCAAATGATTCATATGAGTCTATTCTTTTTAGTGAATCAAAAACACAGAACGCAAACAGTGTATTCCGATTCGCTAGCAAATGACTCATATGAGTCTGTTTTTTTAATGAATCAAAACACAGAATGCAAACAATGTATTCCGATTCACTAGCAAATGACTCATATGAGTCTGTTCTTTTTAGTGAATTAAAAACATGCAGCGCAAGCAGTGTATTCTGATTCACTAGCAAATGATTCATATGAGTCTATTCTTTTTAGTGAATCAAAAACACAGAACGCAAACAGTGTATTCCGATTCGCTAGCAAATGACTCATATGAGTCTGTTTTTTTAATGAATCAAAACACAGAATGCAAACAATGTATTCCGATTCACTAGCAAATGACTCATATGAGTCTGTTCTTTTTAGTGAATTAAAAACATGCAGCGCAAGCAGTGTATTCTGATTCACTAGCAAATGATTCATATGAGTCTATTCTTTTTAGTGAATCAAAAACACAGAACGCAAACAGTGTATTCCGATTCGCTAGCAAATGACTCATATGAGTCTGTTTTTTTTAATGAATCAAAACACAGAATGCAAACAATGTATTCCGATTCACTAGCAAATGACTCATATGAGTCTTTTCTTTTTAGTGAATCAAAAACACAGAACACAAACAGTGTATTCCGATTCCCTAACAAATGACTCGTATGAGTCGGTTCATTTTAGTGAATTAAAAACATGCAGCACAAGCAGTGTAGTCCAATTCACTAACAAATAACTCATATGAGTCGGTTGATTTTAATGAATCAAAAACAGAGAGCGCAAGCAATGTAGTCCGATGAACTAACAAATGAGTCATATTGGCTTATCTGACTCACTTGCTCGTTTGTTCATCTTGAAAGGTATTAAGCAAGTTTAGTGTATTCTAGGTTTGTGAATCTTAAATCAGACTGATTTGAAAATCTGTAGTTACTTTTGAAGCAGTAGTTTAGAGCTCATGCTGAGTCATAACCTCACCATAACGGCATCCTCTTTGTTCCACATGACAGTGATGCCCATTTTAGAATAGAGCTTGGTGTAAATTGAGTTCTCCTCCACAAGGATGCCTGCGATATGCACAGGCAGCGTTACGCTGTATAAGAGAAAAGATTCAAATGAAAGATTGACCAACCGAAATACATTTTAAAGCCTTTTAAAGCTGTGAGAGCAATTAAGCAGCAGTTTCACGGAGACTTACTTTTCTCCATTGATTAAGACCTCTTTCTCTGTCAACTCAATGCCAATTTCATTGATGGTAATCGACACCCTGCTGATCTTTGGGCCAGTGATGTATTCTGTTCTCTTCACATGAACTGAGAACTGGCGAATAAGGCTTTGGCAGTCAGACACCAGGTTATACTCGCACATGCCCATGAACTGATAGACGTCTCCATCGAATGTCTTGAAGTGGAAGTTTCCCCACATGCTACAGATGTTGTTGACATGGTTGCTGGGATAGACTGCAAAAAAAAGGAGAAAACAATAAACTTATTTTTTAAGTTTGATTTATTTTGGAAAATTTTCTACCTCAGACCATGTAAAAGATCATTTAATAAATATGATCCACCAAAAATATAAGGTGGATCTGCAAAATTCTGTAAGTTGAACTTCAAGTCATCGTGAAGGGAAGTAAATGAACTTCGTCACTTTTTTCACAACTAAAAATATTTAGTAACTTCCTAAGCAATTCATCAATGCCACCGATAGCATCAGATTCAGTTGATGAAACTTTGATCTTCACAACTGTCATCAGCTGGTTGGTTCCTGTTTTTTATGTTTCAGGTGTTGATACGGATGCTGTTTCCAACCACAACAACACACTATTTGACAAGATAAATTAATTTTTGATATATTTTTTAGCACCATCTTTGGGATGGTCTAGGTTACAGTCCTCAGAAAACATATGATGAAAAAAAAATAATAAAATGAATGTGTAACTTATTAACTAATGTACATAATACAATTCTAACACTTTTAAAATTCCATATATTAAGTCCTATTGAAAATAAAATAAAATTTAGATTTAGACAATGTAATACTGATTTAATAAATAACTAAATAAATAAATAAAAGAAAATTCATATGGACAACGTTTAGACAAATCTTATGCTAATAATAAAAAAATATTTTTTAACTAAAATATTCAATAAAATACATAAAATAAAATTAAATGAAAATAAAATAAAAAAAAATCATATGGACAGGGTTTAGACAAATATGCTAATAAAAAAAAAACATTTGAAATAAAATATAATAAAAATTATATATATATATATATATATATATATATATATATAGACAGGGTTTAGACAAATATGCTAATAATAATAATACATATATGATATATATTCAAATATGGGCATGCTTGACCCTGTGGACCTTTAGAAAAATAAATAATTAATCCAAATACTAAATATTTATCATCAAAAGCTTTTAGAGTATTATAAAAAAAAAAAAAAAAATCATATGGACAGGGTTTAGGCATATTATGATAATAATAATATATATATATTATTTTTAAGTAAAATAAAATACATTTATGGATATATATTCAAAAATGGGCCTGCTTGACCCTGTGGACCTTTAGAAAAATAAAAAAAAATTAATCCAAAAACTAAATATTTATCATCAAAAGCTTTTAGAGTATAATAAAATAAAATAAAATAAAATAAAATAAAATAAAATAAAATAAAATAAAATAAAATAAAATAAAATAAAATAAAAAATTCATATGGACAGGGTTTAGACATATTTTGACAATAATAATATATATTTTTTATTTTTAAATACAATAAAATATATTTATGGATATATATTCAAATAAGGGCATGCTTTACCCTGTGGACCTTTAGAAAAAATCACGAAAGCTTTTGGAGTATTTAAAATACAATAAAATAAAGTAAAATAAATGAGTTTTTTTGACTGAAAGTTAATGCTTACCCATCTTTGAATCAACCTGAATGCCGGTAAGCGCCAGCAGCAGTATGCAGACTGTTCTCCACTCCATGATGGGAGGTGAGCAAGGTCTACAGGTAGAGCTCCAGTACTGTTGGATTTATTTTCATACCCTCTTTTATACCATTTCTCATTCACCTTTCTCTCCCCACCCTGCAGGGAGGGTCTGTCAGCTTTCTGTGGTGTGTGTGTGACAGAAAAAAGTCAACCTGCTATTACAAAAGTCTAGTGGTGTCGTGTGTGTGTGTGTGTGTGTGTGTGTGTGTGTGTGTGTGTGTGTGTGTGGGTATCAGGGCGGCAGTTCCTCTGTGTCTCTAAACAATGTTTAATAAGGCGCTTAATAAAATGTATTTAATGAATATTATATTTACAGCAGGGTGTGAATAATTTACAGCTTCTGTGTACATGTATGATGAGGATTAGTAAAAATAACATTTACTTCCAAAATCTGCTAAATAAACATGGAGTATAGGATTAATAAACCATTTAGCAGCGGATATGGATAATGAGATGAAGACTAATGGTCTTGTGCAAATAACTTTAAGTTGACGTATGGGTTTTTCTAGTAGGATATGGTCATAAATGTGTTATACAAATCAAGTTTTCCAAAATGCCAGTACATGTCGAGTGCTCACGTATATGATTGCGTGTGAGGTTTGAACATCCTGTCTGTGATGCAGATTATTTGATGTTCAGCATCTTCGCAGGTACACAGGTGTGTCTCAGGCTCCTGAATGCCACCTGTGCTTTCGTGAATTAAAACAAACTGACCATTAACCATCTGGCAGCATTCATATCCTTTTCTTGTTAAAGATTGAGAAATGTGAGAAATGTGATGTCATGCATAACCATTTACGGGTATTTGCTCAGCTTTTTTTTTTTTTTTCTCAGGTTGACCTTGTGGAAAACATATTAGTTTATTCAAAAATGAAACATTTGTCATCAAAAGGTTTTACAGTAAAAGTAAAATACAGCAAAATAACTAAATTAATACAGAGAGGATTTAGACTAACACGATGCTTAAAAACATTAAAAAGTAATATTTTTTTTTCATATATGGGTATGCTTGACCCTGTGAACCTTTAGGAAATGTATTAGTTCATCCGAAAATAAAACATTTGTGATTAAAAGGTTTTACAGTATTTAGAGATAAATTAAATTAAATTAAATATTATTGAGGGCACACCAAATGGAAGAAATATTCAAATTCAAAAACACAAATTTTATTTAATTGAATAATTAAATTAAATTCAAATAAATTAAATTAAATGTAATTAAATAATGAAATTAAATTAAATAAAAAAGAAATAAAAAAAATGAGAAATGTAATTATAAAAACAAAATAACATAAAATAAATAATAAAATGTAATTTAATTACAAGTAACATAACATAACATAACATAACAAATATATATATATATATATATATATATACATTTGAAGACAAAATTATTAGCCCCTTATCAAATATTTCATTATTTTTCAAATAACTCCCAAGTTTTGTTTAACAGAAAGATGATTTTATCAACACAGCATTTTTAAACATAATGCTTTATTCAGGAAGCTTTTATGGTTTGTAATACAAATAGAAATAAATGTATAACCAAGAATTTTAAAAAGTCTACTGGTCCAAAATTATTAGCCCTCTGATGTTAATAGTCAATAGTGTATCCCTTTTGCTTGATAACAGCCTTTAGTCGTTTGCTGTAGTTCTCAACAAGTTTCAAGCATGTCTCCTGAGGAATGACAGCCCATTCTCCCTTAGCAAATCTCTCAAGCTCCTCCAGATTTGTTGGTCTTCTGGCACAAACTCTGGCCTTTAGTGTGCCCCACAGATTTTCTATTGGATTCAAGTCTGGGCTTTGTGCAGGCCAGTCAAGTACACTCACTTTGCTCATTTGGAGGTATTTCTTCACCAGAAGTGAGGTATGCTTTGGGTTGTTATCATGCTGGAAGACAAAATGTCGACACAAACCAAGTTTTCTTGAAGACTGTCTGAGATTGTCTTTCAAAATCTTCTTATAGTCTTCCTTTCATGTTTCCTTCAACCCTGAAGTGATTCCCACAGCATCTGGACGTTGTATTTAATTTAATTTAATAACAAAGGTTTATTGACAGGCACATCATCAAATGATGATCATGGTTCCCACCACCATGTTTCACTGTGGGAACGCTGTTCTTGGGGTTGAATGCCTCTCCCTTCTTTCTCCAAACACAGGCAACATCTCTATGGCCAAAAAGCTCTAGTTTTGTCTCATCTGACCAAAGGACATGTTTCCAATATGCATCACATTCCCCCAGGTTGTCCTTAGCAAACTTCATTCTAGCTTGGAGGTGTCTCTTTTTCAGAAGTCTTTCTTGGTCAGCAACCTCGAAGAATTAGTTAATCCAAAAATTAAATATTTATCATATGTACTCTACTTTAATGAATAAATAAATAAACTGAAAATAAAATATTCAAATAAAATAAAAAGGAATCTTACTGATACAAGTCATTTTTGGTTATTGTTTAGTAAAAATAATTATATTCATAAGGACAGGATTTAGACAATGTGATGCTGATTTAAAAAAATAGAAAAAATAAAACAAATTAAAATGAATTTTATATGGACAGGGTTTAGACAAATATTATGTTAATAAATAATAATAATAATAATAATAATAATAATAATAATAATAATAATTTTGAAATAAAAGAAAAATATATAATTTATTTATCCTAAATATGCATAATTAATATAAATTATATGACATCACACCAGAATTAATATAATTCAACATGAAAATGTTGATTTTCTTTTGAAAATCAACATTTTCAAAAGAAAATGCTGATATTTATCTTGGTTTTTTTATTTGTTTTTAAACTTTTGACTGGCAGTCTCACCTTCTTCATATGTACTCTTAATTATGTAACTTAAAAAAAAAACATGACATGAAGTTTCATTAAGAAGCAAATGCTGTGTCTGATAATGTGATACAGCACAAACCTTTTAATATACTACTTTGTTTATTTTATATAAATGTGATATTTTAATCAAAGCCTGGGGAAATTATACAGTAATACAGTAAGCATATTATAAACATACATTTATACATTTGCAATTCAGTTATTCAGTAAATATGAAATTATTTACAACATGTTTTAATTTAATTTAATAACAAAGGTTTATTGACAGGCACATCATCTCTTACTTTCCACAGAAGGTTGGCAGACCATCAGACAAGTAAATTCAGGCCCTCCTATGTAAATCATTGTTCAGTCAACAGCAAATATCATAATTTTCTGATATTGAGATTTGCCCAAGCCATCAAACAACTTCCTTCAGCAGAGCAAAAGGTCCTCCAAAGGCAAACATTAGGTTTTTGATGTGCACGTACAGCGAGATGATGGCTCCACCTTTATGTGGCACCGCAAACGCAAGTGTTGACAGTCTAAGAAACAGCTGTTCTTCAGAAAATGCCTTTATGAAACCGGGCAACATTGTAGGCAAAGGGAGGGAACAAATATAAAACATTGATTAGATAAACCAACACTGTACTGCCTCGAGTTTCTATTGACACTACCTCATTTGACATGTACGGTATGTTGTGTATATACAGTGTAAGACTGCAGGCTGCAGTACATTGCCTGGTGTGTCATACCGAGTTCAACAAAGTTTAGGGTAATTCCAGTGAAAAAAAAATAAAATAGCGGAATGAAATTTACAAAAATATGCTTAATGCTTACACTGAAACTTTGTTACCCTTTCGAAATAATCCATTTAACAAGCTAGGAGCGTTATTTTCTGTTCTATTCGTTTGCGCGTTGTCATAAAGACACGCCCACAATAGGGGAAATATCATGAATATTCATGTAACTCTATAGCCACAGGAACAGGTTTTCACAGGAACTGAATGGGCTTTTACACAACACCGGTTCATTGTTCTCCGGTACGTTGTCTTCGTTTTCTTGCTTTCACTATCTATCAATATCTATCTTTTTTTATTTCTTCACAATAAATATTACTGACTATTATTGTCTTCTGAGGCTGTTACAGTCGGTTATTTGTATGACATAAGAAGTGATAAGTTAAACTAGATAAAAAAGTTTAGCAAGTTTAAAAAAGTTTAATGAGTTTTAAAAAGTTTAAAAGTTTAGAAAGTTTTAAAATGTTTTTAATTTTTGAAATTTAAAGTAGTTTTAAAAGCTTAACGTTTGATAGATAGATCTATAGATATATTTCTAGCATGACTGGCAAGTTGCTAGCATGTTTCTAGCATGATTAGCAAGTTACTAGCATGTTGTTAACATGATTAGCATGTTACTAACATGTTGTTAGCATGTTTTAAACATGACTAGCATGTCACTAGCATATTGCTAGCATGGTTCTAGAATGATTAGCAAGTTACTAGCATGATTCTATAATGATTAGCATGTTGCTAGCATGATTCTACAATGATTAGCCAGTTACTAGCATGTTTCTAGCATGATAAGCAAGTTGCTAGCATTATTCTAGCATGATTAGCCCGTTACTAGCATGTTTCTAGCATGATTAACAAGTTGCTAGCATATTTTAGCATGATTAGCAATTACTAGCATGTTGCTAGCATGATTCTAGCATGATTGCCAAGTTGCTTGCATGATTCTAGCATTATTAGCCAGTTACTAGCATTTTGCAGCATGATTCTAGCATTATTAGCAAGTTGCTAACATGTTTCTAACATGATTTGCAAGTTGCTAGCATGACCTTAGCATGATTAGCAAGTTGCTAGCATATTTCTACCATGATTAGCATGTTTCTAACATATTTCTAGCATGATTAGCAAGTTGCTAGCATGTTTCTAGCATGATTAGCATGTTCTTAGCATATTGTTAGCATGATTAGCAAGTTAGTTTGAATGAGTTTGAATGGATTAGTAATAGTAGATAGAAGGGAAGCTTGATTGAGTCTCAAGGGATTCTGGGAGTTTTGTCAGTTGGAGTTTGAATAGTCTTGGCTCATTTGAACATTCCGTCAATGTAAGTCTATGGGATTTTTCCCAGTTTTAATCATTATATTTAGGAAACTCGCTAGTCCGATCAGTTAGAAAAGATATAGCAACTGGAGTCAGATCAGTCTGAAGATCTGGGCTGAGTTTGGAGTTTGTAGAGTTAAAGCTCTAGGAGGAGTAGCAGTCAGAAAATTTTGGCTAGGAAGAAAATAACAGATCAGTAAGCTGGCTTTCTCAAGCTAACTTAATTATTAAGTTGGCTTGAGAAAGCCAACTTACTGATCTGCTATTTTCTTCTGAGACTAAAACTGTGAACTCTATCTCCTCCTAGAGCTTTAACTCTACAAACGTCAAACTCAGCCCAGATCGTCAGACTGATCTGTAGTTGGTTGCTATATCTTTTCTAACTGATCGGACTAACGATTTTCGTAAAAATAACGATTAAAACTGGGTAAAATCCCATAGACTTACATTGACGGAACGTTCAAATGAGTCAAGACATTCAAATTTCAACTGTCAGAACTCCCAGAATCCTTTGAGACTCAATCTAGCTTCCCTTCTATGTACTATTTCTAATCCATTCAAACTCATTCAAACTAACTTGCTAATCATACTAGAATCATGCTAGCTACTTGCTAATCATACTAGAAACATGCTAGCTACTTGCTAATCATGCTAACATCATGCTAGTAACTTGCTAATCATGCTAGAATCATACTAGAATCATGCTAGTAACTTGCTAATCATGCTAGAATCATACTAGAATAATGCTAGCTACTTGCTAGCAATAGCAACGCACTAGCAACCACTCTGGGTGCCCTAGCAACCGCATAGCAACACCCTAGCAACCACCCCAAGTACCCTAGCAACCGCATAGCAACACCCTAGCAACCACATAGCAACACCTTAGCAACCACCCCGGGTAGCCTAGCTATTGCATAGCAACACCTTAGCAACCACCCCGGATACCATAGCAACCGCATAGCAACATCCTGGCAAGCACCCTGAGTACCCTAGCGACCACCCAAATCTATCAAACATTAAGCTTTTAAAACTACTTTAAACTTAAAAAATGTTAAACTTTTTAAAACTTTGTAAACTTTTTAAACTCTTTAAATGTTTTAAACTCTTTAAACTTTCAACTTTCTAAACTTTTTAAACTCTTTAAACTTTTTAAACTCTAAACTTTTAAACTCTTTAAACTTTTAAAAACTTTGAAACTCTTTAAATGTTTTAAACTTTTAAACTTTTTAAACTTTCTGGTCCGGCTTTCTCAAGCCAACTTAAAGTTTGTCTTGACGAACTTTTTTATCTAGTTATTACTAATTGTTTCTAGTCTGGAGAATTGTGTAAATCTACAGAGAAACGCTGTTAGAAGACAGGTGCACGATAAAGCCACTTTCAGTAGGGGACGACAGTGACCTCTTATGGTGAGATGTAGGTAGTGATGGCAAATGAAGCCTCATGAAGCACTGAGGCTTTCTTCCAACTGTTCTGGGAAAAAGGTTCAAAGCTTCGAGAGTGTATAAAACAGCGCCATCGGGTGGTTAGTAAAAAAATAAAGCAACCAAAAACCTGTGAAAGAAGTTATGTCGGATGAATTGCAGCCACCACACACTCCATAGATGGTTTCAAGTTACGTGTACAAATACAAGCCTAACAGTGCGTGTGTTTGTTGAATTTCTCTCGGATAAATTCATTTAGACGCCAGTATGAACTATGAATATCGATATGATGCAACAGAAAATGTTATAGCCTATGAACAGCATATTGCAAATATTTTATTTTCCTGAAACTATTATTGTTGATGTATTACATGTACGACTGGGTATTTAAAATGTAATTGAATAAGTCTGAATGAAAGATCTAGAGGTTCGTACATTCCTACATGAAAACGTGATTGGACAAAAAGTGAGGCTTCGTTTGTCATTGGTCACGTGATTTCTATGTCAACAACACAAGCCTTGAATCGAGGCTTCATCTGGCACGTCTATTTATTCTTGACACAAGCTCGGTTTAAATGCCACATCACTAGATAGGTACTGCAGAGGATGACGATACATATATTGTGGCCAGGTAGGTACTGAATACGTTCTCTCGAAATACAGTGGGACTCAATAACTAAATTAATCATGGACAAAGTATTAGAATTGTAACATTTTTACTGTACATATGAGACCATATACCGAAGATTACGTTTAAGTGTAGGCCTACAATGATAATTGTTTAGCATAAAATGATATAAGAAAGTTGCCTTTAAAAACGGTTGTTTGGTTTTATTTCAGTGTGTTCACTCTGGCACTTTTCTGAGAAAAAAAAAAAAACAAAATTCCAGGGGACTGTAATTGATGCTCTTTCTTATGCTTTATTGTGATTTTAATTCGATTCACAGGAAGGACAAGTAGATCATTTTCTCATGCATTACCAAAGAGTGTAACAAATAAAAGAATAAATGTCCAGAATCCCCTTTGAGAGATAACAAAACAGACAAAAGTTAACCATACCCTTAGATAAAACCACACAGAAAAAAATCAATGGCGTAATATTGCTAAAATACCTTTAACCCTTAATACACTGTCAATCATCTTAAATCATCATTATTGTAATTTCTGGATAAATATTTTGAAATTATTTATTGTGTCAGATTACTGAGTCATGTTCAAATCAGCAGTCAAGCAGGATCTTTTATTCAAAGGTCTGTACACTTAGTTGGAGTGCATGTGCAGCTCTTTATATATTTGTAGTTATGACTGATCTCACTGCTGTTGGCACACTTCAGTGTCACTGGTTGCAAAGTGTAGTCCTTCTCCTTACAGCAAGAACAGTTGTGCATCAAATCGTTTGTGTACATTGAATACCTGTGCAGGTTTCCAAAAAAAAAAAAAAAAAACAGTCAGATGAGTGTAGTCTTTATGTATTTAATCCAATTTTTTCTTACCAATGTCTTTTCTGCTGACCTTTGCTGATCCAATTCAACCATACTAATAAGCAAAACCTACTTTAAATTAAATAACATTTGTGCTTCATTTTTCTCATTGTTGAACTACCTTTTCTAACAGTTCTACTGTACAGATGTGAAATTACTTTTCCTTCAGCCTTTTTCATCTCGCTTTTTGGTGTGAAAGGGCTTTTACGTTTGCTAAATCTCTAACTTTTTATATTAAAAACAAACAAGCAAGCCCTGCCCAGCCCAACGCAATATTGTAATGCATTACTTTTAAAAGTAACTTTCCCCAACACTGCATAGTACTATAGATGCTTTTCTTTACATTTCCCTATTTGTAACATTTTAACTGTTATAGTGTTGATAATTACTCAGTGTGTATTGTTAAGTCTTCAAAGAAAGTCTTACAAAATATTGTATGAATTATGTAAGTAGTTACTCACATCGATTTACTGTCACAGTGGCCAGTGCAGGATGTAACGTCTACATTCTCGACAGAAGTGCAACCACTGACATGTAGACGGGTGAAATTCTTCACAAGAACACAGTTGCTGGTTTCACCTGAGAGATAATAGAGGCATGTAACTCTTATGAACAAGCCTGCATTTTACTGCATGCACTGCATTTCTTATAGTGCCTAACATGTAACATCTGTTAAATCTACATACTGTAGGGCAGACAAACATTTATCATTAAAGCAAATAGTTTGTGTCAGGTTGTTCAGTGTAAAGTATATCTTACAGATCTGGCAACATCCATCTGTATCAAATCGTACTGTTCCCTGTTAAGACAAAAATGATAGAACAGAAAAAAATATTTACACATTTCTCAAAATACGGTCAAATCTGTTAAAAATACATTTTCCAAAATATATATTTTCATATTTTCATGCTAAAAACTGGCCTAGAGTTTTACTAAAAGAATATTCACCCCATTTTGTCATCAGTTACTCACCCTGTATTACTTTCTTACTAGTATGAAACACAGAAGTTATTTAAAGTAGACTTTCCACGCTTTTGTACAATAAAAGTGAATGCTGGTCATGGCGGTCAAACAAGATTTTAGGGAGTAACAACTTAAAAATGTGGTCCTTTCCTCACATATACTGTACAGAAGATTTGGAATAAAGCACACAAGTTGTATGGGTTACTTGTTATTTATTTATTTATTTATTTATGTATTTATTTATTTATTTATTTATTATTATTATTATTATTTTTTTTTTTATGAATAAATCACAGCCTCTGACCCCCTATCCTGCTTGGAACAACATAAGGGTGAATAAATGATGACAGAAATTTCCCCCTTTTTTATATATATCAAACAAGCAAAGGCATATATAACATCAAAGGCGCACATCCAAACTTAAGCAGTAGCAGAAAGCAACAGGAATACAAAATACAAGCTTACAGGCACACAGTCCTTTGGATTGAAGTCGGGGCATTTTTTAATGCTCTCCATAATCATAAGCAAGCCATTAACATTATTGCAGGTACCAGTTGTACAATTAAACTTGTATGCCTCTTGAACCTAAAAAGAAAAGCATAGAGTCTATATGAGAACAGAAGAACAGCATAGATAATTTATCTTATGGACTAAAAGCATGAAGAAAATTGGCAAATGTTTACAAATGTACCCGCATTGTATATGTGGTGTTGTCTCTCATGTAAGTACAGTTCCTTGGTACACACATTCCACAGCATTTTTCTTCTTGTTTCACAAATTCAGAGCCCTTAAAGGGTAAAAACAAGTTTGTAGTTTAATAATTCACACCTTTTGAAAGAGTCATTAAAAAGAACCAGAACCAGATAAACAAAATATTAAAATCTTAACTCTTATTTCATTCTCATTTTCTAAATGAAGTTCCAAACATAAGTGCAGGAGGAGCCTAATCATTCAGGCATGTCAGTCATCATTACAAGCCTATATAAGGCATCCTTCCACCTCCTCATCTCCTTCTCTATTTCTGTTATTCTTCTTCTATGTAGTACTGCAATAGGGAGTGGAACTCTGAGGTCAAACTGAGACTCGGATTCGAGCCTCCATCGAGTACAACAAGCCAAGATTGTTTACCATTACCCATCAAGAAGTTTATTCAGATTAAGAATATTTTTTATTCCCAAGAATATTGTGTTTGAGACAAATTCAAACTCTTAAATAGAATGTTGTTAAAAATCAAATGACTTCTTAAAGTTAGTAATTTTATATATATATATATATATATATATACATATACACAGTGGGTACGGAAAGTATTCAGACCCCCTTAAATGTTTCGCTCTTTGTTATAATGCAGCCATTTGCTAAAATCATGTAAGTTAATTTTTTTTCCTCATTAATGTACACACAGCGCCAAATATTGACAGAAAAACACAGAATTGTTGACATTTTTGCAGATTTATTAAAAAAGAAAAACTGAAAGATCACATGGTCCTAAGTATTCAGACCCTTTGCTGTGACACTCATATATTTAACTGCTGTCCATTTCTTCTGATCATCCTTGAGATGGTTCTACACCTCCATTTGAGTCCAGCTGTGTTTGATTATACTGATCGGACTTGATTAGGAAAGCCACACACCTGTCTATATAAGACCTTACAGCTCACAGTGCATGTTAGAGCAAATGAGAATCATGAGGTCAAAGGAACTGCCTGAAGAGCTCAGAGACAGAATTGTGGCAAGGCACAGATCTGGCCAAGGTTACAAAAACATTTCTGCTGCACTTAAGGTTCCTAAGAGCACAGTGGCCTCCATAATCCTTAAATGGAAGACGTTTGGGATGACCAGAACCCTTCCTAGAGCTGGCTGTCCGGCCAAACTGAGCTATCGGGGGAGAAGAGCCTTGGTGAGAGAGGTAAAGAAGAACCCAAAGATCACTGTGGCTGAGCTCCAGAGATGCAGTCGGGAGATGGGAGAAAGTTGTAGAAAGTCAACCATCACTGCAGCCCTCCACCAGTTGGGGCTTTATGGCAGAGTGGCCAGACGGAAGCCTCTCCTCAGTGCAAGACACAAGAAAGCCTGCATGGAGTTTGCTAAAAAACACCTGAAGGACTCCAAGATGGTGAGAAATACGATTCTCTGGTCTGATGAGACCATGATAGAACTTTTTGGCCTTAATTCTAAGTGGTATGTGTGGAGAAAACCAGGCACTGCTCATCATCTGTCCAATACAGTCCCAACAGTGAAGCATAGTGGTGGCAGCATCATGCTGGGGGGTGTTTTTCAGCTGCAGGGACAGGACGACTGGTTGCAATCGAGGGAAAGATGAATGCGGCCAAGTACAGGGATATCCTAGACGAAAACCTTCTCCAGAGTGCTCAGGACCTCAGACTGGGCCGAAGGTTCGCCTTCCAGCAAGACAATGACCCTAAGCACATAGCTAAAATAACGAAGGAGTGGCTTCACAACAACTCCGTGACTGTTCTTGAATGGCCCAGCCAGAGCCCTGACTTAAACCCAATTGAGCATCTCTGGAGAGACCTGAAAATGGCTGTCCACCAACATTTACCATCCAACCTGACAGAACTGGAGAGGATCTGCAATTAGGAATGGCAGAGGATCCCCAAATCCAGGTGTGAAAAACTTGTTGCATCTTTCCCAAAAAGACTGTATTAGATCAAAAGGGTGCTTCTACTAAATACTGAGCAAAGGGTCTGAATACTTAGGACCATGTGATATTTCAGTTTTTCTTTTTTAATAAATCTGCAAAAATGTCAACAATTCTGTGTTTTTCTGTCAATATGGGGTGCTGTGTGTACATTAATGATGAAAAAAATGAACTTAAATGATTTTAGCAAATAGCTGCAATATAACAAGGAGTGAACAATTTAAGGGGGGCTGAATACTTTCCGTACCCACTAAATATATATATATATATTATATTATTTTATTTTATTTATTTATTTATTTTTTTTTTAAGAAGACTTGGTGAATCCAGCCCTGGTTCTTAGGAATAATTTGTCCAAGAATAGAAAACAATGGCACTGTTTGCTGTTGTGTGCTAGTGAACAAGGCTACATAACATCTGTAGAATAAATTCAGAAAAACTGTACTGCATCAGAAAGTGACAGCCATACAAAAAAATAATAATAATAATAAATAAAACATAGAAAACAAGTGTGTCGTGTGAAGTTTAGGCTAGTGATTTTACTTACAAGTTTACAGTCAAGTGGACTCAGGTCAGTGCACTTCTCAGAGCTCTTCTCAGTTACAGGCGAGGCATCAATTTCACGACAGGTAAAATTTTCACATTTGTAAATGTGGACTTCTCCAACCTGACAAAAGACAGACAGATTACATAAGGATTGAAAAACGGAGAAGAATCATTGTCTGATTAACTAAAAGAATGAAGAAAAGTTTGCAAATGTACCCGCATTGTATATATGATGTTGTCTTTCATGTAAGTACAGTTCCTTGGTACACACATTCCACAGCAGTCTTCTTTATGTTTCACATATTCAGAGCCCTTGAAGGGTAGAAACAAGTTTGTGGTTTAATAGTACACTGATTATGAGAGCCTCAGGTTCGAGGACAGCAAGCCAAGTTTGTTTACCATTAATCATCAGGACTGGATGAACAGAGGAACTCCAGAGATGGAAGTGACGAAGTACAAATATTTTGTTACTGTGCTTAAGTAGATTTATCTGCTATCAGTACTTCACAATTTATTTTTATGACTTCTTTTTACTTTCATTTTTTACATTTTTACACAAATATCTGTACTTTCTTAAATCTGCATCCACACGTGCCCCATTAAAATCTAAAGTTTGAGTTATAATTTGCTTTATTTGTCAATTTAATGATGATAATCCTGAAACAAAGAAATTCATCTATATGCAACAACCTAATCAACGCTTGTAAAAACAACACAGTTTAACTGAAGACAAACTGGCCCATGTGTATTTAACTACCACTCGCACGTCGCGTAGCCTTTCTCACGCAGAAGTGTCAGCATGCAGTTGAGATGGGCTATGAAAAAATTATAAAACCAGCCCCCGAACGCGGGCTGGTATGCACCTGTATGCCGTAGCAGCACTTTTATACTTTAAACCTTATCGTACTATGAATTTTTCTGGCGTTCCGGGCTGGTTCCTGCCCTGTGCTCTCCTAAACGTGATTTTCCTCATGCATCGGGAGGACCGGCAGTTTTGTATTTCCACTTCAAGCACTGGACGAAACTAAAGTAGTGTTTCTAAATAATACAATGATCTTATTTTGACTAAAACATCACTGGCTCCGGTAGATGAGATTTTTTTTTTTGTACCAAGTGGTCACAAAGAAGTAGAAAGGAGAGATACGTCTGAGGAAGGTAAGACTTGATAAACACCCCAGCCATCAGAGTCAGGACTCAGGACCTAGTTTTGCTTGTTTTGAGTAAGTTTCAAACATGCAGTTAAATTTGTTGTTCATCTGAAGTATTATTAAGACGCTTAAATATGTTCATAAAGCATTAATGTATACATTTACTTCCCCTAGTGCTTGTTGCAGTGTTGAAATAGTGGGTTACACTAGTTTGTATAGGCCAAAGTTCACTGGGTAGACATTTAGGCAGTTTAGAAAATAAGTGCCTGGTTCACAGACAGGGTTTAGACTAAACCAGGATTAGGCCATAGTTCAATTAAGACATTTAAGTCATTTTTATAAATGTGTCTTAGAAAAAACATTACTGGTGTGCATCTTGAGACAAAACAAAGGAACTAATATATTTTAAGATCAGTCAGTGCAAGTTTCTTACAGTTGAAACAGATCAGACTTAAATTAGTCTGGGACTAGGCTTAAGCCTTAATCCTGATATTTGAACTAAAATAAAGTTATGTTATTGTGTGTGTATATATATATATATATATATATATACATATATATATTCATTCATTCATTCATTCATTAGCTAACAACATTTTAAATGCTTAATTAATACAAAAGTTATTTTATATTAATATGTCAATATAACATGAGGTCCATTTACTTTAACTTGAGTAAAAAAGTACAGTCAGTACTTTTACTTTTACCATGAGTATTTTTAAACATGACTATCTGTTTGTGTACTTTTGCCATTTCTGGCAAACTCATGCACTTTAAAATAAAATTATGAATATTTTGTATTCCAAAAATATTGTACTTTTTAATTAAGATTAAATCTGAAGACAAAACTTTAAAAGAATTCATATTCTTAAATAGAATGTTGTTTAGTGAACAAGGCTATATAACCTTTGTAGAATCAATTAAGAAAAACTGTAATGCGTCTGTCAGGTTTTGGGACTCTTTTGTTGTGTTTTGGTTTGGTTTAGTCCTGTTTGTCATTGGTTCCTTCCTCTTCCTGTTTGCCCTTATTTGGTTTTGTTCCTGTCTCCACCCCTAATTAAGTCATTTTTAGTTAAGTGCCTTCACCTGTCTGTGTCTTGTTAACCACCCTATTTAAGTTGGATTCTGTTCATTGTTTGGTTGTCCGTTCTCGTCGTTGTGTGCGTGTCTCCTTGCCTGTCTCCTTTGTGGATTTAATGATTAAAAGAGTTGTTTTGCTCCTGAGCTCTACCTTGAACTCCTCGTTTGTCCTCCCAACACGACATATGACAGCGTCAGAAAAAGTGACAGCCATACAAAAAACATAGAAAACAAGTGTGTCATGTGAGATGTTTAAGCTAGTGATTTTACTTACAAGTTTACAGTCAGCGAGACTAGAGTAAGTGCACTTCTCAGAGCTCTTCTCAGTCACAGGCGAGCCATCAATTTCACGACATGTAACATTTTCACACTTGTAAACGTGGACTTCTCCAACCTGACAAAAGACAGACAGACTCCATTATGATGGAATAACGGAGCAAATTTATTTTCTGATAAACTAAATTTGTCTTATAAACTGAACTGTACCGGCATCATATATGTAATGTTGTCTTTCATGTAAGTACAGTTCTTCAGTACACACGTTCCACAGCAGTCCTGGTTTTGTTTCACATATTCAGATCCCTTTGGAGTGCAAAAATAAGTTTACAGTTTAAATAATTTAGTGGCACCTTTAAACTGCATTCTCAAATCTTTTCTCAAGTCTTTTTAAGTTAAGACATGGGGTGTGCGCTCTAAAGTAATTGGGTAATTAATTATCTGCTATGATAAAAGCACTTATGGAAGAACACATGGTTTATGATTCTTGCCAACAACAAGTAGTTACATTGTTGTTAGAAATCTGGATTTTTTTCTCACATTTGCGACCGTTTAAGTCGCAAAATATGGAACAGTATGGAGCTGCACAGAGCGTATAACAGTGATATCAGTCCCAATTAAAAAAGCAAGGAGAATCAAGATGAAGGCCATTGGTCGATGAGCCACAATGTCACCGGTAAGCAATAAGGCAACATCACCACTGTAAAATCATCATAACACTTCAGAAAGTGACAGGCACACAAAATGCATAGAAAACATATGTACTGTGTGGAATTTAAACTAGTGATTTTACGTACAAGTTTACAGTCCCTTTGACCCGAGTAAGTGCATTTCTCAGAGCTCTTCTCAGCCACAAACAAGCCATTAATTTGATGGCAAGTAATAGTTTCACATGTGTAACGGTGGACTTCTCCAACCTGACAAAAAGACAGACAGGCTCCATTAAAGAACTGAGCAGTTTCACTGTTTGATAAAGTGAAGAAAATTATAATAAATACAAAAGCCTGATGAACTTGATACAGAAATTACAACATAATCTAGCATCTTACCTTGAACTCAGTGTTATTGTACACACAGACATGTTTAGGCACTAAAAAGAAGAAAATAAACAATTTTGGAAATTGCTTATAGAGAAACTGTTGGCAGCAACTGTTTGGAAACACCCAAAAATGAAAATTCTTTCATCATGGAACACAAAAGGAGAAATGATGAAGAATGGGTACTGAAGCTGTAAAGCTTTAAATATGGACTCATTGAATCTTGGTAACATTGTTATGTGTTTATGACTGTTGTCAAAGTGGAAGAAATATTGGTCCCACTTTATATTACGTGACATTAACCATGTACTTACATTTTAAATGAATCTTTTGATACAGTGTACTTACTGTGTACATTTAAAAAATAAATAAATATCTGCATGTAATTACATCTGCAATCAATTTCTGCAATTACATTCATATTTACATTGTTGACCTATCCCTTACACCATAACCCACCCTTAAACCTACCCATAACAGCAAACCTGTCCCTAACTTTACCCATATCCCACCTCAATAGTAGCAATACAGTATGAACACAATAAGCAATACTGTACTTATTTTTTGATGCAAGTTTAATGTAAGAGATTAAGGTCACCTAATATACAGTGGGACTGAAATATCAAATGGTTTTATGCTCATTTGATGCCTATGACCACACCAGCAAGTTGAAAGTAGATCAGCCATTTAAGTTTAAATGTCCTTTAAGTGCTTGTTTTCTGAATTCCTTATTGTTCTTGCCCATGGAATGTTAGCAGTTACTATCAGCTTGTACTATTAATAGTCACTGCTGAGAATCAGCAGTACAATATCAATTTACATTTATAACAGACACATTTTAAATCTTCAATCAAGAGGATCTATATATCAGCTTTCTTTGATTTTTGATCAATTCTTGATAACTCACCACAAGTTGGACAGCAATTTTCAACAGTTCTGTTGTATCCATCAGCACAGGGCATTTCAGTTGGACACTTTAAAGGCGTTTTCAAGTGAATGCCAGTAGTAGTGCAAGTATTTATGTTACAATCAGCTGTCCATTTGTCACCAGGCTGCAGAAAACGAAATTAGTTGATGTCAGTTAATTTTGGTCATTGAAGTTTAATGTACTATGTGTGATGTCTCTGACTAAAATGAGTTAAGACCCTCTGTTGTTAAGAATAGTCTGCAGTGCTTTGGTCAAACCGACATAGAGTGGAAAAGAGGGAATTGGGGCCCAAGACAACAATTTTAGCTGAGGGGGTCAGAGGCAATACACATTACCAGGGCTCTGGAAACCCTGGTGAAACCCACGTTTCTAAGCCCATGTTACTGCTGTATCATTGTTTCTCTGTGCAAGACATTTACAGTATAGAAAATTACAGTATACTGACATACCTGTCTAGGTAGGTCATCAGGGCCAATGCAATCTACAATGAGGAAACAACAACAGCAACAACAACAACAAAAAAATCAATAATACAGCATCAAAATGCGTTAAATTGGCAAACAGAGAAAGTAAATTAGGAAACGTTCTTACCGCAGTAAGCTGTACACAAATCCGATGACGAATTTACCCGATATTGGCCTTCAGGACAATAACAACCTTCCACGAACATTTGGTCACAGTCATTGCTTTGATATTCTGCATACATATAATTGTACCTAGTTGAAAAAAAAAGTATAATAGAAGTAGAGATTTATCAATTATAATGACTACTAAAAATCAGTAATCAGTATTTCATGCAGAGATTTATTACGATGTACTGCAGGACTTTTCCACTTGAGGTCCACATGCTTTGTAGATTTTATGACTGGGACACTTGAATTCTGTGATGGAAAACAATGACAAGATCCATGACACTATCAGAGACACAGTATATAATATCATGAATTAAATGTGTATATATAATCAAATGTATACACACATTATACATGTCAATGTAACTACAATTGTGTGTGCTTTTGTGAGTGTACCACATAGCCCTTTGAGGAGAGGTGAGTTTCTCCAGTCTACACAGATGGACTTTTGGCTACATAGCTGTGCATAGGCCTCCAAACTAGCGCAGGCAACAGACTCATTTCCCATTCTGTATACATCATATTTACATGCCTCAAAATAGTCCCGATAGGGAACAGCATTATGGCAGCTGCTAAACAAACTGTAAACAAAATACAAAATTGTGAGCCCCCTAAAAATTCTGTTTCACTGATTTTAATAGAAAATTGCTAAACAAAAACATGTGAATTGTATTAACATCATGATGTAATTCTTTTAAATAATGCTTTTAATGGTATCACTTAGTATCACATAATAGTATATCAAACTGTGTTCGTCTTTTGCCTTACTTGCTCATGATGATTTCACAGACAGTAATTTGGGTGATGCTAGATCGAGAACTAGGTGAAGTAGAAGGAGGAGGAGGAAGGGGAAGGGGAAGGGGAGTAATTTTACATCCTGGGTGGACCATCCAAAACTGTGCCATGTGCTCACATGAATTGTCGATTGATCCATTAGGAAGTCTGCAGTCATTTCTGGTGTTATTGTCACAATACCCTACAAATTATCAATAGAATCAAACAGAAGCAAAAGCTAAACTGTATATTTGCTCTATATTACAGCTTCAATAAATTGGGATGGAAAAGGAATTTCACTGACCAATTCAACAATAACCAATAAATATTCAAGTAGAGCTGTGAGATTTAGTTACTGTTTATGTACTATGTACATAAACTACAAATTAGTGTTCTTTTATAATGCAAAACAGTTCTATGAATCACAATTGCATTTTCTGCAGATCTGTACTCACCACACTGTCCTTCTGTATTATTATGGAAGTAGGAGAATGGGAATCTGATTTGGACATTTAAATGTCTGACTGTAATCTCAGTTTTGATTTCAGGGATGTTTAGAGTTACTATCATGCCAGTCGTGGTGATGATGATGATGTTGTTATCGATTACATATGTTGGCTTTGTCTCTTCATCATTTAAATAGACCTAAGGGAAATATTTGTTACATGAATTTATCACATTTTGTTTTAGGGATTTTAGGGAGGTTTTAAAATAGAGGGAGGTTTTCTACATTCCCTCAGTAACCGTGGGACCTAATTGAATTTCTTGCAGTACAGGATTCAATTTACACTGATTAAATGCAAATGTTACACTGCAGCATGGGGGATCTAAATCAAGGTAGAGTGGTTGGAAAGAAAATAATTGTAAGCAGAGAGTATTTGTATGCCAAGCAAAATTCAGCACTTGTGGATATGAGCAAGATTAAACAAATCCTTAAAAATCCTACTCTTAAATGCTTAGAATGTTTTAAGAGTGTGAGTTTTTGGCAAACACATTTGTCTGAATAAACTTACTTTGATCACTTCATTATTGCTGGTCAGCTTGAGTTTGTAGGATTTGTAATACACAATCACATACTCAGGGCAAGCAAGAAGGTTTGTAACATCACATTTTTTAACATGGACACTGAGATTGTATCTTGGAATGATTTCTTGGAACAAAACATAAGTGCAGTTTCCTTGGAAAGCATAGTATTGTCCATCAAAAGTTCTGTAATGAAGGTCACCCCAGGTCTTACAGGAACCTTTTGGCTCAGAAAACAAATAAATATAAGGCACTGGCAAAGCAACATTATTGTTGAGAGCACATTTAAGATCAGTTTGAACAAAATGTAAAACCAAACAAACAAAAAAACAATATATCATTTAAACTCACATTCACACTGATACTTATAGCAGCTGCCATTGTTATAATACACTTTCACGGGATTAAGCCCGTTACCACATGCAGGAATTGAAGTTATTGGGTCACACTGTACTTTTCTATTTTTGCATGTGCATGCATCTGTCTGTTATAGAAAAAAAAAAGAGTTCAATAAAATTAAGTAATAAAGGTTAATAAAACAGAATCATTAATTTCAGGGCTTTTTACATTACAGTAGTAATAATGAAAAAGTAGCCAGTATTTTTAACTTATTTAGACACTGAAGTAATAAACAGAAATTGTGGAGTTACAGTAGTAGTGGTAGTTGTTGTAGGAGTTGTGGTTGACACTGTAGTTGTTGTAGAGCTAGAAATAGGTGTTTCCGTTGTTGTAGATGGTGGAATTACAGTAGTAGTGGTAGTAGGAGATGTGGTTGACACTGTAGTTGTTGTAGAGCTAGAAATAGTTGCTTCCGTTGTTGTAGATGGTGGAGTGACAGTAGTAGTGGTAGTTGTTGTAGGAGTTGTGGTTGACACTGTAGTTGTTGTAGAGCTAGAAATAGGTGTTTCTGTTGTTGTAGATGGTGGAGTGACAGTAGTAGTGGTAGTAGGAGATGTGGTTGACACTGTAGTTGTTGTAGAGCTAGAAGTAGGTGTTTCCGTTGTTGTCAATGGTGGAGTTACAGTAGTAGTGGTAGTTGTTGTAGGAGTTGTGGTTGACACTGTAGTTGTTGTAGAGCTAGAAATAGGTGTTTCCGTTGTTGTAGATGGTGGAGTGACAGTAGTAGTGGTAGTTGTTGTAGGAGTTGTGGTTGACACTGTAGTTGTTGTAGAGCTAGAAATAGGTGTTTCCGTTGTTGTAGATGGTGGAGTGACAGTAGTAGTGGTAGTAGGAGATGTGGTTGACACTGTAGTTGTTGTAGAGCTAGAAGTAGGTGTTTCCGTTGTTGTCGATGGTGGAGTTACAGTAGTAGTGGTAGTTGTTGTAGGAGTTGTGGTTGACACTGTAGTTGTTGTAGAGCTAGAAATAGGTGTTTCCGTTGTTGTAGATGGTGGAGTTAGAGTAGTAGTAGGAGATGTGGTTGACACTGTAGTTGTTGTAGAGCTAGAAATAGGTGTTTCCGTTGTTGTAGATGGTGGAGTTACAGTAGTAGTGGTAGTAGGAGATGTGGTTGACACTGTAGTTGTTGTAGAGCTAGAAGTAGGTGTTTCCGTTGTTGTCGATGGTGGAGTTACAGTAGTAGTGGTAGTTGTTGTAGGAGTTGTGGTTGACACTGTAGTTGTTGTAGAGCTAGAAATAGGTGTTTCCGTTGTTGTAGATGGTGGAGTTACAGTAGTAGTGGTAGTAGGAGATGTGGTTGACACTGTAGTTGTTGTAGAGCTAGAAATAGGTGTTTCCGTTGTTGTAGATGGTGGAGTGACAGTAGTAGTGGTAGTTGTTGTAGGAGTTGTGGTTGACACTGTAGTTGTTGTAGAGCTAGAAATAGGTGTTTCCGTTGTTGTAGATGGTGGAGTGACAGTAGTAGTGGTAGTAGGAGATGTGGTTGACACTGTAGTTGTTGTAGAGCTAGAAGTAGGTGTTTCCGTTGTTGTCGATGGTGGAGTTACAGTAGTAGTGGTAGTTGTTGTAGGAGTTGTGGTTGACACTGTAGTTGTTGTAGAGCTAGAAATAGGTGTTTCCGTTGTTGTCGATGGTGGAGTTACAGTAGTAGTAGGAGATGTGGTTGACACTGTAGTTGTTGTAGAGCTAGAAATAGGTGTTTCCGTTGTTGTCGATGGTGGAGTTACAGTAGTAGTGGTAGTTGTTGTGGGAGATGTGGTTGACACTGTAGTTGTTGTAGAGCTAGAAGTAGGTGTTTCCGTTGTTGTAGATGGTGGAGTTAGAGTAGTAGTAGGAGATGTGGTTGACACTGTAGTTGTTGTAGAGCTAGAAGTAGGTGTTTCCGTTGTTGTCGATGGTGGAGTTACAGTAGTAGTGGTGGTTGTTGTAGGAGTTGTGGTTGACACTGTAGTTGTTGTAGAGCTAGAAGTAGGTGTTTCCGTTGTTGTTGTCGATGGTGGAGTTACAGTAGTAGTGGTAGTTGTTGTAGGAGTTGTGGTTGACATTGTAGTTGTTGTAGAGCTAGAAATAGGTGTTTCCGTTGTTGTAGATGGTGGAGTGACAGTAGTAGTGGTAGTTGTTGTAGGAGTTGTGGTTGACACTGTAGTTGTTGTAGAGCTAGAAATAGGTGTTTCCGTTGTTGTAGATGGTGGAGTGACAGTAGTAGTGGTAGTAGGAGATGTGGTTGACACTGTAGTTGTTGTAGAGCTAGAAGTAGGTGTTTCCGTTGTTGTCGATGGTGGAGTTACAGTAGTAGTGGTAGTTGTTGTAGGAGTTGTGGTTGACACTGTAGTTGTTGTAGAGCTAGAAATAGGTGTTTCCGTTGTTGTAGATGGTGGAGTGACAGTAGTAGTGGTAGTTGTTGTAGGAGTTGTGGTTGACACTGTAGTTGTTGTAGAGCTAGAAATAGGTGTTTCCGTTGTTGTAGATGGTGGAGTTAGAGTAGTAGTAGGAGATGTGGTTGACACTGTAGTTGTTGTAGAGCTAGAAATAGGTGTTTCCGTTGTTGTAGATGGTGGAGTGACAGTAGTAGTGGTAGTAGGAGATGTGGTTGACACTGTAGTTGTTGTAGAGCTAGAAGTAGGTGTTTCCGTTGTTGTCGATGGTGGAGTTACAGTAGTAGTAGTGGTAGTTGTTGTAGGAGTTGTGGTTGACACTGTAGTTGTTGTAGAGCTAGAAATAGGTGTTTCCGTTGTTGTAGATGGTGGAGTTACAGTAGTAGTAGGAGATGTGGTTGACACTGTAGTTGTTGTAGAGCTAGAAATAGGTGTTTCCGTTGTTGTAGATGGTGGAGTGACAGTAGTAGTGGTAGTTGTTGTAGGAGTTGTGGTTGACACTGTAGTTGTTGTAGAGCTAGAAATAGGTGTTTCCGTTGTTGTAGATGGTGGAGTGACAGTAGTAGTGGTAGTAGGAGATGTGGTTGACACTGTAGTTGTTGTAGAGCTAGAAGTAGGTGTTTCCGTTGTTGTCGATGGTGGAGTTACAGTAGTAGTGGTAGTTGTTGTAGGAGTTGTGGTTGACACTGTAGTTGTTGTAGAGCTAGAAATAGGTGTTTCCGTTGTTGTCGATGGTGGAGTTACAGTAGTAGTAGGAGATGTGGTTGACACTGTAGTTGTTGTAGAGCTAGAAATAGGTGTTTCCGTTGTTGTCGATGGTGGAGTTACAGTAGTAGTGGTAGTTGTTGTGGGAGATGTGGTTGACACTGTAGTTGTTGTAGAGCTAGAAGTAGGTGTTTCCGTTGTTGTAGATGGTGGAGTTAGAGTAGTAGTAGGAGATGTGGTTGACACTGTAGTTGTTGTAGAGCTAGAAGTAGGTGTTTCCGTTGTTGTCGATGGTGGAGTTACAGTAGTAGTGGTGGTTGTTGTAGGAGTTGTGGTTGACACTGTAGTTGTTGTAGAGCTAGAAGTAGGTGTTTCCGTTGTTGTTGTCGATGGTGGAGTTACAGTAGTAGTGGTAGTTGTTGTAGGAGTTGTGGTTGACATTGTAGTTGTTGTAGAGCTAGAAATAGGTGTTTCCGTTGTTGTAGATGGTGGAGTGACAGTAGTAGTGGTAGTTGTTGTAGGAGTTGTGGTTGACACTGTAGTTGTTGTAGAGCTAGAAATAGGTGTTTCCGTTGTTGTAGATGGTGGAGTGACAGTAGTAGTGGTAGTAGGAGATGTGGTTGACACTGTAGTTGTTGTAGAGCTAGAAGTAGGTGTTTCCGTTGTTGTCGATGGTGGAGTTACAGTAGTAGTGGTAGTTGTTGTAGGAGTTGTGGTTGACACTGTAGTTGTTGTAGAGCTAGAAATAGGTGTTTCCGTTGTTGTAGATGGTGGAGTGACAGTAGTAGTGGTAGTTGTTGTAGGAGTTGTGGTTGACACTGTAGTTGTTGTAGAGCTAGAAATAGGTGTTTCCGTTGTTGTAGATGGTGGAGTTAGAGTAGTAGTAGGAGATGTGGTTGACACTGTAGTTGTTGTAGAGCTAGAAATAGGTGTTTCCGTTGTTGTAGATGGTGGAGTGACAGTAGTAGTGGTAGTAGGAGATGTGGTTGACACTGTAGTTGTTGTAGAGCTAGAAGTAGGTGTTTCCGTTGTTGTCGATGGTGGAGTTACAGTAGTAGTGGTAGTTGTTGTAGGAGTTGTGGTTGACACTGTAGTTGTTGTAGAGCTAGAAATAGGTGTTTCCGTTGTTGTAGATGGTGGAGTTACAGTAGTAGTAGGAGATGTGGTTGACACTGTAGTTGTTGTAGAGCTAGAAATAGGTGTTTCCGTTGTTGTAGATGGTGGAGTTACAGTAGTAGTGGTAGTTGTTGTAGGAGTTGTGGTTGACACTGTAGTTGTTGTAGAGCTAGAAATAGGTGTTTCCGTTGTTGTAGATGGTGGAGTGACAGTAGTAGTGGTAGTTGTTGTAGGAGTTGTGGTTGACACTGTAGTTGTTGTAGAGCTAGAAATAGGTGTTTCCGTTGTTGTAGATGGTGGAGTGACAGTAGTAGTGGTAGTAGGAGATGTGGTTGACACTGTAGTTGTTGTAGAGCTAGAAGTAGGTGTTTCCGTTGTTGTCGATGGTGGAGTTACAGTAGTAGTGGTAGTTGTTGTAGGAGTTGTGGTTGACACTGTAGTTGTTGTAGAGCTAGAAATAGGTGTTTCCGTTGTTGTAGATGGTGGAGTTACAGTAGTAGTAGGAGATGTGGTTGACACTGTAGTTGTTGTAGAGCTAGAAATAGGTGTTTCCGTTGTTGTAGATGGTGGAGTTACAGTAGTAGTGGTAGTTGTTGTAGGAGTTGTGGTTGACACTGTAGTTGTTGTAGAGCTAGAAATAGGTGTTTCCGTTGTTGTAGATGGTGGAGTGACAGTAGTAGTGGTAGTTGTTGTAGGAGTTGTGGTTGACACTGTAGTTGTTGTAGAGCTAGAAATAGGTGTTTCCGTTGTTGTAGATGGTGGAGTGACAGTAGTAGTGGTAGTAGGAGTTGTGGTTGACACTGTAGTTGTTGTAGAGCTAGAAATAGGTGTTTCCGTTGTTGTAGATGGTGGAGTTACAGTAGTAGTGGTAGTAGGAGATGTGGTTGACACTCTAGTTGTTGTAGAGCTAGAAATAGTTGCTTCCGTTGTTGTAGATGGTGGAGTTACAGTAGTAGTAGGAGATGTGGTTGACACTGTAGTTGTTGTAGAGCTAGAAATAGGTGTTTCCGTTGTTGTAGATGGTGGAGTTAGAGTAGTAGTAGGAGATGTGGTTGACACTGTAGTTGTTGTAGAGCTAGAAGTAGGTGTTTCCGTTGTTGTCGATGGTGGAGTTACAGTAGTAGTGGTAGTAGGAGATGTGGTTGACACTGTAGTTGTTGTAGAGCTAGAAGTAGGTGTTTCCGTTGTTGTCGATGGTGGAGTGACAGTAGTAGTGGTAGTAGGAGATGTGGTTGACACTGTAGTTGTTGTAGAGCTAGAAGTAGGTGTTTCCGTTGTTGTCGATGGTGGAGTTACAGTAGTAGTGGTAGTTGTTGTAGGAGTTGTGGTTGACACTGTAGTTGTTGTAGAGCTAGAAATAGGTGTTTCCGTTGTTGTAGATGGTGGAGTTACAGTAGTAGTAGGAGATGTGGTTGACACTGTAGTTGTTGTAGAGCTAGAAATAGGTGTTTCCGTTGTTGTAGATGGTGGAGTTACAGTAGTAGTGGTAGTTGTTGTAGGAGTTGTGGTTGACACTGTAGTTGTTGTAGAGCTAGAAATAGGTGTTTCCGTTGTTGTAGATGGTGGAGTGACAGTAGTAGTGGTAGTTGTTGTAGGAGTTGTGGTTGACACTGTAGTTGTTGTAGAGCTAGAAATAGGTGTTTCCGTTGTTGTAGATGGTGGAGTGACAGTAGTAGTGGTAGTAGGAGTTGTGGTTGACACTGTAGTTGTTGTAGAGCTAGAAATAGGTGTTTCCGTTGTTGTAGATGGTGGAGTTACAGTAGTAGTGGTAGTAGGAGATGTGGTTGACACTCTAGTTGTTGTAGAGCTAGAAATAGTTGCTTCCGTTGTTGTAGATGGTGGAGTGACAGTAGTAGTGGTAGTTGTTGTAGGAGATGTGGTTGACACTGTAGTTGTTGTAGAGCTAGAAATAGGTGTTTCCGTTGTTGTCGATGGTGGAGTTACAGTAGTAGTGGTAGTTGTTGTGGGAGATGTGGTTGACACTGTAGTTGTTGTAGAGCTAGAAGTAGGTGTTTCCGTTGTTGTAGATGGTGGAGTTAGAGTAGTAGTAGGAGATGTGGTTGACACTGTAGTTGTTGTAGAGCTAGAAGTAGGTGTTTCCGTTGTTGTCGATGGTGGAGTTAGAGTAGTAGTAGGAGATGTGGTTGACACTGTAGTTGTTGTAGAGCTAGAAATAGGTGTTTCCGTTGTTGTAGATGGTGGAGTTACAGTAGTAGTGGTAGTTGTTGTAGGAGTTGTGGTTGACACTGTAGTTGTTGTAGAGCTAGAAATAGGTGTTTCCGTTGTTGTAGATGGTGGAGTGACAGTAGTAGTGGTAGTTGTTGTAGGAGTTGTGGTTGACACTGTAGTTGTTGTAGAGCTAGAAATAGGTGTTTCCGTTGTTGTAGATGGTGGAGTGACAGTAGTAGTGGTAGTAGGAGATGTGGTTGACACTGTAGTTGTTGTAGAGCTAGAAGTCGGTGTTTCCGTTGTTGTCGATGGTGGAGTTACAGTAGTAGTGGTAGTTGTTGTAGGAGTTGTGGTTGACACTGTAGTTGTTGTAGAGCTAGAAATAGGTGTTTCCGTTGTTGTAGATGGTGGAGTTACAGTAGTAGTAGGAGATGTGGTTGACACTGTAGTTGTTGTAGAGCTAGAAATAGGTGTTTCCGTTGTTGTAGATGGTGGAGTTACAGTAGTAGTGGTAGTTGTTGTAGGAGTTGTGGTTGACACTGTAGTTGTTGTAGAGCTAGAAATAGGTGTTTCCGTTGTTGTAGATGGTGGAGTGACAGTAGTAGTGGTAGTTGTTGTAGGAGTTGTGGTTGACACTGTAGTTGTTGTAGAGCTAGAAATAGGTGTTTCCGTTGTTGTAGATGGTGGAGTGACAGTAGTAGTGGTAGTAGGAGTTGTGGTTGACACTGTAGTTGTTGTAGAGCTAGAAATAGGTGTTTCCGTTGTTGTAGATGGTGGAGTTACAGTAGTAGTGGTAGTAGGAGATGTGGTTGACACTCTAGTTGTTGTAGAGCTAGAAATAGTTGCTTCCGTTGTTGTAGATGGTGGAGTGACAGTAGTAGTGGTAGTTGTTGTAGGAGATGTGGTTGACACTGTAGTTGTTGTAGAGCTAGAAATAGGTGTTTCCGTTGTTGTCGATGGTGGAGTTACAGTAGTAGTGGTAGTTGTTGTAGGAGATGTGGTTGACACTGTAGTTGTTGTAGAGCTAGAAGTAGGTGTTTCCGTTGTTGTAGATGGTGGAGTTAGAGTAGTAGTAGGAGATGTGGTTGACACTGTAGTTGTTGTAGAGCTAGAAGTAGGTGTTTCCGTTGTTGTCGATGGTGGAGTTACAGTAGTAGTGGTAGTAGGAGATGTGGTTGACACTGTAGTTGTTGTAGAGCTAGAAGTAGGTGTTTCCGTTGTTGTCGATGGTGGAGTGACAGTAGTAGTGGTAGTAGGAGATGTGGTTGACACTGTAGTTGTTGTAGAGCTAGAAGTAGGTGTTTCCGTTGTTGTCGATGGTGGAGTTACAGTAGTAGTGGTAGTTGTTGTAGGAGTTGTGGTTGACACTGTAGTTGTTGTAGAGCTAGAAATAGGTGTTTCCGTTGTTGTAGATGGTGGAGTTACAGTAGTAGTAGGAGATGTGGTTGACACTGTAGTTGTTGTAGAGCTAGAAATAGGTGTTTCCGTTGTTGTAGATGGTGGAGTTACAGTAGTAGTGGTAGTTGTTGTAGGAGTTGTGGTTGACACTGTAGTTGTTGTAGAGCTAGAAATAGGTGTTTCCGTTGTTGTAGATGGTGGAGTGACAGTAGTAGTGGTAGTTGTTGTAGGAGTTGTGGTTGACACTGTAGTTGTTGTAGAGCTAGAAATAGGTGTTTCCGTTGTTGTAGATGGTGGAGTGACAGTAGTAGTGGTAGTAGGAGTTGTGGTTGACACTGTAGTTGTTGTAGAGCTAGAAATAGGTGTTTCCGTTGTTGTAGATGGTGGAGTTACAGTAGTAGTGGTAGTAGGAGATGTGGTTGACACTCTAGTTGTTGTAGAGCTAGAAATAGTTGCTTCCGTTGTTGTAGATGGTGGAGTGACAGTAGTAGTGGTAGTTGTTGTAGGAGATGTGGTTGACACTGTAGTTGTTGTAGAGCTAGAAATAGGTGTTTCCGTTGTTGTCGATGGTGGAGTTACAGTAGTAGTGGTAGTTGTTGTGGGAGATGTGGTTGACACTGTAGTTGTTGTAGAGCTAGAAGTAGGTGTTTCCGTTGTTGTAGATGGTGGAGTTAGAGTAGTAGTAGGAGATGTGGTTGACACTGTAGTTGTTGTAGAGCTAGAAGTAGGTGTTTCCGTTGTTGTCGATGGTGGAGTTACAGTAGTAGTGGTAGTAGGAGATGTGGTTGACACTGTAGTTGTTGTAGAGCTAGAAGTAGGTGTTTCCGTTGTTGTCGATGGTGGAGTTACAGTAGTAGTGGTAGTTGTTGTAGGAGTTGTGGTTGACACTGTAGTTGTTGTAGAGCTAGAAATAGGTGTTTCCGTTGTTGTAGATGGTGGAGTGACAGTAGTAGTGGTAGTTGTTGTAGGAGTTGTGGTTGACACTGTAGTTGTTGTAGAGCTAGAAATAGGTGTTTCTGTTGTTGTATATGGACATGATGCAACACAAGTCATGGTTTCCTCCAATAGATATGGTGTATTTGGAGGGCAATTAGGAAAACACCCTGTGCAAATAATTAAAGAATAATAATTAAAGAATAACAAGGTTAAACAATGTAATATACTATACATTGCATATGCATAAACTATATACATCTTTATTCAAGCTACAAAAGCTAATCAGCGACTAGAGCAGTCGAGCAATTTCGGTTTTTCTTTTGTTCTTCTGTTTACATCAATAACAGACTTCAGCAGGTCTTTAAAATCAGAGTGGACTCTTTAAAACCTGGTGCACATGACACAGATCGAACATGCATCCGATTTCTCCCAACTCTTTACACACATTTAAGACTTTATAACTCATTTAAAACTAGACGTTTATGAGGTAACTCGCCAAAACCACGCATTTTGAAGTAATTGTTTATATAATTTTGTATATTAAAGCAGCTCAGTGTATGCATAGAGCCAAACAAGCAACCATTCAATGTATACTTTACTGCACCGTTTAGGTGCCGTAATCCTAGGTATGTGTTGCCACACTGTCGGGTTATAAAGTATAAAGAAAGGAAAAGTTCATCTTCCGAAATGAAGCAGCAACATCTTCTCAGGGAAAAGTTATTAAAACCGAGTCTAGACACAAGCTGGCCATCACACTGCTCTGACCTTATCAAGCCCGTTTGTATTATTTGATCCACTCTTGTCGAACAGAACAGCTGAGATAATCACGATGGTCTTGTCTTTGGAAAATATTATTTTATTTGCTTAGTCAGAAACAGCAAATTTGTGTTGCTCTCACTACATTTTTATATTCTGTAAAAGTTTTCCCGCCAACTGGCAACTGACACTGTTACATACTCGCCAACATAGATTTTTACTCGCATTTGGCATTTGCCGAGTGTTAATTTTATGTATATATAGGCCCCGCAATCTCGACTCACTGGCTGAGGTCAGCCTAAAAAGATGCACAGGACAGCTGACTGGTCACTGTTGCACGTTGTCATGAAAGCTTATCATTTGCATGTGTTTTGAGCCTTGCCAGTTTCAACATTCAAAACACTTTAAAGCATTCAAACACAAGATGCGGAAAACCCAACCGAGCACTCGCGTGCCGTATTCGATATGCAATGAGAGCCGCGTCTCACAAACAGCATGCAAACATCGAACCGAGCTCTCCTTCGTGTCCTCCTACACCTAAACGAACAAATACAAATCACCAGTTTAAACATGCAAACATGAAAAGATGTGAAAGCGTGGCGCACAGGACGCATGCAGAGAGATGGATCCCAAAGCGCTTGAGCATCGAATTTGCCTCTTCTTGTTCTTGAACTGACAAATACATACAAAATGATGTTGAAATATGGTTATGTTTTAAGTGAAAGTAAATGGTTGAGAAAGAAATTGTATGTGTATTATATTGGATGCATTGCCTCTGTGTGACCACGCCTAATTTACTAGCTGCTGTCGGTGTCCTTAATGTTGATCCAAGAAAATGAATGAAAGAAAATTAATGACTGCTCTTGACTAAATTACTTTGTAGTTTTAACAAGACTTAATCTATATTTAAAATACAGTGAAGACTATGCAGTTCAATTTTACATTTGATTATACTGTTTCTGGACACCTACAAGCTTGAAAAACTTAATCATTGTGTAAACAGTGCAAATAATAAATAGAATAAACATACAAATTAAAACATTTCAAACAGGGCCCACGGTACAACCTGCACCGGGGCCCCGCGAACCCCAGCTACGGCCCTGCTCTCACTCATACCATTGAGCAGCTGAAAGCTGTGAGTTTGGACGGAGCAAAAACAATGTAAGGCTATGTTCAGACTTGGCGTCTTTTTTGAAACTGCAACCATCTGTTTTACATTATGATTCTATGAAGTCAACCATGTTTTCCAAAAAGTCCTGAGTGCTTTTTTTAAACGCCACCACCTGAGTTTTTCTGCATCTTTTCCAAGTTAAAAAAGTGCAACTTTTCTGAAAAAAATGCACTACATCAAGTGCCTTTTTAACAGTTGACCAATGACAAGCGAGTACGGAGACCTGTCGTTTCCATAACAACAAGAACAGCATTATCCTCTGTTAACTTCCAAAACTGACATGTAGCGTCGTTGTGCTTTGGGCTTCGCTTATTCGAGTCCCAGCTCGCAGACCTTTCCTGATTCCCCCCTCTTTGCTTCCTGTTTAAATACTGTCCTATCAAATAAAAGGCAAAAATGGCAAAAAAAAATAAAAAAGCCAATGCAAGAGTATCCTTCCGCTTTTCTCAACATTTCTCATTATTCATACTGTTTCAGCAACAAAAAACGCCTTCGGCTAAAAAGGCATACGCACAATTCCACTGAACGTAAATTACATTTTAACGTAATGTTGTTAAACCGAAAGTATGACGGAAACGATTAAAATAACCACAGCATTAACAGCAACTTTAATTTAAATGGCGCAAGGTTTATCTGTCAATACAGATGGATGAAAGTTGTGTTCTTTACTACATCTTTAGAATCATCATTCGCCGATAGACAGTAATAGTTCAAATACTGTGGCATTTATTATGAAAATAAGATAAAGAAGCTCACATCATGCAAAGGTGTGACATAAAATGTCTACTTTTAAAGCCTTTTTAAAATCTTGGCTTATGTAGGCTAATAAAAAATAAAAAGAAATAAATATACTAAAATGTATTTGAAATAAATATATTTCATGCTATACTACACATAAATTTACATACACTGTTAGACATTTCTGTAATTTTTACTGTTATTTACTGTATATCACCTAGTATAATACCGCAAATTCCCTTTACAGTAAATAACTGTAGTACCCTTTGCATTTTGGGAATTTTGTGTAAAGAGCACACATACAGTTACTCACTCTATTTTTAAAAAAATAGCTGTATACTACTGTAATTGCTGTAACAGCCTCTTTGGTACCATTCTATTGAGGTTGCTTGATTTTTCTCAGTTCTTACATTTGGATTGACATTTGCCCTACACCGGAGAAGCAAGGTAATAATACATGTACATTTGTCTGTGTGTTTGTGTCAGATTTGTTTGCACAATAGTTTAACCTTTTACACGTAAAATGTACTCGTTAACATGGCGGTAACCTTACTATGGTAAACTGTGCTGTCATTTCAAATGGCTTTTGGCAGCTTATTGAATTAAGTTACAATTACAAGTTACGGTTAAAGTTGTTTTTAACGAGCAACGCTTATCTTATATAAACATTAGGTTAGCTAATGTGTTTTTGTTCAAATGTTAGGAGTTATAGTTGGCCAGTAGCCTAATGAGAAAGTAAAATTGTATGTTAGCTAGGTTAACTCAAGTGTTATGGCTATAGCTGCTGTTCTAGTTTTAGAATTAGTTTGTTATAGTTTTTAAATGGAATTTTAGATTTACTACTATTACTATTTTGTTGTATTTGTGTTTTAAAGGCAACTGCAATAAAAAACCTTGCAATTGTACTTTTAGTAGCCTATACTAAACTGGCATAAATTGTATATTTGTATATTTGATTGTGCTAAAGTGGAACTACTGCAAGTATATTTCAGGTACACTTTAAATATATTGCATTTAAAGACCTTTTTTTATTTAATGATAATATAATCCTCAGCAATAGTGACATTAAATCACATTTTAGGATTAATATTTACAAATGTGCACATGTAGTACGAATAAACTTTAAATAAAATTATAATTATTAATTATAATTGTTATATCTTATAATACAGTAAATCTAAAATTCCATTTAAAAACTATAACAAACTAATTCTAAAACTAGAAAAGCAGCTATAGCCATAACACTTAGTTAACCCAGTCATCACGTTTTCAGGCCTTTTCAAATTTTATTTTTATATTTGACTTGACATATAGCAGTGGTATAAGCGGGTGAGGTGTTTGCTTACTTTATAATTAGCCAATAACCCCTTTATTTTGTTCATTCAGGCATAGAGTTTGCATGAAAACAAGAGGCAGGGCAAGAACCAATCACATCCAATTATAACTGATATCCAATTATAGCACGATGGAGGCATGCCTTCTCTCACGTGACTTTCCCCCATTTATTCTCAGATTTCCCCCACTAAACCCATGCCCATGCTGTGGGGTCTCTGTCAATAGTCAATAGATCCAGGGGCAAGCCTCTGCTGTAACATTACCTGCCTCCTTTGCCTCCTTGGAGGAAATGTATGAGCTATATCATTCAAGTACAAGAGTATCACTCAAGTATCACTCAAGCACACTCTTACTATAAACTATACACTATAAACGCAATATCACTCTACCAGCTCTATATCAATGTCTGTGTTTCAGCAACTGTCTCCTCTGGTCTAATAACAGCCAGGTACGTGCAGAGGGGAGGGCTTTGGGGGCTTGAGCCCCTGCCCTTTTTCCAAAAGTAATTAAAAGTGCCCCCCTCGCAATATTTATCAACAAAAATATTGTGGTCGATATAATGCATTTGAATCATAAATTATATGTGAACGTGTACAAAATAGTAAAGAATATAACTCCAAACGAAGTTGGGATAATCCCCCTATTGTTCAATACAGTTAGACAGTCTGACAAGCCGTTGCCATAACAACGCGACGTAAGCATTAGCGTTAATATTGCCATAGCATGCGAACGCGTGACTCGTTACTGTTGCTCCATTGCTTCTTGCATCCAACGGATTTTACGATCATTATCGGCGGATTTTACGATCATTATCGGCAGATTTTCAAGAGGGCATGTGTTGGAAAGTTAGTAACCTACTTGATGGTCTTGGTGTGGAGGTGAGTGGTGAGGAACAAAATACTAAGCTACCCGTGCCTCTAATTTACTAATTATCCAACAACCAAAATTTAATTGAGTTAATGAGTTAATTTGAGGTCACATTTTTAATTATTAAAACTCCTCATGTGAGGGTGTACATAACAAAGTTCGGCCACTTTCCAAGAATGAACGCTAGCGGAGTGATCAAGGCTTGAGAGAGTTGTAAGTGGGGGTGCGGGTGCGGGCGCAGCCCTGTTGCCAGATCCAGTTATTGTAAGCATCTTTGGATTTGCCATTTCCACTTAATTTGACAGTTTAGAAAGTTAATAAAGAGGGAAGTTGCAGTTTTGGGATATCAGTATATTTATTATTATATTATTAGTTCAGCTAAGGCAATATATCATGAGCATACAGGCTAACTTAATGGAGAAACGACATCTGAATACAGTAAAATTAATAATGTAATCAGAATCTAAATATATCCTTGAAACTAGTAGCATAGGAAACATGCACATTGTGGCTTAGTTTTCTTTATTGTTGCTGGTTCTTGTGATAAAATTTGTGAATGCTAAAGAAGAACCTATTATTTTTATTTTTATTTTTATTTTTTTTAATTAACAACGTGAAACAATTGGGTGAGTGTAATGGAATTAAAATAAATTGGTAAGTAAGACAGAGTTGTGTTAATATATTTAACATTTAGTTTAGAAAAAATAATAGAGTGCCCTAGGTAACACTTTATTTTGATAGTCCACTTTAGACATTCTACTAACAGTAATTAACTTTGCAACAAAATGTCAACTAGCAGTTAGTAGAGTATTAGTAGACTGTCTGCTTAATATCTTCTAACACTTTCTTTGTCAACTTATTCAACTAACCCTAAACCTACCCTTAAACTAACCCTAAAGTCTACTCTGAGAGTTAGTGGACACGTAGTTGCGAATAATGAGATTTAGTTGATATGTAGTTGACAAGTAGTTGACATGTAGCTACAAATTTACTTACAGTTAGTAGAATGTCTAAAGTGGACTATCAAAATAAAGTGTAACCGTGCCCTATTTCCACTTGAGCCCCTGCCCCTCAAAATGTCTGTGCACGTCCTTGATAACAGCCATACTGATATAGAGCTGGTATTGCTCGAATATGATAGTGATATTGTGTTTGACGGAACGTGTGTAATTAAACAAAATTCCTTCCACTACGGATTCAAAGCTCAAGTTGACAGTTAAACATGTCATTTTTAGAATTCATATCAAGGGCATGTGCTGCTTCACTTAAGCTGGGCAAATATGTGACGGCTTGTGAAAGTTAACATTTGTCATTTTGTTTTGCATAATTTTAATGAAGTGAGAAAGCCTGTCATGCTTTTTATTGGCATAATAAAAAGAATATAACATTATACATAGCCTAATACAGTGGTTTTCAATCCTGGTCCTGGGGACCCACTGCTCTGCACATTTTGTGTCTCTCCCTTATTTAACACACCTGATTCAGATCATCAGCTCATTAGGAGACAGATCCATCTACTGAAGTGAGTGCGTCAGATAAGGGAAACACACAAAATGTGCAGAGCAGTGGGTCCCCAGGACCAGGATTGAAAACCACTGGCCTAATAAATACAAATACACGCAGTAAAAAGCTAAAAAAATAAGATCATTTTGTCTATAAAAAAAGAAATAAAGGTTTAAAGTGTTTGTTTGTGATGTTATTGTGCATTGTTATTGTCTCACTCCTTATATCCTGTTGGGACTGTCAGTTGAGCAGCATCTCAGCACATCTCAATTCTCACAGACACATTCTGTGTTCTCGCGTCCTTCCGAGTTTGTTCTTTCAAGGAAGCCTGGCAAGACCGGTCTCCACGTAAACACAAGTCCGTTCTTGGAATTGAGAAACAGCCATTATTAAAACTATCATGCTGGAAGGATCGCCTCACGTGATCTCACCTTTATTATATATGTTATGTGGTTCATTGTGATAGGTTAACTGTTTCATGGTGTTGGAGAAAGCACCTCTGCAGCACATTCTTAACATTGTCATTTCTGCTTGCTGCAATAAAATCGCAATTTTTCTGCATTAAACAAGTGAATTTTGCCAAGATATTTTCAGAGATGATAGACAAGATGTTCTAGAATAATAATTGAAAGAAAATCTAATTTTGGCCAAAAAAATTGAATGAATTTCCTGAAAGTGTCCCAGCGTGACATCCAATGGGTTTTTTCTAGATCGCATCACATTTATATATTCTGTGTAGGGATGCTCACATTGACCGTTTAACCGTTAACCGCCAGTAAGAATTTTAACCAATTAATGATATCAGTTAAACGGTTTAAAAGGTTTTTTTCTACAAGTATTTTTTTACTTTGCTGCACGGTAAAAGAACAGTGCTATACATAAGAATTTGTTTACTCACAGGCGAGTGTCGACACGTGCGGCATGCTTAGGCTATAGAGGCTTATATAAATATGGCTATACAGACATATTTCGCAGAGCAAGCACCTGCTTCACCTTCACTTAACTGATGCAGCCTATACGCAACACAATGGCAAGCGGCAATATTGGATAAATGGCTATCAGAGTGAATCCGTGAGTGAATGGATTCTGAATGGATAAAGTGCGCAATGGGCGCGGCGCTCCCTTACAATCACTTGAAAAAGCTGTCACACATCTTAATGTAGTCCATCGCTTTCTCAAAGTTAATAAAGAGTAATAAAAGAACCTTTAAACTGCTCAATTAATCTCTTATTTACATCATGTCTACATTTTCTGTTTTAATGATAGTTCACGAACGTAGAGCAGAACTGAACAGAACACTACTGGCATTTTGGATGCTGAGAGGATTGTAACCTAAACGCCTCCGACTGACCACTGCATTCATAAAGGCTTCAGAAACACGCTATGAATAGAAACATACATATGTCCATTGGATGAGAAGCCCCGAACCGCAAACTGACTGCAGATATTTGTGATGTTTTTGCCGCGGGACTAACAGTTAACAGGCAGCGCTCCAGTCCTACAGCAGGTCGCCACGCACGTCTCCTTTAGCTATTAAAATAGTTACATTTTTATGTAATGGCAAAGAGATTTTATTTCGTTTCCTTTTTTTATTGCTAATTTAGAAAAACGTTTGGAGCTTTTTTTTGCTCGTTAAATATAAGTTTTAGGGGTTTTTTTTAAGTAACGAACAGCGGCGGAAGACTGTTCATAGTCTGAACAATTTGCTTTCTCAAATCATCACGACTTGAATAAAATAAAATCTATAGATCTAAAACAGTTAAAGTAGCTAACCTAGATAAATGTGCGCAAGGTGCATTTCATTTTTGGAGAGTGGAAGCTGGAACCGCTTTGCACATGGAGGCGCCAGCGCGATCATTTGCAGTTTTTTCAGTGGATATATAGCCTAAATAGAAAGCTTTAAATGATTACTTAAGGAAACAAAACAAATCTGAAAAAATCAATTTCATTAGGCTATGTAATCCGTAAAGATACATTTCTTCCTAAAGGTGCGTTCAAAAAGGAGATTGGGAGTCAGGGTCTTTGCGACACTATTCTCTGCTGGTGTGTGATAATTTGAGGATATGTGAATTTTTATTGTTGCTCTGCTGCTGTGTATGCTGCTGTTTGCGAGTTAAAATAAAATATTTGTTTGTAATTTTTATGTATCATCATATATTTTTATTTTATACTAATTTACTATTCTAATTTGATCAGTTAACAGTTAATGTTCGGTTGACGAGCAGCGGTTGTCGGTCAGGAAAATTAACCGAAATGAGCATCCCTAATTCTGTGTAAGGCGTAGGACTAAGAAATGTTCGTCCAATCAAAATGTTCGGTTCGAACATTAGGATAGGCTGTCTTTCCTGCCTGTCCACATATAATTTGCACATATGAAAAGCATGACATTTGATGTTGTAACGTCCACTAGAGCATTTACAGTAGTTTTGTGGCAGACTGACACCTGCGCATGTGTGTAACTTATGTCTGTGCCTTCTGGAAAAGTGAAGAGATGACTCACTCTACAGACATCTGTCTCTCTTTAATTTATTAATTTCCTTTCTGTTTGTGACCTGAAATAACGTTGGATGCACGCTTGTGTACATTTTTCCTTGCTCGATTCCTATTTATTTGGATGATTGTGTTTTTGGGTGTGCATTTTACTAAACTCAGGGAAAATATGCCATCTTCTTGTCTCCGAAGAATTATTGACACCATACAATTTTCCTACCTGGGATGTTGAAAATTTCAACTCTGTGTTATGATGTATTGTAGTAATGTTGTCTCTGGTCATCTGGTCTGTGCGTGTAGATGCATTCAGAGGGCGCGGCTTTGGACAGCAATTTGCAGGGAGGGTGGGACGTTCGCTTTCAGGGCTATCAGGCTAAAGTTAGTATTTTCCCTACAGTGTATTTAATTGTTCATTTTAACATTATCTAATCAACGTGATTGTCAGCAGTGCCGCTGTTGCCCGTCATGAGATTAGATTATGAATAGCAGCACACTGCTCAAATTACTCCCAGAGAAATAATCGATTTAAATTTATTTTTAATATTACTGTTTATTCTTGCAAAATATTTATTGTGATTAACCTCCTGTTTTTGTATAAAGTATAATGTGGTTCAATCATTGCACTCAATCACACAGGATGTGAATCATTATGATCAATGTAATCCTCTATGGGCTGGAAATATTTGTTTACTTGAACTTTATAATTTTATGTAATTATCGAGGATTACGGAATATGTAAGCATAATTGCAATATGTTTCCTCACCTTTAAATTTAATCATCTAAACAGTTTTAGTCACAATTATTATTTTAAATTATAATTATTTTAATTTAAGTGCTCTTTAATGTGATACACTGTTTGTATTGTTTTTGTGCAGTTCTGTAATAAAACAAGGTGGTCCGACTCTGAAGTATTGCACATACACATACAGTATGGTTTGCGTGCTCCTTTTTTTTTTTTAAGATTTATTTTTGGATTTTATAATTATAGGACAGATCATTGCTGACAGAAAGCGAAGTGGGAGAGAGAGAGCGGGGTAGGGTCGGGATAGGTCCTCGGGGTGGGATTCGAACTCAGGACGCCAGTAGCTCAACGGCGTTGTACGTCGCCGCACTGACCACAAGGCTATCAGCACCGACTGCGTGCTCCCTTTTAAGTCAGGAAATAGACGTCGGGATGTCATGACACAGTCTTCCTTGGTTTGACAATACTCAATGATTGTAAACTGAGTTTGTTTTTTTGGAGGACATATCTGTGCTGAATTTTACATAAAAAAAAAAAAAAACACAGAAGTTTTTTATGATACTATTAGAAACTTCCACTCTTCGAATGTGGAAGTGTGAAAAGGGTCTATTGCACCTATCGCAACATTAGCAAATTCTTTTTTTTTTTTTTTTTTTGCCTTAATGAAGTCCACAAGCTTTGGGACTGTCTATAAAACAGACAGAGTATTAAAAAATTACACCAACCTTCAAGTAGAGGAATTTGATCAGAGCAGTTTCCATTAGGGTTTTTGCAGGTTTTCAGGCAAGCTGATCCACAGGATTTATAGTGCCACACACATTTTTCCGGAAGGTTGTAGTAGTCACACCATAAAGCTGCAAAAACAACCACTTGAATCAGTACAATGAAAACATTTATAGTAGAAAGGTTTTTAAAAATGGTCAGTTCAGCCGAAAATAAAAATTCTGCCATTAATAGAAAAAGAAGTTATATTTGTCGACAGCAGCACCACATGCAATCATTGTGGTACTCTCCGTAATGATGGAAGAAGGTAACTCGTGGAGAAGAACTGCTGAATGAATAGAGTGTAAAGTGTTACTGACAAACCTATAAGGAACATAGAAAACTGGGAAAACAGGGTAATCATTTATTTCTAACAAAAAACTGCACATTTCAATTAATAATAATAAAAAAAAAAATTAAATGGTACTAAACAGGTAAGAATAAAAAAAAAACAAAAAAAAAAACTTTGCAATAGGACAATGATCTGACTTTGTGTGAGTTGTATATGTTGTGTGAGTGTTATAAAAGTAGTATATCCAACATAAGTAAGTCATATAAGCACATAAATGAAGGGGTGAGCCTGTACAACATTCTCAATGTGGCTCACCCCTTCATTTATGTGCTTGTATGACTTGCTTGTGTTGGATATACTACTTTTTATTGGATTTTATCAGAATTTTAAAATTTCCCACTTTTGTCCACAAAGAACAAATTAAGGAGGGTTTTTTTTAAAGGGTTTTTTAACGTCTGTCCAAGTATGGTGACCCATACTCTGAATTTGTGCTCTGCATTTAACCTGCATTTAAGTAGCTCCCGGGGAGCGGTTTGGGGGTTCGGTGCCTTGCTCAAGGGTCTCACCTCAGTCGTGGTATTGAGGGTGGAGAGAGCACTGATTAATCACTTACCCCACTGACAATCCCTGCCGGACCTGGGACTCGAACCTGCAACCTTTCGGTTACAAGTCCGACTCCCTAACCATTAGGCCACGGTTGCCCCTAATTTTATTGTTGTTAAGGAAACAATAATAAAAAAAATACTATGGGTTAAAAGCAATAGTAATTTAGGAAATATTAGGACTTACGGCATATGTTTTGTTTCCGCCATGACACACAAGCTCCTTTTTTACGGCATTCAGCAGCGTAAGCTGCCACTACAGTACAGAAGTCACTCCGAGTGTCACATGTACAGGCATCCATTATACAGGCCTCATAGTATGGGGCAGTATCCACCTAGGACCAAAGAAACAGAATAATTTCACAGCTTCTATCACATTCTTCTTCATGTCACATTTTTGCTTGATTTTCTTCCTCTTGTTACTGTTAGTAGATATATCATTTTGAATTGTTAATATAAAACAGTGGTTCTCAATCCTGGTCCTGGGGGACCCCTGCTCTGCACATTTTGCATGTCTCCCTTATTTAACACACCTGATTGATCATCAGCTTATTGGGAGAGAGATCCATGAACTGTACTAACGAGCTGATGATTTCAATCAGGTGTGATATTTCGCAGAGTGTGTTATTGTGCTGACATCTTAAAGGGTTACTCCCACCCCAAAATGAAACTTTTGTCATTAATCACTTACCCCCTAAAAGCTTTGTCGGTCCTCGGAACACAATTTAAGATATTTTGGATGAAACCCAGGAGCTTTGTGGCTGTCCCATTGACTGCCAAGTAAATAACACTGTCAAGGTCCATAAACGTATGAAAGACATCGTCAAAAAGCTCCATCTACCATCAGACGTGCAATAGGGGTTATATGAAGCAACAAGAAATGTTTTTGTGCGGGAAAAAAAACAAAATGTTGACTTTATTCAACAATTCGTCTCCTCTATGTCACTGTAGCACCATTTTGGAAAGTAGCCACTGGATGTAAACAGCGTACGCTGTTCTGTGTCAGCCACAACACACGGATACGTTTTCTACGTGTATTTACGCTTTGATTCGAACAAAAACGGCGTATCCACGTGTCGCAGCTGTCAGAGAACAGCGTACGCTGTTTACGTCCAGTGGATACTATCCAAAATGGCACTATGGTGACATAGAGGAGACAAATTGTTGAATAAAGTCGACATTTTGTTTTTTGTTTTCTGCACAAAAACGGTTCTCGTGTTCCAAGGACCAACAAAGCTTTTAGGGGTTTGGAACGACATGGGAGTAAGTGTTTACTCAACAAATTTTTTCTTTCATTTTGGGGTGGAGTAACCCTTTAAGGAATACTGTGGACAGCTGATTAAAAAGTTTGTCTGTTAGGTGTGTTTTGTTTGGTATTTGCAATATACTCTAATGTCGTTATGTCTCTCGAGTTCAGTATTTGCGCTAAACCTGATGCGCAGATCTGGCTTGCATGAACTTCCCCAAGAAATTAATGAGTGAACATAACTTACGAAAAGTAACCCACCAAATAGGCTAGTGAGTTCACAGCATTACCCGCCACAGCTGATTTTTACCTGCATTTGACGGGTTGGCGGGTGTTAATTTCAAACCCTGTTTGTACATAAACAAGAATTAAAATAATAAATTCATAATTTTTTTCCCCCAAAAAGATCTCTTTTGTTCCAAAGAAGAAAGATTTAAAGATTTGGAATTTCGGAATGGATAAATGAAAAAAAAAAATAATAATAATAATAATAATAAATAATAATAATAATAATAATAATAAAAACACTAACACTACTAACACTTCTAGCTTCTCTCTATTGAATTAACAAAAAAAAGGCAAAAAAAAAAAAGAAGGCCTCTAACACTTCGTTTTTCCTATCTATTTTCTTTTATTTATTTTGTACTTTAAAAAATTCCTTGCTACGTGTACTGCATTAGGCTAAATGAGACATGTCATTGCACTTGTTTGTTACTGCTTTTTTTTGTTGTTGTTGTTGATTTTGATTGCTTCCTTTGTTCTCCTTTGTAAGTCGCTTTGGATAAAAGCGTCTGCTAAATGTAAATGATGTCAGAATTTTATGTGAACTGTCCCTATAACATCAAATAAACTACTAACGCTTACACACACTCTTGAACATGTTAAACTCCATGGATAGGCCTGTGGAGTTCTGGAAGAATGTTTTATGGAGTGATGTGACCAAACTGGAACTTTTTGGACCTATTCGTCAACTTGGAGGTGGATCAGTCCTGTTATGGGGTTGTTTTACTGTAGCAGGAGAGGAAATCATGATCATATTAAGGACATCATGAATTCTTTGAAGTATCAGGTAATTTTGACAAGACTTGTGATGCCTTTTGTGCAAAGACTAAAGCTAATGATCAATGGACTTTCCTGCAAGTATCCATGCAGCATTTATTGGTGATTTTAAAGAATAAAAGATTCTGCACAAACTTTTGGGGGTTGAATAATTTTGAACATGAATGTTTAGAGCCAATTTGTAGGGCAATAGAAAATACGGTTTGTACAGTATAAAAACCATTACGCCTATGGAATGTCCCCATAAAACAACGTGTGTGTGTGTGTGTGTGTGTGTGTGTGTGTGTGTGTGTGTGTTTATAAAACCAAGGATGACTGAACATGACAGACAAAAAGATAAAAGCAGAAAGTCAAATTTGGCTTGTTGAATTTTAAGTTTAAAGGTGTGTCATGTCACCAAAATGTATTGTAAAAAAAATAATCATTATTGCTTTTAAATAGGGTTTCCAAAAACATACAATTTCTGCCATTAGCCATTAAATTATGTGAACGTAAAAAATATATATATATATATGTATATTTTATACTGTTACTTACAAGTGCATGGCAGACTTCAAATACATCACTTTTTATGATGTTGCATTGTTTTTCAGCCCAAACTTTTGGGGGGGTTTTTGTCGTGTTTGTTACATCTGGGCAATCAGGATTCAGTTTCCAGCTATCCCCAAAATCTGTTGTATCCGTCACCACTTCTCCATTGTGCTTCTTAAAGTCATTGTTCGCATTACCATCAAAGTTTCCACACAGTCCACACACCTTGCCCTGCCGCAGAGATCATGTGGATGTTTAGATGAGTAGATGAACAAAGGATAAAGTGATTGTGTGTTTGTGTCTAAATGGGTGTACCTTTAAGGAATGCATACCTTAAATTTGGGATGGAGTTGGAGCATCAAACTTGTTTTATTGTCCCAGATTAAGTTAAAAAAATCTTTGACCTCTATGACAGAATACATCCCAGCAGAATAGATCTTATATTGGTCAATAGTGCTGTTGCTTTCAACAACTCCATCCTCTGATAAATGTATCTCATATCCCTGCAGGATTTGAGCAGTGAGTATTAAAACATTTTCCATTATATGTAACTGGATATCTCTCTTATGACATTATTGCCATTAAGCCCATACTCATTACATATATGTATACATTAGTGATATGCATGTTACACACTTTTACACATTTTCTATTACTATATTCATGCTTAGTTTAAGCTATAAAATGACCTCACCCCAAATTCGAGACTGATAGACTTGCAGATGGTGTTGGTGGTCTCACAGAGTTTGTTCTGTGTGACAAACCTGAAGGAGAGAGTCTGGTTCATATTGCAGTTATCCTAGAGGGGTCACAAAAAGTAACACGTCAGGCAGTGAAGTTGGTACAGATGGGTGACTTCAACAACAAGCGCAATATTTTTGCAAGTTGAAATACATGTTCACTGCATTTTTTTTTCTACTTTTGCTTAATTTTCTTACATATTTGAATATACTTATATATTTTATATATTATATATATTTTTAAAATACAAAATAAAACACTTTACTTTACAAATGTACTGAAGTTTAGTGACAAAATAAAAAAAATAAAATACTTAGTTACTGTCCACCACTGAGTGACAACATACACGGGCTATGATGCGTTTGCATTCTCTGTAGAGGGAGTATCTCCTGCCATCAAAAGTCTGGAAATGACCTTGACCGTAGATGGTACAGGTGCCGTAGCACACCTTTTTTGTACAATCCCACAGCCCATCTTTGCATGTGCTGAAATATAAAACATGCTAATTATTACCATACTGTTCACATCAGTGTTAAAGGGCCATGTTGCAGCATCAGTTAAGCGAAGGGGAGACAAAAGGGTAGCAGCTTCTGAATCAGTCGGTTTTATTTTGATGCTATTGAGTCAAAAAAGCATGTTACAAAATTAACAAATATATTATACTTGGTAAGCTATACATATATATATATATATAATAAGTATATTACACAAATGTACATATATATTGTGATAGCCATAATTTAATGTACTTTCAAACTGGTCATAGTAAAAATAATAATTTGAATGAATATAATGGATATATGAAGATATCCACATAAAACAAACAGAATCTCCAGAACCACACTCCAGTGGTTTGAATCTTACCTCTCTGACAGGTCTTTTAAGGTATCTTGGAGAGGTGAGGTATCCAAGTCGCAACATCTAGCTACTGGGGAGCCTCAGGGCTCAGTTATTGGACCACTTCTTTTCTCTGTCTACATGGCATCACTAAGTTCTATCACTCAGAAACATGGCTTTTCATATCACTGCTATGCTGATGACACTCAACTCTACCTCTCATTCCATCCTGATGATCTGACGATAGCTGCTCGGATGTCAGCTTGTCTAACAGACATTTCTTACTGGATGAAGGACCATCATCTTCAACTAAACCTTGCCTGACTGAACTGCTTGTTATTCCATCAAACCCATTGTTTCATCACAATTTCACCATTCAGTTGGGCACATCAACCATAACTCTTTCAAAAACAACCAGAAACCTTGTAGTTGTGATTGATGATCAGCTGACTTTCTCAAACCACATTGTTAAAACTGCCCGGTCCTGCAGATTAGCTTTATTCAACATCAAGAAGATCCGACCCTTTCTTTCGGAACATACTTCACAACTCCTTGTTCAAGCTCTTATTCTGTCCAGGCTGGACTATTGCAATGCTTTTTTGGCAGGTCTTCCAGCCAGTTTTATCAAATCTTTACAATTAATCCAGAATGCAGCAGCAAGACTAGTTTTTAATGAGCCAAGAAGGATGCACGTCACACCTCTCTTCATCAGTCTGCATTGGCTACCAGTAGCTGCTCGCATTAAATTCAAGGCATTAATGCTTGCCTACAGAACCACCGCTGGCTCTGCACCCCCAACCACAACAAATTCCTTGTGTTTCAGCACACACTTGGCGAATAAAGCAAATTCTGTTTCTGATTCTGATTCTTTACCTGAATTCATTACTTCGGACTTATGTGCCCACTAGAAGCTTGCATTCTGCAAGTGAACAGCGCATTATTGTGCCATCCCAAAGAGGCACAAAATCACTTTCACGGACTTTCACATTAAATGTACCCTCCTGGTGGAATGACCTGCCCAACTCAAACTCTTTTGTTGATTTCGATTGCTTCCATTGTTCTCATTTGTAAGTCGCTTTGGATAAAAGCGTCTGCTAAATGTCTAAATGTGTGTAAGTTAAACCTTTTCGATGGATGAAAATTTCCGCGTATACATGACTGGAACCTACTCTCCATTGGAAATGAAAGACTTTCGCTCTGAACCTGTGGGGTTTGGGTTTTGTTTCATATTATTGTTTTCATGTCTTTTATTGTGTAGTTTGATTCATGCTGTTCGTCACTTGCTTCCCTGTTCCTCATGTTATCCTGCTATTGGTTCCCTGTTCTATGTGTCAAATTCTGATTAGGTGTGTTCGACTTAATGCAGCACTGCAGAGCTCGATTGAATTCTGACTTGAAGCAGTGCATGCCGGTTAGAAATTCTGTCCGACTTGAGATGGCGTGGATGGCACATGATTGTCACGAGTGGCATCAAAGTACCGCGATAGCCATTTGATAACACCGCGTGAGTGTCACTACCGAGAGCAGAAAAAGTCAGACTTGACGTGTACGTTTTTAACTCCGCCCCCAACTGCAGCTGGCTGGTCCACCACCTATTAGTTGCTTTAGTCATGTGTCTCTTTCCCCATTGGTTGATTTGTGTCATCTGATTGTCTCTGTTTGATATATATAGCCCTCATGTTCCCATTGTCTCTTTTCGTGTATTAATGTTGTAACTTGCTGTTGTTGAGTCTGTTCATGCCAAGTTTGTTCATGTCAAGTCAAGTCATTGTTTGGATTATGTTTGGATTTCACTTTGGTTTATAATAAACTGCACTTTGGTTCTCACTACGTTCACCTCCAGTGGATCACTCCATTACCTTTTTGAAGTTTGAACAGATAGTTAAAGTCTGGTTGGGCTGCAGGTTGGTGTGGTTTCAATATTAGCAGAGGTGGAAAGTAACTAGCTACAAATAGTTTTGTATTTACTGTACTTGAGTACATTTTTCATTTTATTTTCTACTTTCTTGAGTATAATTAAACTGTGGTACTTTTACTTACAAAAAAAACTACAAAAAAGTCAAAAGTGCCAGTGGAGAAACTGGATGAGCAGGCGTTGGATGGGCACTTATTTTTCAGACTTTTGGGATTGAGCCCTACACTTCAGGCAATGACAGACAAACAGGTCTGACTCTGGTGCAAAACCAATCAAAGCCGGGGCGTACAAACTGCGCTTTGCTTTGACAGTCAATCCCAAAGCAACAGGAATGCAAGCCTGCAACCTTTAGCTAAAAAAGTGTAATGGCTAATGCTAACTTTGACAGTAATCAGGGAAGTAGATTAGAGGCCATTGTAAGATTAGCTTTAGTGCCTTGCATGATCCAAATTAACCCTTACGCTTTGTCCAATGGTAAGTACCACAAATCCCTCGCACCTCCCAATATCTCTGCAATCACTGTTGTTGGTGTTTCGAAACTGTGTTTCATTATTTTAGTAAATGTAAGTGAGCTATGGTCTGATTTTAAATTGTAATTTCGACAGCTCCTGATATTATCAGAGCACTCAGCAGTTTAAGTAATTTGAAAACTTGGTTGATAGACACAGTTATTGCATGGTGCACAAACAGTTCAGTTGAAACAAAAACATTCAAAAAAGTGCACATGCATTTTACATTTAATAAGTACATTTGATAACATCCACTATGTTTCAGACACTACAACTAACGGCTGTCTTCTCAAATAGTGCCCTATTTTAGGGTATGGGGAGTGATTTCTGACAAAGTAAACAAGTTCAATTCCTGTTGTTAAAGGCACAATGGGAAACACCTTGTTGATGTCACAACCTAAAGCTCTTCAGTTCGCAAACAATGTTTCACCACATCAGATCTTCTGCTTTTTTGGCAAGATTTTAAACAGTGAAAATAGTACCAAAAATCCCAACCACTTTTATCCTAAAATTATTTGGTGCTATCATTGCTTTATTAGATGTTCAACACAACATCTCTGTGAACAAAATGCAGTTCAGGGTCTTTCATTATGGGTCTTTCATGACCCTATATTACAAAGTTATCTACAGGTCCTTCTCAAAAAATTAGCATATTGTGATAAAGTTCATTATTTTCTGTAATGTACTGATAAACATTAGACTTTCATATATTTTAGATTCATTACACACAACTAAAGTAGTTCAAGCCTTTTTTTTGTTTTAATATTGATGATTTTGGCATACAGCTCATGAAAACCCAAAATTCCTATCTCAAAAAATTAGCATATTTCATCCGACCAATAAAAGAAAAGTGTTTTTAATACAAAAAAAGTCAACCTTCAAATAATTATGTTCAGTTATGCACTCAATACTTGGTCGGGAATCCTTTTGCAGAAATGACCGCTTCAATGCGGCGTGGCATGGAGGCAATCAGCCTGTGGCACTGCTGAGGTGTTATGGAGGCCCAGGATGCTTCGATAGCGACCTTAAGCTCATCCAGAGTGTTGGGTCTTGCGTCTCTCAACTTTCTCTTCACAATATCCCACAGATTCTCTATGGGGTTCAGGTCAGGAGAGTTGGCAGGCCAATTGAGCACAGTAATACCATGGTCAGTAAACCATTTACCAGTGGTTTTGGCACTGTGAGCAGGTGCCAGGTCGTGCTGAAAAATGAAATCTTCATCTCCATAAAGCTTTTCAGCAGATGGAAGCATGAAGTGCTCCAAAATCTCCTGATAGCTAGCTGCATTGACCCTGCCCTTGATAAAACACAGTGGACCAACACCAGCAGCTGACATGGCACCCCAGACCATCACTGACTGTGGGTACTTGACACTGGACTTCAGGCATTTTGGCATTTCCCTCTCCCCAGTCTTCCTCCAGACTCTGGCACCTTGATTTCCGAATGACATGCAAAATTTGCTTTCATCCGAAAAAAGTACTTTGGACCACTGAGCAACAGTCTAGTGCTGCTTCTCTGTAGCCCAGGTCAGGCGCTTCTGCCGCTGTTTCTGGTTCAAAAGTGGCTTGACCTGGGGAATGCGGCACCTGTAGCCCATTTCCTGCACACGCCTGTACACGGTGGCTCTGGATGTTTCTACTCCAGACTCAGTCCACTGCTTCCGCAGGTCCCCCTCTCATTGTGCAGCGTTTTCTGCCACACTTTTTCCTTCCCACAGACTTCCCACTAAGGTGCCTTGATACAGCACTCTGGGAACAGCCTATTCATTCAGAAATTTCTTTCTGTGTCTTACCCTCTTGCTTGAGGGTGTCAATGATGGCCTTCTGGACAGCAGTCAGGTCGGCAGTCTTACCCATGATTGCGGTTTTGAGTAATGAACCAGGCTGGGAGTTTTTAAAAGCCTCAGGAATCTTTTGCAGGTATTTAGAGTTAATTAGTTGATTCAGATGATTAGGTTAATAGCTCGTTTAGAGAACCTTTTCATGATATGCTAATTTTTTGAGATAGGAATTTTGGGTTTTCATGAGCTGTATGCCAAAATCATCAATATTAAAACAAAAAAAAGGCTTGAACTATTTCAGTTGTGTGTAATGAATCTAAAATATATGAAAGTCTAATGTTTATCAGTACATTACAGAAAATAATGAACTTTATCACAATATGCTAATTTTTTGAGAAGGACCTGTATAGGGTGATTGGCTCACCAGGTGTTGCAGTCGTCTTGAACTTGCTCTCCAGGTGAATAGGTTACTCCATTGTGGACACATGTGCAGTTTTTCCTCTCCACACACCCACGTTTCCCATCAGCCAGAAGGTCATTGGGACACATACACCCTGAAACACAACCCATACTCACCTAAGAACAAAAAACAAAGAAGGACCAGCATTAGTGCAACATCATATACACTGTCGCTCTCTTGTTGCTCTGATTGCTTCTATTGTAAGTCGCTTTGGATAAAAGAGTCTGCCAAAAAACTAAATGTAAATGTAAATGTAATCATATTCTCTGCAAGATTTGCTATTTTAGGTTATCAGTGAACAATAAGCATACAAAATAATCATCTTATTCTTTTCATTTTCTTTTTAATATGTTCTTATCCAACCATCCATTAACTCACACAATTATTGGGGTCTGGTTTCTCACATGTCCTCTGACACTCCGTTCCTTTGTGTCCTCGTTCATAATTTGAGCAGTTGAAGAAGACCATTGGATCCTGACAGTCTAAAACAACAGATACATGGATGAGGAGCAGAAAACTCCCAATGTTGCCATATCTCAGTGACATCTCAATTTGAATTTGGCAGGTAGAACTGCTGAAGAGGTATTTGCAGCTCACCTTTTTGTCTAGAGCAGTGTAATTTGCCAAGGTTACATGTGCTTTAATTTAAAAGAAAAAACAGCCATCAACAGTTACAATAATGTTTTATCAACAATGAATAATGTGTCAAAAACATATGCTGAACTACTATTTTTACCATGTAATGCCATTATTGGAGATTATTCCTGGTTCTATGACCTGGTTGCCATTGTAACAAGGACACTGGTCAGCAGTCACACAGCTTTTGTCACTATTGAGGTAGGTGTCCTCAGGACATACACAACCATCTATGGGTGTAAACGACCCTTTGCAGGTGCTATCTTGTCCACTGAGAGAGCGGCATGTGTTATCACAGTTGGTCACGTTGTAGGAGTACTTCATGTTGCCTGGACACTTAGTCACTGTGCAGATAGACAAACACACATTTGACGTTTTTTTTTTAGAAAGTTATTCAAACATGTTAATACAGATAATAATGTAGATTTTAAGCCATACAGTTAAAGACAAAACTAATAGCCCCTTATAAACTATTTCATTATTTTTCAAATGATTCCCAAGTGTTGTTTAACAGAAAGATGATTTTATCAACACAGCATTTTTAAACATAATACTTTATTTAGGAAGCTTTTAGGGTTTGTAAATAGAAAGAAATGTATAACCAAGAATTTTAAAAAGTCTACTGGTCCAAAATTATTAGCCCTCTGATGTTAATAGTCAATAGTGTATCCCTTTTGCTTGATAACAGCCTTTAGTCGTTTGCTGTAGTTCTCAACAAGTTTCAAGCATGTCTCCTGAGGAATGACAGCCCATTCTTCCTTAGCAAATCTCTCAAGCTCCTCCTGATTTGTTCTGTTCTGTTCTTCTGGCACAAACTCTGGACATTTGACTGCCCCACAGATTTTCTATTGGATTCTGGGCTTTGTGCAGGCCAGTCAAGTACACTCACTTTGCTCAATTGGAGGTATTTCTTCACCAGAAGTGAGGTATGCTTTGGGTCGTTATCATGCTGGAACACAAAATGTCGACCCAAACCATGTTTTCTTGCAGACTGTCTGAGGTTGTCTTTCAAAATCTTCTTATAGTCTTCCTTTTTCATGTTTCCTTCAACCCTGACGAGATTCCCAGTTCCAAACGCACTGAAACATCCCAACATACTTCCACCACCATGTCTCACTGTGGGAACGCTGTTCTTGGGGTTGAATGCCTCTCCCTTCTTTCTCCAAACATAGGCAACATCTCTACGGACAAAAAGCTCTAGTTTTGCCTCATCTGACCAAAGGACATGTTTCCAGTATCACATTCCCCCAGGTTGTTCTTAGCAAACTTCATTCTAGCTTGGAGGTGTCTCTTCTTCAGAAGTGAAATCTTTCTTGGTCGGCAACCTCGCAATTCATTCCTGCGCAGGGCTCTAGTGACTGTCTTCGTTGAGACATCAATTCCAGACTTGGCTAGGTCACTCACTAGTGTCTTGGCAGTTGTTCTTGAGTCTCTCACACTAGTTTTCTTTCCAAAGTTTCCTGCCTCTGCCCGTCTTGTTCTCCACTGTGTTGGTCTCTTTAAACTTCTTGATAATGCATCTCACTGCAGTTCTTCACACTTGAAAACGCTTTGATAAACGTGTGTATCCTTCTCCATCTTTATGAGCATTAACAATTCTTTCTCTCAAGTCCAAACTAATTTCTTTTGTCTTTGCCATGATGACAGTGCATATTATTTTACTAGTTGTTTCTCAAGATAGTAATCCTCATCTTAAAGATCAATTTAAAGGCTTAACTAGGTTAATTAGGTTAATCAGGCAAATTAGGTTAATTTGGCAAGTCATTGGACAACAGTGGTTTGTTCTATAGCTAATCGAACTAATAATTTCTTAAGGGGGCTAATAATATTGACCTTAGCAGTTTATAATTTATTTATTTTTTTATTATTTTATTCAAGCAACGATAAGAAATCAGACTTTCTCTAGAAGATAAAAAAAAATAGGAAATAATAGGAAAACTTTCTCTTGCTCTGTTAAACATCCCTTGGGAAATATTCTAAAAAAAAAAAAAAAGAAAGAAAATTTCACAGGGGGGCTAATAAAATTTGTCTTCAACTGTATATTACATTTCGAAACTAATATAAACCATAAAAAAATACTTATGAAGTTCTCACAACAGGGGTAAGAATCCATCCAGTTTTGGAGAATGATTCCTCTGGAAGCACAGGCATGGGCATAGTTGGATATGGCCGCACACATACACTTCTCAATATCTGCACATTTGCAGGTGTCATAGATACACCACTGCAATGGATGAAACCCAAATTATAAGAAAGAGGGCTCTTTAAATTTGTATTTAACGTTTCATTTACATTATCATTTTGTGCAAAAAAGACTCACTTCATGGTAAATCTGAGGATCTATTACTGAATGACATGTGGAAAAGACTCCGTTTGGGTTTGTAAGATGGGAACACCAGTTTTTAGCTACATCCTCTGAATGAAAAAACAAAAACACTCTAGATTTTAATTCTAACAAAATAGCCATATTTTAACCTTGACAAAAATGAATAGGTAATTGTCCTCTAGCATCTCACAAAAATAAAAATATCAGGCTGGAAATTGTTGCATATACAACATAGTCTTTGTTTATAAAACCAAGTACCTATAGTGGTATGCAGACTACAGGGGTTGACAAATGTGTTTTCAAGATTTAGACAACTGTCTTGGTTTTTCCAAGAGTTGACAAAGCTAATTGATGTGTCCTCTGTGATGCCCGACTCTATTTTGAAGTCATCTAATTGGATATCATTATAGTTTCCACATAGACCTAAAGGAAGCAAGATGTAGAATTAAAAGTACAATACCTGTAATTTATTCATCATGCACTGAAACATTTAATAATTATTAATAATTATATTTTTTATTTGATCCACAACAAAAAAGGCAGTGGCTAAGCAATAGATACTATTTACACTTTTTATTAGTGATATGCCATTTACACTATGCAAATAACAACAGCTTCTTTTTACACAATGTAAAATTAGCAGCATTTTCTTAGCAATAAATAAATAAATAGTATATAGTACTGTAAATAGTAGATGCTGTTTATACTGAAAAATGGCAGATATTTGCACCTTATTAATGAAGTACACTATAAAACAGAATGCAGTAATAACACAGAGTTTAAATGATCATATTTCTTAAAATGACTAAATTGATGCCACCTTGAATCGACAATCAAGCCCTGCACCTACCCTTAAAACTACCTGATCAACACTTTATTATTAAATAGCTATGATGCTATTCCATTTTTTATATTATATTTCCATTTTTGGATTATTTCCTTCATTTTTATGGAAAATTAATGTATTTCCGATCTGATATGTGATCTGAAAAGAGAGATTTATTTTGGCAAAAGGGAGTGTCAAACTTGTGTCAATTGCATTAAAAGAGTCCACAATGTGCACACATGCATCTTTTGTAATTCTGTCTATGCCAACCAGATATTGGTGAGCGGAACTAAATAGCATCTGCCAACAAGGTGGGCTATTTGCACCTCATGTAAATAGATGCTCCATAAGAGAAAGTGAGTCTAATTGCATATTTTTGACTTACCACTCATCTTTCCTTTTTCTTCAGTGCTGGCTACAATATACAACTGCATGACTGGAGCCAACTGGATCTCTAGACGAAGACTCTTCATATCAGCAATGATGAAGGAAGAAGAAGGCTGGAAGATGCTTACAGGACCTGAGGCAATAAAATACTGTAGGTGGTTAGGATATAAAACAGAACATCTAGTCATCAGTGCTTTTTGTAAATGCTAATATGCTTACAGGATATTTAAATTCATAGAAGAAAGGAAAAGTCTTCTGAAAAATGCATTTAATTATGTTTAATTGAATTGAACTGAATTTTATGTTTAACATGCTTATAATAGAGGCATCCTGGTTTTTGACAACCCACCTTTGGTCGCAGGAAGGTTATATAGTGTGTTTCCATTCAGTGTCACAACACCATCGGGGAAAAATCTAATCTGTTTTATAAGTAAAACAACAAATAAGAAAACAAAATATGCTTTGTAATTGCATCCTAAAGGATTTTGCTACATTTTTTGAGTATAAAGGTAAAATGGTAGTGGAGTATGACATTGGTACTGTGCACTGTGCTGATTTGCTGGTGCTCTTAGAAGAAATGACTTTGGATAAAACATGGATCAGGAGGGAAGTTAAACCCAGTGCTTACAGTGGTCCCTGAGATGACAAGGATAACTGAATTTAGACATGGTCGGCCCTTATCACACGGTGCCAGATTTCCCACAACCGCAATGCCACTGTCATTAGAGTGCTGGAATTAAAAAAAAGAAAAAAAAAGACCTCAATTATATGGATCATATTATATTCAGGGGCATGGAAACCTTTATAATGTCCCCACTTTTCTAATTGTGGGGATCATCTGCTGTACTGCCAAACCTTAGTGAGGATGTAGTCACAGTTGCCGCTAAAGGTGAAGGTCTTTCCATCATAAGTGGTGACGTGAGACCCTCCAACAACAGAGCAGATTCCAGGACAGTCCAGGTTCGTACAAGTCCAGCGTCCAGCGGTGCAATTACTGTACACAATACAGCAGCAGTGTTAAGCCCAATCCCATTTCTACCCCTTACCCCTGCACTTAGTCCTACCCTTCTGTTTCGGGCATTCACATGAAGGGGTAGGGGTGTCTCAATTTTCATTCGGTTGGAGGCGTAGGGGTGGGGGGAAGGGCCAGATAGCCCTTCAAATAAAGATTTTTCATATTTATGATCATGTTATTCAAAGAAATATTTGCAAAAAAAAAAAAAAACACTAAAGTTCACTAACATTAAACCAACTGACTGCACGATAATCCCATTATCAAAATATTTTCATGTCTTATCAGGTCCATAACCACCATAGACATTGAGGGGGGCTAGTCCCCTAAATAATTAGAAATTGCTAAAATATGCTAGATAACATATGATGACGCTGGAATATTTTCACCCCTACCCCTTGACACTGTTTTAAGGGACAAGGGGAAGGGGTATAAAATAGAATTGGGATTGGGCCTTAGCATGGGTAAATTCGGTCAAATGGCTAATGCATGCATGTTGGTGTGTTTTGACTCACCATATTTTACAAGCTTGTTTGTATGAGCTTCCAGTTGAGTATGTTTTGCCATTGTGCACACACGGGCACTCATTCACAGGAATACAATCACGGGGACCAAAATGATTCTCAACCGTACCTTTACAAAAAGTAGGCAAAATGGTGTACCATCTTTATTGTAAACACAATATACACAAAATAAACAGTTCTGATATTAAGCTCTGCTTGCAGCTAATGTAATACCCTTTAAAAGCATTTTTTTGAAAGAAGCTTCATTTGAAAATAGACCCATCTAGTGGAAACACTTAATCTATGTGCATAAAAACTTCCCCATTCATTTTGTAAATCATTTCTCACCTTCAGGGCAGAAACAGCCATCCACACAGTGCTCTTTACACAGTTTGGCTGCATCTGGATCTGAGCAGGTGTTCTTGCATGGACTGCCACACTCCATGTATTGCATGTTCAGAGGACATGTCTTTGCTGCTCCACAGAACAAATGAAGTAGTATGTCACAAGATATATATCATTTCTGCTTTGCAGCAATTAACTGTTATGAAACATATCACTGTATGTATTGTTTTTATTTGTCTATAACCTAGTCTGTCATACTCACGACAGAGATTTTCTGTCCTCCATGTTCCTGGTGTTCCTCCAGCATGTGTGCACTGGCGTGAAATCTCTGTGAGCGTGCTGCAGAGGCATTCATGTTTGCGGTCACACTGACACAGGTCATCTTCACAGGCTTTTTCAAATGAGTTCATGTCTATCATCTTGTAACAGTCACCGAACCCCAGACTGCTGAGATACTGCTGGCAAATGTTTGTCTGGGAATTCAAATAAAATAATAAATATTAATAAGAGGATTAGCATTTTTAACGCCCTTCACTGAGGCAGTGCTATTTTCGTATCATTGAGATCAGTGGTGTAGTGGTGCCTGAATCAGTTGAAATGACTGAAACATAATTTTGTTTTGTTGTTGACAACACTAAATATAGGCTAAAACCACAGAGCGCGTCTATCTGGCTCAGTGCCAGACAAGGTGCAAAAGCATGTCTGAATTTAGCAGTGAAAGTTTAAATACACAGGTTATCGTCCGAAACAAATGGTTAAAATCGACAAGTTTTAGGAAGTTGGAATCTGAGGTGGCATGAATCAGATCGAAGGCACGTATTACAATGCTACTAATAATTATTATGAATATAATTATTATTATTAATTTTAATCAGTGCATTATAATGAAAACAATATCTTAAAATGAAAAGAAGCCGTTTTTTTACGATCAGAAAATTTCTTAAAACTTTTCAGTCCAGGGACCCAGTAAACGGATGCATTCAAATAGTAAGATCAAAATACAGAGAAACCCCGAACGATTCAATTATTATTGCAGAGAGTCACGTCCAGATGTCAGTGTTCATTTGAAATATAATAACTGAAACTGATGCATCCGCTCCGTCCCCAGACCCCAGTCAGAGGATGCCGACAGTGTGAAAGAGATGCTGGCTGATCATAAGCGAGTCTTTCAGGGGAGACGCACAGACTGGTAAAATAATAATTAATTATTGATTAATAACTTGAATCAGTACATTATAATGAAAACAATACCTTAAAAATGAAAAGAAGCAGGTTTCTACGATCACAACTGGTGAACCCCTGTAAACTTTAGAAAGAATGCCTTCAAACATTAACTTTAAAATGGCTCTAATAGCCTACAGAGAAAACCCGACCAATTTCTGAGGCTCACTCAGCCTCTCAGGCAGATTTCTCAGCCTCTCCAGGAGAAATTCAAGCTCACTCAGCCTCTCCAGGAGAAATCAAAACGCGCAACACAAAGAAACTGAAAAAATGAAAATAAAATGAAAGATGAAGTATTAATTTTATTAGGGGGAAAATTCCCTCTATGAAGTTCTAAAAAAATCCCTTGAATTAAGTATAATTTGTTGTGTTTTTGTCATTATCATTTATTCTTGTCGAATTTAAATGTCTATATAGTTTAAATTATTTTTTATATTAGTTTATTTATATTTTACTTTAGTATGTATTTAATTTTAAGTAACAAAAGTGGTTTTAATTTTACGGTTTGGGTTTTAGGTATAATAAGCCTAACATAAAAATGTTAACAAATACTAAAATACTGATTATAATAAAATACAGATATAATAGATACATAGATATAATAGAATTTAAAATGCAGAAGAAGTAATAGAATAACATCTCTGACATCTTCATGTCATATTTTAGTACCATTGTTCCAATTAGTTACTGATATTAAATAATTTAAAATGTAATAACTTTAAACTAAATGTAATGTCATTTACATCTGTTAAAATAACAACAAATTTAATTTTGTTTCATAGTACCTGGTTTTTGCACTGATCATTAGGATGAATTTCGATATCCTTACAGTCTTCATTTGGTAACACTTTCCATGTGTCCCAACCTATATGAATCAAATGTTTGGATATCATATATTAAAATATGAATTACTAAACAATTTTTGTTTTTATCAAAATGAGGTTTACCTTTGTAAGAATAATCATCAGTCTTGTTGCCGTTGAAGTTTCCACAAAGTCCACAGGTCTGGCCTTGGTACGTTTCTTTAAGTTCAATCTGGGGAACATCACATTATAAAATATACGATTATCAGATGATTTAGATCAGGCCCTATTTGTCCAGCTGTGTCACAAATATAGATAACACTTTTATTTTTAACAGTACACTTTAGCCATTCTGCTGACTCATATAACTAGCATATTAGTAGACTGTCCACTTAATATCTGCTCACATTTTATTATGAGGGTACCCAAGCAGACATTCTACTGACTATAAGTAACTTTGCAACATTGCATGTCAGCTTATTCTACTAAGCCTAATCACAACCCAGAAGTCTACTAATAGTGTTCTTGACACGTTGTTGAAAAATTACTTATGGTTACTAGAAAGTCTAAAGTAAACAAACAGAAAAAATGGCATACCATTAATGATTGATCCTTTTCCCAAAAGACATTCACTCCTTGATTGTTAGAGATCTTAACACTTGTTAGAGATGCACTTAACTCAACTGTAATTCCTTTCTTATAGGCTGATCCAGTCAAACTGTTAAAGCAAGTTTCATGAAGGGAAGAGGGGGAAAAAATCATAATATTTAACAATAGAAAGCAAAATCAAAGACACTTGGATGCATTGTCAAGTTTATAAAAAAAACAAAAAAAAAACAACTCACACTTCGTTGTCCATTTTGACGTTGTTGTTGGTGAGTTCAATGACTGTCCCCTGGAGATTGACTCTGATTTTGCTAAAAATGACTGAGCCATTTATTTTATTTCTTTGCATTTCAATGTTAAAATCCTTGCTTGTGCACTTCTCAGCCAGAATGTAGTTGCATGTATCTGGCACTCTAAAGAAATGACCATCGAAGGTCTTGAAATGGAAATTTCCCCATGTGCTGCAGATCGTGGACTGATGATCGGGATTCGGTACAACTGAACCAACAGAGAAAGTTCATAAATGTGTGATCGGTACTAAATACTACAAAAGGACACTGAAAAGTTAGTTTCAGTGATTTTCACAAGGACTGCATACCTGTAGTTACAATCATATTTCTAATGTCAGGAAACACTGAAAATAGAAGACAAAGAGGACGGTCATTAAACAGTTTGTATTGTGTAAAGAGTTCAGTCATTTTAACTATGTAATAAATTGTAAATCAATGCAATGTGTACTGGGGCTATAATAATAATTATTTTTATTTATAACTAATAATTAATTGACTAATTATGTTGTGTGCAGTTAATAAACTAAACCTTAATTAGAAATATTGCATTTTTTAGAATAACTTGGTATACTCTTTTCTTAGTTTAGATATCTATTGGTTTAAACTCTGCTTGGTCTTAGTCCACAGAGCTCTCAGATTAATACTGGCATGCTTCAAAGTTCAGTTTTGGCCACACTTATGTTTATTGTGTAAGCCTTTACATTATACTTTTTTTTTTTTCTAAATTCTGTAATGACACCTAGCTCTTTTTGTCTTTAAACCGCAACACTACCAACTGTCTTTCATTTGGCTTATGTCTAATGCTAAAATCGGAAATAATCGGAAATTGAACATGGACTCAAGTTGTATTTACTACTGGGAAATAATTTTGATACCAGAGTTTCTGAGTTTTTCAGTTCATCACAACTACCAGTACATTCCAAATAGGAAATAATGCTCTCCGAAGGGCACTTCAAAGTGAAAACTATCATGGCTGCCATACTGAAGTGTCATTCCAAACCGAAGTGCTCAAAAACTAGCCACTTTGGAATTAAGGATTTCAAAGGGTACAACTGATGGACATATCACCCCATGACTCTTTGTGCAGATTCTTTACATGATGACGGTGCCTCTGTGTGGCCACGGGATGATGACACAGAAGAGCACTTCAAAAAACAGTAGTTGTTTGGTCCCCTACACCTTTCAACCCTTCGAAGCTCTCACTACTGAGGATGAGATTGAAAGGATTAGGGCATAGGGATGAGCACGATATAAATTCTGTAAATTTGTCGTCATCAGTTAGGAACCTAGGTGTGCCACAGATGGAATTTTGGTTCCTTGCCGCTGTTGCCTATGGCTTGCTCAGTTGGGGACAATTAAATTTGTTATTAATTTTGAATTATTGATTAATTTACTTCAACTAAAATTATTTACAGTTTCCTTTTGCATTATTAATATATTACCTTCCTATCTGATAATGTACAGTTGCTTTGACACAATCTGTATTGTAAAAAGCACTATATAAATAAAGGTGACTTGACTTGACGATAGCACGTGAAGCCAGAGTTTTCTCTATCCAATCTTTTTCCCCTCATCTCAAGAGGTGCCATGACCCGGATGGGAGTGAGGTTTTAGGGGCGTGAGTGTAACGGAGGCCGGTGGTAGGTGCTGTGCAGGTAAACCTCACTGCCCGGATCTCAGGAGGTGCACTAGCAACTGACGGTAAGAGCTGCAGTCTTTAGCCTCCTTGTTAGTGCGCCTGCCTCCCATGCCAGAGACCCGGGTTCATGGCAAAGTTTGCAGGATTTTATCCTCAAAATGACAAGAGTACACATTAATTTTTATGTCACACAGTATTTTAACGTAAGCATTTTAAGCCATGCGCATTCTCTTTTGTCATTGTTTATGCAAGGCATACAGCACCGGACACAGACAGAACAAGCAGCTACTTTATATGAACTCCTTAAGCGTATTGCTGTATCAGCCAACAACAGCACAGCTTAACACTTCATCTTTTCATAGTCTAACAAATGCACTTGTCTCTCCTGATCACAGAAATGAATGCATTAATTACCCCTACAATTAAAAACTGAATATGAAAATTCCCCTAATTAGTACCTGTAATACCAACATACAATACACACATAAACTGACAAATTGAAATATTTAACTGTCATTGCGTGATCCATTACATAATCTGTTCCGGCTTCCACTTTAGACACAAATATACAAAGACACATATTTACAGTAATACTGTGCAATAATATTGTAAAATGAGAAAACAAAACTGAATATGGCAATCTGACCTGCTAGTCTTTTCATTTGTAAATCATATCTTAAACCCACCTTTATTAAACCCACTGTTTTTCTTTTTGTGTGTGTTCATTTGTTGTATAATGCTTATGCGTATTATAGTACTTGAGTGTCTTAAAAGGCACCCAAATAAAATGAATCATTATTATTTACATACTGAATCTGAATGATGTGGAATAAACATAAAGAATATATAGATTTTTAATTTTTTTTTTTTCAACTTCTCTTTTATAGTCTGATAAATGCACTTATCTCTCTTGATCACAGAAATGAATACATTTCATAAACTGAAAAATGTAAATGTTTACCTGTCACTGTCTTGTCCATGAAATAATCTGTTACAGCTTCTGCATTATGAAACATATTTGAGTGTTTAGACATAAATAGACAGAGGTACACATTTCCAGTAATACTGTGCAATAATATTGCAAAATGAGAAAAGTCTTTGCATTTGTAAATCACATCTTAAACCCACAAAGTTTTTCTTTTTGTGTGTGTTCATTTTGTTGTATAATGCTTATGCATATTATTGTACTTGAATGTCTTAAAAGGCACCCAAATAAAATGAATCATTATTATTTACATACTGAATCTGAATGATGTGGAATAAACATAAAGAATATATACATTTTTTAAAAATGTTTTTTTTTTTCAACTTCTCTTTTATAGTCTGATAAATGCACTTATCTCTCTTGATCACAGAAATGAATACATTTCATAAACTGAAAAATGTAAATGTTTACCTGTCACTGTCTTGTCCATGAAATAATCTGTTACGGCTTCTGCATTATGAAACATATTTGAGTGTTTAGACATAAATAGACAGAGGTACACATTTCCAGTAATACTGTGCAATAATATTGCAAAATGAGAAAAGTCCTTGCATTTGTAAATCACATCTTAAACCCACAAAGTTTTTCTTTTTGTGTGTGTTCGTTTTGTTGTATAATGCTTATGCATATTATTGTACTTGAATGTCTTAAAAGGCACCCAAATAAAATGAATCATTATTAATTACATACTGGATCTGAATGATGTGGAATAAGCAAAGCATTATGAAACATATTTGAGTGTTTAGACATAAATAGACAGAGATACATATTTACAGTAATACTGTGCAATAATATTGTAAAATGAGAAAACAAAACTGATTATAGCCATCTTACCTGCTTGTATAGACTGTAGCCCCATCATCAGTAGGATGACCCGTCTCAGCATCCACATCTGGGACATCCTCACAGTCCCCATGGAGACAACAACCATCCTTAAGAGCTAATGTATGCTGCCTGTCAAAACTTGCTCTTTTATAGTTCTAAAGTTTCATCTTCTTTGGAAGAATGCAATATGTAATCAGAAGGTGGAACCCATCTTATGCATTACCATGGGATTCTATCTTTCAATCAGATAAATGTTTAAATTAAACACTTCTGCCTCTGCCACTGACAGAACTGCATGTGTCTGCGTTTCATCTCATCAAAGGTGTAAGATGTGAAATTATGTCCTCAAGAAATTAAATGTTTTCCTATCTCTGGCCAAGTGTGACCCTAATTCATGAGATCCTGCCTAACCAAAAGGTATTTTATGGTTTTACAACTGTTTTGAAGATTCCTTTGTTTCTGGTCTGGGTATATAAGCGAAGTGGCAGAGTGTGTCCTCACACTGTATGCTATGCATTTCCCTACAGTCAGGTATGCATCTTTTATTCTTAAATTCATCTTTGAGCAATTGATGCTAGGTATTTATTTGAATTGGAACTGCATTTAATTCTAAATTTCTAAATTCTAATTGTTTAATTGGCATTATACAATACTTACCTGAGGAATAAACTGCTACATTTGATTCATTCTGATCTCTTTTCAAGTCATTATTTCTAGTAGATTAACTGAAGTACCAATGAATGAAGCAGGGGCTCATCATTAGGGATCTTCAGATTTCTGACTATCACTGACTTAACAAGTAGTAGTTCTCGTGATTACAAAAAAAGAATATACTTTTCATTACTTTTGAATTTTGCAGAAGCGATGAGAAAAGACAGAACACGCATTAAACCTTCGACCAGGCCACTGGGCTCCGCGTTTGGGCCAGTGGGTGGATCCTTACAAAGGTGTGAAAACAATTGTTTTCTAGAGAAACTATTTAATATCTAACCAGAATTTGTTATATGAAGCGTTCCATGTCCATCTAAGCTGCATTAATATGTAAATACATGTAAATGCCACTTCATATGCAACTTCTGCAAAGATGAATTTTGTTAATAGTGATTACATTTGTTTAGTAACACCCTAAATGTATTATTATTATAACTGACTGATTAAATGTAATAATTTGATTTAAAAGATGACGCACACTTTTAGAAAAAAAGGCTTTTATGATGGTAAAATTGCCCATAAAAGGTAAAAATCCATTTAAAATTGGAAAATATTAATTTATATCACTGCTGTGAACTGACCATGCAGAATGTATAGAATATCAAAAGAAAGTCCAAGAAAATATTGAGATATTATTGTTTGTCAATATCGCACACTATCGCACAATAGTTGCTTTGTCACGTTCAGTCTAGACAGCCTCAAGCTCTTGGTTTATTTCTGTTTTTTTTTGTTTTTTTTTGGCTAATAGAGGTTATGAATGGCCGATAACTTAAAAATTTAGTAGCCAAATTGGCTGGTGAGTGAAAAAGTTCATTTCAACCCCTGATGCTCTCAAACAATTAATTGCAATTAACTGTATCAAAAATAAAAGTTTTGGTTTACATATTATATCTGTATGTGCTGTGTATATATAAATATACACACATGCATGGATATATGTAAAAAAAAAAAAAAAAAAAAAAGTATTATGTTTATATATTAAATGTATATATATATATATATATATAATTTAAAAAAATTATATGATGTAAATACATGTAATTATTTTCAAAAATGTATACTGTTTGTGTGTGCATTTATATATACATAATAAATATACACAGTACACACACACACACACACATTATGTAAACAAAAACATCTTATTTTAGATGTGATTAATCGCACTTAATTGTTTGATAACACTAAAAAATATTCCAGAAGGAAACAAAAGCAGGGTGAAGCACTGCAAACACAGACAAGCGGAATGATAAATATAATAAATATTGATAATTTAATGAAATGATCAAATAATAAAATGTCCCAGTGCTGTCAGACTCTTGCAATGCCATTCAGCCAATCAGCCAAAAATTTAAGAACTGAAACTGTTGTATTAGTAAGGATGCGTTAAAGTCATGCTATAAAGATTGATTTACATATTGAATGCACATGAACCTCACTACAAAGTAGCATTTGTGAGTGCTCTTGAATATCTTTAAAGTGCCAGATTCCAAGTTGGGGGCATGTCTGTGAGAAAATATGACAGATTAAATTTATGTAGTGTCTGTATTAATGATTGAATTGTTAAAATTATTTCATTTTCATTTACAATAAAATTAAGTGTACAAAATGCCATAATATTGTCCAATTAGCCTATGATAGAGTATATAATGACTGAATCTACAGCACCTTCATACACTGAACAAAATTATAAACACAACACTTTTGTTTTTGCCCCCATTTTTCATGAGCTGAATTTAAAGATCTAAGACTTTTTCTATGTACACAAAAGGTCTATTTCTTTCAAATATTGTTCAAAAATCTGTCTAAATCTGTGTTAGTGGGCACTTCTCCTTTGCTGAGATAATCCATCCACCTCACAGGTGTGGCATATCAAGATGCTGATTAGTACAGCATGCTTATTGCACAGGTGTGCCTTAGGCTGGCCACAATAAAAGGCCACTCTAAAATGTGCAGTTTTACTGGGGGTCTGAAAACCAGTCAGTAGCTGGTGTGACCACCATTTGCCTCACACAATGCAACACTATCAGATTTTGCTTCCAGTATAATATTAATGTGGTGCAAGGCGTTATTAACATGTACACCTACCCAACCCTAACTAACCTTACAGTAGGCCTATGAAAAATACAGTGTTGTGCCAAGACAGCATAATCTGATAGGTAGCATTATTTGTTAAAATGATGTGCGCATACGCAGTAGGGCCTGGTAGCAAAATCTGACGGGTAGGATGAAATGTTAGGCAGTCAGCATGCCAATTGCACGCTCTTTCAAAACTTGTGACATCTGTGGCATTGTGTTGCACATTTTAGAGTGTCCTTTTATTGTGGCCAGCCTAAGGCACACCTGTGCAGTAATCATGCTGTCTAATCAGCATCTTGATATGCCACACCTGTGAGGTGGATGGATTATCTTGGCATGTTTGAGAGAAATAGCCCTTTTGTGTACATAGAAAAAGTCTTAGATCTTTGAGTTCAGCTAAAACAAAAGTGTTGCGTTTATGATTTTGTTCAGTGTAAATCTGAAAATAAAAAACAAATACACCTAATGCAAAGTTATTGTTAATCATTTTAGATCAGGACTGTATATGTTTTAGGGCTTATATGGTAATGTAGTGGCTACTCTGACGTTACCAAACGGTAAAACAGGAACTCGATGCATTTGCGACACAACAACAATAAAACACTACGTCTATTATGCCTCTAAATGAACAGGTGATTAATATTCCCAATTCCACGTAACCCGTGACTCTTCACCACGAACACATTAACTCTTTCATGTCCACTACAGGTACTATAACACAGTCAAGACCTGTCTGGACTTAAACTGTGCATTTCCCCCAAAAAAGAACTGTACACCTGAGAAAGTTTGTCAACCAATCAGAATTAAAAATTCAAAAACAGTACATCATTAACAATGGTGCATGACTTAATAAAATAAATAAATAAATATATGTTCAATGTTCAATGGGTTCAGAGATATGAATAGTTTTCTGCATTTATATATCCTAGTTGTTCTGTCACTTTTAACACATATTAAACATATATGCAATTTGTTAGTGAGATCTCAGGCCTCATTTATTGTACTATGTCACAGAATCACTCCATGACTTGATAGACATCCACGGAAAGTCAATATGGAAAAATATTTCTAATGAAATGCAATGTAAGATGACTGGAACAACCAGCCGGCTCAACTGTTGCTTATTTATGTAATCCTTTTTTCTTTTTTTAAAAAAAAAATGTTTTATTGTAAGTAAAATCCATATCCTGTTTCATACCTAATATGTTCCTTGTTTCTTTTAGATTGTGTGCAAAGAATACTAAGTACTTCAGAATACCACATCTGATATTATCAAAAAAACTATATTATATTGTATTTACAGATTGAATTGAACCATACCAGTGTAGAGTGGTATACCTCCCAAAAGACAGCCTGTTCATGTTTGTTAGAGATCTTGAGTACTTGATTGTAATTCAATTCTAGGATGCATTAATTAAACATCCTGTCAGACAAAAACACATTCTTCATGAGCAATCAATAAACCAGGGCCCTGTCCCAAATGGAACACTTCATGTGCGCTTGTGGTCTTACGGACTTACAATGGCTGCAGTGTGTGCGTGTCCGTTAAGTCCACGAGACCGTAGGGTGTCCCATTCATCATTTTAGAGTTCAGAGAGATGTGCGAGTGCCCATTTTGCAGCCGTTTTGCATCCTTGATACGCACTTCTGCCGAGTTTTTGTTTATTAGAACAACGTGAGATAGCAATGAACTGAAGTGAGTGACAGCTTTTATCACTTATATGAGGAAATGCTCTTATATGCTGAATATTACTGTCTCAGAGATATTTACCTCAGTAATGAAAATATTGTGTTTCAAGTCATAATTTCCCCTGTATTTGAAATATGGTGGTCTTTAATCTACTGCTAAGTATTCTAAAATTGACATTCTCACATAGCAAAAGTTGTTTTAATAACAGAAAAATAAAGTCAAGTCGCCTTAGTTTACTTCACCATTTTACTAATAAATCCTAATTTAATTAAGACAAAATCTATATTGTTGGAAAGGTCTAAGACTTCTAAACATATATTTTACCATTTTATTGTGTTACAAATTTTGTAGTAAAAGTAATTGATTCATTAATGAAAAGAGAGCACCATTAAAAATCTACTTCATAACAGGAGTTCTGACCTTTGTCAGTCTTCAAAAGACTTCAAAACAGTCTTCATTACTGTTCATGAAATAAAAAAAAAAAGTTTAAATAATGCATTTTCATGTCTATGTTCAAAAATGAAAGTGACAGTTAAATGGTTAAACCAAGAATGAAAAGGACCATTACATTATTTCAAGGTTGCTTGTTTTACGTGTTTTACTTCTTAACTTAACTTATCTTAACATCTCAAAGCCATGAAATTCCATTAAAAAATGTTGCCGCCGGTAAAAGGCTATATAAACAGCTGACAACATTATTCTGTCATTTACATTTATAGCATATCTATCCACCTTTTTCTTCTCATACAAGTGAGCACGGCCATTTATAAATGTTATTAGTCTTGCTCCCAGGCTTATCCGCATCCAGCTATTTTTAGCTTTACAAAACAGCTTGTGTTGCTGCTTGATATTGCAAAAAGGTGAGTCTTATCATATTATTTTAATGTATTACTTTAATTATGAGCACACTTGTTTGTATTGCAAACAGTTTTACCATTGTCTGCACGTTGTTATTCTTCTCATTATTTCCCTATAGCAGCTAATGAAGAGGATGTCTCACCCATAAGCTTACTTCCGTGTTAAGTATCAAATGACTCACATTAGCTGCGTCCCAATTCAAAGACTGCAGCCTGTGGAGGACGGGTCATTCGAAGGATGCAACCTACTTGGCCTATGAAGGACGCTTGGAGTCTAGCCTTCGTAGGATTTCCTAATTGCACCACCAGGCGTTCCCGATTGCTGCTCCTGTCACATAGCTATGGTGTCAGAAAAAAGCTGCCATAGATGATATTTGTTTATAAAAATGAAAATAACTGGAGCATGAATTGTTAGTTTTTGACTTTCAACTAACAAATTACAGGGGCCATTCACACAGAACGCGTCTTTGCGGCTAAAAACATGAGACGCAACGCTCAGGGATGGTTTTAAAAAAAGCGAAGCATAGAATGCGAGAGTCTCAAGACATGCTTTTGAGACCAAGGTTATTATCGTAAACGAAAACTGAAACTAAGACGAAAACGATTGGTTAAAAAACATTTTCGTAAACTGAAATAAAATAAGAAATTCATAATAAATGAAAAACTAAAACTAAACGAAACTATCAACAACTATTGAAAAACGAACTAAAATAAAATAATAACTGGCATAAATAAATGATCGTTTTCGTAGTAATTAACAAGCATTCAACCAACTGCGGAAAATTTGACGTGGGTGTTTAATCGTGCATCACCTGTATTTGGCAAATGATGATGCAGCTGAGGCTGACAGCGCAAAACAAACATCAGTTAAGTGATCAAGAAGACGGACATAAATGATGACTGCTCGCAGGAAATGACAGAGCCCTGTTTGGGACTATTTCGAATTTAATTCTGAAACAGAAGCGGGAAAAGTAAATGTATTGTTATGCTCAATAACACACATTGTGGTGTTGAAATTAAGGGGAAAAACCCCACAAACCTTAAAGTACGTCTCCAAACCAGCCATCGCGAATATTAATATTTACTTATTTAATGATAAAATTAACAAAGGTGCGTGTTTGTTTTATTTCAGTCAGTGAACAAGCAGCCTACAAAACACTAAAATAATGGTCAAAGAAATTATAGCCTATAAGAAAGTAGCCAAAATAAGAATGGTAAATATTAAACAAACATTCGTAACAACTTCGCCCAGCCCCTGTCCGACTGCTCATCAAAATTACCGACCGAGTCCGACTGGAGTCCGTGTCTTTTCTCTCTCTTCCTCATTACACTGTTGCATCCATTACAATTGCTCAGTTTTGTTTTTAATAGGAACATGGTTATTTTTCGTTTCGGTTCTTCAGAAAGTTAATTTAGAAATGTGTTTGGAACATTTTTTGTTTGTTAAATTAAAGCTTTTGTTATTTAAAGTAAAAACCAAGCGGTCAGCGGCAGGCAGTGAGTTGATTACAGCCTGTTTGATCAGTTTTGCCCATTCAAATCATAACGACTTTGCCTAAAATAAAATCTTCAAGCACATCAAAATGTTATTTTAAACGTTAAACTTACATGTGATTATATTAAATGCCTGCTATTATGCGCATACATTCGTTTGTTAGAGAGTGGAAGCTAAATGCACTTTGCAGGACATGGAGTCGCCAGCGCGATCACTTGCAAACAAATTAAAATAAATAAAATAAAAACGCCGTAATCTTTGCTCATAAAAGGTTAGCATAGCATATCATCCGGAACTGTAAAGGGTCTAATTTTATTTCCGTGCACTCACAATATAAAAACAAATCTGGTGCTTTTGTAAAAATAAAGAAAACAAACAAAATACTTAACTTACAGTCAGGATAAAAAAGCTTGAAAATATTACTTTACCACTTTTAAAATGAAAATATTATATTATAAAACAAAAAGTTTTGATTTGAGATATTTTATAAAAGCCGTAGAGATACATTTCTCTCCAAAGGCTCGTCCAGTGAGCAAGTGGTGAGTCAGGATCGTCAACTTCATCTTTGCCACACTGGCTCAGAAAACACTAGTTTATTAACCATTCGTTTAAGTATCTCCTTATTTCCCTCCGACACATTTTCCTGGAACTTTGCCAGTTTTAGTCTATTGCGTGTGTTTGAACGCAGATCTCTTCCAGCAGGCACTAAACGCCACCACGGCAGAATGAATGTTGCAGAATCACTATACTTTATGCTTGTTATAGATTGTGTGACGTCACGTACATTGCCGCCGGTGGCAGCCGACTACATTTGTCATTATCATTGTCATTGCGACCGTCACAGCCTTATTTGTATCTCAAACCCTTATGTTATTTTTATTATTCAGAGTTAAGCACAGAGTTAAATGCCAACTGTGCAAACAATAAATGTTGCTGAACTATATTTTTTGTGTGTGCGCTCTGGAAGTGTTCTGTTAACTATACTAAACTATAATTACTAAAACTGAAACTAAATATATAAAAACGAAATAGAAATGTTTTCACAAAATAAAAACTAAACTAAAACTAACAAAACCATTAATAAAACTAACTAAAACTAAACTAAAATTTATTGCATATTTGAAAACGAAATTATAATAAAAACTAATTTAAAAATGCAAAACTATAATAACCTTGTTTGAGACGTGATTCAATAATGACAATAAGGGGCGTTTTCAGTATATATATATATATATATATATATACAGAGCTGGGTACTACAAATTGTAATCAGTTACTGATTCCAGATTACATGACAAAAATTGTAGTCAGTAATGTAATTAGTTACATTACATATTTCAGATAATATAATCAGATTACTTTTAGATTACTTTTGACTTAACTCGTTTATCACATTCATTTAAATAGAATAGAATATCTTGTAGCATAATGATGGAAAAAATGCAAAGAGTAAGAAAATATGTTATATTCATTGTAATTTACAATGAAGTGCATTAAACATTATATTACATCAAGGTTTCCCAAACTAGGGTTCGACCAGGAACTGCAGAGGGTTTGTGGGTTTAATGAAAAGCTAACAATTAATTAATTCATAAAAATAAAATAAAATAAAATAACTCATTTTAAAACAAAAGTTCTTTTTGAGGAAAGTCTCTTTACTTGGTGGCCATATTTGCAATGCCTTCGGGAGATGAAAGATGACATTTTTATTTATCTGCGTGCCATGTGACCATTAATCAAAATCAAAGAAACCATGAACATACGAATGTGAAACTTAATTATTTAAATCTTTCATTTAAAATCTCAGGGGTATTTAAAGTAAATATATTTGGTGAATAAGGTTTAGATGACAAAAAGTTTGGGAATGCCTGCATTGAAATAATGTTGCATTTTAATGAGTATGAAAGACAAAAGCCTTACAAAGACACAATAATACATGGTTAAAAAAAAAAAAAAACATACCGAGTGATAATTCAAATAAAAATGAATGTGTTCATCAGTAGCTGATGCAATGTTGAAACCCTTTTGTAAATTCAGTGGTCAAATACTGTGTTGCCACCTGACAAATGACTAGTCTATGTGTGAATGTCCACAAAACTTTCTGAATAATCGGTAGGCTATTTTAGAAAGGAAAATGTAAAAGATGAAAAAGAAATTAGGGGGAATCAATGAAATATGAATATTATAATATGTAATCATGTAATCCATAAAAGTAACTGTAGTCTGATTACGAGTATGCAAATGTAACTTACTCTACAAATACTTCCTTTTTGGAATCTGATTACGAATCAGTTACTACCCAGCTCTGTATGTATGTGTATATATATATATATATATATATACACAGAGCTGGGTATATTACTTACAAAATGTAATCAGTTACAGATTCCATATTCCATGACAATTACTGACAATTATAGTCAGTAATGTAATCAGTTACATTACATATTTTAGGTAATCTAATCAGATTACTTTTGGATTACTTTTAGATTACTTTTAACTTAATTTGTTTATCACATTGATTTAAATAGGATTAGTTTGTAGCATAATGATGTAAAAAATGCAAAGAGTAAGAAAATATGTTCCATTCTTTGTCATTTACAACATGAAGTGCATTAAACACTATATTAAATCAATGTTTCCAAAACTAGGGTTCGTAAAGGAACTACAGGGGGTTTGTGAGTTTAATAAAAGATAACAATTAATGAACAATGAAAGCTAAAAAAAATAATTAAAATAAATCATTTTAAAACAAAGTCCCTTTCAAAGATAGTCTGTACACTTGGGGGCCATATTTGCAATGCCTCCGGGCAGCTCATACAGTTTCTTATGCTCAAATAGCAATTAAAAAGCTTATTTTTCAGGCATCTCAGGAGTAAAACAATTCAGGGGTAGTTATAGTAAATGCGGGTGCATCTCAATAAATTAGAATGTCATGGAAAAGTTCATTTATTTCAGTAACTTGTTAAATGTGAGCCCAAATCCTCACAATTTCAGTTGAATTACTGAAATAAATGAACTTTTCCACAACATTCTAATGTATTGAGAAGCACCTGTATATTTAGCATACAAGGTTTAGATGACAAACAGTTTTGGAATGCCTGCATTACATGTAAATAATAAATAACGTGAATGTGTGTTTTTTATTGAGTTGGGAAGACAAAAGCCTTCCAAAGATATAATAATACATGGTTAAAAAACCTGTTAAAAACGAATGTGCTCACCAATATTGATGCCATGTTAATCTTAAACCTGAAAAGATTTTTGTAAATCCTCAGTGGTCACCACCTAGGGTGTGAATGTGTGAATGTGTGAATGTCCACAAAACTGGACTTTCTAATTGTATATAATTGGCAGGAAGTTTTAGAGACGAAAATTGAAAAGAGAAAAAAGAGAAATTAGGGGGAATCAAGGAATTATGAATTGATGTTTATTGCTACTGTGTGAATAATATGTAATCATGTAATCTCCAATGGGCTACTTTTCCATTGTTTTTCTATGTAAACACACGCTTGACGGATGTGCATGACCGTTACGCTAGCGTCTCCAGTCTTTTGCAGCGCCTCGTTCAGGAGCGCCGCGTTTTTAAGATGCCGTGTCAAATGAGGGTGTCAAGCTCCTTTTTTAAGAAACAAGTTGTGATAATCACTTGAAGAAATGTTATAAATTCAGGGTATCTGGGCACAGCCAGTATAAGCGCCTCCTCCGCCATGTTGCCGTCAAATAAAACAGTTGTCATGCCAACTTGCTAATGTAAACAGAAACGCGCAAAGCTTGCCCCGCCTCCGAGTTCGTCTGATTGGTCCACAGCTTTGGAACTGACATTGATGAGTGGCGTTGTGGGTAAAAGTTGAAATTCTTTTAACTTGACAGGGCATCACACAGCGCTCCTGTGCGAAGCGCTGCAAAAGACGCTAGTGTGACGGTCATGCATGTCCGTCAAGTGCGTGTTTATGTAGAAAAACAATGGAAAAGTAACACATTGGAACGGAAAAACGTGTTCTGTGTGAATGGCCCTAAAGAATGTATGGGCAGCACCGCTCATCAATGTCAGTTCTACAGCAGTGGACCAATCAGACGAACTCGGAGGCAGGGCAAGCGCAGGTGGAGACAGAGCGACACGCGGCATCATCTGAAAACCAAGCCCACCGGGGGAAAACAAATCCAACGCTCCCCATTGACTTTGTATTGCGGGAAGCTGCCTTCTTGTCATTTCTGACTTATAACAAAAAACAGAACAATGTCTAAAAGCTGCTAGGTGACAAGGTGTACAGTAAGCAAGCTAAAAAACACAAAACTACGTTTTTATAAGCTGCCGACCCCAAAAAACGAGCGTTTAGAGACACAAAGTTAGAGCGCAACGTGTCATATTACTAAAGAACTGCGCCCACTGACAGGAAACTTAATCAGCGACAGTAAACATTATTTTTAACCATGTCAAAGGATTATTTCACCACACTATGTAAACCTGAAATGAGGAGATACAGTGGGTATGGAAAGTATTCAGACCCCCTTAAATTTTTCACTCTTTGTTATATTGCATTTGCTAAAATCATTTAAGTTCATTTTTTTCCTCATTAATGTACACACAGCACCCCATATTGACAGAAAAACACAGAATTTTTGACATTTTTGTAGATTTATTAAAAATGAAAAACTGAAATATCACATGGTCCTAAGTATTCAGACCCTTTGCTGTGACACTCATATATTTAACTCAGGTGCTGTCTATTTCTTCTGATCATCCTTGAGATGGTTCTACACCTTCATCTGAGTCCAGCTGTGTTTGATTATACTGATTGGACTTGATTAGGAAAGCCACACACCTGTCTATATAAGACCTTACAGCTCACAGTGCATGTTAGAGCAAATGAGAATCATGAGATCAAAGGAACTGCCTGAAGAGCTCAGAGACAGAATTGTGGCAAGGCACAGATCTGGCCATGGTTACAAAAAAATTTCTGCTGCACTTAAGGTTCCTAAGAGCACAGTGGCCTCCATGATCCTTAAATGGAAGACGTTTGGGACAACCAGAACCCTTCCTAGAGCTGGCCGTCCAGCCAAACTGAGCTATCAGGGGAGAAGAGCGTTGGTGAGAGAGGTAAAGAAGAACCTAAAGATCACTGTGGCTGAGCTCCAGAGATGCAGTCAGAAGATCGGAGAAAGCTGTAGAAAGTCAACCATCACTGCAGCCCTCCACCAGTCAGGGCTTTATGGCAGAGTGGCCCGACAGAAGCCTCTCCTCAGTGCAAGACACATGAAAGCCCGCATGGAGTTTGCTAAAAAACACCTGAAGGACTCCAAGATGGTGAGAAATAAGATTCTCTGGTCTGATGAGACCACTTTTTGGCCTTAATTCTAAGTGGTATGTGTGGAGAAAACCAGGCACTGCTCATCATCTGTCCAATACAGTCCCAACAGTGAAGCATGGTGGTGGCAGCATCATGCTGTGGGGTTGTTTTTCAGCTGCAGGGACAGGACGACTGGTTGCAATCGAGGGTAAGATGAATGCAGCCAAGTACAGGGATATCCTGGACGAAAACCTTCTCCAGAGTGCTCAGGACCTCAGACTGGGCCGAAGGTTCACCTTCCAACAAGACAATGACCCTAAGCACATAGCTAAAATAACGAAGGAGTGGCTTCACAACAACTCTGTGACTGTTCTTAAATGGCCCAGCCAGAGCCCTGACTTAAACCCAATTGAGCATCTCTGGAGAGACCTGAAAATGGCTGTCCACCAACATTTACCATCCAACCTGACAGAACTGGAGAGGATCTGCAATTAGGAATGGCAGAGGATCCCCAAATCCAGGTTTAGCTGGAATATAACAAAGAGTGAAAAATTTAAGGGGGTCTGAATACTTTCCGTACCCACTTTATATTGAGAAACTAAATTTTATTAGTCTGTGTCAGTGCTCCTTTTACCTTTTTGTTGGAGAAATGAGCAAAATGAATGGCCCATTATTCCCTGACATCTACAGCTATTTGTTTCCTTAAACATTCATTTTTTGGAGTCACATAGCAGCTTTTAGACATTGTTCTGATTTTTGTTATAAGTCAGAAATAACAAAGAGGTAGCTTCCCGCAATACAAAGTCAATGGAGAGCCTATAGTATACAACAATTTCTTTTCATTTTCAAATGTATAGAAGAATTTCTGTCATTTACAAATTATAACTTGCTTTGCAAAAATAAACAATTTAAAGAACTAGGCTACTTGTCTTTTATTTACAAGTTTAAATGTATTTACAGAAAATACTTAGTTTGCTAAGTTTGTTTGGTTAGAAAACATGACACAGCAGGACTTGCATACAAAATACTCAAGAAATCATATTTCTGGAATATCAAGTTTGCCTACAACAATTGCGGACTTCTCTTCTTACAAAAAAAAAAAAAAGCTAAGCTAAACAAAAAACAAGTGAAAAACTACAAGTAAAAACATTTGTTTTACTAGATGTTTGAGTAAATTAAAACACAGTACTTACAAGTGTATCCATCAGCCACCACAGAACTCCCTCAACACATGCAGCCCTATAGCCTAATTAATTGTAAATTGATTATTTAATTGTTTAATTGTAGGTTTATATAAGTTCAAGATAAATCCTTAATCTTAATACTGGAGCACATCTAAAACTGCAATTAATTAAAAAAAACAAAAAACAAACATTGAGACTGTTTTTAGGTCATTAATCAATTAAGGCAAGCAAGATACAGCACAGGGCTGAAATCACATGCTCTCTTGAGTGGGTACTTATTTTGAATTTTTTTTTTATCGAATGCTAATAAAGTATGCTAATAAAGAGCCCTTACTACGTTTGCTTTCCAAGCTATGACAGCACATGCAGCACGTGACCCTTGATGGAGCTGAGAAATATCTTGTGATTTTGTCATTGATTCCTGCGGTTAGGTCCACAAAGCAGTTTTTTAGTATAATAAGAAAATTATGGAAGCTGTAATTTTTTTAAATTAGTTGTGCTGTGTTTTTCGTTTCATGTGTCACAGTAATGATTAATTTACAGGACATTTAGTGCTGTAACACATCCCGAAGTTTGCCTTTTCAGACTTTTTCAATATAAAAGTAAATCGGGTTTTAATGTCAGGAGTTTTTAAAGTCCAAATTAGCATGCAGCGGGACAAAAGTAGTTGTTACTTTTGTCCCCCTACCGTAACAACAAGTGTTTCTTTTGTCCCGCTGCATGCTAATTTGGACTTTCTGTGTCTTGCATCATTTACTAAAACATACATGTCTTTTATGTTGTTTCATACCAAAGGAATATGCCAAGCATGAGAATCAGAAAGACAAACAGAGGTCTGATTCAGCCAGATAGGCCATATTGGCCTATCTGTCATGAACATCAGTCTCAGGACAGCTTACATTTTCCTAGTCATATAATTAGGTTTTAGCCATACCTTAGCTTTTATACCTTCACCTATGAATTTGCAGTGTTTCCAGATGTTTTTATGCACATTTTGAATTTATGCATACAAACAACTGGATGGAAACACGAATAAGCCTACTGTTACATTATGTTGAGAATTTATTTTATGTTAATTTAATTAAATTTTCATATTGTTCATTCTGTTAAAAAAAAAAAAATCTATAAAAATAAATTGAATAAATTCATTTTAAACAATTCAAGTTTGTACAGTCAGGCTTTGAAACATTTTATGAAACTTAAATTTAAATGTAATGTAATTTTTTTTCCCCCAGAGATTAAGGACAAAATATGTTTGCAGTTACATATTAACAAGATCATAGTCATGTCTATTTAATAAAAACGAGAGTAACCTAAAAAAAATTGATTGCACTGTTGTGTTACTTTTGAAACTTCATTATACTGAATTTTTTCTACATTTGTACAAAATACCACCTGCTATTGATAGACCACGCTTCTGAGTTATAGATCACATCAAAAATATATCTCTGTCTACCACATTATCTTTTTAAATTATGTTTGTTTTTTGTTAGTTTTTTTTTGATGATAATGTCCTGTAAATTAAATGATTAATTTACAGGACATTTAGTGCTGTAACACATCCCGAAGTTTGCCTTTTCAGACTTTTTCAATATAAAAGTAAATCGGGTTTTAATGTCAGGAGTTTTTAAAGTCCAAATTAGCATGCAGCGGGACAAAAGTAGTTGTTACTTTTGTCCCCCTACCGTAACAACAAGTGTTTCTTTTGTCCCGCTGCATGCTAATTTGGACTTTCTGTGTCTTGCATCATTTACTAAAACATACATGTCTTTTATGTTGTTTCATACCAAAGGAATATGCCAAGCATGAGAATCAGAAAGACAAACAGAGGTCTGATTCAGCCAGATAGGCCATATTGGCCTATCTGTCATGAACATCAGTCTCAGGACAGCTTACATTTTCCTAGTCATATAATTAGGTTTTAGCCATACCTTAGCTTTTATACCTTCACCTATGAATTTGCAGTGTTTCCAGATGTTTTTATGCACATTTTGAATTTATGCATACAAACAACTGGATGGAAACACGAATAAGCCTACTGTTACATTATGTTGAGAATTTATTTTATGTTAATTTAATTAAATTTTCATATTGTTCATTCTGTTAAAAAAAAAAAAATCTATAAAAATAAATTGAATAAATTCATTTTAAACAATTCAAGTTTGTACAGTCAGGCTTTGAAACATTTTATGAAACTTAAATTTAAATGTAATGTAATTTTTTTTCCCCCAGAGATTAAGGACAAAATATGTTTGCAGTTACATATTAACAAGATCATAGTCATGTCTATTTAATAAAAACGAGAGTAACCTAAAAAAAATTGATTGCACTGTTGTGTTACTTTTGAAACTTCATTATACTGAATTTTTTCTACATTTGTACAAAATACCACCTGCTATTGATAGACCACGCTTCTGAGTTATAGATCACATCAAAAATATATCTCTGTCTACCACATTATCTTTTTAAATTATGTTTGTTTTTTGTTAGTTTTTTTTTGATGATAATGTCCTGTAAATTAAATGATTAATTTACAGGACATTTAGTGCTGTAACACATCCCGAAGTTTGCCTTTTCAGACTTTTTCAATATAAAAGTAAATCGGGTTTTAATGTCAGGAGTTTTTAAAGTCCAAATTAGCATGCAGCGGGACAAAAGTAGTTGTTACTTTTGTCCCCCTACCGTAACAACAAGTGTTTCTTTTGTCCCGCTGCATGCTAATTTGGACTTTCTGTGTCTTGCATCATTTACTAAAACATACATGTCTTTTATGTTGTTTCATACCAAAGGAATATGCCAAGCATGAGAATCAGAAAGACAAACAGAGGTCTGATTCAGCCAGATAGGCCATATTGGCCTATCTGTCATGAACATCAGTCTCAGGACAGCTTACATTTTCCTAGTCATATAATTAGGTTTTAGCCATACCTTAGCTTTTATACCTTCACCTATGAATTTGCAGTGTTTCCAGATGTTTTTATGCACATTTTGAATTTATGCATACAAACAACTGGATGGAAACACGAATAAGCCTACTGTTACATTATGTTGAGAATTTATTTTATGTTAATTTAATTAAATTTTCATATTGTTCATTCTGTTAAAAAAAAAAAAATCTATAAAAATAAATTGAATAAATTCATTTTAAACAATTCAAGTTTGTACAGTCAGGCTTTGAAACATTTTATGAAACTTAAATTTAAATGTAATGTAATTTTTTTCCCCCCAGAGATTAAGGACAAAATATGTTTGCAGTTACATATTAACAAGATCATAGTCATGTCTATTTAATAAAAACGAGAGTAACCTAAAAAAAATTGATTGCACTGTTGTGTTACTTTTGAAACTTCATTATACTGAATTTTTTCTACATTTGTACAAAATACCACCTGCTATTGATAGACCACGCTTCTGAGTTATAGATCACATCAAAAATATATCTCTGTCTACCACATTATCTTTTTAAATTATGTTTGTTTTTTGTTAGTTTTTTTTTTTTAAAATGTTACTTTCGCCCCCGCTCTCACATGTAGGCTTTCACGTGTCGTTAACAACCAAACCTAACCCTTTCACACGTGAGTTTAAAATATTCTAGCTGAGCCCCCCAGGGTGAGTTTTTTTAGGCGACCGTTATTTTAGAACGTAGCGCTTTATTGTTTCCATGGCGACGCGTCATGCTTGTCACGTGGCACACCGCAGCCACAATAGAGCTGTAAGACAGATGGATCGCGTTTATTTCGTTTTTCTTTTTTTTTATTATTCATATTCACAAACGTGCTCACTATATTATGAAACATCTGATATTCCGATTCTGAAATATGTGCAAGTAAATGTATTTGGAAGTTTAAATACTTTTATAATGACCCTGTTAGTCGCTCTATGCCGGGTGATGGGCGCCGCCATGTTAGTCACGCTGAATCTGAGCGGTAACACGCAAATTCATCCTCTCCTCCCGAAAGACATTAAAGTAAGTCTCCGATGAGCTGGGAGAAGAGCAGAGTAAACTTTACAGTTACCTACACAATGTGTATATGATATTAATAAAACATGTCGTCAGATTATATTTGTAGGATCATTATTGCCGCTTCCATAGACATCAGCGTGTGTTTTACTATAACTATAAATGTATGGTTTTGCTAGTACTTATGTGTATTTAAATGTGTGGAACCTAAAATAAGCATTATATGGTTGAAAACACTTAATAATTGTGATAATATGACAAGAGCTCAGCGCGTCCAATCTGCCTCAGCGCCAGCCAAAGCGCCAAATCGGATTTGAATTCAGCAGCTGATCACGTGATGCGCTCAAAGTTCGCATCACACTGGTGTAATCGTAAACTCCAGGGACCAGACAAGACTGATCACACCGGTGTGATCGTACGCGTCAAAGGGCTAATAACCATTTTCAAAGCAACAAAGAGTATTATTCCAGCAGGGGGCGCATGGAGGCCCAGTATTACCTTCGTGGATCCACATTCAAATCACCTTTTTTGTCATTTTGTCATTTGACATTTACTCTATAATTGTAATTGTTTAAATGTTATATTAATACATATTAATGCCAAGGACTGGTGACTGACATACAAATTGAAATCATTGTAAAACCTTAATTTATCCTAACCAGAGATTAACTATATGACAATGTGTTGTTTCCATTCTGTTCTGGTCTCTGGACAATAACTTACACCTGAAACACTAAAATACTTTAATAGCCAGTGAATTTAAAATATATGTTGGAACACACGCTCCGCCCATTTATTTTAGGACGTTTCTTGCAACTGCCATTCTACCCACTTTCATTTTCCTTATTTTTCCCATCATGCTCTGTAGAGTTGTGAGCGGAAGTATTCATTTTTATGTGCTTATTCAAAACGTTAAACCATGAAGTTTACAAATCAGTTTTTGAATTTATATTTCTGAGCGTTTTAGGTTCTGGAAAATTACTAATCATAATGGGTAAGTCAAGATATGTGAGTTATTAAGCTAGTGTTGCTCCTCTCTGTAGTTAATGTTTATTTAAATAAATCAATATTTACCACGTTGTTTAACCGGTATTATATAAATAAACCAGCAAAACCTTTAGAGCTTTGAACATAACCCAGATATGTTTTTGTATAAGATCACATTTAACACGAAGCGTGGAGGACTTTACATTAATATGCACATGTATGGTTCATGAACTCGTGTAGGTCTTGCATTAGATTTGTTTGTTTGTTTTTGCACACACACATGCACACACACATGAATGAAAAGTTCGTATATACACGTAGTCAAGTTTTTATGCATTTGAGGTATGTGCGTGCATTTATACTTTGCGTATGTTGTATACTGTGCATTAGAAGTTTATACATGCATTTTATCTCATCCCTCATGCTATTATGTCATGTATTGATTTCATCAGAGAACAATGAAAGATCTCAGGAGGAGGAGGTGGATGGAGACAGTTGTGGATCCTCCACCGCAGGTTCGCCGGAGATGGACCGCAACCCGTCGCCTCCTCCCGAGGAAGATGACACTGAGGTCGGTGAGGAGGTGGACGCCATCGGGGAAACAGTGTACAGCAAACACTGGCTCTTCAGCACCCTGACCCGCCTTATTCAGGTTAGGTATAACAATGCATGATAGGGTTTTGTATCATTGATCAACAAGCAAAGACAGGGCAAACATTGTTTTCAAGAGTTAAATAAAAAAACAAAAGTTTAAAAACCTTTTACATTGTGTTTTTTTTTTTTTTTTTTTGTTCAACGAAATGAGTAGAAAAAATACTTTCTGAAATAAAATAAAGTGCTATGTTACTTTGCAAACCGCTTTAGTCATGTTTAATCATGTTTATCTGTATTTCTATATATCTATCTGTCTGTATGTCTGTCTGTATGCCTATCTATCTATCTATCCGTCTGTATGTCCGTCCATCCTTTTTTCTGTCCGTCCGTCCGTCCATCTGTCTGTATCTATCTATCTATCTATCTATCTATCTATCTATCTATCTATCTATCCGTTTGTATGTCCGTCCGCCTGCCTGTCTATCTGTCCGTCTGTCCATCTGTCTGTCTTTGTCTTTCTGTCTGTCCGTCCGTCTGTCTGTCTATCATCCGTCCTTCTTTCTATCTGTCCATCCGTCCATCCGTCTTTATGTCTGTCTATCTATCGTCCGCCCGTCCTTCTTTCTATCTGTCCATCTGTTCGCCCATCTGTCTGTCTTTGTCTGTCTATCTGTCCATCCCTCTATCGAGAATCAGTCTATCTATTCATCCATCCGCACGTCGTCCTTTCTGTCTGTCTGTCTACCTGTCCATTCATCCTGCCTGTCTGTCTATGTATCTATCTCTCTCTCTCTGTCCGTCTTTCTGTATGTCTAATTATCTGTTTATCCATCCATTTATGTGTCCGTGTCTATCTATCTATCTATCTGTCTATCTATCTGTCTGTCTGTCTGTCACTGTATCATCCATCCGTACATACTTCTTTCTATCTGTCCGTCCATTTGTCTGTTTTTATCTATCTATCTATCGTCCTATCGTCCATCCATCCTATCTGTCTGTCTGTCTGTCCGTCCTTCTATCTATCTGTCAGTCTGTCCATCAATGTGCTTAAGCTGTGCAATCCCTTCATTTGATTTTTATATATATATATATATATATATATATATATATATATATATTTCAATTACCTTCTAGATGGTGACAGATCAAGAAGGTGGCCCGAGTGATTCTTCCATGGAACTGACAGATGATCAGGAGGAGGACTTGTGTAAAGTATGGGACATGGCTATGGATAAGGTAAACTGAAACGCACTTTATTCAACACCCTGCCTCCATGCCCACCATCTAGATGCACATCACATGTGTTTTCTCTCTTTAGGATGTTGCTGTTTTTCTTCAAGAGTTCAAAGCTCCAGACATCCTGCTGGGTGTGATTGCGAAGTCACGTAGTCCACGACTCACAGTAAGTCATTTTACCACTGTAACTGCTTTACATATTGCTTGTATGCTTATGTTCATATAATGACTCACAGCTTCTGTAACAGGAAATCTGTGTTGGAATTCTGGGTAATATGGCATGTTTCCATGACACTTGTGTATCTCTCAGCCAGAACTCTGACCTATGGTAACACACACACACACACACACACACACACACACACAGATCATATTTTTCACTTTCTGTACACTTCAGAATAATTAAACTATTTTTGTAAATACAATACTGCTAATTCTGTTAAATATTTTTCTGTGTATCTCAGCGCTGTGTTACTTCTGCTGCTCGGGGACAATGATCCACCTACACTCTTGGAAACTTGCCGGTCAGTGCTGTTACAGCTCTGTTGTAAAAAATTCTAAGAAAACTTCACAATATATGCTACATTTCACTGAATGCCGGTGTGACTTGCAATACTGTGGCTTCCTCAGGCTGCTGTTAACATGCATGTCTCATCCTGACGTTGCCCCTCTGTGGCTAGAGAGGATACGGCAGCAGCCAGCGGTGTGTGGCAGTTTGTGTTTCATCATGAGCAGCTCCACCAATGGTCAGTGATGTTTCAAAATGTTGCTACTTTCAACAAATAAGACATGAAAAAACACAGAAATTAAGCATTTGCCTAAAAACAGGTCTACGTTTCATGCATATTTATTTCTTTTTTTTTTATATTTTCATTTTTATGTGATTATTATTATTATTATTATTATTATTATTATTATTATGTGCTTTTGCTGTTCAATTTATTATTATCATTAATATTTAAAACAGTATTTTTTTTTTTTTTTTTGATGAGTAGAAAGATCCAAAGATCAGCATTTATCTGAAATAAAGAGCTTTTGTAACATTATACAGTATACCATTCTAAAGCTTGGAGTCAGTATAATTTTTAGTTCTATTTAGCAAGAATGCTTTAAATTGATCAAAAGTGATAAGACATTTATAATGTTATGCTACAAAAGATTTGTATTTCAGATAAATTCAGATCTCCTGAATGTTCTATTTATCAAAGAAACCTGAAAGGAATCTACTCAGCTGTTTTCACCGTAGTAGTAATAATAATAATAATAATAAATGTTTTTTTTAGCAGCAAATCAGAATATTAGAATAATTTCTGAAAGATCACGTGACTGGAGTAATGATGCTAAAAATTCAGTTTTGAAATCAGAAATAAAATACATTTGAAAATATATTTAAATAAAAAACAGTTATTTTAAATAGTACAAATATTTCCAAATTTTATAGGTTTTGCTGTACTTTGGATCAAATAAGTGCAGGCTTGGTGAGCAGAAGAGACTTCTTTAAATACAATAAAAATCTTACTGCATCTCTTTGCATCTGCAAATCTTAAAACATTTGACTGGTAGTATACATTTAATGTGTTTTAATGTTAGTTTTAAATTAATCTCAGATAATAGTTTGTGCCTCTCAAGTATTGAGACACTAAAGTGTATCTCTCTCTCTCTCTCTGCAGTGGATTTGCTGGCTAAGGTTGGGGAGCTGGTGGATAAGCTCTTTGATGAGGATGAGGAGATGATGAAGAGTTGGGTGTCCACACAAGCCGGCGACAGTGACCCAAACAAGGACACACAGCAGGATGTCGTGTCCTCTCTGCTGGAGGCCGCCACACAGCTTAGGTGAGACATATTAATTAAGGTGATGTGACCTTCTGCTCATCTGTCTGTCCGAGGCATTTACCAACCTATTTTTTTTGTTTTGTAGGTCAGAGAGTCCAGAGGCTCTTGAAGTGTATCTTCATTCACTCCAGCTTCTGACTACAGTAGAAGAAGGCATGCAGGCTCTGGGTGAGACAGAATCACTTTAGCTAAGCATTGGCCTTCCTTCTCTAATAGTCAGTCTCTTATGCTTACCAAGGCTGCATTTATTTGACCAAAACTACAGTAAAAACAGTAAGAATGTGAAATATTATTACAATTTAACATAACTGTTTTCTATTTGAATATATTCTAAAATGTAATTTATTCTGGTGACGCAAAGCTGAATTTTCAGCATCATTGCTTCAGCCTTCAGTGTCACATGATCTTTCAGAAATCATTCTAATAGGCTGATTTGCTGCTCAAGAAAGATTTTTATATTACTATCAGCGTTGAAAACAGTTGTTGCGTAATATTTTTGTTCATTTAGAAAACATTTTAAATAAATTAAATGCGATCAAAAAAAAAAAATGATATAATGTAATAAAATGATGCTAAATTGACTCCCCATAGAGAAATATATGCAGTGATTCCTTGTTTTTAACTTGTCTACAGTGTCAGATGGAGCTTGTGGTTGTGCGGTGTGGACGTTTGTGTGTAAGATCGTATGTGAGGATTTATGTCAAGTGGACGATCCTCCTCTCATCCTGCAGGAGCAGAAAGCTCTCTTGGCCCCAGCGCTTGCCCTACTGTCTTCGTTACACTCCAGCCTGCAGACAGATATCAGTATGAAACACACACTTCTAGCATTTCAAATGTATTGGTTTATGAGAGGCATTGTGTTGTTTGTTTAACTGTCAGCGTCCCCTCTGTGGTCTAAGACTCCTAAATAGATGTTTTACAACAGTTTTTACAACAAATTGTGTAGGAAAAGTAATAGATTCATTTATGACAAAGGTGAACCTCAAAGAATCTATCTCATAACAGGAGTTCTGACCTTTGAACAAAAAGACTTTCTTTGTTGCGTTTTTCCCCATCACGCTTTAGAAATCATAAGAAATTCTATATCAATTGAAAACTTAAAATCTCAAAATTCATCCTGTGCAAAACATTTTCAAATCAGACATTGCATTGCCATGAAAAAATGTACATCAAAATCGTATTACAAAATGTTTTTGTTCATGAATTATAAGAATTAAAGTTTGGATAGTGCATTTTAGCGTCTGTTTTAAAGGGTTAAGGTTTGCTGTTATATTGCATTTTTGGTTTCATAATGTATGTCTATTCTTAACAGGTTCAGAATTATTAGGAAGTCTTATTCGCATCCTGCATTTCAATACTGAATGCCTTCAGAGCCGAACAGCTGGAAACTCGGAATCGAAAGACATTCATAAAGAAGAAGAGAAGCAAGTGGAAGATGAACAGCTCAAAGTTTTAGTTGAAACCACAGCTGAGTTCCTCTCAGGTGTCCTTATGGAACTGAATAAGGTGAAATTGCCAGCTATCCAGTTTAATATATATATATATACACACACACACACACACTACCAGTGAAAATGTTTTTTAAAGAAATCTCTTCTGCTCAACAAGCTTGCATTTATTTCAAAATACAGCAAAATCAGTAATATTCTGAAATAGTTGTACTATTTAAAATAAATGTTTTATATTTGAATATATTTAAAATGTAATTTATTCCTATCAAGGCTACATTTTCAGCATCATTACTCCAATCTTCTAAATGATAGAAAGTAATACTTTTATTTAGCAAGGTTGCTTTAAATTTATCAAAAGTAATGGTAAAGACATTTATGTTACAGAAGATTTCTATTTCAGATAAATGCTGTTTTTCTGAACCTGGTATTTATCAAAAAAAAACAAAAACAACAACAAAAAAACCCCTGAAAAAATGCCACTCAGCTGTTTCAAACAGAAAAAAGTTATTTTAAATGGTAAAAATATTAATTAAAAATAAATGCAAAGCAAATTTTAAGCTGTCAAGTTTACAAAATAATAATAAATGATTACGTTGTAATTTAAAATAATATAAAAGTACAGCAGCCAAATTAAAAATAATATTATAAAAGTATAAAGTGAATAAATAAAAAATCCTATATTATATACTATACTAAAATATAAAGTTATACATTTATGACTTAGTAAATGATAGCATTGTATTTTAAGATATATATTTTATATATTATTTTGTTTTATTATAAAAATGTAACCAAAAAAAACAGAAGCGAGGGGCGGGGTCATCAGTAGCTCATTATCATTTAAAGAGACATGCACCAAAATGGCTCGATGTGAACAGAGCTGTTTTTGACGAGGTAAAAAGAGTGTTTTACATGACCATTAAAGAATTTTAGCCAAAGTATATTGCAGACATTTCATGAAGACCCTAAAGAATCATACCAGCTTGTGAAAAATGGGCACCTTTGTCACCTTTAAAACATACAAATGTTAAATATATTAAATATTAAATATTAATTCATAAAATTGAATCTTTCAGGATCTTTTATCATCCATAGTCAAGGAAGGGCATCTGACAGAGACAAGCTGTGTGTCTGCTATTGCCACCCTCGTCCCTCAACATATAACAGCGGTACATTCTTCTCCATAGTTTTTCTTATTTATCTGTTCCTAAAGGTCCTGAATGATTACAGATCTTCTCATCTTTTTTTTTTTTTTTATCTCATCTACAGGTTCAGCATCTGGTTGGCTTGCTGTCAGAAGTGGAACCGAAACTAGCAGACATTATAAAAAAGGACTTCTCTATTTCATCCAATGTGTCAAGCTGAACTCGGACAGAAACATCTAAAAAGTTCTTCAGTAAAGTTCTCAGACCCAAAAGACTGGAGATAAATGATGGATCCTTGTGAAAGGACTCATCTTTTGTTTCGATTAGCTTTCTTAGTAAACGTTATAGCATAAAATATATTCGTTTCAATTGTGTATATTATCGTTTTGTTTGTATACACCAGCATTTTTATTTAGTAAACGTAATGTTTTGTAGAATTTGTATTTGTCATGGAGTACTTATTTTTATTTTTCAGCATTATTTACACAAAATAGTCAGTGGAGTAGTTCCCAAAATAATTGCTTTTAACGTTACTTCATTTCCGTTATGCGTCAAGTTTTTAAAAAGAACTTTCAGCATATGATGGACATCATGCGCTGACGTTTTTTGACGCACACTTGGCTGCATATATTTGAGTGTTTCACTGCTAAAAAACCCATCAGGTGTTCCTCAAACATGCATGCCACGTCTAAGCTGTGATCGGCTCCCTCATTTGCTTTCCAAATGCCCATCAGAACGGGGAGAAAGGGCCTACTGCGCACTTCCCGGCGTATGTGACGCCAGCAGGAATATAGCAGCTCTTTAATTAAGAGTTCGGATTGATATGCAGAGCGCGCTGCATTCTTATGGAAATGCGGTGTGTAGGAGGAGGACCTGAGAGAGACACGGCCAGACACTCAGCTGGGATCTCAACCCGGACTGAATGGAAAGTAGACGGGATCATTTTAACCACGTTTGCGTGATTTCAGGCCGCTGGCTTTTGTTGTTTTTAAGGGAATCTTGGTTAGCCTGAAAAGACCAGATACTTAAGTATACAAGGACTTTTGATTGACACATGTCTGTTTTTAGATCTACCTGAGGAAGATCTGACAGACGTACCTCAGGGTTGGTTAGATCCAGACCACTGAGTGAGTGAATGCTCAACTAATACAAGTTGACGGAGGGCTGGTTGAGACGGAAGCAGTGCTGTTCATGCAGAAGTGAAAGTGTAAACTTGGATGACTGGCAGCTGTCAATCATCATCTCAGTGATGCAAAGAACTCCTGACTTGGCTGATGGTGTGCAACATAACCTAAAATGCCACATCTCCCACTAACAAGTCTACTGTGCTAGATGTGTGTCAGTAAAAGTCGAACATTTGGGTTTAAATGCACACAAACCCAAAACCTTCAATGTCTCATTCAGTGAAAATATTGTTTATATTATTTAATTATTTTTAAATGAATATAGCAGAAATATTTATGTTTCTAACAATAAAATAATTTGGAAATAATAATTATTTTTTTATACACTTTGTCAGTAAAATTTTTTTGGGGGGGAGGGGGATACTTTAAATTAGCAAGGATGCATTAAATTGATCAAAAGGAAAGGCATTTATAATATTACAAAAGATTTATTTTTTCAGTAAATGATGTTTCTTTTGAAACGTTTTATTCATCAAAGAATCCTGAGAAAAATATTAAATGTAAAAACATTAAGCAGTACAACTGTAATAATAATTAAATAAATGTTATAATATTGTATATAAACTTAAGATATAAACTTGCAGTTGTGTGTTATAAAGTCACAATTCTGAGAAATGAAGTCAGAATTGCAGAATATAAACCCGCAATTGCAAGTTATAAAGTCAGAATTGTGAGATATAGTCGCAATTCTGACTTTTTTCAGAATTGCATGATATAAACTCACAATTGCAAAAAATAAAGTCAGAATTGTGAGATATAAACTCTCAATTACAAGTTATAAAGTCAGAATTTCAAAATATAAAGTCACAATTTTTGACTTTTTTTCTCAGAATTGCATGATATAAACAATTACGAGAAATAAAGTCAGAACTACGAGATACAAACTCACAATTCTGACTATTTCTTTGCAATTGTGAGTTTATATCTCGCAATTCTGGCGTTTTTTCTGCAATTCTGACATTTTTTTTTTTTCTCACAGTTGCGAGTTATTAAGTCCAATTTTGAGGGAAAAAAACTGATATGTTCTCAGAATTACGAGATATAAACTCACAATTGCAAGTTCTAAAGTCAGAGTTGTGAGATATAAAGTTGCATTTCTGACTTTTTTCAGAATTGCGTGATATAAACTCACAATTGCAAGAAATAAAGTCAGAATAGTGAGACAAACTCGCAATTACAAGTTCTAATGTAAGAACTGTGAGATACAAACTCAAAGTTCTGACCTTTTTATCGCAATTGCGAGTTTATATCTCACAATTCTGGCGTTTTTTCCTCACGATTGCGAGTTATAAAGTACAATTTTGAGGGGGGAAAAAAGACTGATATGTTCTCAGAATTACGAGACATTAAGTCAGAATTGCATGATATAAACTTACAATTGCAAGAAATAGTCAGAATTGTGAGATATAAACTCACAATTACAAGTTATAAAGTCAGAATTTTTTTCCAGTGGCAGAAAAGGGCTTCCACAGTCATTTTAATTTGTAATATTTCATAATATTAGAGTTGTGCTGTATTTGTGACGAAATAAATGCATCAAATAAAATTGGTGAGCACAAAAAAATAAAAAAAATAAAAAAAAATCTTAACAACCCCAAATTTATCTTTCATTTAATTTTTTTTTTACAGTCAAATTGTACAAACTCGCAACTGAATTTTTTTTTACTCAGAATAGTGAGTTATAAAGTCCAATTTTGAGGCAGAAAAATGGATAGAAACTCACAATTCTGAGAGAAAAATCACAATTGCAAGATATAAACTCAATTCTGAGAAAAAATCTGAATTGTGAGTCTGTGTCTCTCAATTCTGACTTAATTTCTCAAAATTACGACTTTATCTCTCAGAATTGCAGCTATATGTTCTGACAAAAAGGGAGATGTAAACTCGTCAAAATTCATACTTTTTACTTTTTTCATCTTATTGTGATTGATTCATCGGTTCATGTTATCATATTATTCCAATGAAAACATCTCTTTTTGATCTTTTTTCTGACACTTTTTAGGAATTCAACTTCTGTTCTCCAACCGCTTCACTCCATTCTGGTATGTAACTCCGTCTTTTCGCAACCAAATTAATTTGGCTGTTAAAAAAAGGTCCCGCTCAACATTTTTTTCACATTTACGTTTGGTAAAACTGATTGCAGATAGCATTTTCTGTTAACTTTAAGTGTGACCTAAATGCCCAAATACTTTTGGGTGCTACTGCATGTCTACTGACCTCAAAAAGCATCCCAAAGAACTGAGTCTGAAACCGTGTCATTATTTAGTGGTAACCACCTCATTAAGGTTCATACAAATTCAGTAGCATCTTTACGAATGATTACCTCAGAAATTCCATTTGATAAAAAGACAACTGGATCAGGTAGGAACTCAACAATGCATGTCATTAAACATGAATGAGGTCTTTGGAGTAGTCGGCAGTCATGTGACACGCGCAACCACACGTCTGCATTGTGTGCTCTCTGGCACGTACGTTCCTTTTTTGCACTCGTTCGTCCAGCTGCTTGTGCGGTGGAGCTCATTAAGGGCCTCTCATCACAGCCTCCTTCAGCTGCTGTTTATCACTCCTGTCAACAAGCACACAATGAAACTTTCTCTCGCTTCACGCTGGATTTCCCAGAATAACTCTGATGCCATCTCTTACTTGATGGTCTGTACCAACTGTTTAACGATGAATTCTGTCGTGATTTACTCACTAGCAGATATTTTGAGGAATGTTTTCCTTTCTTTCTATATAAGGACAGTTTATAGTGCCCACAGCTGTCAAGCTCCAAAAAGGATTAAAGGACTGTGTGTGTGTGTGTGTGTGTGTGTGTGTGTGTGTGTGTGTGTGTGAGATATAGCAACCACCTTTAAATGTTTTTATTTTATATTTATTCATTAATTTAAAAATATATAATTGTGACAGTTTTGTTTTTCTTAATTACATATATATACAAATTATTTTGAATATTTATATTTTTCATTTTTGTGTATGAATATATTTATGTATTTATTTATATATTTAAACTGCAATAATTTAGGAATTATATCCAAATGATTTTGTGTATTTATATTTTTCCTCTTTGTGGGTGTTTTTCTCTCAGTGTGTGTTTGTGTGTGTGTGTGTGTGTGTGTGTCAAGCTCCAAAAAGGACTAAAAATGCAATGCGAGTATGTACATTTCTTTGTCTGTATGTGTGTCATAGCAACCACCTTTAAATGTTATTTTATATAAATAAATAAGATAATATAATTTAGACAGTTTGCAATTTTCTAACTATATATATATATATGTATGTATGTGTTATATCAACCACCTTTAAATGTTTTTATTTTATATTAATTTATTAATTTAAAAAAAATATTTTCAACAGTTTCTATTTTATATATATATATATACATATAGTGAAATTATATCAAAATAATAATTTTGTATATTTATATTTTTCCTTTTTGTGTGTATGTATATGTGTGTTCATATGTATATATATATATATATATATATATATATATATATTAAACTGAAATAATTTAGGAATTATGTTCCTTTTTGTCTTTGTATATAAACTGGAATAATTGTTTGCAATAATTTACATTATTTGCATATTTACAGCAAAATTATTTTGTATTTAGAAAATACACATACACTATGAAATGACAACTCGAAATGACAACTCTTCAGAATATAACTAAATATATTTATATAAATATCTAAACATAAATAGAGGTCAAAAGAAATTAAGAAATAGTAAAAGTAATCTAAACTGTCCTAAATATGCATTACTATTATTTGTATGAGAAATAAAAGCAGTTTTTTTTCACCCCAAAATTATTCTTTTTTTATTCCACAAAGAAATAACAAGTCTGGAACAACATGACAGTGAGTAAATAATGACATAATTTTCATATTTTAAGTAAACTATTGCTTTAACTTCCTCTTTCTTTTTCTTTCTTTCTTTCTTTTTTTCTTTCTTTCTTTCTTTCTGTTTGCCTTTCACCATGTTTATCTTGTACCTGACATGGTAAATGTTTAAAGAAGGGAGTGTTAGGAAGCCTTTAGGAACATTTTGATGTCTATCAGTAATGACAGTCTGTCCGTGTGAACAGAAACAGGGTCCAGTGAACCTGTGACCTTCCCGGCCCTTGAAATGTCAGAACGAAGTGATTTCTCAGCCAGAAAATGACAAATTCCTGGTGAATCTGCTGTGCTCGTATAGCAGTGGGCTGTTTGCTGTTGCTCAGCTGATAGCACATGTTTTGTGTTTGTTCTGTCAGAGGTGGAGCTCCTAAAATGACCATCTTGGTCACCAATGACGCATGACAAACGACTTACTTGTGTACGCACGTTTTTATGTTTTGTTTGACAACGTGACATTAAGTAACTTGCACTCCCAGTTTAAAGTTTGGTCATGATACTCAATGTATGTTTATGCAAATGCATTTATTATGTCCTGAATATTCCCGGTTCACAATTCAAACTCATGTTGCTATTGTTCATTCCCGCTGAACTCATTTATAATGCAAAGCAGATTTTGGCATAGAGCAGATGCCGTGCATCCAGTTCTTGGTAGTTCTGTGAGAACAGAATTAGACAGGGAGCTACTTTTACATACTATTTCAGTCAGAATTTTTACTCTTATGAGAAAAGGAAACTTAATTCCTCTAGTAATGTGTTAGCGTGGAAGTGATTTACTGTGTGTCCTCATGTGCACTGTAGAGTTGGTATCATAATTGAGATTAGGGTGAATCGCCAAGCTCATGTATCATACTATGCATGTAAATCCCTTGATTGAACTGAACAGAACTGGGCCAGGTTATCAGTGAGGGGTCTGTCTAGGATGGGCATGTTCTCTGTGCCACCTGCTAAGAGAAAACACACTCACACTTTCCGTCTTTAGTTACGCTCTCTCACACACTGGCTCTGTGTAAACAAAGTGGATTGTGATAATCTGCCTTTTCAAGGAATGTCAGAAAGTTTCTGCAAACCTCTTTGTAAATGCATAAATATTTGTCATTTTCATCTTATTTGATGAAAATGTAATGTGGTCACAGCAAAATCTGTTTTCCAAGTCATATTTTAGGAAAATATTATAAAATATATAATATATAGAAAATATTAAAAGACTATTTTTGCACATTTTTTTTTTTTTAATGACAATTAAGGACGTTTTCACGATATTCTTATTATCTTAATGCATCTGATTGTAATTTGTAATTCTTAATTTTAATTCTCATTAAATTTTCATTACTATAACATTTATTTATTTGTTTGTTTATTTTTTTATGTGATTATAATGACTGAAATGTGCTTAACTGTCAAGAAATCAAGAAAGTAATTTGTCACAATGAAAAATGTCTGATGGCCAGTAATATTAATACTGTATAATAATACTGATTATTATAGATCAAGTAGACCGACAACCAATACTTTGAACCGATATATATGTCTTGTGTAAAAATGAAAATTAATGTCAAAATTAAGAAAAACAAGGGCTCTGACAAAAACTTTTACATTATTTTATCTGCAATTCGGTTTTGAAAATTATTAATACTGATAAGCATTAAATGTTTAATATTGGTGCAGATAATCACCCAGGCCAAAAAACTTTCTTTAATTGCTTTTAAATAATTTTATCGGAAAATCAGTTTTTGAAAATGTATGGGCACTGATAATCAGCCAGGCCAAAAGAGCTTTTCCTTAAGAGCTTTTCAATTATTTTATCGGCAATTCAGTTTTGAAAATGACAGACACCGATAACCATAAAAAGCTTAATATCAGCCCGAAAAACTTTCCTTAAATGCTTATACATTATTTTATCGGCAAATCGGTTTTGAAAATTACCAATACCGATAACCATAAAATACTTAATATCAGTGAAGATAAAGGCCGAAAGACTTTCCTTAAATGCTTTAAAATTATTATATCCACAGTTTGGTTTTGAAAATGACCGACACCGATAACCATAAAATACTTGATATCAGTGAAGATAAAGGCCGAAAAACTTTCCTTAAATGCTTTAAAATTATTGTATCCACAGTTCGGTTTTGAAAATGACCGACACCGATAACCATAAAATACTTAATATCAGTGCAGATAACCAGCCAGACCGTAAAACTTTCCTTAAATGCTTTTAAATTATTTTATCGGCAATTCAGTTTTGAAAATGACAGACACCGATCACCATAAAAAGCTTAATATCAGCCCGAAAAACTTTCCTTAAATGCTTATACATTATTTTATCTGCAAATCGGTTTTGAAAATTACCAATACCGATAACCATAAAATACTTAATATCAGTGAAGATAAAGGCCGAAAAACTTTCCTTAAATGCTTTAAAATTATTATATCCACAGTTCGGTTTTGAAAATGACCGACACCGATAACCATTAAAAGCTAAATATCGGTGCTGATAATCGACCAGGCTGAAAAACTCTCCTTAAATGCTTTTAAATTATTTTATCGGCAATTCAGTTTTGAAAATGCCCGACACCAATAACCATAAAAAGCTTAATATCAGCCCGAAAAACTTTCCTTAAATGCTTATACATTATTTTATCGGCAAATCGGTTTTGAAAATTACCAATACCAATACCGATAACCATAAAATACTTAATATCAGTGAAGATAAAGGCCGAAAAACTTTCCTTAAATGCTTTAAAATTATTATATCCACAGTTCGGTTTTGAAAATGACCGATACCAATAACCATAAAAAGCTTAATATCAGGCCGGAAAACTCTGCTTAAATGCTTTTAAATTATTTTATTTGCAATTTAGTTTTGAAAATGCCTAATATCAATGCTGATAATCTACAAGGCCGAAAACTTTTCTTAATTGCTTTTAAATTAAATTGTTTTTATAAAAATCAAATATTTCTCTTTTGCATGACATTTTTCATGGCAGTTGAGGATGTTTTCCCCCACTTTCTTATTACCATGATGCATCTGAATGCAATTTGTAATTCTTAATTCTCATTCTCATTAAATTACTCACTACTGTAACAATATATTATATCATATTATTATTTATAAACATCTATTCATTTTAAATGGATTGTAATGACTAAAATTAGCTTAACTGTTAAGAAAACAATAAATGAGTTTGTCACAGTGAAACTATGTAGTCTTATTTTTTTCTGTTAATTTTATTATTATGTATGATTTAAAAAAAAATTAAATATAAAAAAAATTGTAAATTTGTAAATTCTCATCCTCATTACCTTATTGAATCAGGAAGTTAAATTTTGTTGTGGGTAATTCACAAATAAATTTAGTGATTCTAACACTAATATAACATTATTATATTATATTACAAATATTTATGTTTAAATTATTGTAATGGCGGAAATGTTCTGTCAAGAAATCAATGTGTCACAATGAAAATAATTGTAATGGTCCATAAAATAAGCATTTTTTCTTTATGAAACATGCTTGTAAATGTTATGGTGTAATCATGTTGTCTGGGTGTTTCTAGACATCTTGCGGTTGCGCATGAGCTGTAATGAGATGAGTGTGTACCGATGAGCATTCACTGGCCATTGCAGCTAAGAGCCTCTTCAGAACAAACAGCACAAAAGAACCAGAGGCTGCATAATGTAAGCCAAGCCTTCCTTTAATTAACACTGAGCTTGCTTTGTGTGTAGAGAGAGGGAGAGACTGACTCATCATGGTTAAATATCAATTTCTAACATCAATTCACTTCATCTAACTAATCTACTCCAAACTATTAAGACAAAACATCTTCAGCACGAATCTTTAAAACTATCAGCCATGTACGCATAATAACAAACCCGTTCCAACCCACTTGAGCTCTCAGTATGGTTAAGTTTCAGTTGCATCAGACGTCATCTTGCCCTAACTGTCATACATTACCTCTAGAGCTGTAAAAAGAGAATATATGAATTATATACTGAAAATAAGATTTTTTTTATATAACTTCAGAGCAGAAATCAAGTATACAGTACAAAGATTCCCTTTTATGTTGTTTAATGTTCACTTTTCTGTCCTCACAGCTCGTTTGTTGTCACATTTGCCTTAATGTCAGTGTTCAAAGGCTCATGGGGCTCTGACACTGCAGCCATCAGTCATGACAGTGGAGCATCCGTGTCGTCTCCAGATCCCTGGAGCTCAGGCTTTGATGTAGCAGCAGTCCTCAGCCTCCTCCCCACACACCCCGTTCATATCGCCTATGCTGCTGATAGGAGTTTGTTTGCCTTCCGCCAGGTGGGTTTTCCTCAGTTTACACACTGCCCACACACCCCAAACACTGACACATGTACGACATCACAGCTTATGGAAGTACAGTAGATGGTGATTTGTGTCATAATTATTTTTAGCCTGTGGTCACACTAGACTTCCAGTGTTTTGTGTTCCGGTTTTGTCTTTTGCTGCATAATGTTGGTAAACACTGTGTGACACCTGCACATTTTATATATAAAATGAAAATGTATAAATTTTGTGTATAAATGTATTTCTGTCATGACAACTCTCGGAGGGATTGGCATGGTAATATACATGACAATATTAACGTATTTGGTCTTGGCAGAATAGATCTGCTACGCTGCTGCTGCGGCAGAACAAGTACAGAGACTTGCTACTGCCAATACATCCACAACATGCTGCTGTAAGCATGTAAGAAATACTGCTGCTGTACATATAACATATATGAATAACCCCCATAGCATACATGAATCACCTCGTAGCAGATCTATACAGGTGGAGCTGGGGAAGGTGGAGGGTTTCTGAAGCATGCTGCAAACTGCTACATCTAGCACTAGTCATATATTTGAATGTTGAGCAGTGAGCTCATTGGCTACTGATACAGGAGAGAACCAATTGACCTATCGTGAAGCCCCGCCCATAGAACGCAGATGCCCATAATGGCAGTTGAGTATCAGCTGCACGGAGATGGAACTCGCACATCTGTAGGTTTCAGTGCCATAGAGAAACATTGGTAGATCCGAAGCTCTCGTGGTTTTAATGGTGTTTATGCTACAAAAATAATAAAATGATGCGCCTGAGGTATCTGTAACACTGATTCCAGGTATCCTGAGAGTATTGGCAATGGAATTTGGAATTTATTTGATTATTTAACGTTTATTTTCTGGTTGTCATACTCTCATTAAGTCTGCTCAAGCAGTTAATGTCTGTTAATATCGTTAATATCTCTGGCTAAAACTAGCTAACGTTAAAGTTAGTGAGTCCTTGCAAATGTACACAACTCAGCTAACTATTCTCACGTCATGTACAGTGTAGGTCAAAAACACATAAACGAAGGTCTACATTTCAGTGCCTCTCCATATTAAACTGGTTAAATGTAAAATAATTAATCTTACACTGCGGTACATGAACAGTGTTGATCCTGGATGTTGTCTTCTGTGATCGTGAAGACCGTAACATGACATTTCTTTTCAAATTAATCATGTTACACACCATATTAATTTTAAAATCATTTATATATCTCTCCATGGCATATTAAAGCTCTACTTGAATGCTCCTCGACGAGAGGTGGTCCTTCTGTGTTCAAAATTGATCAAAAACATCTTTGAACAAGTTTTCACACTGACAGCTGTCCGAGGCAGCAACGGTAACTAAGGGGGGCGGGGCTAAGCGATAGGTCAATTGGCTGTGCCGTGTGATTATGCTGTCATGATGTCAGATTGAGTTGGACCCATTGGACTGCATTCTAGAGCTTCATGCCAGAACTGTATATATTTAAACACAAAATATCTGGCAAAAGTTTGGTGTTATTTAAATTTTTTATCTGTTGTATATGTCAATTTGTTGTATTATGCTGTATTTTAAAATATTATTTACGTTTGCAATGTTAAATATAAAATTTATGATAATGTTGGTAAACAGTGTGTGGCACCTGCATTTATATATATATATATATATATATATATAAATGTATGTTAATGTTAAATATGAAATGTATGTCATTTTTATGTAGCATAATGTTGGTAAACACAAATTTACCACGATTTTTTTAAGGCACATGATAAATGTGTCCCTGGACCACAAAACCAGTCATAAGTGTCAATTTTTCAAAATTGAGATGTATATATCATCTGAAAGTTGAATAAATAAGCTTTCCATTGATGTATGCTTTGTTAGGATCAGACAATATTTGGCCGAGATACGACTATTTGAAATCTGGAATCTAAGGATGCAAAAAAATAAAATTATTGAGAAAATCGCCTTTAAAGTTGTCCAAATTAAATTCTTAGCAATGCATATTACTTATCAAAAATTAAGCTGTGATACATTTACGGTATGACATTTACAAAATATCTTAATAGAACATGATTTTTAGTTAATATCATAATGAACATTTTTTTTTTATAATTTTGACCCATACAATGTATTTTTGGCTATTGCTACAAATATACCCCAGCGACTTAAGACTGGTTTTGTGGTCCTCAAAAGATGCACAATCCCACACACGGACAAATTGGTATTAAGTAGAGTAGAGTACGATCCACTCATCAAACCTAATGAAATCTGCCGGCCTAAGACGCCTCAATCTAACACTTAAAGGGTGCCCAGATGGAGAGATCATCCTCTTGAGGGCTTTTACTGTAATTTAACCGTGACACCTGAATGTGGCACAAGGCTCACATGGCACTGAGGTGGGACGAAGAGAAGGAAAACATCCTGTAGGCCCAGAACTCACCAAGTGGAGTCTTGTGACTGACTTCGGGCACACATCTTTAAGACTCATTTAAGGAATCAGAGTAAATCCGCTTAAAAAGCACAGCTATCAACACCATGTTAAGTTGGGAATATACCTGACCTATATAATCAAGAATGGGGTCACATGCTTCTTTCACCAATGTCAGTTCTACATCCCACTATATTCAAGCAACTGTTTAATTGTTTGCATTATAGTAAATAAGAAGGCTATGCTATTTACAGGGTTTTCTTTTTAAGAAATACTTTGATACTTTGAACTTTTTTTAACAGTGATAATAATAATAAATGTTTATTGAGCAGCAAATCAGCATATTAGAATGATTTCTGAAGGATCATGTGATACTAATGACTGGAGTAATGATGCTGAAAATGAAACTTTGCATCACAAGAATAAATGATATTTTAAAATATATTCAAATAGAAAACAGTTCTTTTAAATTGTAATACTATTTAGCAGTTTTACTGTTTTTATTTTATGTCTGATCAAATAAATGCAGCCTCTGTGAGACATTTTTCAAAAATCATTTAAAAAATGTTACCGACCCTAAGCAGTATTTATGTAACTTTGTCAAAAATTATTAGTTTACTTTTTAATAATTAATAAATCATTATTTTGTAATAAAATGTCATTTTAACTTCATGCTAAAATGCTGATTGTGTACAGTATGTTTTTTGGTTTGGATGAACGATATCAAATATCATATGGATACCACTCAGAATTTATTAAATATAATGTACCTATCTAATGTTAAAATAAATAAATAATGTACCTAAAGCATGAAAAGAGCCACTCAGCTCACAGTTCTCTGACTTTAAAATTGTTACATTTTATTAATGTATTTATTAATTTATTTGACACTATGTATGGTTCTATACACTATTATAGGGAAGTACACAAATTGTTTATTTGTACTTGTGTTTAAAATTACTACTGTTTTTCTACAATGTCCTTTCTAAATAAAACCAGAAAATTCTAATATCTAATTATTTTATCATGGCAATTAATCATCCACTAACAGCATATAACTCCAGTTATTGTACAAGAAAAATCTCTGAAAATGATGTATACTATATATATATATATATATATATATATATATATATATATATATATAGTTTAGTTTGGGATCAGTAGGATTTTTAATGTTTTTTAAGGAAGTCTCTTCTAAGTCTTCATCAAAGTTCCATTTATTTGATTAAAAATACAGAAAAAAATAATAATATTATGAAATATTATTGCAATTTAAAATAACAGTTTTCTATTTGTATATACTTTAAATTATAATTTATTTCTGTGATGAAAAGCTGAATTTTAATTAGCCACTACTCCAGTTTTCAGTGTCACATGATTCTTCAGAAACCATTCTAATGTGATTTATTATCAATGTTAAAAACAGTTTTTGCTGCTTGATAATTTTTTAGGAACCTGTGATACTTTTTCAGAATTCTTTGATGAATAAGAAGTTCAAAAGAACAGCATTCATTCAAAATGAATGTAGTGTATTGTTACAAAATATTTCTATTTTAAATAAAAGCTGTTCTTTTAAATGTTTTATTCATCAAAGAATCCTAAAAAAAGTATCACAGGTTCCAAAAAAATATGTTTCCAGCACTGACAATAAATCAGCATATCAGAATGATTTCTGAAGGATCATGTGACATTGAAGACTGACGTAATGATGCTGAAAATTCAGCTTTGCATCACAGAAATAAATTCTATTTTAAACTATATTAACATAGAAAACCACTATTTCAAATAGCAATAATATTTCATGATATTACACTTTTTTCTGTATTTTTAATCAATTAAATAGCCTTGATGAGCAGAAAAGACTTTAAAAACATTTAAAATGACTGATCCCAAACTTTTGAACACCATGTTGCACCTGTAAAGTGACTAGCTTATGCTCTTATAATATATATATATATTTTTATGTTCAGACAGATAAGACAGATTTCAGGAAAGACTTTTTGCCATCCTGTGGGCGTTTTTGTTCCTAACTCCTGCTAGTGACGCGGCTCTCCTCACTCACTCACACACACATCTTTTTGTGTGCAGAACGTCAAAGAGAATATGAAAAGGTATGTCTCTCATATGAATATACCCATGACGTGAGAAGCTGCTCATTTTCCATTTGCTGTCAGGATGAAGATTAACTCACCACCCCTCCTCCCTCTCTTCAGGACCTCATAAATAGCAAAGCACACATTGTAGCGTCTCATTGTATTACGACAATTGTGCCACATACAGCTAAAAGACTGACAAACTCGTTTAATAATAATAAGAAGCGTCAGCATGTACTCAACTAAAAGCGAGGGACCGCGCAGAGGAAGATCTTTTGACTCCATGAACCTTGGTCTGACGCTGGAAGAGAAGCAACTTAACAATGAGGCAAGTGCATCTTTTTCCAAATAATTTATCATAAAAGAGCCATTTGGTCGCTTTGCATACATTGCATAATTACATAGTTAATAGTGGCAAAAAAGTACAGATTTCTGTAATGACAAATGCGGACGAAACTGAAGCTGACAGATACCATGGTGCACCACTATCCAAGTGCGCAGAGCTCTCCATTCAATTTTATGCGCTTGACACCGTTAGCAACGCTATGTTCCAATCCTCCTTGCACCAAATCTAAAGATGCATCAAATGAAGTGCACTTAACAGAGATGTGCGTGGAAGAGTGATTAATTGCAGCCTAATCCCAGTGTTAGATTAAAACAAGAGGGCGCTAATAATAGGCTTCCTCGCTCTCCAAATGGGATTGTTTTAAGACGACAGACACTGGCCCGTCTTTGTTAAAGCGAGACGGTGAATCGCAGCACTCTGAACCCTGCCACGGTCAATTCACTAATGCTGTCGGGAATCCTGCTGTCGGGAAGACGAGGACAGGGACGATTACTCGCCCACATGCGCGATAAAAGAAACATGGTCAGTAGACGACAAGCTTAATTTAAGGGACAATTGAATCTATTGTTTTGTAGTCTCTAAATCAAATTAAATTGTTAATGAATAATTATTACATGGCTTAATTTGTCCCCTTTGTGGGACGCCTAAGTTTATTACAAATAAATCCTAATCAAATCAGGACAAACTGTACATTGTTGGAAAGGTCTAAGACTCCTAAATAGATATTTTACCACTGTTTTGTGTGACAAATTATGTTGGAAAGTAGAAGATTAATTTATGACAAGAGTGCACTTAAAAAATCTACATCATAACAGGAGTTCTGACCTTTGTCACAAAAGGACTTTCTTTGTTGCCTTTTTCTTTATCATGCTTTAGAAATCATAAGAAATTAGACATTAGACATTGCATTACAATAGACAATGTACATCAAAATCATTTTAGAAAATGTTTTCATTCATGAATTATAAATATTTAAGTTTGGACAGTGCATTTTCATGTTCAATGTTCAAAAATGACAGTCACCGTTAAGGGGTTAAATAAATTCAATTTAAAGATTTTTTAAATTATAGTGTATTATAGTGTTTTTTTTTAGCACTGTTTAATGCTAATTATGCAGATATTAAATTCTTATTGATTAATTTATTGTTATATTATTCATTTAACACTATTTAGTGCTAAATAATCTAATAGTAAAGATTTTTTGGACATCATTTGTCTTTTTGAACTCTATTGCTAGTAAAAGAGTGATGGTCATTCTTACATGGTTGGTAGATTTTGATGAATGCAAATTAACTGTAAACACATATTTTTTAATATGTCTGCATGTATGTAGTTCATGTACGTATTTATATTTTAAACTAATCATAATTATTATGTGATTTCTTGAACCTAATCCCATGTCTGCAACCTTGGGACAGGGCTCGTGGAGCGTCCCTCTGCTGGCGCTTATGTTAAGCAGGTCATGAGGACTGTCGCTGTCCGCGGTGCTGAACTGACGCAGGAAACAGCACCTTTAATCGGATGACCTGTTTGCAACTGGATTTTTTAGTTTAGGATTATTTAAAAACAAACCCATGAATGGCTAATGCTGAGTAAACAGTAAAAAAAATCTGAAAACTACAGCTAAAATCTGAAGTCTAATCAAAGTGGCATTCTGCAGTGAAGTTAAATGCACTTTTGAGTTGAAACTTACGTAAAAAATTAGAAATGCCATAATTTATTTTGACACGTTATAAAGTTATGATATAAATACATGCAGGGCCTGTATATATTCATAATTTATGTTATAAATTCAGTTGTAATAAATTCACCAAACTATTATATATTTATTTATTTTAATATATTATTATTAATATATTGCTTTTGGAATAAAAGACTACTTAAGTTATATTAATGTATTATTTATGTTGTTTTTTCTTTTGGATGTTGTTTATGAAGTTTTTTTTTTTTAATAATCTTCATGAGATTATTAAAGATCTTCTAGCATTTTTGTATGAATTACTAGTGAAGAAGCTGATAGTCATTCTCTCATAGTTAGTAGATTTTGAGGGATGCAAATTAAATTAAATTAAATTTAATTTAATATTACATACAGATGTTAAATTATTATTAATTAATGTATTGTTATATTATTTTTTTAAGAAATGTACTATTTAATGATAACTAATTTAATTACATTAATTAAATTTTATGTCTCAATATTAAATGCATATATTATTTTTACAATATTACATACAGATATTAAATTGTTATTAATGAATTTATTGTTGTATTATTTATTTATTTATTAAGTAATATATTTATTTATTTATTAAAAAAATAATTTAATAAAATTAAATTAAATGAAATCTTATTTGGCTTAATATTAAATGAAAATATTATTTTTTACAATATTACAAACAGTTATTTATTTATTTATTTATTTATTTATTCACTTATTCATGTATGTAACAATATTTAATGCTAATTAATTTAATACTGAAGATTTTCTGGACATCTTTTGGCATTTTGGTTTGAACTTTATTGCCATTAAAAAAGTAATGGTCATTTAAGCATTTAATTGAATCAATAAAATAAAATAAAATGTAACAATATATATTTAAATATATTCTATAAGATAAATAAATAAATTTATATATCTTAAAGTTTTTGCACTCTTAGAATGAAAGTCTGAAACCTTCAGACGAATAAAAAGAAAGTTGTATGCGTGGCCTTCAGAGATTAAGTGTTGTTTACCACACTCTTTAATCCTCATGATCTGATTGACAAGCCATGAGCATCTGACTTAGGGTTGGATTTAAAGTGGGCTAATGTTGTTGATGCTCCACATAAACATCAAGTCATATAAAGCAATAAATGAAGAAGAAAAAAATCCTCTCTATATAATTTTCCTAATTCTACCTGACCTAATCCATAAAATCAGGTTGCCAAATCAGTCTGACATTTATTTGTTTCATGCTTGTGTTTTACAGATGAACAAATCTGCTTTTCCAAAGATCGAGGAGAATAAAGACAACAAAACCGCCTCTACAGAGAGGGGCCGGGCTGCTGTTGTGTTCTCCTTGAAGAATGAAGTCGGTGGGCTTGTCAAGGCACTAAAACTTTTCCAGGTAGATTGATTTTTGCTGGGGCTTTAATATCCCTAATGTTTTAATATCCCTATACATTAACCATCACATATAAATCAACAGGAAAACCACGTCAACCTCGTGCACATCGAGTCCAGAAAATCCAAAAGGCGCAACTCAGAGTTCGAGATCTTTGTGGACTGCGACAGCAACCGCGAACAATTGCACGAGATCATTCAGCTGCTGAGGAAACACGTGAACGTCCTCGAGATGGACGCGCCTGACAACCGCCTGCCTGAAGAAAGCGGTACATGAATTAATAACAATATCAGATGGATTTGTAAATTACTATACAAATACTCAATTATTACATGTTGTTTTTTTTGTTTTTTTTTTGCAGAGATGGAGAATGTGCCGTGGTTCCCGAAGAAGATTTCAGATCTGGATAAATGTGCAAACCGTGTGCTGATGTATGGATCAGACTTGGATGCGGATCATCCAGTAAGCGCCAACGTTTAGTCTCGATTTATATCATCAGTTTGATGTCATCACGTTGCTCACTGTTATAATTCTGTTCCGACAGGGATTCAAGGACAACGTCTATCGCAAAAGGAGAAAGTATTTTGCAGACTTGGCTATGAGCTACAAACAGTAAGTTTTTAAATGTGCTACCACACCGCAAAAAAACTATTTGTTGAGTTAAAATAATTTGTTACCTGGCTGCCTTAAAATTTTAACATCACTTAATTTGTACTAAGTTACAACTTAGATATTTAAGTTGATTCAATGTAACATTTTAAGGCAGCCAGGTAACAAATTATTTTAAGTTGACTCAACAAATTGTGTATTTTTTTTACAGTGAAGTCAAAAGTTTTTGAACAGTAAAAGTTTTAATGCCTTTAATGCAGAAGTCTCTTCTGCTCACCAGGCTTGCATTTATTTGATCCAAAGTACAGCAAAAACAGTAACATTTGGAAATATTTTTACTATTTAAAATAATCGTTTTCTATTTGAATATGTATTTTAAAATGTAATTTACTCCTGTGATTTCAAAGCTGAATTTTTAGCATCATTACTCCAGTCTTCAGCCTCACAAGATCCTTCAGAAATCTTTCTCATATTCTGGTTTGCTGCTCCAAAAAAATTTATTATGTTGAAAATAGCTAAATACATTAAAAAAGCTGTTTCAATTTTAAATTTAAATTAACTCAACTCAAATATCTATGTTTTCATGTAGTAGAACCTAACATTTATGTTTACTAAACTTAACTGAATAGAAAAATCCAAAGATCAGCATTTATCTGAAATAAAAGTTTTTGGAACATTATACACTATACCATTCAAAAGCTTGGAGTTCTAAAAATTTATACTTTTGTATTAGAAATAAAAGTTTTTGAGCAGCAAATCAGAATATTAGAATGATTTCCAAGCGAACATGTGACTGCACTGCGAAAAATGTTTTTCTTACTATACAAAATAATCTTGTTTTCTGTTTGAAATAAGATTATTTATATATTGCTTGTTCTAAGCAAAAACTTACTTGATTTTGATTTTTTTAAATAATTTTTGTCTAGAAACTCCTTGATTTAAGAATTTTTAGATATTTTTGCAAGGCAAAACAAAAATCTAAGTAAGAAAAGCCTTTTTTTTTTTGCAGTGTATTGATGCAAAAAATAGCTTTGAAATCACAGGAATAAATTACATTTTAAAATATATTCAAATAGAAAGCAGTTATTTTAACTAATGAAATTACTTCAAAATTTGACTGTTTTTGCTGTGCTTTGGACCAAATAAATAGACTTTTTTAAAAAACATTAAAAATCTCACTGTTCAAAAACTTTTGACTGGTAGTGTACATGTACTACAACATAGTAATGTTTAAGTCTAATTTAATGTTGGCTCTTCCATCAGTGGAGATCCCATTCCCCGTATTGAGTTCACAGAGGAGGAGGTGAAAACATGGGGAGTTGTGTTTAGGGAGCTGAATAAACTGTACCCCACACATGCCTGCCGCGAGTACCTGAAGAACCTTCCTTTGCTCATCAAACACTGTGATGTTCGCGAGGACAACATCCCACAGCTGGAGGATGTCTCGCGGTTCCTCAAAGGTGAGAGAAAGGGATGTCAGGAAAAGAGTTTGTTCAGGATTTATAGACTACTTTCTTAGTAGTAGTTTTTTTGTTAACTGTTTCAGAGCGCACCGGCTTCACCATCAGGCCTGTGGCTGGGTATCTCTCCCCACGAGACTTCCTGGCAGGTCTGGCCTTCCGTGTGTTTCACTGCACTCAGTATGTGCGACACAGCTCAGACCCACTCTACACACCCGAGCCGTGAGTACTCACAATCGAATATTAGCAAACTTATTATATAAATACATGCAGGGCCTAAAAGTGATGATGGTATATTAAATTTACAAAAAATACCTAAATATGAAAATATATATAAAATAAAAATATATAAAAATATAATTAATATTTTATATTTATTAAAATTGTATTATATATTTTTAACTATAAAATAAATTCACAAACAATTTATTATAATGATCTACTTTTTTATGTATCCATATATATATATATATATATATATATATAGAAATGTATTACATATGCATTATTTGTTCTATTTATATTATTTATTTATTTTACATATACTGTATTTTTTGTATTTATGTATAAGCATTTAAAATACATTTTTATATTAAATGTGTATGGCTGTCACTCTAATAAATTTACAAAAAAAAGTATATTATTTATTAATAAAACTATATTATATTATATAATATTATATTATAATTAAAATAAATTATATACACACTTATAGATAAACACACTATATAATTTTTTTATTATTATTTTAAATGTGTGTTTGTGTATATATAAAAATTAATGACAAAAATAATAATTAAAATGTGATATTTATTATAAATTATATATATTAATATAAATAATACATACATTATTCGTTCTATCTGGTATGTTGATCTATAAAATAGATTCACAAAAAATATAATATATAAAATATTTGTGTGTGTGTGCGTGTATTTGTTTTATTTTGTATGTTGATCTATAAAATTAATAAAAAAAAGAAATCTATTACAATTATCTACTTATTTATATATCTGATATTTATTATATATATATATATATATATATATATATATATATTTCAGTGTATAATATATACATTATTTGCATTTTTATTCATTTTGATATAATATTTATATCAAAATAGTATTTCTTTATATATTATTTATTATAAATGATATACTATCATTTATTTTTGTATTGGTGTATATGCTTATAAAATACACATTTTTGTATTAAATGTTTTTATTTTTCATATATCTGTTATATATACATTTTGTATATATTCATGCATCATAATTGTATATGTAGACAGAGAGAGAGAGAGAGAGAGAGAGAGAGAGAGAGAATTTATTTGAGATATTTTAAAATATACATATATATATATATATATTTAATTTATATATATATATATATTTAAATTTAAGAAATTTAAATAAAAAAAAATATATATATATAATATATATATATATATTTAAATTTCTAATATATACATTATTTGTACTATTCATTTTATATAATAATTATATCTAAATATTATTTATTTACATATAATATTTATTATAAACCATATACTTCAATTTATTTTTGTATTGATGTATATGCATATATTAATACTATAATAATAATAGTAATAATAATATAAAAATATAATAATAAAATTATATAATATTATTTAATTATATAATAATTAAAGATATGTACTGATACACTGATACTAACCCTAAATGTTTTAAATATTTCATATATGTTATATACATATTTTTTGTATATCTTTATGCATAAAAAATGAATATGTAGATACATTATTTATATATATATATATATATATATATATATAAAAATGTATAATATATTATAATAAAATATAAATATACATATATATATATATATATTATATTAATATAGTATTTTATAGTAGATATGTGACAGACTTTATCTTTGTTGGCAATAATTAAAGATCTGTACTGATTTAGAAACTGCTTAGCAGTGAACTGCTTATTCTTAGCAGGTGATCATGTGAACACTTCTGTCTGTTTTAGAGACACATGTCATGAGCTGCTTGGACACGTCCCGCTTTTGGCCGAGCCCAGCTTCGCTCAGTTCAGTCAGGAGATTGGTCTCGCGTCACTGGGAGCATCAGATGACTCTGTACAGAAACTCGCCACTGTAAGTAACACCAGGCTTTGAGATTTGACCTTTTGGTGAGAGGTGTTTTGACATGAACATACTACAAACACACAATTATTAACAATTTCATATTATGTTTCAGTGTTATTTCTTCACTGTGGAGTTTGGCCTCTGTAAGCAAGAAGGGAAACTAAGAGCTTATGGGGCCGGTTTGCTATCCTCCATCAGCGAGCTGAAGGTAACGAACCACAAAAAGCTTATTCTACATGATGTGCAATGCGTGTTTTTCACCTTTTAAATAGAGATGTTCAATTTCCTTTTCGTCCAGCATGCACTGTCAGGAAACGCCAGGATCTTGCCCTTTGACCCCAACGTGACAAGCAAACAGGAGTGCATCATCACCACATTTCAGGATGTCTACTTTGTTTCGGACACCTTTGAGGAAGCAAAAGTCAAAATGAGGTGGGCAATCGACAATTAAACGTACAGTGAATACAATAATATGAGTATTTAGTACTACAGTTTTCAATTAAATCTAAATTTGTTTTTTAGGGAGTTTGCAAAGACCATCAAGCGGCCATTTTCAGTGCGCTACAACCCGTACACACAGAGCGTAGACGTTCTTAAGGACACGACCAGCATCAACAACGTAGTGGAAGAACTAAGACATGAGTTGGACATCATTGGAGATGCACTAAGCAGGCTAAACAAACAGTTAGGAGTCTGAAAATTCCCAGTTCCAACCAGTTCACTTGTTTTGTCACAGTACTTCACTCTCCAAATCAAGTCATGTGAATCGTATCATGCTGTTATGTACCCACCAAATGAAGTCAAATCAGTGTCTGTTTATAAAATGAGTTTGACTCTTAACACGCAAGTGGAGTTTTTGTATTTTATGTGAGATTTCTACTTGATAAGGTGGTACTTATGCAAGGTGACCACAATGATTTTGGTTAAATTCAGGATACGCATGTGACCGTGCAAAATTGATATCTGCTAATATATTGGTGGTTTCAGTTTGCATTTATGTCGTTTGTTTCAAATTAGCACCTTATGTTTATTTATTCAGAGATACTATCTAATAGATATTTTAGTATATAAACAGATGAGTTTTGTATCTTTGTGTCTTTGAAATCTTTAGTATATACAGTGTATGCTATGTGTTATTGTTTCTTTATTTATATTATAATGGATGTCTACGTGGAGTAGGACCTGGAATAATAATCTGTATTTATTAAAATGCATGTAAATATTGCATTGGACATGAAAGAATATTTTTACAACAGCTTAGCGTATCTATGTGTAATACGTTTAAAACTTTGAACGTTTAACCTGTAGAGACGTTTATGGCTAGAGATTGTATTAAAGAGTTCATATGCTTATAATAAAATAAATATTTGTTTTTCTACTGTACAGTTTCGTCTTTTCTTCTTTCCAGTTTTGACTTATGAGAGGCGCGTGTCGGCTTAAATGCAGAAATCTCTGTTGAGTCTTATTCAAATCTCAAGACATTATTTGTTATATCGGACACATATGTGTATGAAAGTAAAATACTTTAACTCTATGAATTTAAGTATAAGTACCTGATAAACAGATGGAAAGCGTCTCCAGTAGTATCATAAACGTTTTTATCTCAAACGGCTGTGATTGGTTTATCCTGATAGCGCTGAGAAAAGAAACTGATACCACGTGACCATCTAGGTATTACCAATTATATTTTTGTACTTATTTTCCTTGTTTTTGAATACTATCGTCCTTTCTGATTCTTGTTTGTGACTTGCATTTTACATATAAAAAGATAAATAATACATACATTTAGTTTTAGAATTCAATTTACGTTTTAAAATTGCATAGATGTGTATTTTATATTATTTTTAAAATTAATATTGTATTTTAATATTACACATTTAGTTATTTGTCTTAATATGTATCTGTAAAATACTGAAAATAAATAGTTTTTATATTAAGTATAAAAAATATTATATTTGTATCTTTAATTATTATAATTTAAATATCATAATATTTAATATTTGTTTTAGTACTAATATATGTATATTTGTTGAAAATAAATTTCGTTTTTATATCAAGTATAAAAAATAATATAATATAATTTAAATAATCAATAATATAATTTTCTTGATTTATAAAATTTGTAATATCATAATATTTATTTATTTGTTTTAGTACGTGTATATGCATATTTGGTTTAAATATTAAAAATAAATTTAGTTTTTATTTCAAATACAAACACACCTATAATTTTATTACAAAAAAAAAAAAGATTTAATATTATAATTGTATACTTTAATTACTTCAATTATTATAGTTTAAATACTATAATGTTTAGCTAATTGCCCAGATGACCACTCAGTCTAAGTCTGACCTATTATATTTTGGTACTTAGTTTCCTTGTCTTTGAATAGTGTCCTCTTTTCTAAATCTTCTTTGTTGTGACTTGTATTTTACACATATATAAAGCTAAAATAAATTTAAAATACATACATTTAGTTTTAGAATTAATTAATTTATAATTAAATATTGTAATTTGAAATATTTATTATTTAATATTTATTATCTTTAATAATTATAATTTTAATATCATAATATTTTATTATTTGTTTTAGTACCTATATGTGTATCTTTGTTTTAAATACTGAAAATAAATGTAGTTTTTATATCAAGTATAATATAATAATATAATTTTACTTTAATTATTATTTTAATGTCATAATATTTAATTATTTGTTTTAGTACATATATATGTATCTTTATTTTAAATACGGAAAATAAATATCATTTTATATCAAATATAAAAATAATTTTATGTTTGATATTATAAGTCTATACTTTAAATACTTCAGTTATTGTAAGTTAAATACGATAATATTTAGCTATTTTTCTTAACAGGTATGTATATAATATCTGTATTAAATATTGAACAAAATTCTTTCATTTTATATAACAAAATTATAATTATATAATGAGCATATAATAATATAATTTGTTGTAAGTATTGAAAAAAGTCAAACTTAAAAAGAAATAAAGATATTTAATATTATAATAAGATATTAAATATATATTTAATATTAGGGTTTATTTATTTAATTATTAATTATTTAATTAATATTTATTTATTTATTTAAACAATGGCAAAAAATAAATCAAATAAAATATAAAAAAAATTGTTAGTAAAAAAAAGTATATAAAAATAGAAGGAAGACCGGAACCGCTAAGCCCCGCCTACTTTGGGATCGCATTTTATTGCCATGATTCTACCCACTAATATTTCCTAAATCTGGGAAACCAGTGACGTTTAAGTGATTTAATGGCGATGTCATCAATTCGCGCTTAAATCTGATGGAAGGAGCTCAGCTGTCAAAATGTGTAACGTTACTGTACACGTGGGTAAGTTCAATTTTATTTAACTTACTTTTCACTGTGCAAAACTTGTCAGTAATAAAACTGTGGTAAACAATGTTTCAATCCACGAGAATACGCCAAATTCACATTTGTCCGAGTATAAATCAATATACGTCATCTGAAGGAATCATACAAATCGTGATTTCGCATAACAGGGAGCCAACAGTTATGGGCAGCTCGGACAGGGACACACCGAAGATCAAGCCGAGCCGCGGCGTGCAGAAGGCGGACTGCAGGCAGAGCACATCCGCTGTATAACCGGAGGAGGCGGACATTCGGCTGTCATCACTGGTTAGATAACCTATATATATTAACACTATGAAAATAATAAATATTAATGCTAACACTCAGAAAGAACACGTCGTTGGGATTTGTGAAATAAGCCTCAAACTGTTATTGGTGAAGCAATGTCGCATACTAGTGGTCAAAGTGAAGTATTACAACAACATTTCTCCACAGAATCTGGTAACCTGCTGATGTGTGGACAGAACCACAAAGGTCAATTAGGGCTCAGTCACACCTCAGAGGTCATAACCTTTCAACCCTGTCCTTTGCCTGGGTGCTCAAGAGTTCAGCAGGTGTCCTGTGGTTGGGACTTCACTGTTATCTTGACTGGTGAGTGATGAATTTCATATTCATGACCAGTGTTGGGGGGTAACGTGTTACAAGTAACGCAAATTATGTAATAATATTACTTTTTTTTCAAGTAACTAGTAAAGTAACGCATTACTTTTTCATTTCCAAGAAAATATCTGAGTTACTTTTTGTTTCCTTTATGTATTTAATCCCATTTTATTAACCAATGACTTTGCTGCTGACCTTTGTTAATCCAATTCAGACGTACACTGCAAAAATACTTTTCTTACTTACATTTTTTGTCTTGTTTCCAGCCAAAATATCAAAAAAATCTAATTTTCTAGACCAGTAAATAATTGTTTTTGTTCGTTTTCAGAAAAAGTCAAAATTAAGTGAGTTTTTGCTTAGAACAAGAAAAATAATCTGTAAATGGGGTAAGCAAAAAAATCTTATTTCAAACAGAAAACGAGATTATTTTGATTACCCCATTGGGAGATTATTTTACTTGCTTCAAGCAAAAAACACTTAATTTTGACTTGTTTTCAGAAAAAAAACAAGACAATAATTTTTACTTGTCTAGAAAATCCTTCTTGATTTAAGAATTTTTAGATATTTTGGCTTAAAAAAAGACAAAAAATCTAAGTAAGAAAAGCATTTTTTGCAGTGTACTATTAAGCAAAACTTACTTTATATTAACTAACATTTGTGCTTTTTTTTTCTTCATTGCTGAAGAGTGTTGAACTTTCTTTTCCTACAATTGTACTGTACAGGCATGAATTTAATTTTCCTTTAGCCTTAGGCTTATTCACTTCATTTAATTTTGGTGTGAAAGGGCTTTTACATTTGCTAAGAATCGAATGTTTTTATATTAAAAACAAACAAGCAAGCCCTGCCCAGATTTAAAAAGTAACACAAAAGTAATGTAACATGTTACTTTCCATAAAAAGTAACTAAGTAACATAATTAGTTACTTTTTTAGGGGGCAACACAATATTGTAATGCATTACTTTTAAAAGCAGCTTTCCCCAACACTGTTCATGACTGATTTTTGAGAGCCTGGGTTTTTGTGTTGCAGACATCAGTTATTTTTCTGTTCAAAGTTTGATTAGATCAGGGGCTCTTAGATCTGCCCGTGGAGACTTCCTCTCGTTTAATTCAGTGCTGAATAACTGATATCTGATCTGTGTCTTTCAGGTGACGGTCGGGTCTTGGCGTGTGGCTCCAATGCATTTGGACAGCTGGGTGTCTCGCCAAGAATAACACACTCAGCAGAACCTTTACATGTGAAGGTGGTACTATAATGCGACTCCTGCATACTCGTTTGTATGTGTGAGGACTGTAATAATATTATACTTTGTTTTGCTTGCAGGCTCTGAATGAGCCAGTAACTAGTGTGGCTGCAGGGCTCAGACATGCATTAGCAAGTACAGGTACTGTAATAAATAAATAAATAAAAGTTTTGCATTTTATAATTACAATGTGACCCTGGACCACTGTCATAAGGGTCAATTGACTGAATAAATAAGCTTTCCATTGATGTTTGGTTTATTAGGATAGGACAGTATTTGGTCGAGATACAACTATTGCAAAAAAAATCTAAATACTGAGAAAAATTGTCTAAATGAAGTTCTTAGCAATGCATATTAAGTTTTGATATATTTACAGTAGGAGATTTACAAAATATCTACATGGAACATGTAAAAAATGATTTTTGTCATAAAAGAAAAATCAATCATTTTCATCCATACAGTGTATTTTTGACTTTTGCCATAAATATATCCATGCTATTTAAGACTGGTTTTGTGGTCTACGGTCACATATGATATTTTTCTAATTATTAACATGTTTATTAAATATTGAAAATAAATATAGATTTTATATCAAATATAAGAACTTTTATATTTAATAGTATAATTTCATAATTTAATTATTAAAATTATTAGAACTAAAATAACAATATTTCATTATTTGTCTTAGTATGCATATATGTATATTTGTTTCAAATAGATTTTATTAAATATCCTAATATTTTAATATATAATATTTTATAATTTTTCTTAGTAGATATTTAGAATTTCTTAATATATATTAAATGTTATTTATTTTAATATTGAAAATATTAAAAAGTTCAATTATATAATATATTGTATGTATTTTATTAAATATATATTTAAATATTTATTTTAATATTGTTTTTTTTTTTATAAAAAAAGTGTACAGCACATATGAATAACTAAAATATCAGATCATATCATTATTTAATATTGAATTATTTGTCTTAATATGTATATGCATATATTTGTTATAAATAGCAAAAATAAATATAGTTTTTAATCAGATATATAAAGTAATTTTGTAATTAAAGTATTGTAATTAATATATATATTTTTTTGTTGTTGTTTTAACTTTAACATTAAATATCTTTTTAGAATTAGTTTTAAATATTGGGAAAAATAAAATGTTAGTTTTTAAAATTCTATGTTTAATATTAGAATTAGATGATAAATGTTTTGTAGTACTAGTATAATTGAACATTGGATAATATTTAATTATGTGTTTTTTTTGTACATGTGCGTGTCTAAAGCATCAGGTTGTGTTTATCAATGGGGAACTGGCCTGTCGAGTCACGCTAAGAGAATGTTAAATCCCCAACCTGTTCCCACACATCTATCCTCTAAGGAGCCTTGCCTTGTCCCAGGTAACATTCGCACACACACACAGTTGTGCTTAAACCTGAATTGACCTTACATTAAAATACTTGAGATCTTTTATTTTATTAGTGTACCTCATTAATGTCTGTTAAATTCTATATTTAATTTAGTATCTATTTCTCTGCAGGGCTTGATCATGTGACCCCACAGAAGGTAGTGGCCGGCTCCACCCACTGCATTTGTTTGACAGGTGAAAGCACTTTTTAATCAAATCAAACTGATTTTGTCTTCTACCTCTGTTTGATTGGTCAGGATAGAGACAGAGGATCTTAGAGTTTCATTTGAATTCCATATTTCTAAAGTTAAAGGTGACATGTTTCTCTGGGGAAGCAATAAACATGGTCAGCTGGTCAGCGAGAGCCTCTTCTTGCCACTTCCTGCGGCTCTGGATCGATCTCTGCTGCTGGGCGAGAAAGTGACTGACGTTCACAGCGGCTGGACGCATCTTGTCGCAAAAACAGGTGAGTTATACTACACACATTCTCACAAACACTTTTTTTCTGGTCATATGGTTAACAATATTTTGTCTATTCACAGAGAGTGGGCGGGTCTTTACATGGGGCAGAGCAAATTACGGACAGCTAGGACAGACCAATCAGAGTACGGAAAACGAGTCTGATGTTTTAACAAGCTCTGGGCAAAGTATAAGCCGCCTTGTCGAGGTTAAAGCTTTGTTTGGAGCAACACAGGTATGTGTTATGTATAAATTAATTCAGTATGATGAAAGACAATATTTAATTAATTAAAATAATTATCACAGAAATATGGAAGCTCATTTTTGACACATAAGAGAAAATCATGATTTGGTCAATTTTAAATATGAGATTAAAATGATTAGATACAAAGTCAAATAAATACTTATGATAAATAATTATGAGATGTAAGTTCAATTATTATGAGTCGATTAAATGTCGATTTTATTATGAGATGAAATTAAGAGATAAAGAAATCCTATTATGAGTTTAAAAAGTCAAAACTATGACATACTAAGTCATAATTATGAGATAAAGTCAAAACTGTAAGATGAAAACATCAACATTTTGATATAGTAATAATTATGATAATTATAATTATTGAAATTTTGAGATTTAAAAAAAAATCTAAATTATGAGATTAAAAAAGCCGCAATTGACATACATTTTGAAATGATGAGATAATGAATGTAAACTATGAGATTTAACGGACAAAATTCTGAGATAAAAATGTCAAAATTTTGAATTATGAGATAAAAAGTTAAAATGATACAAAAACTAAATTATTAGTTAAAAAAGTTAAAATTATTACATACTAAGTCATAATTATGAAATAATAGCATTTTGACAGTCATAATTATGATAAAAATATGAAATTATGAGATTTTAAAAATCTAAATTATGAGAAAAAAGACAAAATTATGACACTCATAATTATAAGATAAAACATGATATAAAGAATCTAAATGATGACATTAAAAGGTCTTTGAAATTTTGAAATAGTTGTAATTATAAATGTAAAAAAAAAATATGAGTACCAAATCATACTACTAAAGCTATATTATGAGATAAAAAGTTTTTTAAAAGCAGTTGTGACAGTCACAATTTTGAGATTAAAAAATTTAAATGATGAGATAATGAATGTAAATTATGAGATTAACGGACAAAATTATAGGATAAAAATGTCACAATTCTGAAATAGTCATAATTAAGAGAGAAATAGTTAAAATTATAAAATAAAAAACTAAATTATTAGTTTAAAAAGTTTAAACTATGACATTCTAAGTCATAATTATGAGAGAAAGTCAAAATTATGAGATAAAAACATTTTTGACAGTCGTAATTATGAGGTAAAAAAACTGAAATTATGAGATTAAAACTAAATTGTGACATACTAATTCATAATTAGGAGATAAAACATTGAAATTATGAGATTAAAAGATCAAAATTCTGGTGTGAAACTTCAGTTTTGACATAGTCATAAGTGTAAGTATAAAAAATAAAAATTCTGAGATTAAAAAAACACAATTTTCACACTGAGATAAAATATGATGTCAAGAATCTAAATTATGACATTAAATTTTCACAATTTTGAAATGGTTGTAATTATCAATAAAAAAAATGTCAATTGTAGAATGTAAAACAAATATGACTTTAAAAAGTCTATGACATACTAAGTCATAATTATGACTTTCTGTAGGTAAAACTCATGCAAAACAAGATAAAAAGTTGAAATTTAAAAAATAAAAAAATATGAGATGAGTCAAAATGATGACATACTAAGTCATAATCATGAGATAAATACACTGTAATCCCAAATAAGTTGGCAAAACTCAAAAAAATTGAGGTAATCAGTTACATCAAATTGTTTAAGTTGTGAAATGTCCACTTTTAAGTAAGCAGAAGCATCTAGTTTTGAGTTTGTTGTACTCATGCAAAATAATTTCTCCTAACTTAAAATACTTAGTCACCCAGCTCAGTCATTTTGATACACTGTAAAACCTGATAAGTTAAGAATACTCAAAACATTTGAAGAAACTTATTGCCTTAAAACATTTGAGTAATCAAACTCATTTTTTTTTAAGTTAGCAAAGCTTTACATTCTTATAACAAGAGTGGCGGGCTGAGAGCCATGGGAGCCAATCCCAGGCTTGCTTCCATGGTCCCACCCCACTCATCATAACAGTAATATACACATACTGTGCATCCTCAACCTAACCACAGGCTCTACTCTTTACCACAACGGTAACACTACAAAACCAACATAAGAGAAACTTATGTAAATCCTAACATAACACAGCATTTAAGTACTAACTTATGTCTCTCTACATTAATCTTGTGCAAAAACACACAAAATAACACTTAATTTCAACATTTATTTTCCATGTTGTCTGATGCAAAGCATGCTGGGAACTAGAAAACTCAATCATTTTAAGTTCAGTTTACTACAACTGCATTTTGAGTTTACAGAACTTATTTCAATTAAGTCCAATGAACTTTCATTATTATTATTTGAGTGAAATCAACTCATTTCATTTAATTAATTTCACTGTTCGGGTTTACAGTGAAAATAATGACACTATAATTATGAGATAAAAGTACATTTTGACAGTCATTTTTAAAAAATAAAGTCTAAATTATGACATACTTTTTCTTTAGTGGCGGAAATTATTTAGTGGCTTCCATACATACATGACTCTTTGTCAGACTCTTGGTACTTTAATGCTTATGGCATACAGAACTGATCTGATGTGTGGTCACAACACATGTATCATTATGATATCAGAAGGTAGAACACAACTATGAATATATTTATTGCTAAAATGACATCAGAGCTCCCCGGAATAATGTTCTTTGCTCAAAGGCAAGAGAATGTAGTATATATTGTCCTCCAGCAGGGGGCAAACACACCCTGTACATTCCCACAATGCTTTTCTCATCCTGCCCAGAGACACAGTGCTGATTTAAATTGAAGGTCATCGCTTACCTTAGAGAATGCAGCATCTGTGGGCATACGTATTGAAGAGAGTGACTCAACGGCACAGTGTTTTGTGCTCAATCTCAGGTTTTATGTGTTTGGAGCGTCACTGAACCTTAAAAATTAAAGAACAGCCTTCAAGATATGTTCTAAGCGAGAGAAAAGGGACATTTGGCATTTGTTTCTTTTTGCATTTTTTTTTTTTTTTTTTGCAAGTTCAAGTTGGTGCAGAGAAGGACACGTTGTCCAGACATTGTCATGGCTTGCAAAACATATTTCTATTTGTCACGATCTCCTTGCGTGACTTTGTTTTGTGCTTTCGCCGTTCCCCGTCTGGTCGATGGGCCTCATGTCATATTTAATCCTTAAAAGTTGCTTATGCTACAATGTCCTGCCACTGGTGACCCATCCGCCCGGCGTATGTTGATAAGAGGAAACGAGGACGGTACGTGGGGACTGTATTCTCTATAACACCTTAAAAGGGAGGGAGAGTGTAGCAGTGTATGGGGACATGTTTAGCCTTCGGTGACAAACAGAATCTAAAGTTTTAGAGCTGAATTGTGGTTGACGGAAAGACTTTGCCTGAGGCTTAAAGGAATGGTTCTTTTATCATTGACTTACCCTCATGTCGTTCCAAACCCATGTGACTTTCATTTTTCTGAGGAACACAAAAGGAGATTTTGAAGAGTCATATGATAGCTGTGTGTGTGTTTTATATTAAAAAAAGTGAACTGTAATACAGCTGAAATAAAATGATATGTTTAAGCTATTCTAAATACAAATGTAAACTAATTGAAATTGCTTTTTTTTGTACTATTTAATCTGCCATGTAAGAAAAAAGCATGGTTTGGTAAATCATAATTATGACAATAATAACAAAAACATTTTTAACTAAAATTGAAATGTTGACAGTCATAATTTTGGGATAAAAAGTTATAAGATATGAGATTTGGTGTGGTAATTTGAACTTTTATATCATATGTTTGACTAAAACTTTTAATGCCATAATTATATCTCATAATTTCGATCTCATAAATATTAAGTATGACTAGAAATATTTTTGAAATACGAAAACAAGTCAAAATACCAATAGCAACAGGTGTTACAAAATTCTAAAAAAAAATTAAATATTAAAATAATTAATTTAAAGTATGAACAATGTAAATAAAACATCAAAAGTTTGACTCTCATAATTATGAGATAAAACATTGAAATTATGAGGTAAAAAAGAATTAAAGACAAAATCTCATAAATTTAATTATTATTACTAAACATGACTAGAAATATTTTTAAAATACAAAAACTAATGAAAATGGCAAAAGCACATAATTGTTACAAAATTACTAAAAATGGAACAAAAATAAAAAATATAAATGTAAAAAGAAAGTTAGAATTATTAGATAAAAAAGCTGAATTATGGCAAAGACAAACTAAAATGAAAAATATAAATACAAATATTAAAAAAAATAATAATTAAATGATAAACTATGTAAATAAAGCGTCAAAAATTTGACATAATCATGAGATAAGTTGAAATTACAAAATTAAAAAAAAAACATAATTAAAGACAAAATCATAATTATTACTAAGTATGGCTAGAAATAGTTTTATGGCTAGAAAAAAATGGCAAAAACATAATTGTTACAAAATTACAAAAAAAATTGTAATTAAAAACATCATTATGACAAAGACTAAATTTTATGTGATCATTTGAACTTTTATGCCATACTTTTGACTATAATTAGAATTTTTATGTCATAATTTTTTTAATCTCAACTATTGGTATACAATACATCTCGTATTATAACTAGAAATATTTGTTTAAATCCAAAAACTAATCAAAATAGCAAAAGCACATAACTGATTAAAATTAAAAATGAAAAAATATAAATATTTTTTAAAAATCAAATATATTAATTAAAATGATGAACTATAAATCATCAAACTCTCGACACTAGCCATAATTATGAGATGAACATGTGAAATTATGAGATTAAAAAATATAATTATAATCCTGATCTCATGTCTTACTAGAAATATTTTTGAAATACAAAAACTAATCAAAATGGCAAAAGCACACAATAGTTACAAAATTAAAATGTTATGATTTTCAATCAATAATGCCCTAAATTTGAGTGGAATATAGTGGATATGAGCAGCATTTATGATATATGAGTTTTACACTGCTTTTGTATCCTTTCTGAATCTTGAAAGCATCAAAAAGCTTTAAAGCCATAAATTGTACTTGTCAGTTTATTTGAACACCCCTGACAGACCTGTGTCTAGACTGTTATTTAGATTACAAATCCATTGTTAAAACCCAGTTCCCACCCCCAAAAGCATACTGGCCAATCACAGAGAAGCTGGCATCTTCACTGATTCCAGACTGTGATGTTTCCTTTCAGTTGATGAAACACAACACTGTGGGCTTAAAAAAACAACTGTGTTCCTTCCAGAATCCAGAGCTGAACTCCCAGTAATGCGCGGTAAGATTTCTTAAAATGAGTTCATTCACACTTGGAGGTGCAGCCGACAGCCTGTTTCACACTTCCAGCCAGAGCGCTGGAGTCTAGCCGTCTGTGTCTGAACTCCCACAGTGCAGGGCTGTACCTGAGGCTTCGTTACAGCGCTTCAACATGTTTGGTGTGGGGACATTCTTCCTGCACTTCATTATCAGAGGCAGATGGGAACAACTGTAGCTAAATAAACAGCTGGCGGCACTGACTGTGGCAGGGTTCTATATTTAGATCTATATCAAATATGTAAACAATATGGTGTCTTTTTGCAGTAGATTTTATAACCTTCGTTGTATATTACGTAGAATTATAAAAAAATGATCTATAATAAAGAGTACACACAAACATCAGATGTATCTGCTTGATAACTATATTTTATATAGTAAAATAACTATATATTTTTATAGATATTAAAATGCATTCTGACATTTTTAGATTTTATGATGTTATTAATATGAATTATCCAGAATTATATATAACACACACACACATCATATACTGTATTTTATAAATGTATATTTTGTAATTTTAATAATATTAATAATTTATAAAGATATAATTTAAACTTAATATGAATTGTATATTATGCATTTATGCTTTATTCAGTGGCACATTTTATTCATTTTAGGCCTATATGTAAGTAATTATTTTATATTAATTTATATATATGTGTGTGTGTGTGTGTGTGTGTGTTTTATTTTAAGAATTGTATCATTTTAAATTCATTTTTTATTTAATGTAGACATAGATAATATTTGACATTAAATAAAAACAAATCAGCATTGTTATTTAAGTCAGTATTTTAAAATAAAAAGCAAAATGGTAATAGATGTAGTAAGTCTATAATTTTATAAATAAACTAATAATATTAGTCATATATGATATTATTATATTATGATTTTTTATTTTTATTTTAGGCCTATATATAATTAATTAATTCTATTAATATTTTTTCTTTTATTGTAATTTATTTTTTTATTAAATGTAATTTATTTTTATTGAAATTGTATTTTTTTTAATTTAGTAATTTACATTCATTTTTAATTTAACATAGATATAGATAATGTAGATTATTCATACTATTCAAATTGCAAAAAATCAGCATTGTTAAGTCAATATTTTAAAATAAAAAGCAAAATGGTAATAGATGTAGTAAGTCTATAATTTTATAAATAAACTAATCATATTAGTTATATATGATATTATTATATTGTGATTTTTATTTTTGTTTTAGGCCTATATATAATTAATTAATTATATTAATATTTTTATTAAATGTATTTTATTTTTATTGAAATTGTATTGTGTTTTTTTATAATTAAATAATTTACATTCATTTTTAATTTAATATAGATATAGATAATGTAGATTATTTATACTATTCAAATTGCAAAATATAAAACTAAATATAAAACCTTGTTATATATATGACATTTAAAAAAATCTGCATTATTTAAAAGTCAATATTTTAAGATAAAAAGCCAAAATGATAAAAGATAAGTCTATAATTATAGAAATTAAACCTAATATTATTATAATATGATATATTATATTATGCATTTATGCTTTTTTAATGGCACATTTTATTAATTTAGGCCTATATATAATTAATTAATTGTATTCATTATTTTATTGTTTATTTTTATTTGAAAATGCATTTTATTTTTTATCTTTTTAATAATTTCAAATTCATTTTTAATTCAGTATAGATATAGATAATATTAATAATTCATATTATTCAAATTGCAAAATATAAAACATTGTTTGGCATTAAAAAAATCAGCACTGTTATTTAAAAGTCAGTATTTTAGGAAGGATTGTGCTTTTGGTTGTTAGCTTCACATGACCTCTTTTTCTAAAACGTTGGTTGTTGGCCAGAATAAGTGGTCTAGACTTTATGCTGATAGTCAAAAGCCTAGCTAAGCAAGACTAGTGTTTAGTCTACATGTTGCAGCGTCCCTTGTCACTGATCTGACAGCAGTCCTTAATGTTTGGACAGTCCCTGTCTCCCTGTCCTTTGTCCAATGCTGTTTTGACTGGCTGTGTGTTGTGGGGTCAGCTGAGGACGGATGGGTGGATGTGAGGAGTTGGGCTTGTGTTGTTAGTGATGGAGAGAGAGATAGACTAAATCAGGACAGATCATTTAGTCTGACAGGAGACTCCTGCTTTTGTTTGTGTTGTATCTGTATCTGCACAAATGTCCTAGTGCATCAATATTAAATTGTCTTATAAAAGTTTGCTATTTGATTGCATTGCATTTTATTTGTTATTTATTTCAGTTAGTTTCATAACCAGCTCATAACGTTTCTGGTCTCTGGTCTAATAAAAAACATAAACATACGGAATATGCATTTTCATGTATGAAGAAATCACAGATTAATAAATTGTAATCATGACAAAAGTTGAAATTCTGAAATAAAAAGTTAAAGTTCTATTTAAAAAATTACAATTATAAGATACAAAATTAAAATTTGTAAGATAAAAAGATTAAATTGTGACATAGTCCTATTATTAGTGCAAATTATTAAATAGTCAAGATTATGGTAAATATTAAATATTATGCTCAAGTTAAAAATGATTTTTAGATAAAAAAGAGAAAATATATTAAATAAATACATGTATACAATTATTCAATTAATCATTCTAAATAAAGAGAAGTATTCTTTAAATTACTACAAAATTAATGATTAATAATAATAATAATAAGAAGAAGAAATTATTAAAATAAATATGAAGTATTATGCTCAACTTAAGAAATTATCTGTAAATTATTTGACATTTAAAAATGAAAACATTAAAAATATGCATAAAATATTCCATGAATTATTCAGAATAAATTGAAGTATCCTATAAATTCTACAAAATATAATTAATAATATTAATAATCAGTTACAAGCATAAAGATATTCAATGAGTCATTAATTCTAAATAAATTGAAATATTCCATAAATGATTAAATTGATCATTTAATTAATGCATTAAATACATGCATTCATATATTCAATGAAATTATTATTTAATAAATTATTATTAAAATAAATATGAAATATTATGCTTAAGTTTAGAAATTATTTGTAGATTATTGTACATTCAAATGAATGCATTAATGCATGCATTAGTATTCAGTGAATCATTATAAATAAATGGAAGTATTCTATCCATTATTCATAATTGTAATATTTAACAACAATTATAATAAAATGATTAAAATAAAGATAAAATATGCTCAAGTTAAGAAATTATCTGTAAATTATTTAACATTAAAAATGAATACATTAAATACATGCATAAAATTATTAAATTATTCATTCTAAATAATTTGAACTATTCTATAAATTATTAATAATTTAATCATTAATAATAACAATAAATTATTAGAATAAAGATGAAATATGCTCAAGTTATTAAATGAATCATTCTAAATAATAAGTATTCTAAATATTATTAAATTATTCATAAATAATAATAATAATAATTAAAATAAAGATTAAATATGCTCAAGTTAAGAAATTATCTGTAAATCTGTATAAATTAATACATTAAACGCATGCATGAAATTATTTAATGAATCATTCTAAATAGTATATTGAAGTATTCTATAAATATTAATAATTTAATAATAACAATACATTATTAGAATAGAGATGAAACATGCTCAAGTTAAGAAAATATCTGTAAATAATATGACATTAAAAATTAATAAATTAAATAAATACATGCACAAAAATATTCAATGAATCCTTCTAAATCAATTTAATATTCTATAAATGATTCTAAATTAATACATAAATAAAAGTATTTCATAGTTTATTCTACATTAAGTAAATTACCTTTGGTTTCTAACTGCATGTCCATTTAAAATTATATTGAAATTATAATGCAAAATTGATGACATGTTTTGTAAATTAATTCCAAATAAAGTTTTCAAATAAACTTAAAAAATGTAAAAAAAAAATATATATATAATAATTATTATTATTATTATTATTATTATTATTATTATTATTATTATTTAAAACTGTATGTCTATATTTTTTAATTGTAATGCTCAATTTGAGAAATGCTCTGTAAATGATGCAAAACTCTAAATAAATAAAAAGTAGATTATTTTAAATTTGTGAATACATTTAAATATTCCTTAAATTATTCAAAATCACTTTATGTATTCACATAATTATTTTAAAGTTTTTTGCCTATAGTATATAAACATTGTGAGATGACCTTAAACCGCTGTGTTACATGACTGTAGTCACTTCCAGAGTAAACTCAAAGACAGAGCAAAGAATATTTGCTCATGAAACAAGAGAAGTTTCAGCCTGCCATTTCCCATGATGCATTGGTATAATTTCCACTAATACGAGTGTGTCTGTGTGGATGGCATCCTCCCAACTCCGGCAGAGAGCATTAGCGATGTGTTTTTGTCCACAAGCAGCCCATTTCCTCCACATAACGAGCTCTGATCACCAAACATTAATAAACCAACCAGAGACGCCCAGTCACCCACTCACATCCTCACGGGTCGTCATGGTAACGGACATATGATTCCAGCATCGGGGGCCGCTCGTGTGTTTGTGCTATTTTTGAGTGCAGGCAGCATCTCTGCACGGCTGGATGTGTAAATCACCCCTCCCCACCCCCAAACCGCTGTACGCCTCAGTCCTCGTACCCGCTTCCCAGCAGGGAATGTTGGATTCAGGCGTCCCGGCTCCTGTTACAGGCATGGAGAGAGTGTGTTTCGCTGTGTGACGTGTGTGTGAGAGGGTCAAACTGAGGTCTGACAGGGATTATTGTGTTTGGACAGCAATCGGAGCACATAATAGGACACAAATTTCTCACAAATTTCTCTCTTTGTTTTTTTTTTTGTTTTTTTTGCAGATTGCATGCGGATCTGAACACAACTTGGCTGTTGTCGGTGAGTACAATGAGTCTTTTTTTTGTTTTACTTTGTTTTGTTTTGTTTTACTTTGTTTTGTGTTTTGTTTTGTGAAAATTAAGCACATTTTGCCCCAAAAATATATATATTCATATTCAAAACTTTAAAAATATATATATGTATATATTTATATATGCATTTTTAAATAGTTTTTTTTTTTTTTTTTTTCAAATAAAGATACAAGCATGGTAATGCAATATTTATGTTGGTTTTTAATATTAATAAAAAATATTAATTAACAATTATTTTTTTTGGCTGTTGTGGGTGAGCCTTTATTTTATATCTATATATTAGTTGCGTAATATAATATAATATATATATTTTTTCTTTTATTTAGTGACCGTTTGCCCCCAAATTCTTATTCATTACTGTAATGCATGTAGTACTATATTATATTTATATATATTTTGAACTTCTTAAAAAATATTTGTATATATTTATAGATACATTTATAAATAGTATTTTCAAATAAAGTAAAAAGCATGGGAATAAAATGGAAATTTATTTGTATATTTTTAATATTATTAAAATAATTACTTTTGGGCAGTTGTGAGTAAGTCTTTATTTTATTTTATTTTATTTTATTTTATTTTATTTTATTTTATTTTAAAAAAGACTTGCCCACAACTGCCAAAAAGTAATTGTTTTTATTAAAATTAATAAAAAAAAGATAAAATATTAAAAATGATTTCTAAATGATTCTAATATAAGAAAACAATTTTTATATTAAAATTAATATTTTATATATATATATATATATATATATATATATATCTCTTTATGTCTTTAATGTCTTTCATTTTTATTATTTTATTTTATTTATTGATTAGACACATTTTCCCTTCAAATTCTCATAATTGTGTGTGTATGTATGTATATATAATATTATTACAGTTTTTTTCTGTATTTTTGATCAAATAAATGCAGTCTTAATGAGCATAAAACACTTCTTACAGATCAAGCTTTTGGTGTGTGTAAATGTATACATTTATATTTATTGTTGTTTAATATAATATATATTTTATTATATCTATTTTTTTATAGATCTCACAAGCATACATGATTCTTTGCACAGATTGCTCTATCATTATGTTATGAATGTTTTTGGTATCTAGTCTCCATGGCAACACCTGTGGTCTTCATGTATCTAATTTCCCATAACAATCATTGAAAAAGAAAGCTGTCAAGGCCTTCGTCACATACTCTTTAAAATGAATACTGGGAATCAATCACTGCCGCAAATCAGAAAACCAAATGTCAATCACAAAAAGACCAGGAATTTTCTATGAGCATCTTCAGGTGAATCTCACATAGTCCCCCAAATTTTCATTACTTTAATAAGTTGTCATCTTATTTTCTAGTTGTCATCACCATGATGAGTTTTAAAGTTCTTATAGTAAAAATATATTTTTTTTAATAGACTCATTACTGTGCTAAATTTAAGTTTGCAACTAATATTAAAGCATTCCATGTCCCTCTAATCTGCATTAACGTGTAAATCTAAATCCCATTTTATATGCAACTTCTGCATAAATCAATGAATTCATCTATCACATGAACCAATCACAGTCGATCATAACCAGTCATATCCAATCATATCGCGATGGAGGCATTATGACTTTTCTCCATTCATTCTCAATTACCCCCCAACAAACTCACCGCATGCTTTAGAGAGTCTGTTTAAACCCAATGGGCTCAGGGAAGGTGAGAGAGATGCGGACTCCTGCTGTAACTTTTCCTGCTTGTGTCGCTCTTGGACAATCTCTCTTTAGAAAAATGAGTAATTTATACACTTTCGAATTGTATGTTTTGTAATACTGAAGTTTTTTGTTTTTATTTTTACGTTATTTTCCTTTTGGGGACGAAATATGACCCAGGCGTTTCCTGACACCCAGCAGATTCTCTCTCTTGTGCTGAGGTTCCGTTCCATCACATATACTGTTGCCATGGCAATAATTCTACAGTATCTTTAGGTGTAAAGTAGCTTATTATGGGATACGACTGCTCTGACATTGAGCCTGGGAGAGAAAAAGACAGGATTAAAGAGTAAGTAAGCCAGCATTTTGAGATTTCACTAAGCCTGATGGCCAGAATTAATGCTGAGCCCAGCTCTGGCTTCTGTACTGTTGAGAGTTGAACGGCTGGATTTCAGTAATAAGACAGTTTCAGCACCGCATCTTCAGCTTTAGCACAGATGACTATCTGTTGCTGGAGTAATTAAGCCGCCGGCTCCGTGCTGTGATCTTTGCTGCTATCATAGAAGGATGCTGGGAATTAGTCCTTGTGCCTTTGTGTAAGGGCATCAGAGGGAAATGAGCCATCGCTGCAAAAGAATATGCAGTTATTGATGTAGAAGCTATTTCTATTGCTGTCAATCTTTTAGTTCCACAGCAACTTGGAGAGAGAGGAAAAAAGTTCACGTCCTTGACTAATTGCAGTTCATGTTTGTTTGTGAGCTTTAAAACTGCCTCTTTGTGGTCTCTTTGCCTATTATTTTATCGTATTACATTCCACAATTGTATTTTGCATAAAGAAGACTATGCCTTATTTTTAAGACCATTATCATGTTTTTCGCATGATTATTATTTACTTCGACACACACACACATACACATACACATACACTTCATTTTATTATTCCCGTTACGCATGGTGCATGTACTTACTATTGTAATAACAATAAATTATGCATTATACATCAATTATGCAATATACATCAATTATGCATGCAGCTAAAAATGAGAAATTATATTTTGCTTAAAGAAACCAGTGCCATATTTTTTTGGACCATTAACTTTTTTCAATATTAATTAATTAAACTTTTTCTGTCTATTTATCTTTAACTATCAAAATAATAATAATAATAATAATAATTTAGACAAGAGATACATAGACTTTTTTATAATTAATTTGCCAAGTCATTTATTTTATTTTATTATAAAATAATTTAGTTTATTTTTTACTAATAATATATTTAAATAAAAAAAGTTTAGATAGGTAGATGGACACAGACAGACAGACATTTTTAACGAAAATGATTAAAATTATTTTAGATAAAAAGTAGATATAAAGTAGCTTATTAATTTTAATTTCTTTATTTTCTTTTTTTTCTTTTTTTTACAAAATAACATTATTTACATTAAACAATATTATTTAAATTCATTTATTTTATTATTTATCTATCGGTTGTCTAAAATATTATTATATATTATAGATAGATAGATTTATTTTTATTGATTTTTATCATTAAATAATTTAGACAACCTCATTTTTTACAAAGTAACCAAAATTATAAAAAAAAATAATTTAGATAAAAAGATATATATATATATATATATATATATATATATATATAGATAGATAGATATAAAGTAATTTATTCTAAAGTGACACTTATTATTTAGAAAATATTATTTTTTATGAAATAGCATTGTTAATTTAAATTAATGTTCACAATATTATTTAAATTAATTTTATTTTATTATCTATCTATGTATATACATTTTAAATAAATAGGATATATAGGATATATAGTTATTTATTATACAATTATTTAGAATTATTATTTATAAAATATATATATTTTTTACAAAATAACTATTCAAATTAATTTTATTTTATTATATATTTATTTTATTATTTAATTTTTTATTATTTATCTATCTATAATCTATAATTGTGGCTATTGTGTCATTTCTATATTATATTAATCAGTATGACATGAGAATTTCTAATGTGTTTATTTATTTATTTATTTTTTTTATTATTTTTTTTTTTTTTGCATTTAAGGTGAAATACAATCCACATATTACTATTTCCATGACTTTATGATGGTCTAAATCAACACTGACTCTCTGAATTAATAATCTACTTGACAACAATATTTACATGTTAAATTTAGAGTATGTTTTTTTTTTTCTAAATTGTGTTAAAACAAATGTGGCAGCCGTTTAAGTATAGTATGCCAACAAGTTTGAAAAAGGGCCTAATTACCTTGAAAATACATATTTGTGATTATTAAACAAGTACTGGTTTCTTAGGGAATCATTTGTTCTTTTGTGTGATGCCCCTTCGAGATGATGGGACAAAATCATGACGTCTTACGGCACAACACGGCAAAAAAATAACATCCTAATGTGCCTTGGGAATCACATAGCGTTCTTTAAGCGTGCACAACACTTCTGAGAGGGCACTGTGTCACTTTAAATGACATTAAACAGAGACACTGGCAGTGTACGTTTCACAACGGTGACCGTGTTCACCCCTCTCTCTTGTCTAGATTAGTATGCTGTTCTATATGTTTCTATGGTCTGTAAGTGTGTTGCCATGGGAACAGTTGTGTGGCGCATCAGCGACTGAACACTAGAGCTCTTGTTTTGTGAATAGCACATCATCCACAAAGACAATGACTCACTAAACAAGATGTTTTTGTCCTTTTTATGTTCACAATTTATGGATAATTTGTGGCCAATTTTTTGTATACAATTAATGATTTAGCATAATCTTAGCTCGCTGTTAAACAGACAAGAAAACAATGGATTCGTAAGGACGCATGTGTTAAAGTTTACAGAACAGGCTGCTGGAGTGAATGGGGGAATGTAGGCGACAAAACCAGTTACCCTTGAGAAAGCATGCTCCGCTCCTGGTTGCCGTGGCGACGGGACCTGTTATGTAACCATGTTGCCGTGGCACGTGCTTCCATGGCGATGCAGGCTTGACCACACCCACCAGCTGGACGTGTCCAAGACGTCTCTGTCAGACTGATTCACCAGTGTGATGTGTGTACAAGCAACCTGCGTCATCCTGGCTTTTTCATTCACAACAATCATTTTTAATGGCTCTGTGACGTTTGTTTTCATTATTGATTTTGTAGATGCTTTTAGCTAAAATGATTCTTATATTTCCTGCATGTTCGCTGAGAATCGAACCCGTGACCTTGGGGTTGTAAGCACCATTCGCAATCATTTGAGCAAATATTACCCTAAAGAATCTATGTGTTTGTCTGCCTTATTATTTGTAAATCTCTCTCTCTCTCTCTCTACATATATATATATATATATATATATATATATATATATATATAAACTAAATTTTATAATAAATAAATTACTTTATATCTACTTTATAACTTTATATATTCATGTAATAATTTTGGTTACTTTGTAAAAAAAAAAGTTGTCTAAATTATTCAATGATAAAAAAAAATTATTTTAATTACTGTAAATTACAAATCTGTCTATCGATCTATCTAAATTAAAAAAGTTTTATTTATAGAAATATATTTTAATCAGATGTATTTATAATTTCATTTAATAATTTTGTTAATTTAAAAAAATAAAAAATAAATAAATAATAAATAAATTACTTTATATCTTTTTATATTTTTTATCTATTTTAATGTAATAATTTTGGTTACTTTGTAAAAATAAAATTGTCTAGATTATTTAATGAGAAAAGATTTAAATAAATTACTGTAAATTACAAATCTATCTAAATTTAAGAGGTTTTATTTATGTAAATGTATTTTAATTAAATGTATTTATCATTTAATTGTATCATTTTGTTAATTAAAAAAATGCATTGTATAATATAAATATAAAATTTTGGTTACTTTGTATAAATAAAATTTTCTAAATTGTTTAATGATAAAACAGTAAAATAAATTACTTTAAATGACAAATATATCAATCTAGGTATTTAAATTAAGTAGGTTTTATTTATATAAATATATTTTTAGAAAAATGTATTTATCATTTATTTGAATAATGTTGTTAATTTGTAAAAAGAAAAACACCTAAATAATTTTATAATAAATAAATTACTTAAGGTCTACTTTTTATCTAAATTAATTTTATTTAATAATTTTGGTTACTTTGTAAGAATAAAGTTGTCTAAATTATTTAATGCTAAAAAATGAATTGAGAAATGAATACATTACTTTGAATTGTAAATTATAAATCTTTGTATCTATCTATAAAGGGGTCTTTTTATTTCAATATATAATTTTGTTAATTTGTAAAAAATGTAAATACATTGCTTAGTAAATAATTTATAAAATAGAGTCTGTCTATCTATCTGTCTATTTGAATATATAATTTTGTAATAATAATCTGTCTGTTGTCTAAATCAAGATGTCTTTTTTGGTAACATTTAATATATTTCACTGTCTCTTTTTAGGGGGTCGGATCTTCTCCTGGGGCTGGAATGAACACGGAATGTGTGGAGACGGTTCCCTTTGTGACGTCACACAACCGCAGCCAATCCCCCGTCTCAGAGACACTATGACTCTTCTGATTGGCTGTGGGTCAGGACATTCAATGGCACTATGCAGTTTAAAGAGCAATGAGGATTCAGCAAGCTGAACAGGTTTGAACATTTGGCTCTCAGAGTCTGTGACAAAGACTGTTTGCCCACATAACCGTTTTAATGAATTATTCAGAAGGACTCGTTTAAGCTTTTAAAGGACAGATTTTAGATCAAAGTCTCAGAGATGCAAATACTACCCACAGATGCACACATTATGCTTATGACATCAGGAAGCGCCCAAAATAAATGTTTTTAGAAAGTGGAGCCACTAGGTCTATTTGCAGCTTCATGCAAATATCCATTGCTTAAGTGAGCGACATATTTTGAATTTTAATATAGTAAATGTTAACGTTTAGCTGATATATTGGCCATTAAGGAATAGTAGAAATAAAAATTCTCACTCTCATGTTGTTTTAAACCTGTATTGCTTTTATCTCCCATTGAATACTAAAAATAGGCAATCTATATGCATTCACTGGAGTTCAATGAGAATAAATGTAATCAGATGCTTATTCTCTGAATGGGTTTAACAACTCACTACTGAAATGGCCATTCACGCTTCCTTTGCTGTAATCAGCGGTCAAGGATCATTTTCTCTGACCTTTTACCTCACAGTGATGGAGAATACCCTTAAATAACCTTCACTGTAGAGCCAATAACTGAAACAGATTTACTGCTTTGAAACAACCTGTCTGAAAGCACTCAATCTCCCAGAATACACAGTGATGGGACAATCATTTGATCCCAGAGTGATAATCTACTAAAGACTAGCCGGGGGAGGTTTAAAAAGTGTTTTTTTTTTGTTTGTTTTTTTTACTATTGTTTACAACAGGATCTGCATGTTCATGGATATTTTTGTTATAAGAGAAAATAAAAACAACTTTGTCCTCTCCTTTCCTAGTAAAAAAAAAAAGTGTCAATGAATTTGCAACAGTCAAATGTAACAATTTGTCTGTCAAAAAATGACATGCATAATACATGGAAGTATTTTTATAAAAACATTTAAAAAAATAAAATGAAACCTCTAAGTGGTAACATTTGTCATGGAATATTTGCTGTCTCTCATTTTGTCTGTCAAAAAATAACATGCATAATACATAGTAGCGTTTTTATACAAACATTTAAAAAATAAAATGAAACCTCTAGGTGGTAACATTTGCCATGGAATATATTTAGCTGTCTCTCATTTTGTCTGTCAAAAAATAACATGCATAATGCATGGTAGTATTTTTATAAAAACAATAAAAAAAAAAGAAATCTCTAAGTGGTAACATTTGTCATGGAATATATTTCGCTGTCTCTCGTTTTGTCTGTCAAAAAATAACATGCATAATACATGGTAGTATTTTTCTAAAAACATTTAAAAAAATAAAATGAAACCTCTAGGTGGTAACATTTGTCATGGAATATATTTCGCTGTCTCTCGTTTTGTCTGTCAAAAAATAACATGCATAATACATGGTAGTATTTTTCTAAAAACATTTAAAAAAATAAAATGAAACCTCTAGGTGGTAACATTTGTCATGGAATATATTTCGCTGTCTCTCGTTTTGTCTGTCAAAAAATAACATGCATAATACATGGTAGTATTTTTCTAAAAACATTTAAAAAAATAAAATGAAACCTCTAAGTGGTAACATTTGTCATGGAATATATTTGGCTGTCTGTCAAAAAATAACATACATAATACATGCTAGAATTTGTATAAAAACATTTTTAAAAAAATAAAATGAAACCTATAAGTGGTAACATTGTCAAAAAATAACATGCATAATACACGGTAGTATTTATGAGTAGCCTGCTACTATGTCATTACTTTCTGATAAGGAGAAAGTGGTGGCCTGAGTGGTTTCAACATGTCTGTCAGAGACGTAACATGATGGGGCAGTCATTTGATCCCAGAGTTATAATCTACTAAAGACTGGATGGGGGAAGGTTTAAAAGAAAAAGTGATTTTTCACTATTATTTACAACAGGATCTGCATTTTCATGGGTTTAAATAAAATAGTTTTGTTATAAGAGACATCAAAACAATTCCTTTCTTGGTCTTAAAAAAACAGAAAGAACTTAATTTTCAAAAGTCAATGAATTTGTGACAGATGTAACATTTTGTCTGTCAAAAAATAACATGCATAATACACTGTGTTTATGAGTAGCCTGCGATTAGATTTTTTGACTATGTCATCACTTTTCGAGAAGGAGAAAATGGTTATCCTAGAGTAATAATCTACTAAAGACTGAGCGGTGGAAGGGTTAAAAAGTGATTTTTACTATTATATACATCAGGATCTGCATTTTCATGCATATTAAATCTAATATTTTTGTTATAAGAGACATTAAAACAAGTTCAACTGCATCAAAACAACTAATTTCCTGGTAAACAAAAAAACAGCAACTTTATTTTCAAAAATCAAGGAATTTGCGGCAGCTGAATGTAGCATTTTGTCTGTCAGAAATGAACATGCGTAATACACAGTAGTATTAATGAGTAGATTTTTGACTACGTCTTCACTTTCAGAAAGGGAAAGGAGAAAATGGTGGCCTGAGTGGCTTCAACATGTTGTCTGTCAGAAATGTAACATGATGGGGCAATCATTTGATCCCAGAGTGATAATCTACCAAAGACTAAGAGGCGGAAATTTTAAGAAATTTTAAGAAATTTTAAGAAAGTAATTTTTCATGGGTTTAAATAAAATGTTTTTGTTATAAGAGACAATAAAAACAACTCCTTTCGTGGTAGAAAAAAAACAAAAACAAAACTTGATTTTCAAAAATGAATTTGTGACAGATGAATGTAACATTTTGTCTGTCAAAAAATAACATGCATAATACACGGTAATATTTATGAGTAGCCTGCTACTATATTTTTGACTGTCATCACTTTCCGAGATGGAGCAAATGGTGGCACGAGTGGCTCCAACATGCTGTCTGTCAAAGATGTAACATACTTAATATGTACTGCGTTTTAGAATAAATACTGAGAAGTGTTTTTTTTTTTAAATGTAGTAATGTGTTAATGTTTTATGAAACAACATTTTATTATTTTGCATTTAATTGCTCAAATATATATATATATGTTCGTGCATCTACTACTATTTATGTATCTGCATTACCATAAAACAAGCTTGAAAAACCCACAAAGCACACAAAATTTGTGTTTCAGTGCTTTTTATTATCATTATTTTGTTTTCATTGCTTTTTTTAAATTCTCTCTTCAGAAAAAGACACAAAATTGCCTCAACAATATGTCAACTCAAACCATCAATGAAAACACCACCTGGTTTTAAATAACTATCCATACTATGCACTGCAATGTGCTGAAAAACACAAGGAACGTCTCACAAAACAGCACAAACGTTTAGGATGCCGCCTTTTGCTAGCAGGTTCGATGTTTACAGTGTCCAAAAAACTATGCAGTCAGAAAGACTGTAAACCTTTCGAGGTTTATTCATAGATTTGATATTTATTACATACTGTTGTTTGTGCTCTGATGTGGTTGGGTCTTGAAACAGTCCAGCATATTGTAAGGAAACGACCCAATGTTGACATTTCCAGTGGTACAACTGGCAGTGCGCTAGTTTGGTCCCAAAGAATTGGGTTTACTTCACATTTTCACAACAATGAAAAATAAATAAAAAAACTTAAGACACAGTATCGGTTTCTTTCGTTTATCCCATCATAACACCCTGTATGTTCATGTTCTCTATAAAGAATTGAGTTGTTGTTCTGTGCAGGATTGTCTTTTGTGATGGTGTCTACGAAAACCGCCGTAATATGTGGCTTTCAAAATAGCTTGTATGTTCAGACTGAAGTTTCAAATGCGAACCAAGCATTTATGAAACATTTTCCTCATCAAACTCGATGGTGTTGCCATTCCTTCAAAAGTTCTGAGTTTGGTCCCAATAATGCGCTAACAAGCCTTGGTATTTTGCCTTCAAATCCAACACTGCGTTCCAACCAAGCGCGACGCATCAAAATTTTCCGACGTCTTATTATTTTGCAAATGTGAATCACAGCCAATCAGAATATTGGTTGTTGTATATCAAACATCAAATATAAATATGTAATACAAGTGAAATTCATTACTTATTTGAAAAAGTAACTGGAATATTTTCGTGTTAATTTAAAAGTAATTTAATAGTTACTTTGAAAAGTAATCTGATTACCCAACACTGATTAGTCGCGTCTGATTAATACGCAGTGCATCTCGAAAGTTACCAGCCAAACATGTGAGCTACAAAATATGTCAAACTGTCGTTTGTTCTACAGAAAGGAATGTAAAAGTGAACGGTGCAAACAGTGCAAAAGGCATTTTCTACATGGTAACTACAATAGTACAAAATACTGGAAAACAATTGCTATTTTTTTTCTCCCTACTCAAACATGATTACAAAGCACGTGGATTGATTTTTCTTTTTTCCCACTGAAATGTGATTGGTGACTGGAATAACATTTTTACAACATTTAAACAACCTAAAACAAACACTTCAACGAGATAAAAGAAAGGTCATGTTTTCACAACACCAGCACACACAAAAACCATGTACAACACTGACACTCACAAACGGAAAACACCAGGCACTTCGCACAGCACAACAGCACAATAAACCACGAACGGAACAACGCTACATACGGCTGAATTAACTACAGCTTCTCTTGGTTACTGTGCTACATCTACGCTGAATTAATTCTGTCACAACTCGAAGTGCTAATCTACAATTAACGCACAGCACACATTCTCACGCACACACACGTTAAATACGGTACTATCAGGTGGGGGATGTGGCTTTATGGTTGACACACATAGTGGTTGGTACACCATGGTTCATTACACACACTGACTCGGTTGGTTGTCTGCTTCGGTTGGCGCGCTGGGTCTCTAAAAAAACACGAAGAGAAAACAACAACAACAAACAACAAGGAAAATCATATTAATACACCAAACGAACGGCACAGAAACATGGGGGAGGGGGGGGGGGATGGAGAAGGCTGGCGGGATTGTTGTCCCTCGAACCAAGCAAGCAAACAGGGTGATGTGTGTCAAGCAGGTGACTATGACCTCCTTTACAGGCTCATGGTAAACTCAGGGTTTACCATGCACTCTCCCATGCTGCATTCATTCAGATCCGGTGTAAGTCTACAGTTTATTGTTAACACGGCTAACTCATCGGGTCATGCTGTGATTAGGTTTGTACGCAGTTGGACGGTGTGACATGCTCGGTTAATGACTTGTGGCATGCTACCGGTGTGCGAAACAGGGCACGATCACCGCTAGTCCTGCCTCGGCTCTCCTGTTTCAATCCCCCCTGCTTTACCGGGAGGTCACACACTCTTTCTCTTTGACCTTTCCGACCCTTAAGATCCAAGTGTGATTGTGCATCCTTTTACCAGGATTGAATTATGAGCTAGTAACACTGGTGCATAATTGCAATTTTTTAAATACAGACTGTAAAGTCCAAAAATAGCTGCCGGGAAAAACAGCTCTGGGGTGAAAGATCAAAGAGACATCACAATACAGGCACAGCTTATTGCCAAGCAACCGGGGGAGTCATGTATGCATGTTCTGTCAAAGAAAACCAGAGTCTATATACAGATTGGATACAAAATTTATTTCATGCAAGGTTCATATTTACAGTTTTGTCATTCGCATATGTATTTTTGCATAAAAGTGCATGCATTTACCTCTCCCCAAGTAATCCCAAAAGTACACTGATTATTTTATTTTTTTTAAAAGACGTTTTTTTTTCTGTCAACTGCACGATACATATATAGTGTATATTTTCTGTGATTTGCTACAGTGTTACATGTTTAAAAATGTGATATACACATGTATGTATTCCAGATAAATCACATTTGAAACGGAATTTATGAAAAATATGGGTTTTTGTGAAAATAAAACCTTGTTTATATATAACAGCTGGTGCTATAATTGAAATTCTGCTATTTAAATTTGCCTGCTCTGTTTGAGAAAAAGTTAAAGTGCATTTTTCTTTTCACTATTTGCATCTCAATTTGTTCTTCAAGAAGTCGAATGGTCGACTCAGTTGCTGCTACTAATAGATAGAAGGTGTTTAAAAAACACTGGAGATCGTAGTTTGGGGAAAGGCAAAAAAATGTCTGCAAAAATAAGAAAAAACAATTGCTACATATATTGTATGTCATCGTAAATGATATCATACTCTGCATCAGATATATTTAAAGAAGCTTTGGATGAAAAAACACAATTTTTCTTACATATTTTCAATAAACTTACATTGTTTTCTCAGATAGTTTCCCATGCAAGGCATGCAAATGCAAATGAGGTTTCTTCAGTCAAGTTTCTATGTTGGTGACGTGTGCATCACTAGAATCATGATTGTTTAGTGTCACTTCAAACTAGTTTTATCTTATATCATATATGAAATAGCCATTGTCTCATCTTTTTTTCCCTTTTAAATGGTGTCCAATAGCACCTAATGAAAACCACAGCTTAAAACACTCAGGGTTTGGGGGAAAAAAGGAGGAGTTATGGGAGGAGAGAGAAGGGGATGAATGAAAGTGCAGAAATTCGGAAGTGAGGAAAGAAAGACAGCAAAGAGAAGTGGGAGTAGATGAGAGCATGGCAGAGGTAGATGAGAGACTGTGGATAAGAGAAGAGGACAAGAATAGACAGAAGGCAGAAGGATACTATGAGGAGGAGAGGAGGAACGGCACAGTAAGAGGAAGCAGAAGATAGCATAATGTGAGGAAGAGGACAGAGAAGGGCAGAGATAAGGAAAAGATAGAGAAGGAGAAAAGAGGAAAGAATAGACAAGAGAAGGGAACATGAATGGGAAAGGAAGAGATAAAGGAAAAGGGGAGGAAGAGGACTGCAAAGGTTGGAAGAAGAAATAAAAATGATAAAATAAGAGGGAGGAATGCTAGAAGAGGAAGGAGCAGAAAATAAAAAGAGGAAAATGAGGGCGAAGAGATAAGGAAGAGCAAGGCATAGAGAATAAGAAAGCAGATAAGGAAGTGGGAGAGGAAGCAAGAGGAATGGAGAAGGAGATGGGAAGATGGGAAAAGAAGTCGAGGAAGAGAAAAGAACAAGGAAGAGGAATAGAAATAGAAAAGAAGAATTTGAAGAGGAAAAAAGGAGGAAGACGAAGGAGAAGGGAAAGAACAAGGAAGAGGAACAGGAAGGAGAAAATTAAGAGGAAAAGGAAGAAAATAAGAATCAGAAGCAGTGGAAAAGGAAGTGGGAGTTGAAGCAAGAGGAATGAGAGGACGAAGAGGAAGATAAAGTAGAAGAAAAGATAGGAAAGAGGAAGACAAGAGAACAAGGACGAGGAATAAAGGAGAAACTGAAAATGAAAAGGGGGAGAAAGTGGAAGGAAAAGCGAATAAGGAGTGTAAAAGGAAGTGGGAGTGGAAGCAAGGAAGGAGTAGATAAGGTAGAAGAGAAGATAGGAACAGAGGAAGAGAAAAGAACAAGGATAAGGAATAGGTAGGAGAAATAGAAGATGATAAGGAAAAGGAAAAGAGGGGAGGATGAGGAAGCCTGTAGGAGAGCGAGAGAAACAGAAGAGGAAGAGAAAGATTAGGGAGAAGAGACCATAGAAGAAGAGAAAAGAACATGGAATAGGAAGGAGAAAATAAAGAGGAAAAAGAAGAAGGACAGAGAATTAGGAAGGAGCAAGAGGCACAAGAAGAAGTGACAAGAAGAGTTCAAATGAAAAGAGTTTAATGAGAGATGGATGGTACACAGTGTGAGCAGGTGTCTCAGCGCAGCACTGCGGAGCGAGGGCCTCTGATTGGTTAGTTTTGTTGTCCATGCTACAGGATGGATGGGATGGGAGAGTGGACCTGCTGCATGAGACAGGGCGGGCTGCAGGGCAGGGCCGACACTGAGGCCACGCCTCCAGACATGCTGCTATGGCTCCATGGCTTTTCATAACCTTCATTTGAAGAGAAAAAGGGCTTTCAGTAAAACCTCAGAGCAGCCTTCAACTCTAGACAGACTCTCTGCCAAGGTTTGCCTGTGAATAAATATGATTCTTAAAGTAGGTACATGGACAGAAAGCTGAAGTGCGTGTACTGTATGTGGTGTGTCTGGGCAGATTAGATTTGGTTAGTGTTGCTGTCATGTTCTTGTTATGCTCATGGTTAGCCAGTTGACAATGACTGATTGCCAAGTCAACTTCATCATCCTCCATGCGTTCTATGCTTCAAACTATCTACTGCATGCATGGGGTGTACAGTGCTGTACAGCACAACACAAGTTCAGAGACATCAAAGAACTCAGCCAGACACATCAGCCCAACAAGAAACAACTATACATGTATAGCCAGTTTATTGGCACTGTAGTTGTTTAGCTACCAGATAGTGCTAGTTCTGTTAAATATGGGGCTAACTAAAGGGATATCAAGCAACAGAAGTGTTTCACTTGTATCTAATGCTTTCTTATCATAAAGTTGCTCAAGGTGTTACCTTTCTTGCAAGAGTTAAGGAAAGAGTCTTGACTACCCTGTTGAAATGACCAGCGTAGTTGGTTATGCAAATGAGTTATGCATACTGGTAGCAGTGTTCCAAGAAAATTACTTAACTAGCTTAACCAGCAAGTCTTTATTGGTCATCCCGCATCACCATGCAGGGCCCATTAGTTAGACCAGCACCTAACGAGCCTGGATAAGCATGGGAATTCATGCTAGGAAGCTGGTCTTTTCAGTAGGGTATCATGGCATCTGTTCGCTTTTAATGTTCAACTGAGAGCTTCTGACTGGCTGAGTTCTTGTCATGTGACCACATGCCCCATATCCCATGCTGCATCTCTTGTGAGATTCACCATCACCAGGACCACCCGCCATTGTGAATCCGCATGCAAACAAGCACACTGCTAGGCATTATACTGCAGCTTATTTCATTTACTGTATAAAACCATTGTTATGATACTTTTTCATTTAAAATTGGACACGTACATAACGGTCCATTGAATCTTCCTGAAATACGTACTGTAAAACATACTGCATTCGCATGAATGCATTAGGAAAAACTGGCACTGAATGTTCCACTCAAAGATCTTGTTCACACTGAGCTATATATGAAAAGAGGCCCATTGATGGCTCACTTGGATATGTCATTTCTACTGCAGCTTGTTCTGTCAACCTTAGAGTAACGGCAGACCTGAGGAGCTATCAGACTGCAAGAAAGAAGACTGAGTGACAGTCAGTCGTTTTGCACTGAAAGAGCATCTTTGATTGACAGCTGCTCCACTTTCAGACACAGCACTGGCAGTGCTCTGATGGCTAGCAGTGATTGGCTGGTTACGTACCCTTCCTGACTCTCCCCCCCGTGTGATTGGCTCGTTCTCCTCCGGAGGTGAGCAAGAAGCAGGGTCTCTCGCGGTCCACGGGGCTGAAGACTTCCTCGGGCGACACCGCCTGGTCGATGTGAGGACAATCCTCATTGGCCAGGGCAGCTTTGGACGCCTCCCCATTCACTTTAAAATCTCCAGTCACAGGCAAAGAGAGATGACTCATTACAGATTGATGCAAGGTGACATGCAGGATTTATTTCAGGCTATCAACACTGCAACACATCCTGAAAGCCAAACCGCCCTCAAAGTTCAAACCTGCTGCTATATAAATGGCATTTCTTCAAGAAACAGAGATGCCTTTCCCACTGTGCATGGGTGTACACCTATCCAAATTCATCTATAATAATTTCAAACACTAAAAAAACATATTGTCCTGTTATATCATCACCTAGATCAGGGTTACTTAAGGGTTACTCTTCCAAGAGAGCCACTGTCCTGCTGAGTTTAGCTCCAACCTTAATCAAACACACTTGAACCAGATACTCTCTTTCAGAATTACTTAAACATTAAAGGCAGGTTAGTTGAATCAGGGTTGGACCTGAACTCTGTAAAAAGTTGGGTCTGCAAGAGTCAAGAGGATAAAAAGAGGCCAATTCCAAAGTGCAAGCACAACATTTGTAAGTCTTCACGGTATAGTTCACCCAAAAGTGAAAATTGTGTCATTTATTACTCACTCACATGTTATTCAAAACCAGTAAGACCTTTGTTCATCTTCGGAACACAAATTAAGATATTTTTGATGAAATCTGAGAGCTTTCTGACCCTGCTTATACAGCAACGCTACCATATTCAAGGCAGTAGTACGCTTATGGACATGGATTGAAGACTGAAATGGCAGAGCAGAAATTGTTGAAGTCATTGTCATTCTCGTAGCTTCACATGGAGCTAGTCACATGGACTATTTGAACAATGTCCTTACTACGTTTCTGGGCCTTTAACGTGGTAGTTGCGTTGCAGTCAATGCAGGGTCAGAAAGCTCTCGGATTTCATCAAAAATACTTTAATTTGTGTTCCAAAGATGAACGAAGGCCTTATGGGTTTGCAACGACATGACAGTTAGTAATCAATGACTGAATTTTAATTTTTGGGTGAACTATCTCTTTAAAGTACAACAGGACTTACATTTGGTAACTTTTGGTCACACAATTTAGCATTCGTTTCACTACCCCATTCTTCCTACATCTTTAAAACATACCATGCCCTTTTAAATCAATAGATTCTAAGTATTGCCTGACATATAATAAACTCTAGTGTGTGTAGTTACCCTTAATTGCTAGGTTGAACAATCTGTAATTTAGATGCCAGTGAAAGCTTAGAGTAGTAGTAAGCTTCCATGACAGCAAAACCACTGAGAAAATTAGAGATATTTCTGCTTTACTAAAAACTATTAGCATGTTTTCGTTTTCACAGACACATTACTTGTGCTGAAATAATTCTAAGGTTTTGAGTCTAAAATCAAAGCTACCACTAGATACCTATTCAGATGTGTGGAACTCAAATGCAGTTGATTCTAGTCCTCAAGTTCAGCCGATTCTAGCGATTCTAGTTCTAGAGCTTAGCAGATCAGCAGATTAATGAGTAACATTAAAAGAGTCAAATCATGGAAAATCTCAATGATCTTTTCAAATAAAAGAGTTGTTTTATGTAAACATACTGTAGTTTTATAATGGAAAGAATTTGCCCCCTTGTCCAAAAAGTCAATCTATTGAAACCCTGTCTCAATTAATACTCAGAAACTGTCTCATCTAATTGCGGTAAAGAAATAAGGCAGGCATGTGCCTAGGCATGGGTGAAATCGACAGGACCAGTGTCCTGCAGAGTTAGCTCCAACCCTAATTAAACACACCTGAACCAGTTAAGGTTTTACTAGGCATGCTAGAAACTTCCAGGCAGGTGTGTTGAGGCAAGTTGGAGCTAAACTCTGCTGGACACTGGCCCTCCAGAACTAAGTTTGGGAACTACTGTGCTAAAGAGATTGTTTCTAAGTCTTACTGTGCGTTCACACCAGATGCGAATTGCATGGATAAATTGTGCTATTCGCACGTAGTTGGACGTTGAACATTCTGAGTTTACTTGGTTCATTTCCGCATGAAATTCGCTTCACAACAGACACGAATTCGCATTCTTTGGCCAGGCGCTCCGTGGTGGCACCCTCCATCTGCCACCTGACCATCCTCTCCCAAGCAAGATCCTTTTTATTCCTGTTTCTATAAAAGTACGAAGATGTATCGTACAGCTTTGGGTATCCACATACAGCAACAATGATTTTGTCCTCCACTGTTGTTTTGGATTTCTGCAAGCAAGCTCTTGATTGGTTAACGTGGCGTGAATTTTCACGCAAAGATGATCATCATCATTTAACATCATCACTTGTGCTTAACGCTTCATTCGCGTCTGGTGTGAATGCACCTTTAAAGGTAGAGAAGCAAAAAATGAGCTGCTTAGGGTAAAAAAAAACATGGTAAGACCAATTTAGTAAACCTCTGAGAAAGCAATTTTACAATGTGACTTATTTAAGGTTAACATTTCAGTCACATTGACAGAACTTCACAGTTTTTAAAATATTAGCTCCTACCTTGGTATCTGATCTCAGAAACCTCTTCCTGTGCCAGGGGGCATGTGTCGCTGTGAGTGCTGGGTCGTGGGGAGTTAATAGCTGACTTGCAGTAGTTGGGAGACCCCAGTTGAGGTGCTCGTGGGATATGCTTATTTTTTTTCTTTGGTAGTTTTTGTTTCGCCATGGCTAGGGAGTAGTACATGCCGAAGTTGTTCACGATTACAGGTACTGGCATGGCAATCGTCAGCACACCTGCCAGGGCACACAGCGCGCCCACCAGCATGCCAGACGTCGTCTGAGGGTACATATCGCCATAGCCAAGGGTTGTCATAGTTACCACAGCCCACCAAAAGCCAATGGGGATGTTCTTGAAGTGCGTGTCGCTACTGGCATCAGGATCGTTGAGGTTCCTTCCAAAACGTTCGGCATAGTAGATCATAGTGGCAAAGATTAAGACTCCAAGTGCAAGGAAAATAATGAGGAGGATAAATTCGTTGGTACTGGCACGGAGCGTGTGCCCAAGCACCCGCAAACCCACAAAATGTCGTGTCAGCTTGAAGATACGGAGGATTCGAACGAATCGCACCACACGGAGGAAACCCAACACATCTTTTGCTGCTTTGGAGGAGAGACCACTCAGCCCCACCTCCAGGTAGAAGGGGAGGATGGCCACAAAGTCAATGATGTTGAGGGCATTTCTGACAAATTTTAACTTGTTCGGACAGGTAGTCACTCGGATTAGAAACTCAAAAGTGAACCACACAACGCAGACACCCTCAACGTAGGTTAACTGCACCATGGTCTCCGTCTCAGGAAAGACACGCTCTCGTGTTTCATTGCCCACCATGTAAGTCTCTGTGCGGTTGATGATGGGATTGAAGGCCTCATGAGTCTCCAAACAGAATGTGGTAATGGACACCAAAATGAAGAACAAAGATGCAAATGCTACCCACTGTGGAAAAAAAGAGAGAGAGAGGCGTTATGTAAGATGATTCTTTCAGTATCTGTTCAACCTAAGCTCTTCCAAACTTGTATAACATTCTTACTTCTGTGGAACACAACCCTGTTGAAAAAAACAGCATATCTTGGTTAGGTAGGTTTTGATGCTGGTATGCTGGTTTTAGCTGGTTCTTTGCTGGTTCATGCTGGTTTATGCTGGTCATGTTTATGCTTAACCAGCTAAGAACCAGCATAAATCAGCTAAAACCAGCATACTAGCATCGAAACCTACCTAACCAGCATATGTTGTTTTTTTTCAACAGGGAACAGCACTCATTGTAGTGAATCAAAAAAGTTTATCAGAGTTGTCCGAAGACAAGAACGGGTATTGTTTTTCATCAAAGGACAACTTTGAGGTTTTGATCCATTTCAGATGTTGATTACTATATACCAGGAGTCTCCAAACTTAGTCCTTGAGGGCCAGTGTCCTGCAGAGTTTAGCTCCAACCCTAATTAAACACACCTGAACCAGCTAATCAAGGTCTTACTAGGCATGCTAGAAGCTTCCAGGCAGGTGTGTTTAGGCAAGCTGGAGCTAAACTCTACAGGACACCGGCCCTCCAGGAACAAGTTTGGAGACCCCTGGTCTATACTGATAGTTTTCGTATGACTTCATAAGACTTGATACTTCCATTCACTATTCATTGTAACTGCCACAAGCAAAGTACAATTCTTTAAAATCCTGCTTTTGTGTTCCACTAACGAAACTGTAGGTTGTACAGGAATGACAGAATTCCTTTAATGCTTAAATTCTTTGAATTCCTTACAAAACAGCTGTAAGACATGGTTCAGCTATAAATAGATTTTCCCAACTTCAGAGCAGACAAAAATAAATCCAATTACAGCATCCTAATTGCTTATAAACGCCCATTTCAGCACAATTCAGAGCAAGTACACTTGGATAATGTCACATCTTCAGTTTCTCAACGTGCTTCTTAAAAAGTGCCACGTCAACAAACAGGGGGCTTAACACAAGTACAGTAGCAGCTGAAATTCAAGGTCACTTTGCGCTCTAAAAGACAGCATAGAATGACAGAAAGGCACCGATATATCTGCCCTCCACCACTCTGGGATATATTTAACCATAGTTCCCTTCACCAGGGACTCCTGGTCAGCCTCTGGCAAGGTTACCGCAAGCAGATTTGGTGAGACAGTCCCTCGAGCGTTTTAAAAGAAGATGGGGGAGGCTTGCACAACTTACACTACAAGAGCATGGACAGATGGAACTGGATTTCAGTAGGGGAGCCCCACCACAGGATGACGGAATACTGGCTAGTGGAAAAATTACATAAGTGCAAGTTGGCCATGTTTTCCCTACCACGGTATCTTCTGGTGGAGAAAAGTTCCATCCATTATGTATGAATTGATTATTCTGCTGGAATAAAATATTAAGTTAAGGCTGTGAATCTCAATGACGAATCATCCATCAGCAGATATGTAATAGAGGTGGAAAAAGAGCATTCAACACGGAACAAATGAAAATTCAATGCATTCTTGGAATTTAATAATCACTGTAACATAATCTTTTAATTTTTCTGAAAGAAATGTGTTGGTTGATTGGTGCTCGCCTGTTCAGAAGTCACCTCTACAGTAAAAGATTTTTGTAGGCAGCTGCTTATCAAGCATTGGTTGCTCCCTTTAATGTAGATGTATGAGATTTTCTCACCTATTTTATCTTCCAACAAAAGTAATAGCACCCCTCTTCTTATTAGTCTGCATGATTTGATGTATCATTCTCAATTCACAAGCCGAAGTTTAATGCTTGAAACTTATTCAAATCAATAAATCCTGAATATGAACAATGCCTTGACAAACCTACCAAATGCTCGTTTCCAGTTATAAAAATCCACCTTTCCAGATTATAGGATTAAAGGGAGAGTTCACCCACAAATGAAAATTCTGTCATTAATTACTCACCCTCATGCTGTTCCAAACCCGTAACATATATATTTTTTTATTCTTTCGGACCCTTCACAGACGGCAATGCAACTAACATGTTCAAGGTCCAAAAAGGTAGTAAGGACACAGATAAAATAGTTTGTGTGACATCAGTGGTTCAACCGTAATATTATGAAGCTATGAGAATAACTTTTCTCTTCTGAAAAAAAAACAGCATATGCTGGTTAGGTGGGTTTTGATGCTGGTTTAAGCTGGTCCTTTGCTGGCTTATGCTGGTCCTTGACTAGCACATGACTAGCTAAGGACCAGCATAAACCAGCAAAGGACCATCTTAAACCAGCATCCCAACATCAAAACCTACCTAACCAGCATATACTGTTCTTTTCAACAGGGTTGTGTGCAAAGAAAACAAAAATAATGACTTTATTCAACAATTTCTTCTTGAATTTAGCTTGAATTGTCATTTTTTTTATGAACTATCCCATTTAAGTACAACTGGACCTGTCTCTTTTAAAGTCTCATTAGTCAATGGAGTGTCGCAGCAAAACATTTTCTCAACTTTTTGTCACAACTGTCAGTTTCACAAACCCCTTACCCCCTACATCCTTAAAACATAGCATGCCCTTTTAAATCAATAGATTCTCAGCATTCTCTAACATAGCAAAAAAGTTTTTTTGTTTGTTTACAAAGTGCTGGTTGCTCCCTTTCATGTAAATCTAAGTGATTTTCTCACCCATTTTATCTTCCACCAAAAGTAACGGCACCCCACTTCTTAACAGTCCGCATGATTTGATGTATCATTCTCAAATCACAACCCAAAGTTTAATGCCTGGAACTTGTTCAAATCACTAAATCTTGAATATGAACAATACCTTGGCAAACAGCACTGCCAAATGCATTACATGCCCGTTTCAAAACAAAACTTGGCCTATTTTCAATTATAAAAATCTACCATCCCAGATTCTTGGATTAAAAGGGATAGTTCACCCAAAAATTAAAATTCTGTCATTAATTGCTTACCCTCATATAGTTCCAAACCTGTAAGACCTTTGTTTATCTTCGGAATACAAATGTAGATATTTTTGATGAAATCCGAGAGGTTTCTGACCCTGCATAGACAACAATGCAACTACCACGTTCAAGGCCTAGAAAGGAAGTAAGGACAGTGTTAAAATAGTCCATGTGACCGTGGTTCAACCATAATGTCATGAAGCTATGAGAATACTCTTTGTGCGTGAAGAAAAAAGTCGTTATTGTAGTTTTCTTTGTTTTCTTTTGTTTTTCAATGTCCTTACTACCTTTCTGGGCCTTGAACGTGTAAGTACCATTCCCGTCTATGCAGGGTCAAAAAGCTCTCTGATTTTATCAAAAATATCTTAATTTGTGTTTCGAAGATGAACGAAGGTCTTATGGGTTTGGAAAGACATGAGGATGAGTAATTAATGACAGAAATTCATTTTTAGGTAAACTGTAGCCCTTAAATTATCATTTTTGTAAACAATTACAAACTCATGACCAAATTTCATTGTATCATTACTGAACAAAAACAATTAAAAATGATTTTCATTCATGCTACAGCCATATGCATTTACAATATGTGAGCTAGTATCGAATAACCATGATTTTTGCTCATATACCATGTTTTCATAAAGTTTCAAAGCACCTTTTTGCCTGTGGTTCTGACGACTACCAACACCTCTCAGTTCTTCAGTTCATTCTATCACATAAATTCTTCTTCCACAGGCATTTTATATCTGGGTCAGCCAGTGCTTAGTCTAACAGACACTATTCCCTAGATATGCCTCGTTTCCTGTGTTTGGAGGGAGGAGAAGCGTTTTGTCTGGAGAAGCCTATGAGCGCATACTCACAAAGACGCACACAAATAACAGCCTTTCACCAGTCATTAAGATCAATTTGACCTGTAGAAAAAGCTGGTGAGTTATGGAAATGAAGGAACTCTATCTGGCAGTAATAAGCATTTTTATCCATTGATGAAAGTTCAAAAGAATCCATGTATTTTTGATAGTAAAAAAGAGCAAATATTTGAATTTTCTCTTGTAGATGTTGTTAACAATGGCCGATTTGATTTTGGAAGGCTCACATAATAAACAAATTTTTCAGTTTCACATCACAGCTTCTTGTTGTGTCATAATTTCCTACGGCTCCAGAGTAATTATGCTCTGATTCATTCAAAGACGGATGTGGGATACAACTTGATATCCTAATGATGCTCGGAAGATGACGTACATCGTAGGAATTAATTAACATGGCAATGCTACACTCTTAATGAAGATGTCTTGTTACAACCAAAAATAGAAAAACAATACTATTATGCTAGCATTGCTCTACAGATTATTAACATAGAAGATCCTTTGTTTCACAAACCTGCTCAAATGTGAATGGCTATGGCCATTGTACCTGGAACTTACAGTTTTTACAAATTCTTCCCAGTTTTGTATCAAATATGCATTGGACGGTCAGTGAACGGACTGGGCGGTAAAAAAAACAGTTAATAATTCAGCAAGGTAAGACATGGATTACATCATCACCACTACTGTTTTTCTCCCTCACAGAAGCTGGTGGCTTTTTCATTTTGTGTAATTAATGCATAATAACAAATTATTTGTGAAAAATCTATTTTTTATTTGCTGAAGCACTTTCGCTCTCCTCAAACTGAGGACGAAAGCACATTCTCACGACCTTGCAAATCCCAGAGGGCAAAAGTTTGATCCACAAGAACGTTTTATCCTCACTCTCCCATTGATCAAGATAAACACAAGAACAGCTTGATCCTCTTGATCTCGGGGGACACAACATGATCCGCTTCTCCCCCTTTGCTCTCCCATCACACACTGATGACTTGAAGTGACAGTCCATTTTATGTTTTATCCCTCCACACACACATCTAACTCCATCCAACTTAAAACTCCAGGCCACATTTTACACCAAACTCTGCATCAAAGATTGAAACAGTAGAGAATAAATTGTTGAATAAAGCCGTTTTGTTTACAAAAAATGCTCATTTAAAGGGACAGTTCACCTAGGAATGAAAATTCTGTCATTAGTTAGTCACCCTCATGTCGTTCTAAACCTGTAAGAATATCTTCATTTATCTTTGGAACACAAAATACGCCATCTGGACTCGCTAAAGCATTTTCTCCATTAATTTCTCCATCTCCAATTGTTTTTTGGTGTAAAATGTGGCCTGGACATGTTTTTAAGGAAAAACCAACAAGGTTTAAAAGTATAGTTCACCCAAAAATTGTAATTCTGTCATTAATTACTCACCTTCATGTCATTCCAAACCCGTAAGACCTTCGTCCATCTTTAGGACACAAATTAAGATATTTTTGATTAAAACCAAGAGCTTTCTGACCCTGCATAGACAGCAATGTTACTACCACATTCAAGGCCCAGAAAGGGAGTAAGGACATCAATAAAATAGTTGATGTGACATCAGTGGTTCAACTGTAATTTTATGGATCTACGAGAATTTTTTTTTTTTTTCGTGGTACTCTCAAGAACATATGTCAAAGGCTCACACAAAAGAGAAATTGAGTTTTCTTTGCACACAAAGTATTCTCGTAGCTTTGTACCATTAAGTTTGAGTCACTGATGTCAGATGGTCTATTTTAAAGGGGGTGGGGGGGTGCTTCATTTGGCTGCACTTCTAAAGAAGTGTGGTTTTGGTTGTAAGGCAAAGATAACTTTGCTCAGCTTCCTGAAGGACCCAACGTTACGTGAACAGTGGATGCAGTTCCTTTTTCCGGGGCAGCAATGGAGTTTAGCAAGTGTGTGTTTGTTGACGAATGTTTCATATATAAGGGAGACTGTCCTCAAAGAAAATACGACCCAGTTGTACGTTTTTGAATCGACCAAATACGACCCATGTTTACGTTTTAAAGTTAAGCGCCCTCTAGCGGTCGTAAAAATAATGACAGTGTCGCGTTGGATCTGACCTCATGGAATGACGTATGAGTTTTATACGGATTTCACAGTAATTTAAACGTGTTTTACTAGGTGTAATTCGTATAAATGACCACACCTAACCCCACCCTAAACCTACCCCTTACAGAAATAGTGCAAAATCATGATTTCTAGTGAATATTCCAAAAAAAAAAACATACAATGAAAACATATGCGTTCTCTGGTATCAAACCTGTGTTCATATGATTATACCACTTCGCAGTGCAATGTGCTACTAATTGACCTACACATAATGCTAAGGTTGAATTAGATACCTGTTACTGATAAGGGAGCAAATGTTGAATACGCTCTATAGAGACGTATTTGATGTCGAATACGCTCTATAGAGACGTATTTGAGGATTTGTGAAAACGACTTACGTCGGTCGTATTAATTGGAGGACATGATGATACAAGGCCAGTTCGACGCTGGATTTGCACATGAGAAAATTGGAAAGCTGTATTTTTCTTTCATAAATATGATAAAACTAAACTTTTTGGAGATATTAAGGATACAGTACTACTCTATAGGTACTCAGGATTAACATGAGATTAGGTGAAACTGTGTATGTTATGTACCCTTTAACGATGTCCTTACTCCCTTTCTGGGCCTTGTACATAGTAGTTGCGTTGCTGTCTATGCAAGGTCAGAAAGCTCTCGGATTTCATCAAAAATATCTTAATTCATGTTCTGAAGATGAACAAAGGTCTTACGGGTTTGGAACAACATAAAGGTGAGTAATTAATGACGGAATTTAAATTTAAATTTTTCTTTCCTTAAAAATGTCCAGGCCACATTTTATACTAAAAAATAATTGGAGATGGAGAAATGAATGGAAAAAATGCTTTTTCAAGTCCAGATGGCATAGTTACGGCATCTACCAGCAGGTACCCTCAACTATGCTCACCAGCCAAGCTATGATCTCTTGCAGTCTTCTAATGAACATCAATATAGTCTCAAGAAACTTTTTAGCACTCTGTCGTTCGGTGAATTTAGTGCTTTATCACACCCATAGGGATGTTGGCTGCAGACATATTGACGGTCGATCTAAAGCGTCATCATTTGCAGCTGTTTAATCGGAGTTAAAGAGCCCATTTTCGTTTTTCAGCCCTTGAAAAAAACGTACAAGCTGCAGTGCTGGGAATGTTGAAACTCACTTAAAGTGCTGGTAACTGTATTAGTCGGTGGGCGGCCTGACGCTGATTCATTCTGCGTGCAAGTGTGTGTTTGTGTATGATGAACCGATGTGTTGCTGTGATGCTGATGCAGCTGAGAAATTAGATTTTCTCATTAAACACACTCACACATTCTAGACTAATGAATGACGTGCAGCTTGATAATTACTGTGAGGACAAGTCTGGACAAGTCTACATGCATGCAGATAGAGTCTGAACTGATAGGCATCGTCTGTTCACTTCCTGTTTGGAAAAGCGTTTGCTCATATTTATGGCACAGTGGTTTATGGTTTCTTCTACATTTAAGTGATTAATTACTCAACCTCATGTCGTTAAAAACCTGTAAGGCCTTTGTTCATCTTCAGAATTCAAATTAAAATATTTTTGATGAAATCCGAAAGCTTTGCATTGCGAAATTGTTGAATAAAATTGTTGTTTTTGTCTTCTTTGTGTACAAAAAGTGTCATTTAATCAAAAACATCTTAATCTGTGTTTTGAAGATGAACAGAGGTCTCAAGGGTTTGGAACAACATTAGAATTGTCATTTTTTGGGTGAACTATCTCTTTAATCCTGGTAGGTTTTACTTAAAATATGTCCAGGCCACATTTTTCACAAATAAAATACAATTTCTTGTTTCTCACTTTTGATTTTAGGGGTTAAAAATGACCTGGACATGTTCCTGACCGGTTTTGTGACTTTCACACCCTCCCAGGCGTTACTGTAAGAGAACAACAGGACACATTATCAACCGCAGAGTGGCATCTGTTGTTTGTAATGCAAAGCACAAAGTACAACATCAGAACACAACAGGACACCCTATTCAAAATGATCCTATTTCCTGTTATATTTCAAAAAACATGCAACTAAGACAAAACCACCCTTTCACCTGATCCTGTCCTGAGATAAAGTACTGTAGCATCATCATTTTGAAATCAGAAACCAATACCAAGTTTGCAACAGTTAGCTCAAACACCATCTTTCAATCTGTTTTAGTGCATAGAAACACAAAGAAGATGAAAATGCCAAAATTACAAAACTTACTTGTGGGAACTTTTTCAGAAGATGCGAAATACATACCAATAAGTACACATCACTGCAGTTTCTAATTGAAATCAACACTAGAGGCGGTAAAGGAGTGAGCTCAGCTGGCATGGAATTGGGCACAAATCCTGTGAAAAACATGACTCACGATGAAAGAGCTGAAAGATTAGAGATCGAAAAACAAGATAAAATGTCACGTTTACAATTGCATTTTATGTCACATTTGCTTTTGTTCATACTATCAGGTATGTTTAGGTGTACAAAGTACGTTATTTTAAAATGTCAGAGCATTCGCGTTATAACGCCACTTAATGGACATTTCAAGAGAGAACTACGGTGACACATACAAAACCAATGTCACATAAAACTAATACCCATTTAGCGCTACTCTGTGGACATTTCAGATCGAATATGTCACAAAACGTACATGGCGGAAGGTATTTCCCCATCTTGCAAAAAAGTTCCCACAGGTACGTTTGCATCTTGAGATCAGGTTGGTATTTTATTTTAAAAAAAACTGACAAAACCTCAAACATCCTTGCCCTTGATTGTCTAAAGCATGAAGCAGGGGTCTCCAACACGTTGCTCGCGAGGCCTGATTTGAGGTAGCTCGCCAAGATTGGGGACTTATAATTTAAGCGATGCTGAAAACGCGGACGGAATCGTGGAATCCAGTCATAAAATCGGAATTTACAGTTTAGCGCACAATGTCACGGAAATTAAATCGTGACTATTTAAAAATATCTGGCCTGAATGAATGATTGAATGCACAGACGCGCGGTTCATTTACTACAAACGTAGTGCGCAGTGATTTTAGTGTCTGTCATCTCACTAAATGAGGACACAAAGACATGAACAACATCTCTGAGAGTTACTTCATGAGCATTTTACCGTTTAGTTTGAGTAAAACTAGCCTCAGGAATGTAAAGGGATTCACGTCAACCCGTCAAAATGCGCAGATTAGGTTTCGTTTTGTGTGAAATTATGACAAAAGGCAGACTATTGTGAGAAATTGCTTGAAATATGATTTCATTAATTGTATGAATTTCGTTGCCATTTCTTTTTATGCGCAATGAAGCAGTGCTAATAAATGCGCCACTTTCTTTAAAACTGTGGATTTTACAATTTCATATTATCCTACACGCCACACAACAAGATTCCAGCGACAAACAGTTTGGGTGTCCACACCAGAGGCGACGTGAAAACGCGACAGAATCAATCAAATATCACAGCCAATCAGAAGCGCGTGTGGGCGGGCTCTCCCTGGAAGCGCACTGACTGCACTCGCAAAGAAATGGATACGTTTATAATCTAATTCATAAATATTAACACAGCTAACATTATTAAATGTACACACTGAGTGATTAATGCCGTCTTTGTTATGGAATACACTTGTGTGTTTGCATTGAGTTCACAGTTTTAACGTACATCTTTGCTTTCATTTGAGGTAAACTATCGGTTGTTGCTTTCAGTATGGCTGTAAAGGACATACAACTCACATTAAACACATTTAACTTTGAATAAAGCACATAATCAGTACCTGAGATTATCACTGTCATTAGTTTGAATGCCGTTGTTCCAGCCGCGACGTCGCGGAAATAGAAATTTCGCGTGTCGCCGTCGCGGCTATTAGGACAAAACTCAGATTAAACAGAGAAAAGATAGGCTACCTTTTATCGCGTATCGCGTCGCGTCGCGTGTAGTTAGGACGCGATGTTAAAGACTTGAATGTGAGGTTTATCTTTTGCTAAAACTTTATTTGAACATGTCAGTATAACATGTTTTTGTTCATGCAAACCAAAAGTGCACAATGCTGGCACTTTTGTTGTAAAACTTGGTGAAGTGTGTGTATACTTTTTGAAAACTTTTTAACATATTATACCATGTTATACCATGCATAAGTTTGGATATATATACATTAGGCCTATTACAGAGATTTAAGCATTGAATATAACATGGGTAGCTCTCAGCCACTTTCTTTTTTAAAAAGTAGCTCTCGAATGAAAAAAGGTTGGAGACCCCTGGCCTAAAGCTTTTGCTATACAGAATGCATTCCCTCCCAGGCTTCTGAGCTTTTAGTTTAGATACAGATAAAGAAAGATGCCATCTGTAATCACAGCAGGTAATTGAGTTGTCAAGTTCTAATGTAATTAAGATATTCGTCCCGATGGAGGCGACCTAAAAATAACTCACAATAACAATTGAATTGACTTGACTCAGAAAATCTAGTGAACGCAGTTTAAAAGGTTGACCGCACCACCTCTGCACATTGGAGTCTAGCCATGACTCCAACATCCCATTCATCCAAAATCAGTGTATTTTTTCCAACCGCCTCCGCTTGAGAAGCAGAGAAGGCACTGCGTTTAGAAAACGTGGTAAAAAATAATCCAGCGGCGTTGACAGAAATGCATATTTGATGCCGAAACACAACTTTCCCATCATGCATCAGCGATTACTCAGACTGTGTAAAGAAAACAAGTCGTGCAGATTATTGAAATCACAAATACTGGCTGCGGTCGATGTCCATAAGCGGACTTCATCAACCCATTACTGCTTGATTTGCTATCAGGCAGCATGGTTCATGTTTCTCTGTGGCGCTGCCAGGAGCCAGGGCCACTTTTCCTCAGCTCCAGCAGCTCTTTGCTACGACAGACAGTGTCGGACAGCCTGGCTCCTGGCAGCGCTTCCCATAGCCAAATGAATAATATATTTCCTTCTAGAAAACCAGTCTCACCTACAATTTACTTGTTTAAATGCGTCATCTGCATTCAAAACCTACTGGAACTCTATCTACATTGGTGGACAAAAGTTTAGTAATAAATGCAGATCAATGAACTCGAAAAATAAGTAACATAATAAGCAGCAAAAACTGTTCTCATTGATAATAATGAGAGCTATTATTAATAATTGAGTGCCAATAACGACTAAGCAGCAAATGATTTCTGAAGGATCATGTGACACTGAAGACTGGAGTAACGATGCTGAAAACTCAGCATCACAGGAATAAATGATGTTAAAATATATTCAGATTGAAAACAGTTGTTTGAAATTGTAATAATGTTTCACAATGCAGTCTAAACTCCTGGCCACCATTGTGCATTATCTAAGTTTTTTTTTCTACAATCTGCTCACTTGGATCTTGGAGGACGTCCATCTCCTGCTCCGCCAGTGCCAAAGCGGTGGGCTAGAGTCAGTAGAGCTGACCTGTTTTAACCTGGCTGCCAAAACTTGTGGAAATGCTGGGATGGCGTTCATCTCCGATTAAGAGCTTATAGGGTTCCTGCTGAGGGCAACGATGAGGGCAAAGAGCTGACATTCGAAATGAGCTAATAAAATGCCTATGAAATCTCAAGGGGAGTGTGTCTTTTATAGCACAAGTGCCTTTAAATACTTTATGCGGGTGCATCTTTAGTGTTTGTGTGTGTAAGGGCTGCTTGTCACACATCAAAACAGGCGAGCTGCAGTTCGTGGCAGCGTCCTCCTGAACAAAACATGATCTGTGTGGACAAGCAAGGATGTGAGCAGTCTTTATTTTCAAGCCCTAGTCAGTCAGCAAATCGCAGGTGCTTGATAACCTTCATTAGGCAGAGGGGACAACACAAACTAAGCTTCACTGTGGTTAAGAATCACAGACAAGTGGAGTTATTTTAGACCGTAAAATCATGGCAGTGCATGACGACATGGTTTCTTTTATCTCTTGAAAGAGAAGGTGGGTATTATTTCAAGGTCACCCAGAGTTGTGGGATGTGCTTGGAGATGTGGTCACCCAGAGGCTCTGCATCTCTCCACAAGTCTGCGATTGGGTCATTCCACCAAAATAAAAAACACTCATGAGTAGAATGATTTAAAATAAAAATTCCATAACCACATAAAAATCTAGTTATTTACATTTATTTAAATAATCTCTTTTCCTCTATATTTCCTAGAGGATGTGTTTTTAATCATGAAATAATTAATGAAAATGTATGTTTTTTTTTTCTACTTTAAAAAGTATTTTGAAGTTTTAGATTTTATTATTATATTTGATAGTCAATGTAAATATATACCACAATATATATGGACCACAAAACCAGTCTTAAGTTGCACAGGTACATTTGTAGCAATAGCCAAAAATATTTTTCTTTTATGCCAAAAATCAGTAGGATATTAACTAAAGATCATGTTCCATGAAGATATTTTGTAAATTTCCTACTGTAAATATATCAAAACTTAATTTTTGATTAGTAATATGCATTGCTAAGAAATGCATTGGGACAATATTAATGGCGATTTTGTCAATACTTAATTTTTTTTGCACTCTCAGATTCCAGATTTTCAAATAGTTGTATCTCGGCCAAATATTGTTTTATCCTAACAAATTATTTATTCAGTTTTCAGATGATGTATAAATCTCAATTTCAAAAAAATTACCCTTATGACTTGTTTTGTGGTCCAGGGTCACATATATGCAGAATTTAATGCTTAATATATACGTATATGTACGTTTAGCTTCATTTATTTATTTATTTTGAAAGAATGTTTAACCCCTTAATTGTCACCCATCCCCTCTGAAGTTTACTTCACCATTTTACAAATAAATCCTAATCTAATCATGACAAACTATATATCGTTGGAAAGGTCTAACACTCCTAAATAAATATTTAACTATTTTTTTGTGTGTGTGTGTGTTAATTATGTAGGAAAAGTAATAGATTAATTTAGGACAAGAGTGCGCCTAAAAAAAATCTACTTCATAACAGGAGTTCTGACCTTTGTCACAAAAAGACTTTCTTCGTTGCCTTTTTATCCTATAACGCTTTAGAAATCATAAGAAATTATATATCACTTGAAAACTTAAAATCTCAAAATTCATTCGTTTTAAAATCAGACATTGCATTACGATGGAAAACGTATATCAAAATCATATTACAAAATGTTTTCGTCCATGAATTATAAAAAATTACGTTTGAATACTGCATTTTCACATCTATGTTCAGAAATGGGAGTGACAATTAAAGGGTTAAAATCTTATAGAAATGTACTGAATTGTACTTTTTTTTCTAACAAAAATCGTCTTTCAAAATGGAAAAGACACCGTTTTGTGGAATGACCCAGCTGACATGGATGTATTTATCACTGATTTCTCCAATGATCAATCAAAATCAAGAGCCACCAATGGGCTCATTAGGATCATTTGACCCTCAATTGGTCTGCAAACGGTCTGCAGCTGGTTTGCTGGTCTGTAAGCTGGTTTTAAATGGATCTGGGGCACTTTCACCTATAGCTTTTTTTCAAAAAGCATACAATAGCATTTCTCAATGAACTCACCCGTGCGTATTTTGAGGAATACGGGTCCTCAAAGAGCGCCCACGTCTTCTTCTGCCATCTGCTCCAGCGCCCGGACCTGTTATCGGGCGAGTCGCCTTGCGCTAGTCTCCGGGTCATCTCGACCCCCTCATCCCCCTCGGCTGCCTCAGCCACCCCCTCTGGCTCCGGGTCCTCATGCCCGAGATCGAGAGCACCCCCGGCGAAGCTGTCCAAAGCCTCTTCCGCCTCTCGATGCTGCCGGTAGGTCATCCAACAACACGGCTCCACGTCCGTCTCGTCGATTCCCCAAAACGCCAGCTCCTCCTCATACAAAGGTCCGCACACGTCCGCCGGGCAATGCAGCTTGCCCGTGCGGTAATAGTTAAGAATGTGGGCGAAAACGCCGGGGTGACGGTCGAAGAAAAACTCCCCGATGTTCGCATCATAATCGAAGTTATTAGGCGCGTCGGGCTCCGCCAGCCAGGAAAGTCGAGTGCCGGGCAGGGTGCGCAGGGTGCTGCGGTAGGTCTGGTGCTTGATTCCTCCGACGTTGATCACGATGCGATCCTTGTCGTCCCCTTGGCCCATCGCGTCCCTCTCTAGTCATATCTCCAACCCATGGACCGTCATCATACCGCTGGGACCCATGTTTAGAAAATTCAAACGTGTTTACGATCGTGCCAGGTGCGCCTCGAAGTGTCCATGCCAACAATAGAAATCCAGAACCCTTCACGCACCTGAATGACTTCTAACGTAAGACGTGAACGCGTTTCCCCACCGATAACCAATATCCTGACCCCCCGACTCGGGTTTGAGGGTGCCAGGCTGGTTTTTTATGGTGTCATTGGGCGCAAGGTGGTGCTGAACGGACAGCGCCAGTCATCCGTCGAGCCTTCATAACTCCTGTGTCCCTATTGTGTTACAGCTTCCCCTTAACAAAAAAAACGAACAGACGAGCAGACCTTGCCTTCAGCAATTCTAGTGGCCTTCAAAAAGGTATGCACAATCGATGGCGCTTTGAATAGCCCGAAGTCCCATTGAAGCGCATCGCTTGTGATGACGGTCTGAAGAAACAGGCGTCGCAGCAACAAGGGAGGGTCTTTCATTCACAGAAGCAGGGCTCAGTCTAAAATGTGTTTCCAAGCGAACAAAAACGCAACATGTTATCGGATTGGAAGACACGCTGTATGGCAAGCCGTTTTAACGTTTGAACTATCTATGTCTATTATGTTACTAGCGCTACTTGATGAATATATCACTAGGCAATGCATTCTTTGTCCTTCAAGAAATGAACATCTTATATACAACAACTACTCAAACGACGAATTTAGTTAACCTCGTTACTAGTTAGCCTAGTTAACTAATAGTCTAGTAGGTTGTATGTCTTTTCCAGGAAATTGGAAAGTGGAATAGTTATTATAAAAAATAAATAGCCTACTAATGCCATACGTGAAATAAAAAACCAGCAACCATTGGAATACATACAAAATCTGAATTGAATTAATATTTTAAAAATAATGCTATAGGATTCAACGTGTCACTTCAGGAGTAGTTATGGAAGCTTATATACCACAAAATAAAACAAACAAACAAACAAAAAAAATATATATATTGATTTTTTAACTTATAATTTCGACACTTTTTCTGCAGTTGTGAGTTTATAGCATACAAAAAAAATCTTTAAATTGCTAGATATAAATTTCGAAAGTTGAAAATAATGAAGCTTATTTCTGCCACAGAATTAACCAATAAATAAATAAGTTAATTGCAATTTTTTTTTAACTCACAATGTTGACTTTTTTTCCTGCAATTGTGAATTTATAGCTTAGAATTTCTTTTTTCTTTAAGTTGCGAGATATAAACTTCGAACATTTGAAATAAGGAATCTTATTTTGCCACAGAATTTAAAAATAACTAAAAAAAAGTAAATTGCGTTTTTTTTAAACTCACAATTTAAAATTTTTTTACAATTCCATTTTTTTATTGTGAGAAATAAACTTAAAAAGTCTGAAATAAGAAAGCTTATTTCCACCACAGAATTTAAAAAAATGAATAAATAAAAATGTTAACTGCGATTTTTTTAACAGACAATTTGGACTTTTTTTTCCTGCAATTGTGAGTTTATAGCTTACAATTACATTTTTTCTTTAAGTTGCAAATATAAACTTTGAAAGTTTGAAATAAGGAAGCTTATTTCAGCTAAAAATGAAAAAATAAATTAATATTTAAATATTTTCCAATTGCACAAAAAAATCACAGACTTTAATTCACAATTTTGACTTTTTTCCTGCAATTGTGTTTATAGCTTACAACAATTTGTTTTTTTTTTTCCTTTCAATTGTGAGATATGAACTTCGAAAGTTTGAAATAAGAACATTTATTTTCACCACTTTTTTTTTTTTTTTAAGTTAACTGTGTTTTTTTAACGGACAACTTTTTTCCTGCAATTGTGAGTTTATAGCTTACAATTCCATTTTTGTTTAAATTGCAAATATAAACTTTGAAAGTTTGAAATAAGAAAGCTTATTTCAGCTACAAAATGAAAAAATAAATTAATATTTAATTTTTTTCCAATTGCACAAAAAAATTACAGATTTTAATTCACAATTTTGACTTTTTGTCCTGCAATTGTGAGTTTATAGCTTACAACAATTAATTTTTTCCTTTAAATTGTGAGATAAGAACTTCGAAAGTTTGAAATAAGAAAATTTATTTTTAAAGTTATAACTGTGTTTTTTAACGGAAAACTTACAATTCCATTTTTTTTTCTTTAAATTGTATGATATAAATGTTGAAATAAGGAAGCTTATTTCTCCACAGATTTAAAAATAAAGAAAAGGTAATTGCATAATTGTAACTTTTTTCTTGCAATTTTAAGTTTATATCTCAACATTCTGACTTTTTTCTTGCAATTCTGGGGAAAGAAAAAGACAAAATTGTGAGATATAACCTTACAATTGCACGAAAAGTCATAATTGTGAAACAAAACATAAATTAATAAATAAAATTGCACAATTTATAGTTATTTTGAGATCTTGAAAAGTATCAATGACCTTTTTTATTTTATTTTTTGTTCATTGTCAGAAACAAAAAAAATTGTGACATGAAGTGGGAATTCATAATAAAAATCTAAATCTAAATTATAAAGATATAAATTTAGAATTCTGAAGATAAAAAGTCACAATTACTGTTTTTTTTTATTCTGTAAGAAGTAAGCTTTAATAAATAGTGACTAATATGTGACGAAAATATACTAGTATCTAATGAAATAGAAGATACTAGTCACCTTTTAGTTACAAATAACTGCTAGTAACATAACAGACACTAGTTAGTTTTATGGAATAAATATTAAAACAGCTTGTCATGCATACTGCGTCCTATTTGTCTGAGCAGCAGGTAACCTTGTGTTTATGCTGGAGCTCAGCTTGTGAACTGCTCCGGGTTCATTTTTAAAGGACAATGTGGCGATGAGGAGGAGGTGCACGACTAAAATCAGAGCACATTTGCCTGGGAGGCGTGTATGACCGCGTACGTGTGGAGGGTGGACAGGGAAGAGGTGATTTGTTGCATTTTGGGGACATTTGCATGCTTCCTCACAACCGCAGACATATGAAAGGGAAATAATACGTGCATATGAAATATCAGAGACGTCTTGCAAACTCACTGTGCCTTATTGGCAACTCAGAATTCATGTATTAATGAGTAAAGCTTTTATTTTTCCATTAGAGAAGCTTTAAGCTGTTTGGGGACCAGATACACTAGCCCTCAAGTGGAACCAGTGCAATTGTAGAAATTTCATTAAAATAGATTTTTAGATGATGATAGTCTAAAAATCTAAATGGACTAATATATAAGTCCCTTCAGTTTTAGAGATAAAGGTAATTATTATAAAAAAAATAGTTCTGTTCTGTTCAGTGGAAGTCTGCAATGCTTATGTCTGCCTATAGGTGGAAGCAAAGTGTTTGTAATCTTACTGAAACATCAAATATCAAATAATATTTTAACAAATAAATAGTGTTAATTTTTTTTTATTCAATTTTTATTATTATTATTATTTTGTGTTGGGGTGGGAAGATTTTAGATTTAAGAAAAACATGAAATTGCATATATTAAAAATAACATTAAATATAGTAATATTTTATTTACATAATATTTTTTACATATTTCTGATGTATATGTTCCTACCATTTTGGTTAACCTGTATTTGTAACAAATCCTCCATGCTTAGTTCCAGTATAATTTCATAATACACAGTTTCGCAATGCACTCTTTCACCTGTTGCAACTGTAGCTGTTTGTGCAGATGTCCTTAAGGAATCAATATCACCAGTAAACAATATTGGTCATATTATAAATGTCCTCAACTTCTAAGAAACATCTCCCATTTAACACATGTCTGGAAGTTTCCTAAATACCACACATAGGCTATTCTGCTTAGGCATAAACCAGCTGACCTATCCAAACCCTTCTTACAAACCAAAGCCTCAATTCCGGCCAATAGGGGATGAGCAAATCATCACCTCCCACCTGCCACTGTGCATTAGTGATGCTCTGTTCGACTCACTGTCGCGAATCGGTTCTATTGAACAAGTCAAATTCAAACAACCGGTTCAAAAGATCGATTCATGTACACATATGCTCTATTGTGTTTTTGTGTATTACATTTTATAAACAAGGGTGTTTATTATATTTAATTCGTCAGTTGTTTACCTCATAAATCATTACGTGCTACAGTATTACTTGGTTTTCGGTTTAGCCGAAATGTTTTAGTGAGTGCGTATGGTAATACAAATATATATATATATATATATATATATATATATATAGTTGTTTAAGTGTTTTTAAGTTTGTCAAATACCTTGCATAGAAAGTAAAATCAGTGTAATGTACATAATTGTACATTTTATGGTTCATTCTTCCGGTCATCCACATCCAGCTATTTTTAGATGCACAAAACAGCTCGTTTTGCTGCTTGATATTGCAAATGGGTGTGACTTACCATGTTGTTTTAATGTATTATATTAATTATGACCACACTGGTTTGTAATGCAAACAGTTTACCGTTTTACTGAAGGTTGTTTTTAATGAACCGGAAGTCCCACCAATAGGCTTACTGATTGGATTGTGCTTTAACCGTGATCTTTAACCGATAAAATATACACTTTTCGTGTTTTTTATGTCAATTTGTAAACGCTCTCTTGACTCGGATTCTATCCGTTTCGTTAACGAGTCGTTCAGACCGGACTGATTCACTCAAAAGGATCAAAAGATTTGACTCAAAAGAATGATTCATTCACGCATCTGATTCCGCTCGCTATCGTTTATTATGGCTACGATCTAGAATGCGTGGATCATCGGGGAAACTTTGTGTCATCCTTTAACTGAGTCTAGTTTATTTATTTCCACCATGTCTGCGGGCATTATGCTTGTAAACATACATCGACTTTTGCACCGTGCCAGACGGCCGTTTTTAGCGAGTTTATACCACACTCAGAGGGGAGTCTATGGTTTCAGACCGAGAGACATTCCGGAGAAAGACACCGGGCTTCCGCAGATTTCCGCGCTTAACCAAGGTTGAGACATTAACTGTAACCTGCCTCTGATATTGTCTGTATTTATTATACGTGAATGCTTTAAAGAGCCATAACATATGCTTTGGTAGCGGGTTACTGAGGTTACTTCTTAACGTTGCATTCTTAAACCTGCAAAAATATTAGAGATGCAAAGCAAAATCTGCAATGCTTTTGTGATGTGTTACAAGCCGCATTCGCTGGCTGTCTCATGTAAACAGATCACGGGTTGGCGAGACTGGTGGAGGCCTATCGAGCACATGGACACAAAGTAGCTAAAATTAACCCGTTACTCCCCCAAAGTCCTGTGCTGGACAGCGTGCCGGAGATTAGCCTGTTGAATGGAGCCGTTAATGGAGTTCTCAACACCACAGGTGAGTTTCTGCTTGTTTCCTGCTAGTTTTGGAGATGGTCATAAAATACTTACGTTCCGGGTTCAAAGGCGGTTAAAGCGTGCGAACGGTTTTTGCAGCATGTACATTGTCGTACAGTACATCATGGAACTGTGTCTATTGATGTCTAATTTCACAAGGAATGATTGTGATATGTCCTTTAATTTTGTGCAGAAATTTGGTTTACAGTAATGGACTTACCTTTAAAGGAATTAGACTTAAATGCATTATTAGGCACTCTTGTATGTTTTACAGTAATACTTATTATTTATAATGTTATTTTAATATCAATAATATTCTGATTATTTTTACTATTATTTATTTTTATATTATTTTTTTGTTATTATTTGTCAATGTGATATACACTGTAAAAAAACATTTATTAATAATAATAATAATTATTATTAGTAGTAGTAGTATTACATAGTTAAAAATTGTGATTGGGATTTTGTTGTTGTTGTTTTTCTCCAGGTATCTTTGAATAGAAAGATCCAAAGATCAGCCTTTATCTGAAATAAAACGCTTTTGTAACATTATACACTATACCATTCTAAAGCTTGGAGTCAGTATCATTTTTTATTATTACTTTTTGGGAAAGAAATGATAGAAGTTAAGGATGCTTTAAATTGATCAAAAGTGATAATAAACCCATCTATAATGTTACAAAATATTTCTATTTTGAGATAAATGCTGTTCTTCTGAACTTTCTATTCATCAAAGAAACCTGGAAAAATTATACTCTGCTGTTTTCAACATAATAATAAAAAAAATGTTTTTTGAGCAATACATTTGAATATTAAAATGATTTCTGAAAGATCATGTGACAGGAGTAATGATTCTAAAAATTTAACTTTGAAATCACAGGATAAAAATAGAAGACCGTTATTTTAAATAGTGAAAATATATTTACAAATTTGACTGTTTTGCTGTTCTTTGGATCAAATAAATGTAGGCTTGGTGAGCAGAAGAGACTTTTTTTAAAAAACATAAAAAAAAATTACTGTTCAAAAACTTTTGACTGGCTGTGTATATAGTTTTTATTTATTTTAAAAATTATTTAATTTTGTATATTTTAATTGTTCATTTTAGTCCAATTTCTTATGCCATACAGTCTCATTGTAAGTGCATTACTGTATTTTTTACAGAGATTAGTCGAAAATGAAACATTTCTTGCTCATTTTAAATTATGTACAATGACAAAATTATATTACTTTTACATTTTTATCACAAGCACATTTAAATAATCTAATAAGTAATCTAAATAATAATGTTGTATATACAATCATTATTTACTTATTTTAGTTTAATTTTATACAATGTTTATTTATTATATTGTTTGAGGAATCTGTATCTGTGATACATTTAAATATAACCAACTGTGGCACTTGGCAGCGTGTTACAAAGCTTAAGTTTTTTTTTAGTTTTATACATTTTGCTCCTTACATTTCCGCTTGTCTTTATTCCAGGATTGCGGCATTTTGGGAAAGCCAAAGCGACCTCCGAAGAAGTGGTTTCCTATCTGGAGACCACGTACTGTGGGAGAATCTCAGTGGAAACCACTCAGCTCCAGAGCTTGCAAGAAAGAGAGTGGTTTGCAGACCGGTTTGAGGAGCTAAAGAAAGAGGCGTTTTCCCCTGAGGAGAGGAGACAGCTGGCAAAACTCATGCTTGAATCACAGGTAATGCAACTATTTCATCACTTCTTTTTTTTTTTTTTTTTTTTTTTAACACCCCAGGGCAACTTTTAGTAGCATGTAAATCATTATACTTTTGATTCCACTGGCATCAGCAATTCTCCTGTGTTCTCTTTTTAAAGGAATTTGACCACTTTTTAGCCACCAAGTTTGCCACGGTCAAACGATATGGAGGTGAGGGAGCAGAGAGCATGATGGGATTTTTCCAAGAGCTGTTCCGCTCTGCGGCGTACAGTGGAGTGACAGATGTGGTCATGGGAATGCCTCACCGCGGACGCCTCAACCTGCTTACCGGACTACTGCAGTTCCCTCCAGAGGTTAATACTTACAGTTGAAGTCAAAAGTTTACATGCATCTTGGAGAATCTGTGAAATGTTATGTTTTGTTGACCAAAATAAGAGGGATCATACAAAATGCATGTTATTTTTTTATTTAGTACTGACCTGAGTAAGGTGTTTCACATAAAAGATGTTTACATATAGTCCACAAGAGAAAGTAATAATTGAATTTATCAAAAGTTTACATACACTTATGTTTTTTTCTGTTTAGCGATAGCTGTTCATGAGTCCCTTGTTTGTCCTGAACAGTTAAACTGTCTGCTGTTCTTCAGAAAATCCTTCAGGTCCCACAAATTCTTTGGTTTTTCAGCATTTTTGTGTATTTGAACCCTTTCCGACAACGACTGTATGATTTTGAGATCAATCTTTTCACACTGAGGACAACTGAGGGACTGTATGCAACTATTACAGAAGGTTCAAATGCTCACTAATGCTTCAGAGGGAAACATGATGCATTAAGAGCCAGGGGTGTCCAGGACTGCCCTACAGAAGCTACAGAAGAATACATGTTTCCCAGAAGAAAAATAAGCTAAATTTACCCTGATCTTCAAATTCAAAAGGTTTTCCGCCCCCTTGTGTTTCCTTCTGAAGCATCAGTGAGCGTTTGAACCTTCTGTAATGGTTTCATATGAGTCCCTCAGTTGTCCTCAGTGTGAAAAGATGGATCTAAAATACAGTCATTGTTGAAAAGGGTTCAAATACACAATAATGATGAAAAACCAGAGAATTTGTGGGACCTGAAGGATTTTTCTGAAGTACAGTGGGCAGTTTAACAAACAAGAGACTCATGAACAACTATCACTAAAAAATACTATCATCAAAATGCCATTTGAAACTAAATGCAGACATATAAACAGACAGATTATTGGTGATTACTCTACTTTTAAAGCATAAATTTGATTTAAACAAGAGGCCTACATAATATTCACATATGCAGCTCATAGGGGACGTATTCTATTAGTCCTACAGTTACAGCATGAAATACTATTTAAGCCTATAACATTTTACATTAACCTGTTTTGTTTTACAAAGTTTATATCTCATATTTTGGACTTTATAACTTTACTTTAACTCAACAATAGCGAGTCAGAAGTATGGGATATAAACTCAAAAGTGAGAATGGCAAGTTTAATTTTCTTATTAGAATTGTGAGATATAATCTCGGAACTGCAAGAATAAATGTAGAATTTTGAAATATAAACTCATATTTACCTTTTATTCCATTGCTTCCATTGACTGACGCTTGAAAACTGTCATTTTCTGCAACCAGATGGGTTGCAGAAAATGGGGTTGCAAAAAAAAATCATCACTGTTTGCAAACACTGGAAATTGGTCTATATGTAAATGTCTTTTGTAGGGCTGGGCAAAAAAAAAAGATTTTTCAATAAATGTTTTTAAAAAAAAAAAAAAAAAAAGCTGCGAATCGAACTTTTCCTGCATATATTTCAGAAAACATTTTAAATAAGATCTGATTAATGTGAATCTTATCATTGGTCTTCTCCACTAGTTGTCACCCTCTTATTTCCCTATATGTGAGATTTGCAATGCTCAGGTTAAATGCTATAGTATATATGCTAATACTACAAATCCACAGAAGCATTTGACAAAACACGTAAAGGCGCCATGATTTCCACAATGAATGAATGAATGAATGTCGGATGGCGCAACACGCTGTTTCGTTTACTACACCTAATAAAGTGCGGACGACGTTTGCAGTGTTTTCAGCTTCTGCCGTCTCTCTATATGACGATATGAACACACAAAATAATCTCTAGCTGCTCTGAGAGTCCCTTCATTAGCATTTTACCGCTTAATTGGAGAAAACTACCGTCATATCACATTCACAGCATTTGCAAGTTCTTCACAGCAACTTGTCAAAATAAAAGTTTGACGTTAAGCTGTCAGAAATGTAATACTATTTTGCAGCCTTAAGACTTAATGTAACAACAGTACTACTACTACTACTGCTACTACTAATAAATATGAATAAATCTTCATTTTTAAATAAATAATCACTTTTTTTTTTTTTTTACCGTAAACCTCTATTGTGCAGCACTTTGTTTGCCAAAAGGCACAAGGGTTTAATCATTTGATCAATTAAACAAGGGTTTAATCATTTTCATTTGATCAATTAATGTTTTATGCCTTCATCTGATTACCAGAAAAATTAAGATGTACATTTTATAGGGTCCTATTATTGTTAAAAAAAAAAAAAAAGTTTAAAATATAAGCCTGCGGCTCTTAATTTTCTGATGTTAACTGTTAATGTTTTAGAAATATCAATAGCATTTGTAATAAAACTATATTCACTGAATGTAATTTGAAAAATCGAGAATCGAATCGAGAGCTTGCGAATCAAATCAGGACATCTGAATCGATCTCTTATTCAGGTCAGTACTAAATAATAAAAAAAAACATGCATTTTGTATGATCCCTCTTATTTTGGTAAAATAATGCAAGGTGTATGTAAACTTTTGACTTCAGCTATATTTTTGCTGGCAAGATTTACTGTATACAGAACTTGATAGACCAGGAACTTTTCCTTTGAAACTGTATTTGCGAGCACAGCCTGAGTTTAGAATTGATTCCTTGTTTAATTTCCTTGTCAGTCATGCCATCCTCACCCATTGTTTTTGTGTGTGTTCTGAGTCACAGTCTCCACCTCTTCATTCTACTTGAATAGACTCATTCTCCAGGGATTGTCAGTTTATTTTGTAACGGCACGTTTTGGGAAAACATTCAAAGTCTTTGCCTGCAGCCATTATTAAGCTATTGACGAAGGAAATACTTCATTTCTTTCTCTCAGCTCATGTTCCGTAAGATGAGGGGTCTCAGCGAGTTTCCGGAGAACTCTCCCTCTATTGGAGACGTGCTGTCCCATTTGACCTCCACGGTGGAACTGGACTTTGGGGCGGGACACCCTCTGCATGTCACTATGCTGCCTAACCCCTCCCACCTGGAGGCCATCAACCCCGTGACGCAAGGAAAGACCCGTGGCCGTCAGCAAGTCAAACAGGATGGCGATTACTCCACTGACCCCCACGCACGACCAGGAGACAAAGTCATCTGCCTGCAGGTCCCTGCATGTCTGTTTTAGTTTGCAGATTTGTAAATTCACTAATTACAATATTAAACACTAGGCTAATGCATAATAGTAACAGTTCTTTATCTGTTCTGTACAGGTTCACGGTGATGCTTCGTTTTCAGGCCAAGGCATAGTACCAGAGACCTTCACCCTGTCAAATCTCCCCCATTTTAGAGTAGGTGGAAGCATCCACCTCATCGTGAACAACCAAGTGGGCTACACCACTCCCTCAGAGAGGGGCCGATCATCTCTGTACTGTAGTGATGTTGGTATGTATTTGTCAGGGGTGTGATTATTTATTTATTTATTTTTATTTTTAATTTGCTCCCTTAGTGTTTATTTTATATTTCCATATTTTCCAACCTGAGATGTTTGAATTAAAATGATAATTTATTCAGTCTGATTCCAAATATTGAGATAACCAAATAATTGCAGGTTACATTTGCAGTGCAGGTTACATTTCAATCACATTTTGCCATCCCCCCCAAAAAATGGTATTGTGTATTGTATTCATATATTATGTTAGAAATTTACCCAACAATGGTAACTGTCACTGCACCTTTAAGATCTCCCTGCAGTTGTCAAAAGAAAAGAAGGGATCTATTTGAAATTTGATCAAATTATTTGAAAGCAAATAAATTAAAACGGCCATTAATATTAGTATTGTAATGTTATTGTTATTCATTAAATTATTATTATTATTATTATTATTATTATTAACAAAATGTTTTATTTAACAGTTGTATTGCAATAATGCTTTTTTTAATTAAATACGTTACAATTAATAATGTAACTTTTAATATTTAAATACATTGTTGTATTGTTGTTATTTATAATTCAAATAATAAAATATTTGTATTAATTTCATATATGGTCGTATTGAATAGGTAATAAACTGAATTTATTTTAATATCACTGACATACATTTTTATTTTTATACAGTTTTATTAATGTTGGAAATCATTTTTACGTTTGTATTTTATGTTTTCATTTTAGATTTAGTTTTAGTAATTTTTTTTGCAAGTTTATTATATTAATTTTTTATTAGTTTATTAATATTTTTATTTTATTTAACAGAACAGAAACATCATTGCAACAATTATTATTAGTTATTAGTTGTAAAAAAATAAATAAATTGTAATTTTTAATATTGAAATAAGTTGTTGTTGTTGTCATTTATAATTTAAATAACATATTTTAATTACTTTTATATGTGGTCATATTGAATAGGTAAAACTTAAGCTTTCTTTTTTTGTCCTTAGCCAATCATATACCTGAATTTCTGCATCAGTGATGTTTTAGTATCATTGATATAAAATGCATTTTTTTTAATTAATATTGAAATTCATTCAAGTTTTAGTAATTTTACGTTTTTGTACATTTTATTTTAAAATTTTTTTGTATTCATTTTTTTTTTTTTTTTTTTTTTTTTGTGTATTATTAATAAATATTTTTTATTTAACAGTACAATAGCATTGCAATGATTTATTAATTTAGTTAAGTATAATTAGTAAATCTGTTTTTGTTGTTGTTTTTTATCATTTAAAAAATAATATAATTTTTTATTATTTTTATGTATTTTGTGTAGATTTTGCACCAGTGTTATTTTAATATCATTGAGATACAATAATACTTTTTAATTAATGTTGGAATTCATTATAAATTAAGTTAAACGTTTTAGTAATTTTATATTTTTGTAATTTTTAAAAGCATTTTTATTAGCGTTTTATTAGTTTTTTTTTTTTTTGCTATTAATACATATTTTTATTTACATGTTTAATAGTATTTTTATTATTTGTTTTTATTTCTATATAATTCTTTTTATTATTTCAATTTGAGTTGTTTTAGTACATCAAATTAAGCTAAATAAAAATGAGAAATGTCCTTGACATTTGACAAACTCTCAAGTAAAATTAGTTGTTGTTAAATATTTTAATTTGTTTCAGTTAACTCCTATTTTGTTTTTTTTGTTTTTTATCCATTTTTGAGTAAACTGTAGTTACCCTGCTCACAAATGACTTTCTTACATTGCCTAACACCATTTTTGCAATTCTATTTGTTGTTGTTCAGGTAAAATGGTGGGATGTGCAATAATCCATGTGAATGGCGATGATGCTGAGGAGGTCCTCAGGGCAACCCGACTGGCCGTAGAATACCAGCGACGCTTTAGAAAAGATGTTATTGTAGACCTGCTTTGTTACCGCCAGTGGGGGCACAATGAGCTGGACGAGCCCTTTTTTACAAACCCTGCAATGTATAAAATTATTAGGTGGGTACCTATACCAGTCACAGTTTTGGCTTTCACTTTTTTCTGTTTCAAATCTGTATAATTTTCCTTTTTTAATTGCCATTTTAGGTCAAGAAAAAGTATCCCAGATTCATATGCTGACCAGCTCATCTCTGAGGGTCTGATGACGGAGGAAGAGCGCGGTCAGACCAAGACCACCTACTACGCTATGCTTAACGACCGGCTGAACAACATGACCCTCTACAGCCCTCCACCAACCAACCTCCAGGGGCGCTGGGGAGACCTGGTGGAGCCCCAGAACAGAGTCACGTTCTGGGACACAGGCGTAGGGCTGCCCCTGCTGCAGTTCGTAGGCGCCAAATCGGTAGACATACCTGAGGAGATTCAGTTGCATAGTCACCTGAGAAAGACACACGTGCAGGTAATGAAAGAACACCTCCTTGATCTTTGCCCCAACTTTATGCTGCTTTATGGCATTTTGTAAAAACGCAAAATGACAGTTGAGAGGTTTAACTTTAGCAGTAACAGAAGGACATCTCCTCTAAAAGTCTATTTCATGACATAACTGATAATGGTGTGAATAGCTTTTTAGAATTAGTTTTCTCATATCAGTAAAGAATTCATGCAGTTGATTTGAACATGACTAAATGAATGTTTTGATTTGTCAAAGGCACGCCTACAGAAACTGGAAGAGGGGGCAAAATTGGACTGGTCCACAGCGGAAGCCCTAGCTTTTGGTTCATTGCTGTGCCAGGGTAAAGTGTTCTGTTAAAATGATTATTAAAAGAATAAAGTGCTTTCAGTGCATTTGTACAGTAACTTTCTTCTAATCATTGTAGCCTTTGGTTGTTCACTAGTTATTTTTAATTCAATTTTGGAGTATTTATTGTGAAAATTAATGCATTTTATAATAATGCATCTTATATAAAAAGCATTTATTCTCTTCATGTTTATATACAGTATCTCACAGAAGTGAGTATACCCCTCACATTTTTGTGAATATTTTATTATATCTTTCCAAATAATTGTTGAATTTATAAAAATGACCCTGTTCAAAAGTTTACATACACTTGAGTCTTAATACTATGTTGTTACCTGAATGATCCACAGCTGTGTTTTTTTTTTGTTTAGTGATCGGTTTTAATGAGTCCTGAACAGTTAAACTGCCTGCTGTTCTGCAGAAAAATCCTTCAGTTCCCATAAATTCTTTGGGTTTCCAGCATTTTTGTGTATTTGAACTCTTTCCAACAATGACTGTATGATTTTGAGTTTCATCTTTTCACACTGAGGACAACTGAGGGACTCATATGCAACTATTACAGAAAGTTCAAATGCTCACTGATGCTTCAGAAGGAAAAAACATGCATTAAGAGCTGGGGGTGAAAACTTTTGAACAGAATGGACGTGTACTTTTTTTTTTGTCTTATTTTGCCCAAATCTTATATTTTTTTCATTTAGTATTGCCCTTCAGAGGCTACAGAAGATAGTTACATGTTTCCCAGAAGACAAAATAAGTTAAATTTACCCTGATCTTTAAATTCAAGAAGTTTTCACCCCGGCTCTTAATGCAAAGAAACATTTCTTATAATTATCAGTGTGGAAAAAAAAAAAAAATATATATATATATATATATATTTATTTATTTAGATATTTATATTTGGAAATTAATGAAACATTCAAAAGAACAGATTTGAAATTGAGTAATAATGTAAAGAAAACATTTTTCTATTTTTAATGCAGGATTTAATATCCGTATCAGTGGTCAGGATGTTGGTCGAGGTACGTTCAGTCAGCGTCACGCGATGGTTGTGTGTCAGGAAACCAATGACATGTACATCCCCCTCAATCACATCAGCCCCGACCAGAAAGGCCACCTGGAGGTGAGCTGAACCAGGCACAGACACAATACACAAGTTTACTGCAAACATGAGTCATGCATTGCTGCAATCACTTTTTTTATGATGTGTTTTTAACATGTTAGCTTTGTATTGTAACTCAATACTAACTGTTCTTCATTCCTGAGCTGGGTGGTTTGCCATTTTGATTAAGCAACTACATTTTCCTCACAGGTGTGCAACAGTGCTCTTTCTGAGGAAGCTGTTTTGGGGTTTGAGTATGGAATGAGTATCGCTCAGCCTAGACTGCTGCCCATCTGGGAGGCTCAGTTCGGAGATTTCTTTAACGGCGCCCAGATAGTATTTGACACTTTCCTATCTGGAGGTAAAAAATTGCAGTCAAATGCTAAGTATCACAGTATAATTGTCAAGTACATCTTTAGAGCCTAAATCCTGTTTTGTGGAAAATGTCTTAAGGTGAGGCGAAATGGCTCCTGCAGAGTGCATTGGTCATCTTACTGCCACACGGATACGATGGAGCCGGACCAGAGCATTCATCCTGCCGAATCGAGCGTTTCTTACAGGTGAGTTAGTGGGATAGTTCACTCAAAAATGAAAATTCTGTCATTAATTACTCACCCTTATGTCGTTCCAAACCTGTAAGTCCTTTGTTCATCTTCGGGAACACAAATTAAGGTACTTTTGATGAAATCCAAGAGCTTTCTGACCCTCCATAGGCGGCAACATGGTACTCTCATGAACACTTGTCAAAGACTGATACAGAAGAGAAGAAATTAGTAAATGAAATCGTTATTTTTGTTTTTCTTTGCGCACAAAAAGTATTCTCATAGCTTCATAAAATTATGGTTGAACCACTGATGTCACATGGACTATTTTAACAAAGTCCTTACTACCTTTCTGGGCCTTGAACGTAGTAGTTGCGTTGCTGTCTATCTAGGGTCAGAAAGCTTTCGGATTTCATCAAAAATATCCTAATTTGTGTTTTAAAGATGAACGAAGGTCTTACAGGTTTGGAAAGACAAAAGGGTGAGTAATTAATTGCAGAATTTTAAGTTTTGGATGAACAAACACTTCAATTAGGGTGACCATACATCCTCTTTTCCCCGGACATGTCCTCCTTTTGGACTTATAGGGTTAGTTCACCCAAAAATGAAAATTATTCATTAATGACTCACCCTGATGTTGTTGATCAGCCACAACACAAGGATGTGCTGTTTTTGTTCAAATAATAGTGTAAATACACATAGAAAAGGTATCCGTGTATTGTGGCTGATACAGAACAGCGTACGTTGTTTACGTCCAGTGGATGCTTTCCAAAATGGTGCTACGGTGACATAGAGGAGACGAATTGTTGACTGAAGTCGTCATTTTTGTTTTCTTTGCGCACAAAAAGTATTCTTGATGCTTCAAAAAATTCTAACGGACCCACTGATGTCACATGGACTACTTTGGTGATGTTTTCATTACCTTTCTGGACATGGAAAGTATACCGTACATACATTTTCAATGGAGGGTCTGAAAGCTCTTGGACTAAATCTAAAATATCTAAAATAAACTGTGTTCCGAAGATGAACGGAGGTCTTATGGGTTTGGAACAACATCAGGGTGAGTTAATGACATAATTTTCATTTTTGGGTGAACTAACCCTTTAAAGCAATGCGTCTGACCGAGATTCCTAAATCGCCCAAAAAATGTCTGGGATTCGGCTTTTGGTTTTAACAGTCGCCATTTATTGTGTGCGTTTTTGTATTAAAGCCTTGCACAGGACAATTTTCTTAATCCCGCTCCTGCAAACATTCTAATATTGAATATAATTTTCATGCATCAGTAGTCGCTATCAATATGCAGAGTATTTAAATCGCTTTGGATGCACCTGGTGTTGGATGCAGGGTTGCCAAATCCGCATTTTTTCAACGGAATTGAGCTAATTTTAAACTGTTGCGGCAGGTTGATTTTCTTCTGTATTTTAAAAGTTTGAAATATTGCAAAAAAAATCAATTTGACTGAAATGCTTGTATTAAAACATTTTGCATTCTACATGTGGTAAAACTGTGGTAGATATTAGTTTTGTGATGATAGATGATTAGTTTCTGTGGTAGAAAGCTCTTCAGCTGTGTTTATGATCAATCTGCATAACTGTGACTGTAAAATATGTAGTTATGGTATAGAAAAGACATATTTTGATACCAAAACTAGGACCCCTGTTCGACGTCCTCTTTTTTGAAAACTAAATTATGTTTACCCTACTTCAACGCATGATTTCTTACAGGAAAAGTGCAGACTAAATCTTCCAGCATCACTGATAATCTTCATAACTGCTCTTTCTTCCTCCTGCAGCTCTGTGACAGTAAAGAGGAAGGTGTGGACGGTGACACTGTAAACATGGCAGTGGTGAATCCTACTCTACCAGCTCAGTACTTTCACCTTTTGCGGAGACAAATGATTAGAAACTTCAGGAAACCGCTGATCGTTGCCTCCCCTAAGACTCTGCTGCGCTTTTCTGTGCGTTAGAGATACAAGTTTATATGAATTTCTTACTGAGAAAAAATACTTTCCTTTTGTTGTTTGTTTTACTTATATTGATATGATATTTACATGTATTTGACACTAGGGGGCAGTGTCAAGCTTGGCTGATATGGGACAGGGAACTTCCTTTAAGCCTGTCATTGGTGATACTTCTGTAAAACCTGCAAGGTATCTTCATCCGGTTACTTTTTTAAACACATCTTTGAAAGAAGTCTCCTATGCTCACAATTTATTTGATAAAAACGCTAATATTCTGAAATATTTTTACTAAAGTCTAAAGTCTGCATCCTTGCTAAGTAAACATATTATTTTCTTTACAAAAAAAAATTAAATCTTTTGCTGTTGTTTTGCAGTGTGCAGCGGATTCTGTTTTGCTCAGGTAAACATTACTACGCCCTGCTGAAACATAGAGAGACGTTACCAGAGGCAGAAAAAAACACAGCGCTGATCAGGGTGGAGGAACTGTGTCCTTTCCCCACAGAAGCCTTACAACAGGAACTAAATAAATACACAAACGCCATAGGTGAGGTTGCTCATATTCACATCTTTTATTCATGAAACACTCTAATCATTGTCATAATTAGCATGTGTTTCTGTGGTTTAGTGGCAGTTGCTCTGTGAGGGGCCTTTGTAAGGAATCGAAAATGTGTCCAAAATGCAGAGACGTTTCGAAATTGATGTTCATAACAAAAACCTAATTTTGACAATCCCAGAATGCAGTGAAAAAATTATACTTGGTAGTATACTAGAACACTAGTATTTTCACCAGCTAAAAATGGTTTTAAGTCAGTTATTTCTATATTTTGCTGTAGTGTGTCAGGAGGAAATATCAGTTTACATTTCCAAACATACATTTTGCCATTAATTGTAATAATCCAGTGGGATTTTTTTTTTTTTTGCACAAAGAGTCTGACAACAGCCAGTGCTCCACACAGAGATCTGATCTCGTCATCCAGTCTGTCTGGAATGACATTAAGAAACTAAACAAACTAAGACAGACTAAATCTAGAACTGTGGAAACGTCTTTAAGATGCTTTCTGCAGAGCTGCCTGAAAATCTATGTGCAGATGCACCTAAGGCAACAGCTGCATTGAGCAGTGAACATCATTTAGTCAAAAGTCAAAGTCTGCTTTATTGTCAATTCTGCCATATATACAGCACGTACATACAGAGAATTGAAATTGTGTTACTCTCAAACCCTAGATGCATACAGGTAACATTAACAATAACGTAAGAAGTAAAATACACTAACGTACAAAATAAATAATATATATACATACAAATATTACAGTAAAAGTGTCAATTTAAAAAATAAAGTGGCATTTATGATAGAGATGTATGAGATATAAAGTGACTTATGAAAATAAAGTGGCAATGGCAGATAGTAGTGCAAACCAGACAAATAGTCAGTGCAATGTTGGTGTAGTGCAAGAGCTTAATAGTCTGAGTATGTAAGACCAATGCTCAGAGAGTCAATGTGTATGAGGTAGATGGATGAGGTAGTGAACCGTGGGGGGTGTGAGCCGTTAAATGCAAAGGATGCTCACACCAAATGCTGATTTAATTTAATTGATAAAGAAAATCTCTTTATGACATTATTTTTGACAGCATCCTCATTTTACAGCATTTTTTACACAAGTGCCTAAAACTTTTGCAGGCAGGTTTCTTGAATCATTTTGGAGACGATGCAACAGTTTTTTTTTGGATTTAGTCTGTTTCAGTTTGTTCTGTTCTGTTCTTAGTGCAAAAAGTTGCTCCTAGTGACAAAATTCTAAGAAAAAAACTCTTAGAAATGTGGGTGTTTCCTCTTAAAATTAAAGAAAATATCTAGTTTTCTTTAAGAAAAAAGTAGCAAGAAAGCATCTTAACCCTTAAAAGAAGTCTTAACATCCAAAATTGTTAGGAGTACAGATAAGGACTTTTAAGAGGCTTAAGAGTGTCTTTAGCAGTGGAGAAAATGGACAAAATATGAAGAGGGAGAAGAAATCTGCTGTACACAATGCATGACAGTGAGTTAAGATGCTGCTACACATTAGATTGTGTTTGTGACCAATCTTATTAAAGACATGCTAACGTCTCTGACATAGCATAGAAATGGAAGTAATCAACAAATTAACAACATTAACATATTTAGCAACGGAAAATGCAATTATGCAGCAGTGATGATTTGGGTATGTCACAAACAAGCAAAGTGGTCACACAAACAATTACCTTGTTAATTTTGTTTTAAATACATTAAGAAGGACTTTAACAGCATGGTAGCTAAAAATAAAGTGTTTTTTTATTTCCTGCTTGGACAACCACAGTCTTCAAAAGGCTGTGTCATAGCTAGCAACGGGGTCCACCCCCACCTCGTCATTAAGATAAAAGTTTTTGTCTTTTCCTCACTCAGGGTTGCTCTTAGATTGGTCCTGAGCTAAGCTAAGACTCCTATGCAGGATTTTTTAAGCTAAATTAGGAGCTTTCTGAGAGGATTCTTAGAAGCCTTAAGAACAGGTATCTGTGCTCAGCACTAGCTATTCTCAATCTCACTGGATTATTACAATTAATGGCAACATGAATGTTTGTAAAGGTAAACTGATATTTCCTGCTGACACACTACAGCAAAAGATAGAACTGACTTAAAGCCATTTTTTAGCTGGTGAAAATACTAGTGTTCTAATTATTTTGGCCACCGCTGTATACAGTCAGGTCCATAAATATTGGGACATTGACACAATTCTAACATTTTTGGCTCTATATACCACCACAATGGATTTCAAATGAAACGAACAAGATGTGCTTTAACTGCAGACTGTCAGCTTTAATTTAAGGGTATTTACATCCAAATCAGGTGAACGGTGTAGGAATTACAACAGTTTGCATATGTGCCTCCCACTTGTTAAGGGACCAAAAGTAATGGGACAATTGACTTCTTAGCTGTTCCATGGCCAGGTGTGTGTTATTCCCTCATTATCCCAATTACAATGAGCAGATAAAAGGTCCAGAGTTCATTTCAAGTTTGCAATTTGCATTTGGAATCTGTTGCTGTCAATTCTCAAGATGAGATCCAAAGAGCTGTCACTATCAGTGAAGCAAGCCATCATTAGGCTGAAAAAACTAAACAAACCCATCAGAGAGATAGCAAAAACATTAGGCGTGGCCAAAACAACTGTTTGGAACATTCTTAAAAAGAAGGAATGCACCGGTGAGCTCAGCAACACCAAAAGACCCGGAAGACCACGGAAAACAACTGTGGTGGATGACCGAAGAATTCTCTCCCTGGTGAAGAAAACACCCTTCACAACAGTTGGCCAGATCAAGAACACTCTCCAGGAGGTAAAAAAAAAGCCTTCACAGTTCTGGAACAACATCCTATGGACAGATGAGACCAATATCAACTTGTACCAGAGTGATGGGAAGAGAAGAATATGGAGAAGGAAAGGAACTGCTCATGATCCTAAGCATATCACCTCATCAGTGAAGCATGGTGCTGGTAGTGTCATGGCGTGGGCATGTATGGCTGCCAATTTATTGCCAATGGCTTGTATTTATTGATGATGTGACTGCTGACAAAAGCAGCAGGATGAATTCTGAAGTGTTTCTGGCAATATTATTCAATATTATCATTGGACGGCGCCTCACAGTGCAGATGGACAATGGCCCAAAGCATATTGCAAAAGCAACCAAAGAGTTTTTGAAGGGAAAGAAGTGGACTGTTATGCAATGGCCAAGTCAATCACCTGACCTGAATCCGATTGAGCATGCATTTCACTTGCTGAAGACAAAACTGAAGGGACAATGCCCCAAGAACAAGCAGGAACTGAAGACGGTTGCCGTAGAGGCCTGGCAGAGCATCACCAGGGATGAAACCCAGCGTCTGGTGATGTCTATGCGTTCCAGACTTCAGGCTGTAATTGACTGCAAAGGATTTGCAACCAAGTATTAAAAAGTGAAAGCTTGATTTATGATTATTATTCTGTCCCATTACTTTTGGTCCCTTAACAAGTGGGAGGCACATATGCAAACTGTTGTAATTCCTACACCGTTCACCTGATTTGGATGTAAATACCCTCAAATTAAAGGTGACAGTCTGCAGTTAAAGCACATCTTGATTTCATTTGAAATCCATTGTGGTGGTGTATAGAGCCAAAAATGTTAGAATTGTGTCGATGTCCCAATATTTATGGACCTGACTGTATACTTGATTTTCAGCATTACATGAAATATTTATTCAAAATGGCTAAGTTATATTAGTTGGTAAAAATTATGGTTTTACGTGAAATATATTTTAAAATGTAATGTAAAGGTGAATTTTCAGCATCATTTCTCAGTTTCAGTCAGAGATGGGCACTCGAGTTAGAGATGCAGTCTTGATTCACATTTTTATAAACTTCAGACTCGACCTGAAATGACTCCAGACTTAACTCTACTCGAGGAAAAGGACTTGTGAATATTTTAAAAGCAACTTGAGTCTTTTATCCTTAAATACTTATATAACTGATATTCAAAAGGCAGACCGCATCCACACCCCAGCATCCCCAGTACCATTAAGTGAGCAGCGCGTCAAAACTTATCGCATAACTAGCGCGCAGTGTCATTTATGGCAATTGTCTTTCAGCGCTGTGTACTCTAGTATTTTTATCTAAAGCTAAACGTGCTTTATTCAAGCCCTTTCAGCTCTGTGCGCTATCTCTTTCTCTGGACGCCAAGTTTAAGAGCTGCAGATGATGTGGTTATTTTAACAACAACAACAGAAACTCGGTGAGCAGCAAAATTACAGATTACTTTCACTTAAACACAGCAGGAAAAAAACAATGTTGCAAATCTAGTTATTTTTATTATTCAAGATTATTCTATCTATTTATAACCTATGACTGTTCAAACCAGATGTAACAAGACGTTTCTCATCTACACAAAAAGCTTGGACACACCCTCTCATTTAATGTTTTTAAAGAAGCTTCTTATGCTTTTCAAGGCTGTTTTCACTTGATCAAAAATACAGAAAAAAGTAATATTGTGAAATATTATTACGACATAAATCAATGTTTTTCTATATTAATATACATTAAAATTTAATTTATATCTGTAATTAAAGTTGAATTTCCAGAATCAATACTCATTCTAATATGCTGATTTATTATCAGTGCTGGAAACAGTTGCACTGCTTAATAATAATTTTTTTTTTTTTTTTTTTGGAACCTGTGATACTTTTTTCAGGATTTTTTGATCAATAAAAGGTTAAGAAAAGAACAGCATTTATTTAAAATAGAAATATTTTCTAACAATATACACTACTGTTCAAAAGTTTGGGGTCAGTCAATTTTTATTCTTTCTTTCTTTGAAAGAAATTATTACTTTTATTCACCAAGGATGTGTTAAATTGATAAAAAGTGATAGCATAGATTTACATTGTTAGAAAAGATTTATATTTTGAATAAATGCTCTTCTTTTTAACTTGTTATTCATCAAAGAATCCTGAAAAAAGAATCACAGGTTGCAAAAAAAAAACAATTATTAAGCAGTGCAACTGTTTCCAGCACTGATAATAAATCAGCATATTAGAATGAGTATTGATTCTGGAAATTCAACTTTAATTACAGATATAAATTACATTTTAATGTATATTAAATATTACAACTGATTCCAACATTGATAATTCTAATTATAGCATATCAGCATATTAGAATGATTTCTGAAGGATCACGTGACACTTAAGACCGGAGTAACAGCTAACATCTAACAGTAACATTTTCTTTGTAACATTAGAAATGTCTTTACTGTCACTTTTGATCAATTTAATGCATCCTTGCTAAATAAAAATATTAATTTGTTAAAAATATACAAACAAAAATTAATTATTAAAACAAATATACCCAAAAATTAATTATTAATTACTCAATGACACTTAAGTGTCATTAATTACTCACCCTCATGTTGTTACAAACTTGTAAGTACTTCGTTCATTTTCAGAACATAAATTAAGATATTTTTTTATAAAATCCGAGAACTTTCTGATCCTGCATAGACCGCAACGCAACTACCATGTTCAAGGCCCAGGAAAGTAGTATGGATATTGTAAAAATAATCCATGTGACATCAGTGGTTCAACCTTAATTTGAAGAAGCAACGAGAATACTTTTTGTATGCAAAGAAAACAAAAATAACAACTTCACTGAACAATTTGGGACATCAAGCTTCTTATATATTGTATAATATTATATTTAATTATTTCCTTTTCCATTACAGAGTTTATCTGGAGTCAAGAGGAGCCACAGAACATGGGCTGCTGGTCATTTGTATCCCCAAGATTTGAAAAACAGTTAGCTTGCAAGGTCAGGTTCTCCACTTCATGCTAATAGAGGGCCTCTTAGCTAATGCCTTGATCGCCTCTTAGCTTAAATACATGACATTCATCAAATTAACACTGATTTATTACAAAATGATTGATGTGTATCTCATCATTATTCCCTTAGTTGAGATTAGTCAGCAGACCTGCATTACCCGCTCCTGCCGTGGGCATCGGGACCCTCCACCATCAGCAGCATGAAGCCATCCTGACCGCGTCTTTCTCCTGAAACCACACAGTCATGAATTTCAAGAAATGATCGTCTTATTGTAGCAAACATGCTATGACTGGTACATTGACAGCAAACACTAAGCTGTTTGTAGATTTGACTGTTGAATGCATCCCTTTTTTTTAGATATTAGGGAACATCTGGTGACTGAACAGACAGCATTTCTTACCGACCTCAAAATTGGTTTACCTGTGCGTCTTTTTAAAGTATCATAATTGATATTTCGGAAGTGGTATTTGGCACAGAAAAATTATTATATAAAGAAAACAAAGCATACATACGTATTGTATGTGTATAGTTTTTCAAAGCACTTTTAAAGTAAATTTAATATACTTCCAGAAGCCGGAAGACTGAATGGAGGCAAAGAAAATAATCTAAATAATTATCCTTGTAGTGTTGTGATGTGAACTGGAGTGGTTTACGATCAAATCGTCAGCGCATTAAATGTGTGCATGTGAATCAAGGGCTGCTTTGAAGTGACGATTTCCAAATGGATGTAGAATCAGTGAGAAATAAGTAGAATCGATCGCTGTTTGTTTACAAAGTAAAAGTATTAATTGAAAAAATAATACCGCTCACAGAGCTAAAAAATCAAAAAATGTGTATGCAAAGTTACTGATTGATAGCTACTTTATGTTGCACAAATGGGTTTTTTAACATACCCATGACAAACCCATCTGACACATATAAATCATCCAGTTTATAATTCAATTATAGGTAATGTTTTCAGTATTGTTGTGTAAATGAAACTGAATTTGTACTTGAAAACTTATTCTGGAAATACAAAATAAAAAAAATGTTAACCATTTAGCATTAACATATTCAAAACTGTGTATCTTTTAGTACATTCACCCCTAATCAGTTAATTCAAATGGATTATAATAAATCATAATTCAGCTGTACAAAACAGCTTGTTTTGCTGCTTGATACTGCAAAGTGGTGTGGCTTATTATATTATTTTAATGTATTTTCTTAATTAGGAACACACTGGCTTGTAACACAAACAGTTTTACCGTTTACTGCATGTTGTTATTCTTCTCGTTATTTCCCTACAGTTGCTAATGAACTGGAAATCTCACCCATAGGCTTACATCTGCATTGAAAAATAAGGTGGATAACCTGGAAAATTAATTCATAAAAATCAAAGGCAAAGGATTTTACAGCATTACTATGTGTTTTGGTATATTAGGAATATTAAGCTATTAATATTAAGGCAAGACATTAAAATGTATTAATGCACTGGTCAATTATGAGCTATTTTGCTTGCATAACTACTTCTTCATATTGAATACTTTAGAGAAAACATCTAAATTATACATTTACTCTAAGTGTTACTTTATCTAAGTGTTTTTTTTTCTTCCTCAAAACAGTTTTTTTTTTTCTGCCAGAAATGTCTGCATAAGTAGCACTTGAACCAATTTTGTTTATTTTTTTTATTTAGGCTAATGGAGTAAAGTAAAATATATCCAAAATCCCTTTTGTAAAAATCTTTAATATGTCAGCAAAATGAAACAAGAATGTTAAGCCTAGTTTTATATAATGTTCAGATGTAGGGGTGTAATAAAATATTAATACATGTGTGTATCGCGATAGTTTGTTTGGCGATACTGTATCGATTCTCAAAAACGCAATATCGATATTTAAAAAAAAAAAAAAATTCATACAAGATTCATGGCAGTTGCTTCGTCAGGCAAAGGTTTGCATATGGTGGTGTGTTCTTAATTTCAGCTTTCCTAAAATTATGTCCTATTCATAAAATGAGAAATATCCCAATATATCGTATGTAATTGCTTACAGTATCGCAACCCCTGTATCGTGATACATATCGTATCGCCAGATTCTTGGCAATACACAGCCCTTTTGAGATGTCTGTTTTGCAAATGTATGCAAATTACAATAGATAATCCATTATTTGTATTTTTAACCATACCGTTTCAAAAAATTGTAAACCAAAACAACGTCTTAACGTACATTGCTAACTAGGTAGCCTAAGTATGGTGATTTTTTTTTAAGTGTCTTAAGGTATTTATTATTCATGCCTGTATTCAAGAGCATTTATTTAAACAGAACGTTTATCAAAGTGTATTCCACCCCACAATGAGTTTGTATGGCTAATGATGAATGCAGTATTACTCTTGATGCAGCAGGTGTACAGTTCCTGACGCAGTCTGTTCAGCCGTCTGCTGTCATCCCTCACCGGTTATTTACCGGGCAACAGTTGCATCATTTGTCAACCGGTGCGGTAGAGCAGCCCTACTTTGCAATACCTCGAGAACACGGAATCACGCATTTGCGCGCGCGTTACACGTTCTGTTGGTTCAGCTCGAGCGCGTCTCCTCGTCTCGGTGAGTCAGTGAGGCGGGATCCGCGATTGGATTAGTCGCTGTGCGTCGGTCAGTCCTCGCTCTGTTTGGCGGTACCGTAACCGGGCGGCATGAAACGGAATGCGGGCAACGATTAAAGCCGGTCACAGAGTCACAGAGAGCGATACTGGCGTTCGCCGCTTTATCCGTTTGTGTTTCGTGTTTCCTGTAAGGCTGGAAAGATTGACGCGTTAAGAAGGTTATTCGGAGGTAGCGCTCACCCTGGAAGCACCATGGCCAGGGGAAGCGAGGAATCTGTGAATGGATCGTGGAAGAAGCAAGTGGATGACATCAGGAAGATATTTGAGTTTAAGGAAATCCTCGGGACGTGAGTATGAATGATGCTTTGACATTGTGAATGACTGACGGCTTTTGTAATCTGCATATCAGAGTGTCAATGTCCTCCAGTTTGGGTTCTCAAAGTTTGACCTGTGAGGATATTCTAATGTTACAGACAGGTGAAATACTTAACTTTATCACATTAGACATATTTGCTGGCTTATAAATGGCTGAAAAAGTGAAAGCTTGTTTTCCTGGTTCATTGACAAAAGAAAAGGTTGCGTTTTTGTCCCTCATGAATGTATCTGTAAACAACAGGACGCTCATTTGCATATGTATTTATATAGGCTATATGAAATGAAAAGCTTAGTATATCGTATTTACTCTACATATATATATATACTTATATTGTTTATTCAGACGTTAAAAGACAGGCTGAATTTAAAAAAAGACTTAAATTTGCATCCTCAGGTTATCTGTCAACTCTGTTACCATCATAAATAATTGCTATCTATCTATCATGAAATGAATCATAGTAAAAAAAAGATAATCTCCTATTTTTAGCACATTTTTTATTGTTTGTCAGTCAACCCTGTTACCATTATTTTCTACAGTAAACAAGTGGTTATTGAGAACTTTTTTTGTCAGTAAATCCCTTTTCTAATAAACACTTTCTCATAACAATTTACTTTTCATATATATGCTTTTTATTTATTCAGATGTTATTCATAATTCATACTTTTTTTTGGAAAAGCCTATTTTTTATCACTATTTTTGTAGGGTTTGTCAACCCTGTTACAACAATTTTAACAGTAAACAAGTTTACTTTTTCAAATATCAGCATTAAATATTTTTTATTAAGGCTTCACTTTCAATATATGTGCTTATTATTTATTCAGATTTTTTAGACCAGTTGAATTAAAAAAAGACTTTGCATCCCAAGATTATCTGCCAATCCTGTTACTGTCATAAAAAAAAAAAAGAAATGTAACTCAGTAAATCAAAAAAGCTGTTATGTATTCATATTTTTCAGGGGAATCCTATTTTTCTTTTATCACATTTGCCAGTCAACCCTGTTGAACAATTTTATACAGTAAAGAAGTGATTGTTGACAACTGGATATTTTTTAAAATATCAGCATTCAATTATTTTTCGACTAACACTTTTCATATATATGCATATAGTATTTATTCAGATGTTATTAGACTGGTTTAATTTAGAAAATACTTTAATTTTACATCCTCAATAAAATTAAACAACCCTGTTACCAACATAAATAAGTATTCAAATAAAATGTAATTCAATAAATAAATAAACTGTCATCTAATCATAAATATTTTAAAAAGGCCTATTTTTTTTATCAATATCTTTTGTAGGGTTTGTCAACCCTGTTACAACAATTTTAACAGTAAACAAGTGATTGTTGACTTAAATTATTTTTTATTAAGGCTTCACTTTCCATATATATGCTTATATTATTTATTCAGATGTTTTAGACCAGTTGAATTAAAAAGACTTTGCATCCCAAGGTTATATGTCAACCCTGTTACTGTCATAAATAATAAAATGAAATGTAATTCAGTAAATTAAAAAAGCTGTTATGTAATCACATTTTTTGGGGGGGGGAATCCTGTTATCTTTTATCACTATGTTACATTTTGTAGGGTTTGCCAGTCAACCCTGTTGAACAATTTTATAGTTTTTTAACACTTTACTTTCTATATATGCTTATACTATTTATTTAGATGTTATTAGACCAGTTAAGAAAAAAAAAAGATTTGCATTTGTGTCACCTGGTTTGTCAACACTGTTATCATAAATTATCATTACAATTAAATGTAATTTAATAAATTAAATCAACATTTAAAAAAAACAGTTTTTACAACCCTGTTACTATGATACAGTAAACAACTGGATGTTTGTAGCAATGTCAGCTTTTTTCTTCTAATAAACACTTTGTGCTTTTCATGACCTTGAGCGTAAGACTAATGGCTAAATGAACTGTAAAACTGTCAACCCTGTTACTAAGATGAAAATGTATTTCAATATTGTTCTCATAAACTGCAGGGCTGCACATTGAACCAGACATATAGGATGTTTTGGTCTGGTTAATGTGGTTTGTATCAATGCATAATATGTATGCATTTTAAATCCATACTTAACCTACTTGGCATAGCGGGTTTTAATGTGCAGGCCTTCTTCTGTCACTTTTAATATCCCACATCCGGCAACATGGCCTTATGTTGTCATGAACAACTGTGCCTCTTCTGTTCTAGCAGCACTGAAATACAGGTTCACTGGGTTTTCTGTAGTAATTCCTTTAAATAGACCAAGAGATGTCTATTTATGTGGTGTGCAGGGACCAAAAACAGGACAGGTATTTTTATGTCCCTTAAGAGAGAAAACATTTTTCGTCTTTCAAAAATTGTGTGGTTTTAATTATTTTTTTTTTTACTTGTCCTGTAAACTATGATAGTCCCTTAGCTGACACATTCAGCATTTTTTCAAATCAGTAATCACTTACAGTGCATCTGTGCTATATTAGTCCTTTGCCATTCTTGTATTTTATAATATTTTTTAAAATTTAATTTAATTTCATTTAATTTCATTTCATTTAAAGGACAGGCATAAATGATACCTCAAATATTGTATTTTATTTTATTATTTTAATTGTTTTTAATTCAGTGCCTTTTTCAAACATCTAAAGATAATACATGTATAAGGCAGAATGATTATAGTCAATTTAGGCATTTTATATTTTATTTTTATTTTTTTATTATTTTATTTTTAATTCAGTGCCTTTTCCAAACATCTAAGGATAATATTTGTAATCTAATTTAATTATTTATTTATTATTTATTATTTATATTAGTTTTTTATTTTGTCTTTTTTATGTAATTTATTTGGTTCATTTAATTTATCTCCATATAAAGCAGATGAGCTCAAATCTATTTATTTATTATATATATATATATATATATATATATTATTATTATTATTTATTTTTTTTTTTTATTATTATTTTTATTTTAACTGTTCAAACATCTAAAGATAATATATGTATAAGGTAGATGATTATGGTCAGGTCAGGTATTTTATTTCATTTATAATTTTTTATTTTGTTATTTTTAAATTTATTTTATTTGAATTTATCTCCATAAAAGGCAGATGAGCTCAAATATTTCTTTGTTTCTTTATGTTTCATATATATATATGTATGTATGTTTATTTTATTTTTTAGTTTTTTTTTTACTTCAATTCAGTGCTTTTTCCAAACATCTAAGGATAATATGTGTACAAGGCAGATGATTATGCTCAAGTCAGGCATTTTAATTTAATTGTATTGTATTGTATTGTATTTATAATTTTTTATTTTTGTTATTTCTTCAATTTATTTTATTTTGTTAATTTAATTGATTCCCATATTTGGCAGATGAGCTCAAATCCTTATTTATTTTTTATTTCTTTAATTTTTTTTATTTTTTTTTATTTTTATTTTATGTTAATTGTTCAAACATCTAAAGATAATTTATGTATAAGGCAGATGATTATGGTCAGGTCAGACATTTTATTATTATTATTTGTTTAATTTTAAATTTATCTCCAAATAAGGCAGATGAGCTCAAATATTTTATTAATTTTCTTATATATTTTTATTTATTATTATTATATTTTTATTATTATTATATATTTTTTTTATTGTTTTCAATTCAGTGCCTTTTATAAACATCAAAGATAATGTATGAAAACGGCAAATGATTATAGTCAGGTCAGACATTTTATTTTATTTTCTTAATTTAATTTATATCCATATAAAGCAGATGAGCTGAAATATGTATGTATTTATTTAATTATTATTTTTATTTGTTAAATGTTTATTTTATTTTTCTATACAGTGCCTTTTTCAAACCTCTGAAGATAATGTGTGTATAAGTCAGATGAGGATGCTTGGGTCACAAACATATTATAACACGATGGAGATTTGTATTACATAACGTTTTTACAATAGCACACCAAAAGTCTCTTACAAAAAGGATTTATAGCAGCTTTAGTGGATAGAGACCAATCCTGACCTGTAAATGTTTCATTTGTATAGAAGCTGCATTAGTCACACCAGTTACAATAATTTTACACCTCATAGAGAATCCTCCAAATTTTGAGCCTCCGTGTCCCAGGCTCTGATACTGTATTACATCTCAGTGGTCCAACAGCAGGAATCAGTTTTGTTTTAATCTGAATGGTTGACAGCAAGTCATCTGAGGTTTAGCACTTCACCCTCAATGCTCTGAAGTGTTGACAGTGGATTATATGACTGCAGAAGAGGGGAAAGACTCAGATTATACAGTTTCCAGGTTTTACTGTTTCTGAAGTCTCTTTGCATGTCCAGATTATAAATATTTTTTGTGTTGTGCACACACCACTGCAGAAGAGCTTTTAAGGTCATTCTAATGCTTGAAAGGTGTCATTTCCCCCTACTGTTCTAGTCATTTGTGTTCTTCTCATTGCACAGATGATGATGATGATGATTATAAAGCAATGATCATAATTCATCATTAACAGCATGAATTACACCATTTTGATGATTAGAGCATGCAGCTCATGAAAGTCAAAAATCCACTATCTCAAAATATTAGAATATTTGACCATCCCTACAGTACAAATTCCAGGTATCTCTTGTTCTTTGAAACCACACTAATGGGGAAGACTGCTGACTTGGCAGTGGTCCAGGAGACAATCATTGACACCCTCCACAAAGAGAGTAAGTCACAGAAGGTCTTTACTGAATGGGGTGGCTGTTTACAGAGTGATGTGTCAAAGCATATTAAATGCAAAGTTGCCTGGAAGGAAGAAATTGGGTAGACAAAGGTGCACAAGCAACAGGGATGACCGCAAGCTTGACAATACTGTCAAGTAAAGCTGATTCAAACACTTGGGAGAGCTTCACAAGGAGTAGAATGAAGCCGGAGTCAGCGCATCAAGAGTCACTACACTTTTCATGAAAAGGACTACCAAGCCACTTCTGAAACAGAAACAACGTCAGAAGCATCTTACCTGGGCTAAGGAGAAAAGAACTGTACTGTTGCTCAGTGGTTCAAAGTCCTTATCAGATGAAAGTACATTTTGCATTTCATGTTGAAATCATGGTCCCAGAGTCTGAAGGAAGACTGGAGAGGCACAGAATCCAAGCTGCTTGAAGTCCAGTGTGAAGTTTCTGAAGTCAGTAATGATTTGGGGTGCCATAACGTCTGCTGATGTTGGTCCATTGTGTTTTATCAAGTGCAAAGTCAATGCAGCCATCTACCAGGAGATTTTGGAGCTCTTTATGCTTCCATCTGCTGATAAGCTTTATGGAGATGCTGATTTCCTTTTTCAGCTGTACTTTAGCACCTGTCCACAGTGCAACAACCACTTGCAAGTGGTTTGCTGACCATGATATTACTGTGCTTTACCAACAAACCAACATGCCTGACCTGAACCCCATTGAGAATCTATGGGATATTTGGGAGAAAGATGAGAAACAGTCGATCCAACAATATACAGATGATCTGAAGGCTAAATAGTGCCTCAGCAGTGCCACAGGATGATCACTTCACTGATGCTGTAGTTTGTGCTAGGAGCAAGTCATTTGCTGTAATATGTGCTGCCGACCAAGTATTGAGTGCATAAATAAACATACTTTAAAGAACTTGAACTTTTCTGTTTTGCAAATCCATTTTTGATTGATCTTATTCTAATATTTTGAGATACTGGATTTTTGACTTTCATGAGCTGTACGCTCTAATCATCAAAATTAAACCAAAAACAGTTTTAACATATTTTACTTTGCATGTAATGAATCTAGAATATATGAAAGTTTCAGTTTTTGAAATGTTACAATAATACTTTTTCACGATATTCTATTTTTTTTTTTTTTAGCTGCACCTGTATATATATACATACATACATACATACATACATTAATTTCCATGTGTATGTATGTATGTTTTTGTTTTTGAAAGAAATTAATATTTAGGTTTGTCTTTATCAAAAGTGACAGTACAGACTTTTACATTGTTACAAATATATATATTTCAAATAAATGCTGTTCTTTCATTCTTTCTTTTGCTCAAAAAAATCCCAGAAAATTGTCCGTTTTCACAAAAATATACATTAGTATTATTAAAGTATTACTATTAATATTATATAACTGTAATAATACACTAAATGTTTCTTAATCAGCATATTAGAATGATTTCCGAAGGACCATGTGACACTGAAGACTGACTCAATTTTCAGCATCAGTACTCCAGAGGAATAAATAAAATTTTTATATTTATTGATTTTATTTATATTTGCAATTACCTTTTTTTATTCAGTAGCAGAAACAGGCTTCTGTAGTTTTTACAGTATTTTAGATCAAATAAATGCTTTGGCATAAGAACAAGAGAGTTCCTTCAGAAACATTTAAAGTAATTGTACAGACCCAAAATTTTCGGACAGTCGTTTATATATTTAATATAGTCTATTATAAAAATAGATTTCTATTTGGTGGTGGATGTTAAAAGCCATTGTAATGTGTGCTAAATTTGATCAAGAGCAAGCATAAATCTAGAACATGTTTTACTTGGATTATCTCTCTAGGATTTCCCATCCTGAAGATGACATAACAGATTCTCTAATACGATTTACACAAGATTTTCCAGACGCAGCTTTCAGATGCACCAAACTGAAAACAGCACACAGATGAGCCAGATAAATGTTTGTTGAAAACGCATTCTTAGAAATCATAGAATTTGGCATGCAGATTTTGGATATCTATAATGATAATCCATAAATATTTAAAATTTTAACAGAGTACATTGGCAGAAAAGTTTATTTTTCTTCTTATTAATTGTCTATGCCTTTTACAATATCACTGCCATTTTATAAAGCCAATAGGTTATTCAAACTATGCTTTACAGTAAGTACAGTAATCCCATTTAAGGATGTTTAGACACTCTAAAACACCTCTTACGCTTGGTAAAACATTCATTTTAACACTTATTACTGTATAATGTATGCGACAGTGGGATAGAATTTGCAATGCAAGCATGTTTTTGATTTGTACAAAGACGATGACACATGTTGTTTTGGTTGTATGACTTTGGCCATGTTTTATTTCTTGACAGAAATAGCTCAGACTTTCCTACACACAATGACTCAACAAAAACCTACACACGATCTCCACCCATCCGCTATTGTTCAAACTCCATTTGTACCGCTTTAGGCATTTCTAAATGAGAAAATACCATCAGTGTGGTGTTAATCTGTTAATTTTAGATTAATCCCGTCTTAATCCTGTTACCTTCCAAGTGGAGGTGCCAGTTTTCCTGAATTTACCTGAGGTCACTTTTGCGGTCGCGAATGTTCAGTATCAGTCGTTGCTGAAATTATAAAAAGTTCCTTTTTTTGGTTGAACTGTTCCTTTAAATTGAACTTTTCAACTGCTCAACTTCACAGCTGACATTTACCCACATCCTACATTTTGTGATTACACTTCCCATTCATATACTACCAGTCAAAAGTTTGGACACACCCTCTCATTAAATGATATTTGAAGAATATACTTTACAATATAATTTATTCCTGTGATGCAAAGCTGAATTTTCATCAGCTGTTACTCCAGTCTTTCGTGTCTGTGATCCTTCAGAAATCATTCTAATATGCTGATTTATTATTAGAATTATCAATGCTGGAAACAGTTGTGCTGCCAAATATTTTTTTTTTGCAACCTGTGATTCTTTTTTCAGGATTCTTTGATGAATAACAAGTTAAAAAGAACAGCATTTATTCAAAATATAGTATTTTCTAACAATGTAAATCTATGCTATCACTTTTTATTAATTTAACACATCCTTGGTGAATAAAACTATTAATTTCTTTAAAAAAAAAAGAAGAAGAAGAAAAATGTTCTGCTTTTTCAACTTTAATTATATGTATGTTTAATACATATATAATAATAATAATAATATATATATATATATATATATATATATATATATATATTCATGATATGAATTCAATTTTAATGTATATTAATATAGAAAAACAATTATTTACATCGTAATAAAATTTCACAATATTATTTTTTTTCTGTATTTTTGATCAACTGACTTGATAAGCATAAGAAACTTCTTTACAAAACATTAAATGAGAGGTGTGTTCACTTTTGACTGGTAGTATGTGTGTATGTATATATAGACTTATGAAACTGGCATTTGCTTAAAAAATTCAGCATTATTGCAAAGCATTGACGTTATGGACCACAGAGTCATGATATATGAACATTAGTTCCTTGTTGACCTAATTTTATGCAAATTCAGAGTGTAACAGGCAAACATATGCATGCTTTCTAGAAAAGAGCTTGGTTGCAAAATATACTTTACAGTCAGGTGCATGACAAGGAACACAAAGTACTTAAAGGTCAGTGGATGTGGGTTAACGGTCATGCTTTTATAGCGTTTACCTCAAGGCGTGACACACATGGCATTGAGTTTTTGAGTTTACACTTCCTGTGGCTTTGTTGATTTCCTCTGCAGTTGGTTGACTGACAGCAGACTGATGGCAAAAATGGAACCAGCTACTATTACACCCTGTATATTAGTTAGAATTTACTTATTTTGTGTGCGTGCATGTGTTGTTTTCATTTCTTTAGTTATATATATATATATATATATATATATATTAATTCTTTCTGAATTGAATCGTTTTAATTATATAGCTTGTTGACTTGAGTTGCCTTGGTATTACTTTCTAAACAGTTAAATTTGTGGTTTTGTGCTTTTATTTATTTATTTTAACTCCCTAGCAACCAATGCAATACTATTTATTTATTTATTTATTTATTTTTATTTCATTAATGTTATGCTTTCTAAAAAATCAAATTTGCTATGTTTTTTTGTTCTATATAATTATTTTAAGTTTTTTTGCGTGTGTTGCTTATTGTTTAGCGGTGTGCTGTTATAAAACTTGCTGTTTTGTTTTGTAGTTTTCTTGTTAAAACATCTTTTCTCATAAGGAGATGTCTGTAAAACATCTTTTTCTCGTTAAAACATCTCATAATACCGAGATGTTATGTTGTTATCTTTTCTCGTAACGAGCTATGTTGTTAAAACATCTTATGTCGTTAAAAAAAAAACATATTTTTTCATTAAAACATCGTTATGTTGTTAAAATGTCATCTTTTTCTCATCAAAATAATTTTTTCTCTCGATAAAACATCTTTTCTCGTAGTAATGAGATGTTATGTCATTAAACGTACTCTTTTGTCAGTAAAAATTACATCTTGTATCATAATAACAAAATGTTATGTTGTCAAAACATCTTTTTCTCATTAAAACGGCATATTTTTCATAATAATATGTTATGATGTTAAAACAACATCTTTACTCGTAATAATTAGATGTTGTTAAAACATCTTTTTCTTGTTAAAACATCTCATTGTTGTTAAAACTAAATCTTTTTCATTAAAATGATTTCTTTTCTCGTAACAAGATATGTTGTTAAAACATCTTTTTCTCGTTACAACATTTCTCATAATAACGAGATATTAAAACATTTTCTCGTTAAAAAAACATTTTTTCATTAAAACTATTTTGAGAAATTTGTTAAAATGTCATCTTTTTCCTCTGTAAAACATCTTTTCTTGTAATAATGTAATAACTTTTTTCTTGTTAAAACATTTCGTAATAACGAGATGTTAAAACTAAAACTTTTTTATTAAAACATCTTTTCTTGTAACAAGATATTTGGTTAAAATGACATTTTCTCATTAAAACAACTTTTCTTGTAATAACGAGATCTTAAAATGACATCTTTTTCTCGTTAAAACATCTTTTTTCATTATGTTGTTAAAATATCAACTTTTTCTCGGTTAAACATAGTTTCTTGCTAAAATGACATCTTTTCTTGTAATAATGAGATCATGCATCTTTTTCTTGTTAAAACATCTCGGAATAACAAGATATGTTGTTAAAACAAAATCTTTTTTATTTCTCGTAACAAGATGATATTTTGTTAAAAGGAAATCTTTTTCTCATTAAAACAACTTTTCATGTAATAACGAGATAATAAAATTACAGTTTTCTTGTTAAAACATATTTTTTTGTTAAAAAAAACATTTTTTCGTTAAAATATTTTTTCTCATAATGAGATGTTGGTAAAACTACTTTTTTAAACTACTTTTTTTAACATCTTTTCTCGTAATAACGAGATGTTGTTGTAAAATTACATATTTTGTTAAAATTGCATCTTTTTCTCAACTTTTCTTGTAATAATGAAATAAATATATTTTTCTTTGTTAAAATTTGTTATAAAATATCAACCTTTTCTCATTAAAACAACATCTTTTCTTGTAAAGATGTTATGTTGTTAAAAGTACATACTTTTTCATTAAAACATCTTTTCTCATAATTTGAGACGTTGTTAAAACTACTTTTTTTAAATTAAAATGACATTTTTTCTCGCAATGATGAGATATGTTGTTAAAATATATTTTTCTCGTCAAAACCTCTCATAATAATGAGATATTAAACAACTTATTTTTCTCTTTAAAAAAATAATTGTAAATTTAAAAAACGTAAAAATTTTATAAATGTAGTTTTTAAAAAGCATTTTTCTATTTAAAACATTTATTTTCTTGTAATAATGAGATGATGTTGTTAAAACCACATTTGTTTTAGTTAAAACGACATCTTTTCCGTAACGAGATGTTGTTAAAACTACATATTTTTCTTGTTAAAACATCTCGTAATAATGAGATGTTATGTTGTTAAAACAAATTTTTTTCTGTTTAAACGACATCTTTTCTCATAATAATGAGATGTTATGTTGTTAAAACAAATTTTTTTCTGTTTAAACGACATCTTTTCTCATAATAATGAGATGTTAAAACAACATCTTTTCTCATTAAAACATATTTTCTCGTAATAACAAGATATTAAACATCTTTTTCTCTTTAAAACGTTTAAAAAAAAATACATTCTTGTCAAAACACCATGTTAACACCAAAACTTTTTTTCTCATAATAATGATGTATAATGATAATGAATGTCATAAAAACTATGTTTTTTCCTGTTATAGAAGATATATGGTTACATATAGTAATATTTCTTTATTTGAATAACTTAAGATTTAACCCCAAATTAAAATATGAACAAAAAGTATTGACAGTTTGATTTTATTACAATTATTATTATTATTATTGTTATTATTATTATTAGCCTATTATCATTATTATTTTGTTTTGTTTGAGAAATGGAAAAACAAAAATTAATCTAGATTTTTCGTTTTTGTTTTTACATGTTAGTCTGATTATAAGAATGAATTATTTACTCATCAGAAATTGATTGAATCAAGCTGAGTAAATTAAATAAATTTGTTTTTGATTGTTTCATTTAAGTAGACCTTTCAACCTTTTCAAGCACCCACTGTTTTTTTTACAAAAGCGATTTCCTATTTTATTTTGATTTATTTTTGTTTTTCCACACAGTTTGTTGACTCAAAGTGTGTTATTACTTTCTAAACAATTATATTTGCTAATGTTCTGACCTAGCAACCACCCATAACTCCCTAGCAACCACATAGCAATGCACTTCATACATCTCTAAACATTTTCCTGGCAACCATCCATAACACTTCACCACCATTCGCACCGGAAAACACCATTAATGCTGTCCTGCGAAAGGTGTCTGAATTACATATGTGTAAAATCTGCTGTTTAATGCACTCTCTCCAATCTCACGCTGTTGTTTTTCTTCTAGTTTAATCCTTTGCAGAGATGAACGCTGCGCCCACTGCAATCTTGCACGCTTATATGAACACATAGCTCACAAAGTACTCAACCTGCTGGGCGCTCGGCCAATGAGTCACTACATTTCTAGCCTCCTGAAGGGCTTACGTTTCAATCGCAGATGAGAGTTGAATTTTACAGTTTAAGAAAACAGATGACAAATGCTTCATTTTGGCAATGCACCAAGCCCTATATTTGGTAAAATGGTTCAGGAAACCTTTTGACTGAAAAGCGCCCTTTTGTTCCAAGCTTTCCGAATTTGCGGCGAGGGCTCGTGTCAGTGTTTGTAAATGACTGTGTGTGTGCCGAGGGATTAGAGCGGATTTTCAGTGACCAATAAAGGCTTAGCTGCAAGCCACAGTGGCCAACTGAGTACACATAGTGCATATGATACAACATCCCTACAGAATCACAGCAGACCTGAATGTGTGCGTACAGGTCTGGCATTGGTTTTAAAGTATTTGAAGAAGTGCAGACATTTGAAGTGGGTTCTTAGTATTTGAAATGCTCATAAATTGGTCAAATCAAATGATTGTGAAGAGTTTTTTTTTTTTTATGTGTCTGTCCCATTGTAGGCTGTCTAAAGAACTACTATTTTAATTTTATTTTTATGCTTCTGCCCCTTTGTAGGCTATCTGAAGCACTAATATTTTATTTAATTTTTATTTTATTTTATAAGTTTTTATTTTATGCTTCTCCCCGTTTTTTATTTTATTTTGTTTTATACTTCTGCCTCTGTGTAGGCTGCCTAAAGCACTGATATTTTTATTTATTTAATCATTATTGTATTTTATTAAATGTTTTTTTATTATACATTTTATTAAATGCTGTCCTTTTGTAGGATGTCTAGGTTATTTTATTTTATTTTATTTTAATATTATTATTTTATTTTAGTTAATTTTGCTTCTGTCTCTTTGTAGGTTGTCTAAAGCACTACTGTTTTTATATATTTTCATTTGTTTTATTTTTTTTTACTTCGTTCTTGTGCCCATGTGTAGACTAAAGCACTACTGATTTATTTTATTTTATTTTATTTTATTTTATTTTATTTTATTTTATTTTATTTTATACATCCCTTTGTCGGCTGTCTAAAATACAACTGTTTTTATTTATTTATTTATTTATTTATTTAGTTCTTGGGCCCCTAGACTAAATCACTACTGATTTTATTGTATATTATTCTATTTTATTTATTTTATACTTGTGTCCCATTGTAGGCTGTCTAAAGCACTACTATATTATTATTATTATTATTATTATTATTATTATTATTATTTATATTTTTACTTTGTTTTTGGGCCCCTTTGTAGACTAAAGCACTACTGATTTTGTTTTATATTATATTATTTAATTATTTTATACTTGTGTCCCTTTGTAGGCTGTCTAAAGCACTACTGTTTTATTTTATTATTATTATTATTATTATTATTATTATTATTATTATTATTATTATTTATATTTTTACTTTGTTTTTGGGCCCCTTTGTAGACTAAAGCACTACTGATTTTGTTTTATATTATTTTATTTTATTTATTTTATACTGGTGTCTGTCTAAAGCACTACTATTTTATTATTATTATTATTATTATTATTATTTATATTTTTACTTTGTTCTTAGGCCCCTTTGTAGACTAAAGCACTACTGATTTTGTTTTATATTATTTTATTTTATACTTGTGTCTCTTTGTAGGTTGTCTAAAGCACTACTGTTTATTTATTTTTTTATTTATTTTACTTTGTTTATGGGCCCCTTTGTAGACTAAAGCACTACTGATTTTATTTTATTTTATTTTATTTTATTTTATTTATACTTGTGTCCCTTTGTAGGTTGTCTAAAGTACAATTGTTTTTATTCTTTTCGTTTCTTTTCTTTTAGTTATTTTTTTTAGTTAATTAGGCTGTCTAAAGCACTACTATTTACATTTAATTTTATTATTATTAATAATATTTTTATTTTGTGCTTGGGCCCCTTTGTAGACTAAAGCACTACTGTTTTTATTTTATATTATTTTATTTTATTTTATTTATATATACTTCTGTCCCTTTGTAGGGTCTCTAAAGGGCCATTTATATTTTATTGTATGGTTCTGTCCCTTTGTCGTCTGTTTAAAGCACAACTGTTTGTGTTATTTCTTTTAATTTTGTTTTATTTTGCTTCTGTCTTTGGTATGCTGTCTAAAGCACTACAATTTATATATATATAATTTTTTTTTTTACTTTGTGCTTGGGTCCCTTTGTAGAATCAAGCATAGAATCATCATTATTATTTATTATTTTATGACTATTTTATGTTTTTTTTTTTTCTGTTTTGTTTTTTGTATTTTATTCTGGCACTACTATATTCTAAAGCACTACTATTTTATTATTCAATTTTCTTTGTTTCAGACATATTAGATATTAGATATAATATTAGACATATTAGACCCCACTATATGCTGCTTACCTTTCAAGTGCTTTATTTTGTCCCTGTCCTCTATATTCCACAAAAAATCTCCAAACACTATTTTACACAGCCTTTCTCTCACGCTTTTTCCCCAGTGGGGCGTTTTCTGAGGTGGTCCTGGCCCAAGAGAAGGCCACAGGAGAGATGTACGCCGTGAAATGCATCCCAAAAAAAGCACTAAGAGGAAAAGAGAGCGGCATAGAAAACGAGATTGCAGTGCTGAGGAAGTAAGTATTCTAAAAGCTCCCAGAAAAGGCTTAAAATAACAAACCCGACACCCATTACATGCTTTACACAAGTTCCTCTAGCTACAGACGAAAAGCCTAAAGTTCAAAGGAAGCTGTTAGTGGGAGTTTGAGCTTTTTCTCCACAGAGCGAGAGATGACTCAGCCTTTACGGCACGCCCCTCACAGCCTCCTACCTTTACTGACTCCTACCTGTCCCTGTCAAAAGCGTCGGAAGCGTTTTAAAGGCCGTACAAATGATTCATGTGGCCTCCGCCGCAGACCTCGCTATTCACCGCACGTTGAGGCCGAGCGCAGGTCCGCCGTTGTCATGGTAAAAAGGCGTTCAGGCAAGGAGGCGAGGCAATACGTTGGCGAATAAAAAACGCTGCAGCTTGCAGCTGGATTGGAGATGCAATAGAGACGTTTGTTTTCATCATCTGCATGAATAAAATAGCTCAGCATATCAGCCCAGAATGTATGCAGGCATGTGTAATGGGAACCAATTTCAGCCATCCAAAACAAAGCCTTTATAATCCACTCATGTGAGGCTCTGGTTTGCTGTAATTGATCAAGTATGTCGTCTGTTTTTTTCAGGATCAAGCATGAGAATATTGTGGCACTGGAAGACATTTACGAGAGCCCCACTCATTTGTATCTTATTATGCAGCTGTGAGTAGAATCTGTTTGCTACTTCAACTGATGCTTTAAGACTGCAAAATGTTTGAAAGGAAGCCAAACTTAAACCACTTAAGAAGTAATGTGATCTTGCTGTGAGATATGTGCAGTCCAGGATATTCTTCTTCCTGTTATTTTAATTCACATTCCAATTCAATGCCCTGTGGTGCATCCAACTCATGACTTCAAAGCAAAGCAAATTCTTATTCTGATTCGTGTCCAAGCCTGCTGCTGCTGTTTGTAGTCATTTTATTGATTTGAACAACAGATGATTACCATAGTCTCCATCCATAATCTATAGGCTGACATGAGAAACAATAGCATTTTTTTACCCAAATTTAAGTGTTTTTTAGCTGAATTAGCTGAATTATTTATTTATTTATTTATTATTATTATTTGTTTTATTTTTTATTTTTTGCTGCTTGTTGAATTTAAATCACGCATTGGTTTTTATGTTATGTAGTATTGTTTTGTTTTGTTTAGTTTTTCTTTTTTTTTTTTTTCTTTGCCTTGAGTTTTTTTTGTTGTTGTTGTTTGGTTGGTTTAGTTTTTTGTCTTTTTGTTTTGATTTGCTTTGAGTTGTTTTGTTTTGTTTGTTTGGTTTTGTTTTTGGTCTTTTTGGTTTGATTTGCTTTGAGTTTAGTTTTTTTGTGTGTGTGTGTGTTTTAGTTTTGATTCGAGTTGTGTTGTTTAATTTAGTTTTCTTTTTTGTCTTTTTGTTTTGCTTTGGTTTGTTTTGTTTTGTTTGGTATGTTTTTTTTGTCTTTTTGTTTTTATTTGCTTTGAGTTGTTTTGTTTTTTTCTTTTTGCTTTGCTTTGAGTTGTTTTGTTATTTTTTTGTCTTTTTGTTTTGATTTGCTTTGAGTTTTGTTTGGTTTGTGTTTTTTTTTTTTTGTCTTTTTGTTTTGCTTTGGTTTGTGTTGTGTTTGGTTTTTTTGTCTTTTTGTTTTGATTTGCGTTGTGTTGTTTCGTTTTGTTTTTTGTCTTTGTTTTGATTTGCTTTGAGTTGTTTAATTTTGTTTTGATTTGAGATGTGGTATTTGTTTAGTTTAGTTTTTTGTCTTTTTGTTTTGATTTGGTTTGCGTTTTGTTTGTTTTTGTTCGTTTGTCTTTGTTTTGATTTACTTTGAGTTGTTTGTTGTTGATTTGAGTTATGTTGTTTTTAGTTTTTTTTTTTTTTGTCTTTTTGTTTTGCTTTGCTTTAAGTTGTTTTGTTTGTTTGTCTTTGTTTTTATTTGCTTTGAGTTTTGTTTGGTTTGTTTTTTTTATTTGAGTTGTGGTGTTTTGTTTAGTTTAATTAAATTTTTTTTGTCTTTTTGTTTTGCTTTGGTTTGCGTTGTGTTGTTTGGTTTTGTTTTTGGTCTTTTTGGTTTGATTTGCTTTGAGTTGTTTAGTTTTGTTTTTTGTTTTGATTTGAGTTGTGTTGTTTAATGTTTTTTTTTCTTCTTTTTTGTCTTTTTGTTTTGCTTTGGTTTGTGTTGTGGTGTTTTTTTTCTTTTTGTTTTGCTTAGCTTTGCTTTCAGTTGTTTTGTTTGATTTAGTTTTTTTGTCTTTTTGTTTTGAGTTGTTTTGTTTTTTGTCTTTTTTGTTTTGCTTTGGTTTGAGTTGTTTTGTTTGGTTTTGTTTTTTTGTCTTTTTGTTTTGCTTTGATTTGAGTTGTTTTGTTTAGTTTTGTTTTTTGTCTTTTTGTTTTGATTTGCTTTGAGTTGTTTTGTTTTTTGTCTTTTTGTTTTGCTTTGATTTGAGTTGTTTTGTTTTGTTTTTTTTATTTAATTTTATTTTTTATTTAATTTTTGTTTTATTGTCTTTTTTGTTTTGCTTTGAGTTGATTAGTTTTGTTTTTTTGTCTTTTTGTTTTGATTTGCTTTGAGTTGTTTTGTTTTTGTCTTTTTGTTTTGCTTTGATTTGAGTTGTTTTGTTTTTTATTTAATTGTATTGTTTTTATTCTTTGATTGTTTATTGTATTTAACTGATTATTTATTTTAATGATTATTTTATTATTTGCTGCTTGTTGAATTGAATCACACAAATTTTGGGTTTTGTTTTTATTTTGCTTTGCTTTATTTAGATTTTTCATGCTGCTTGTTGACTCGAGGTGTGCTATTACTTTTCTAAACAATCAAATTTGCTGTAGTCTGACTTGGCCCAGTAAACATCCACCCATAAATCCCTATTTATTTTATTTTAATTTAATTTTTTTTAATTGATTTTTATTTTATTTTGGAAAAAAAGCTAGTAGAAAACGTACACTCCCGTTCAAAAGTTTGTGTGTCAGCTTTTTTTCCTGCAAGAAATTAATATTCGTATTAATTAAGAATGCATTACATTTTAGTGACAGTAAACAGTATTATACAACCTGTGTGTAATTTTGACTTTTCTTAAAGATTTAGTTCACTTCCAGAATAAAAATTTCCTTATAATTTACTAACCCCAATGTCATCCAAGATGTTCATGTCTTTCTTTCTTCATTCGAAATGAAATTAAGGTTTTTTAGGAAAACATTTCAGGATTTTTCTCCATATAGTGGACTTCAGTGGTGGCCAACGGGTTAAAGATCCAAATTACAGTTCCAATGCATCTTCAAAGGGCTCTACATGATCCGAGATGAGGAATAAGGGTCTAATCTAGTGAAACGATCATGTGTCATTTAATAAAAAAGATAAATAAATATATATATATATATATATATTTTTTTTTTTTTTAACCATAAATGCTTGTCTTGCACTAGCTCTGCGATGCACGTCCGCGACTTTATACATTACGTAATCATGTTGGAAAAGTCATGCGTGGTTATCTTCGCCTATGTACTCGGTTTCAAAAAGGTAGGGTAGGGCAAAAAACTCCATGACATTGTTGTTTTACTTTTTTTTTTTTGTAAAGAGCTTTGACTTTCTTTGGCCTTTCCAATGTGATTATGTAATGTGTGAAGTTGTGGATGCAGAGCTAGTGCAAGATGAGCATTTGTTGTTAAAAAGTGTTAAAAGTATAAAAAAGTGTTTCTTTTTTATACTTTTAACACTTTTTAACAACAAATGCTCATAGTTTCACTAGATAAGACCTTTATTCCTCAGCTGGGATTGTGTAGAGCCCTTTGAAGCTACACTGAAACTGCAATTTGGACCTTCAACCTGTTGATCTCCATTTGAAGCCCACTATTTGGAGAAATATCCTGAAATGTTTTCCTCAAAAACCTCAATTTCTTTTTGACTGAAGAAAGAAAGACTTGAACATCTTGGTTGATGTGGGGATGAGTATATTAACAGGATTTTTTTTATCCTGAAAGTGAACTAATTTAATAACTACATAAAAACATTTGCTAAAAACAGATTTCTTTCATTTTTCAGTGTGTCAGGAGGGGAGTTGTTTGATCGTATCGTAGAGAGAGGTTTCTACACGGAGCAGGATGCCAGCGCATTAATCAAACAGGTTCTGGATGCGGTTAACTACCTGCATTTACTGGGGATAGTCCACCGAGACCTGAAGGTGATGATTTCCCTTGGCTGATTTTGTTCACAGCTAAACAAATCGATATACAGAGATGTATACTTTCATTATACAGCATATAGGAAGCTGGAACATGAGACATGAAAGGTCACCGCACCGCGATCACTCACTTCCACTTCAGTGGAAACAAGACGTAAGGTCTAAATAACTCTCTGTGACTTTTTAACCTTTTCACCTTCTCTCTCGTCTCCCGACAGCCAGAGAATCTGCTCTATTTTAACCCACATGAAGAATCCAAGATTATGATAAGTGATTTTGGGCTGTCCAAGATGGAGGGCGCAGCCAATGACATCATGTCCACAGCCTGTGGGACACCAGGATATGTGGGTAAGGCTGTTGATTCTTTAAAATATCAGTGTGAATCTGTGCTGAATCTGAATATTTAAAAAAAAAAAAAGGAATTTTAAAGAGATGTTCACCCAAAAATGAAAATTCTGGCCTTAATCACTAATGTCGTTGCAAACCCATAAGTCCTTTGTTCACATCTGCAACACAAATTAAGATATTTTTGATGAAATCTGAGAGCTTTCTCACCCTGCATAGACAGCAATGCAACTGGCACATTCAAGGCCCAGAAAGGTAGTAAGTATGCATTGTGGTACTTTGACACGGAAGAGAAGAATTTGTTAAATAAAGTTGTTATTTTTGTTTAACATTACGGTTGATCTGATGTCCCATGTACTAATTTAACAATGCTAATTTACTAATTTACGATTCCTTTTATGGGCCTTAAACGTTTCAGTTGTGTTGTTGCCTATGCAGGGACAGAAAGCTCTCAGATTTCTTAAAAAAAAATATCTTAATATGTGTTACAAAGATTTTATAGTAAAAAATTTTTTAAAGTTAATGAAATGTACAGTGGGTACGGAAATTATTCAGACCCCCTTAAATTTTTCACTCTTTGTTATATTGCAGCCTTTTGCTAAAATTATTTGTTCATTTTTTTTCCTCATTAATGTACACACAGCACCCCATATTGACAGAAAAACACAGAATTGTTGACATTTTTGCAGATTTATTAAAAAAGAAAAACTGAAATATCACATGGTCCTAAGTATTCAGACCCTTTGCTCAGTATTTAGTAGAAGCACCCTTTTGATCTAATACAGCCATGAGTCTTTTTGGGAAAGATACAACAAGTTTTTCACACCTGGATTTGGGGATCCTCTGCCATTCCTCCTTGCAGATCCTCTCCAGTTCTGTCAGGTTGGATGGTAAACGTTGGTGGACAGCCATTTTCAGGTCTCTCCAGAGATGCTCAATTGGGTTTAAGTCAGGGCTCTGGCTGGGCCATTCAAGAACAGTCACAGAGTTGTTGTGAAGCCACTCCTTCGTTATTTTAGCTGTGTGCTTAGGGTCATTGTCTTGTTGGAAGGTGAACCTTCGGCCCAGTCTGAGGTCCTGAGCACTCTGGAGAAGGTTTTCGTCCAGGATATCCCTGTACTTGGCCGCATTCATCTTTCCCTCGATTGCAACCAGTCGTCCTGTCCCTGCAGCTGAAAAACACCCCCACAGCATGATGCTGCCACCACCATGCTTCACTGTTGGGACTGTATTGGACAGGTGATGAGCAGTGCCTGGTTTTCTCCACACATACCACTTAAAATTAAGGCCAAAAAGTTCTATCTTGCTCTCATCAGACCAGAGAATCTTATTTCTCACCATCTTGGAGTCCTTCATGCGGGCTTTCATGTGTCTTGCACTGAGGAGAGGCTTCTGTCGGGCCACTCTGCCATAAAGCCCCGACTGGTGGAGGGCTGCAGTGATGGTTGACTTTCTACAACTTTCTCCCATCTCCTGACTGCATCTCTGGAGCTCAGCCACAGTGATCTTTGGGTTCTTCTTTACCTCTCTCACCAAGGCTCTTCTCCCCCGATAGCTCAGTTTGGCCGGACGGCCAGCTCTAGGAAGGGTTATGGTCGTTCCAAACGTCTTCCATTTAAGGATTATGGAGGCCACTGTGCTCTTAGGAACCTTAAGTGCAGCAGAAATTTTTTTGTAACCATGGCCAGATCTGTGCCTTGCCACAATTCTGTCTCTGAGCTCTTCAGGCAGTTCCTTTGACCTCATGATTCTCATTTGCTCTGACATCCACTGTGAGCTGTAAGGTCTTATATAGACAGGTGTGTGGCTTTCCTAATCAAGTCCAATCAGTATAATCAAACACAGCTGGACTCAAATGGAGGTGTAGAACCATCTCAAGGATGATCAGAAGAAATGGACAGCACCTGAGTTAAATATATGAGTGTCACAGCAAAGGGTCTGAATACTTAGGACCATGTGATATTTCAGTATTTCTTTTTTAATAAATCTGCAAAAATGTCAACAATTCTGTGTTTTTCTGTCAAAATGGGGTGCTGTGTATACATTAATGAGGGAAAAAAATGAACTTAAATGATTTTAGCAAATGGCTAAATGGTAATTTATTTATTATTAACTTGTATCTTTGTGTACTGAAAAGGATAGTTTGTGAAAAATTAAATTTGCTTACTATTTATTTTACTCATCTTCATGTGTTTCAAATCCATATGATGTTGTTACTATATTCATATTTTCCATATCCATTTACTCTGGTGAAACACAAATAAAACTATTTCTGTGCAAACTGTATGCTGTGAAGTGACCATGTGATGTGAACATGTCTGTCAAGTCCAGAAAGGCACAATAAATGTACAGGATAAATGTACATTTTAAACTTAAATAAATAAATAAATAAATAGGAAATTGTGACTTTTTTTCTTGCAATTGTGGGTTAACATCTTGCCATTCTGGACTTTTTTTCCCTCAGAACTGTGACATTTGACATTTTCTAAAAGTTAAAAGTTATTCCATGAAAAAAGCATTTCTATATATATGAGCGGATCAAAGTGATGATCCGATTTGTTTTTGGGTCAGTTATCTTTTAATCACTCTTTTACACTTTAGTAAATGTTTTATATTTCATTCGTTGTCTCTGTCATTTATGACTTCAGCTCCAGAGGTATTAGCGCAGAAGCCTTACAGCAAAGCTGTGGACTGCTGGTCCATCGGAGTGATTGCTTACATCTTGTGAGTAGTTTTTTTCCCCATATGAAACACATTTGGCTGCTTTCCAGTCATTATTTTAAAGTCTTTAGCTTAAAATACTCACCACTGTTGAATCCTCAACCTCCTTAGGTTATGTGGATACCCTCCGTTTTATGACGAGAATGACTCCAAACTGTTTGAGCAAATACTGAGGGCAGAATATGAGTTTGATTCCCCGTATTGGGATGATATTTCTGATTCAGGTGTGTATTGTGTTGAAAATCAATGTGAAGTGAATCATATTTTATAGTTAAAGGGATAATCCACCCGAAAATGTAAATTCTTACATTTATGTTCATCTCATTCCAGCCAAAAAAAGAATATATGTTAAAGAATGTTGCTGACCCATTGACTTCCATAGCATTTTTTGTCCATAAAATGGAAATCAATGGGACTTGAAACGGTTTGGTTTCCATTATTCAAAATTTGTGGTTTGGAATGGCATAAGGGTGAGTTAAATGAACAGAATTTTTATTTTTAGGTGATTTATCCTTTTAATGACATAAGCTCTCATGTTTATTTGTATCATATTCAATTTCGGAGAAAATGACACCCTTTTTCGCCTCTTCTACCCACTGAAATGCCATCATTAAGTATGACTTGGGTTACTTTTGTTTACTTGTCACTGACAGTCACGACTTTATTTTTTTTCCCGTGAGCAACACTTTAATAAGGGTTTTTCGAAAGTAACACCGAGGTATTGCAGCCAGATATAAATCGGCAGTTGAAAAGCATTATCTGGCGCTAGGCGATTCGGCATCGTTTGAAAATAACAACTCGACACCCACACCACAAGCTGTTCCCTGGTGTCTGGGGAAGTGTAGGAGGGTGTCATTTTTTCACAATTAGAACTGCGCCCTTGTGTAACTGATTCAGGTTTCTTTATTTTCACATTTGTCTTGTATCACAGCTAAACACTTCATTAGTAACCTGATGCAGAAAGATCCAGAAAAGAGGTTCACTTGTGAAGAGGCTCTTCGGCATCCGTGGTGAGCGACCAGGAGTATAGGCACATTGTGTTCACAGCGTTTCTGATGAAAGTTTTATTATATTAGTTGCTGTCAATAACATTAAGCATATTTCCCTGCTTCCAAAACCTGTGTTCAAAGCCTGCATTGATTTGATCCAAAGTACAGCAAAAACAGTAACATTTTTAAACATTTTTACTAATTAAAATAACTGTTTTCTATTTGAATATATTGAAAAATCTAATTTATTCCTGTAATCAAAGCTGAATTTTCAGCTAAATATATCCAATCTTCAGTATCATATGATCTTTCAGAAATCGTTCTAATATTTTGATTTGCTGTTCAAGAAACATTTTTATTTTATCATTATTATCAATATTTAAAACAGTTGGGTACATTTTTTTCAGGATTCTTTGATGAATAGAAGGATCTGAAGATCAGCATTTATTTAAAATAAAAAGCTTTTGTAACATTATACACTGTATCATTCGAAGGGAGTCAGTATATTTTATTTTTATATTTTGGAAAATAAATGATAGATTTATTATATCATGATAAAGACATTTATAATGTTACAAAAGATTTCTATTTCAGATCAATGCTGTTATTCGGAACTTTTTATTCATCAAAGAAACCTGAAAAAAATTCTACTCAGCTGTTTTTAACATAATAATAATAATAATAATAATAATAATAATAATAATGTTTTTTCAGCAGCAAATTAGAATATTAGAATGATTTCTGAAGGATCATGTGACTGGAGTAATGATGCAAAAAAATCAGCTTTAAAATCACAGGAACAAATTACATTGAAAAATATATTCAAATAGAAAACAGTTATTTTAAATAGCAAAAATATTTCCAAATTTTACTGTTTTTGCTCAACAAATAAATGCAGGTCTGTTGAGCAGAACAGACTTCTTAAAAAAAAAAAAAACAGAAAATCTTACTGTTCACAAACTTTTGACTGGTAGTGTATCCATTTGTATAAATGAATAGTTTAATAATTGTAATTACATAATATGATTTTCAAAAGCTGAAGTGTGACCTGAACTAATTCCAAAAGCTGAATAATTAAAAGTTTACAGATTAATCACTGACATAATCGATGATTAGTCGATTAATCATTCTAATAATCATTAGATTAATTGATTATCAAAATAATCATTTGTTGCAGCCCTAATATACGTATATAACTTAAACTTATTTTATTTTAGCCAATAGCCAACATTTCTAGAAAATTAAAACATTTTTCAATAATAAAATTTAAACCCATAAAAATAAAATAAACAACAAAATGTAAAAATTAAACTTATTTAAAATATTTATGGAAACTATAACAGTATTTCAGTGATACTAAAATAACACTGGAGCACAAAGCTTCAAGTTTTTTCCCTATATAGTGATATATATATATATATATATATATATATATATATATATATATATATATATATATATATATCCAAATATCTATATTATCCTTCTAATGAAGAGGTTTGACTACTTTAGTAATTTCCATGAGTACTAATTTTAATGTTTAAGCATATAATGATATTCTAGGAAATTGTGTCCTTCTAATTTTATAGCAAAAGTTTGGACAGGATTCTTTACATGACAGTGCCTCTGTGTATAAGGCAAGGTTCATAGAGAAATGTTAGATTCAGTCAGTGTGGAAGAATTTACTTGTCTGCATAAAGCCAAGTCGTGATCCAAGCTGAACACCTCTGGTGTGACTTTAAATGCAGACCTGGAGCCAAAAACTCAGACCACACACCAACGACTTGTGCGCATGGGTACAGTCATTTTAGAAACTTCCAAAACTGATGCAACAGAGATGGAAACACAGTTTTTAAATACATGAATTATGCTTCCATCTTTGTTGCTACAGTTTTGGAAGTGCCTTTTTCTGTTCTAAAGAAGGGGGTGTCCCAACACTTTTGTCCATATAGTGTATATACAAGTCATTGGTGTTTGGTGATGAGTTTTTGGCTCAAGATCTGCATTTAAAGTCTCACCAGTGGTGTTCAGCAGGGATTAGACTTGGCTTTATGCAGACCAGTGAAAGTTCTTCCACACTGACTGAATCAAACATTTCTCTATGAACCTTGCCTTATACACAGAGGCATTGTCATGTTAGAATAAAGGGTCCTGTCATAATTCCCTAGAATATCATTATGTGCTTAAACATTAAGATTAGTTCTCATGGAAATTACTAAAGTAGTCAAACCTGTTCATTAGAAGGGGGTGTCCCAATACTTTTGGCAATATAGTGTAAACATATACTTGTACATTGTCACATATCGTAAGACTCTGCCTCTGTATGGATGTCAGATGATAGAGGAAGTCCAACGTTGACTCTACTCTGATTGCAGGATAGCTGGTGATACTGCACTCTGCAAGAACATCCATGAATCAGTCAGCCGTCAGATGAAGAAGAACTTCGCCAAAGCAAAATGGCGAGTAAGTGACCACTTCCTTCCCTCCTTCAGAGAAATTTTACATTGAGCAACACGATTTCAAATTCTGTATTGTCTCTCTTTACAGCAAGCGTTTAACGCAACCGCAGTGATCAGACACATGAGGCGTCTTCAGCTCGGCAGCAGTATGGATTCCTCTCAACACAGGAAGCAGAATCCACCATCCATGCCAGGGAAGAGTCAGTCGGTCGATGTTTCCTCAGTCCACCGCAACGACTGTAAGTTTGTGCCTTAATACTTTATATTTCATGAGCTGAAACTCATTTACTCATCACCAGTGATGTGCTGTGTGTTGTATTATGTCGTATTGTCGAACAGCCCTTGAAGAGGGTGTTATCTTTGTCTAGGTTCGTCCACGCAAGCGACAAACTCTTCCTCGAGGACGCCCGAGCGCCACACCCGGCCATCCACGGTCACTACCATCATCACTGGCTCCAAATGACATCACTTCCTGTCAGACTGCACACTTGACCGTTGCACTTTGTGGAAAGACGTGTTTTCTTCTATTTAACGGTAACTTCCATTGTCCACAGTCGCCCGTTCAAACCAGTTTTCCTTTCTGGAAAGCCAATGGCGTGCTAAGAAATGAGACTGGCTCAAAAAATAGCGGCCTGTGTGAATTTCAGGGACTGTTTAATCGAGTAAAGCTCATGATTTGGACGTTTGAATGGAGATTATGAACCCTGAGATGGGAGTAATATTAGAAGATGTAGATAAAACGGTTTCATTCATTAAAAAGTTGTAACTTTTTGCTGCTTTATTTCAACCTGCTGCTGTTTTGAACAACCAAACGATAAAAGATGAGAGATTTACAAAAGCTGATGTGGTAAATACAGGCTTACAGCCAATACGTATAAACTTAAAATTCGGTCTTGGATGCGTCTCTCATTTATTAATGAGAGAATAAAAGATGTGACTATTGTTTAAAAAAACGGAAATGTGCAGATTAATGTTTTTATCAGCGAATTGTTAATATTAGTAAAATAATCTGGAGTGATTTGGTGTCAAATGTTTCTGAAAGTACAAAATGGTGGTGAAAAGCACTTTTGTGTATGTTTTGGATTTATTTTGTAAGCTTTGCTTTTTAAAAATGACGTTCGGTCACACTTTACATTGCAGTGATTATGTTGCGTTGTGTAAATTCAGGTACTGCCACTTAAATGACTATTAATTGTACATTATATGTAATATAGGCACTGTAATGTAAACTGTTATCATGATTTAGTTCTTTTATTGTGGCTAATAAGAAGATCGAAGGACGCTTGACCAATAACGTGTATGTTTTATCACAGATCTATATGAAAAGTACCAGCTTCAGTGATGGACATTTGTATTTGCTGATCTTATGTTTCAGTGAAGCGCAAACGACTAAAATTTCACACATCGTCCAGTGTACGGATGCAAACATCGCAGTTTTCCAGTTTAACCGAAGCTGTTTTGATATGATGTGTCCGCTGATATACGACCGTGAGAGATTACAGTTTCAAATAGTAAATCTTGCATGTCATCCTGGTCTTCATACCGGCCCTCTGAATTTAGCAGCTGAGTGCTGGTTCTTTCATTCAGGTCGCAGAAATGATGTAAGCAGTGTTTTCTCTTTAGAAAAATTTGTTCTGTGGTGAGTGTTTTTGGTGAGTGTATGGTTTCAAATTTTCATTAAAGACAAAGATAACACCTCTTTTATTGTTGACTTATTGTGATTTAGACTTACAACATGAAATGTTTGCTTAGACTGCAATATTGTACTAAATGGAACACTCCAAAAATCGGGTTGCTTTGAAATAAAGTTAGAATTAATAATCATTAAAAATTAAGTTACAGATTCTCTGTAACTTGTGGAATGACTTCTGTCATTTAAATGTGTGAGAAAATGTACAGTACATTTTAAACTACCTATAAAATAACAACTGTCGAATTATTAGTTGTACAGTAAGGGTTATAAAAGCCTACAATGATATGAATAAATGTACATCTTTTTTTTAAGAACTATGATACATGGATTACATATGTTCTGCATGCATGAATACACATATAAGGCTAACGCTACGTTCTTTTTGCGCGCTTGTATGCATGTTTACTACATTGTGCCAAAACGGCTTCACAGAAGTTTTCTTTTAGTTATCCGCTGTTTTACACGGTGTGTCTGTTGTACTCGTAAGATGGGTCGAGTCCATCGTAGTGAAACTCTCTCCACTGCTCTGTCTTCTCTCTGGTGCGCTCATCTTGCTCTGAAGGAGAGTAAAATGTAGGAATCTTAGGTCTAACTGTGTATTCAGATGAGTATATATAAGCATACACGGTAAAAAATATAATATTTGAGTAACTCTGTCAATATTGCTAAAACCAGCCAAAGCTGGATGGCTGGTCTTAATTGGTTTTGGCTGGTCTTAGCTAGTTTTAGCTAGTCTCCCAGCCTGGTTTTAGTTGTTCCAGCTGCTGACCACATATTACCAGCTAAAACCAGCCAACCATCTTAGGTTAGTTTTAGCAAAGACTATAGAAATACAAAGATGGTTCAGTCCTGCATTTATGAATGGGAGAAACTGCAACACGCAATATGGCGGAATAGTCCTGCCTTCTAAATAAAAGAGCCAACCGCCTTTAGGAGCGCCGGTTCCCATAGAAACCCGAGGCTGGACTGGCTAATGCGCATGCGCATAAGCGTGTTGTGCCTGCGCATACATATTGGCTGGTCTAGCTTGAAAAATAAGCTTTTTAAACGCTATTTGAGCATAAGAAACAACATTCATGGGGCAGTTCATTTCAGATTTTTTCTTGCTGTTTTGAAATATGTAATTTAATTGCGAGTTTTTGAAATTTCAGGATTCCCCCATTCATTTAGATAGGACTGCCCAGAGGCGTAGAAAATATGCCCGCCGAGTGAACAGACTTTCCTTGAAAGTGGCTTTGGTTTTAGCAGGGGTTTTTTTGTGGTCGTTTTTACAGACATTAAAGACAGACACATAGTGTTGTATCATATGTCCAGTGTTGGGGAAAGTTACTTTTAAAAGTAATGCATTGCAATATTGTGTTACTCCCTAATAAAGTAACCAATTACGTTACTTCTTATGGAAAGTAATGTGACATTACTTTTGCGTCCCTTTTTAAATCTGGGCAGGGCTTGCTTGTTTATATATATATATATATATATATATATATATATATATTTAAAAAGCAAATAAGGCTTATTTCACACAAAAAAGTGAAATAAGCCTAAGGCTGAAGGAAAATTAAATTCATATCTGTACAGTAGAACTGTAAGAGAAGGAAATTCAACACCCTTCAGCAATGAGAAAAATTAAGCACAAATGTTAGTTAATCTAAAGTAAGTTGTGCTTATTAGTATCCCTGATAGCACACGTTCATCTCGGAGACGTCTATTTGACGTCTGCATTTACATCTGCAAGACGTCTATTGGACGTTTCCTATCAGATGTCAAATAGACGTCTATTAGATGTCTTTAAGATGATTTAGAATGTATGTAAAACTGACATCTTACAGATGTCTGCCAGACGTTTGTACACAGCAGATGCTTTCCAGATCAAGAGATCTTTTACAGACATCTTGCAGACGTACGCGTGCTCTCTGGGATGGTTGAACTGGATCAACAAAGGTCAGCAGCAAAGACACTGGTTAATAAAATAGGATTAAATACATAAAGGAAACAAAAAGTAATTGGCGTTACATTTTTTGAAAAAGTAACGATAGTTGCTTGTAAATGAAAAAGTAATGCGTTACTTTACTAGTTACTTGAAAAAGTAATCTGATTACGTAACTCACGTTACTTGTAATGCGTTACCCCAACACTGCATATGTCACATATGCTAACTCAATAAAAAAAATTCTATATAAACTATTTATCATCATCATAATAATAATAATAAGGTCTAAGCTTCTTCCAAATAGATATGTTGTTGTTGTTTTTAGCTTTTCTCTCGCTTATTGAAAAGTATAGTTATTAAAACAATATTAGGTAACACTGTTTCGTAAACCCTACAAGGTTTAGCTAAATTCATGCCTAATCCTGTTTGCTCGAGTGACTTGTGGTGAATGATCTCAGGATGCTACTAATGCGGCCTGATCCAAAATGGCCGCCAGGTGAGTGATTTGAATTCGCTCGCTGTCAACTCACCGTCATTCTCCTCTTCGGCGTAACTCTCAAACTCATTCCTCTGTTCCTCGTGATACTCCCTCCTTCTCTCATCTGCGGCCAGCCTCTGTCTCTGTTCAGCTAATATGACAAGAAAATGTGAGAGGAAGAAAAGGGAAAGGGAATAAAAACAGAAACAACACGAAACAAGGTATCCATATTCACATATGATTCAGAAGAACGTGTAGCATAGTAAACAAACTAGTTTCGTATTTTTATTATACCACTTTAACTAAAAGCAGTTTATCCTCACTTCATGGTATGAAATATGAAATACACCGTTTTAAAAAATGATGTTTCGGTTTTACTATGCTAGTGTTTATAAAGAAAGGCTGTTTGTAATTACATCACTGTTTATATTGCATAATAGTATCACCTGATTTGGTGTGACAGCAGCAGCAAATTATAAACACACCAAGGCTGCATACTAATTAATTTTATTTTATTGTTCGTCCAAAACAGCCATTTATGATTCAACTTGGGATGTTCAAAATGTAGCAAAAAGCAAAAAGTTGTGAATTCCTACATTCCTACAGAGTCAAACATAATTTTTGGTGAGCCCTTAACCTCAAACTAACATTCTCAAACCAGGTCAAAGCCAAATGAAAGCCTTGGAAAAAACAGCAGAGCTCCTCCTCCAGCATTTGCAGGAGCTGAAGGCTGGTTTCTCCAGCCTGCCCTGTGGTTCCTGCTATCCTGCTTCGCCGTCCTTACATTCCTCAGCTGGCTCAAAACGCAGCACCTGTGTGGCCAGTGCTAGCCACTACTAAAAGGGCTCTTTATTAGCATTTTACACTAGCAACCCTGACCAAAAAGTCATAGAAGCTACAAAAGTGACGTGATTGGTAACAGTTCACTTTGCAAGACTTTTTGTGACTTTTATAGTTTAAAAGTTTGTTCTCAGTAAGATTTTTGTTCATTAAGATGTTGTCATTGATGTTTTTGAAAGACGCCTGACTAAGACTGCATTGATTTGGTCAGAAATACAGCAGAAAACAGTAAAAATGCTAAATATTTGTATATATTAAAATAACTAGTTTCAGCAGCCCTTCAGTCTTCAGTGTATTATTATCAGTTTTGCAGCTTTATATTTTTGAGGAAACTGATATACTCAGTTATTCTGTTTAAATCAAATGTTCTGGATTGTCCATTGTAGTTGACAGTTGTTCAAGGGGTTGCACTTGAATTCAAGTCTTTGAAAGAGTTTTCACATGAGCCTCACCGTTTATCTCATCTTGAGTTTTCACAGCCCTCCTGCCTCGCCGCTTGAAGAAGCTGGAGGCGTCTGCCTCTGGCATGAAGATCTTCCTCAGTGCACCTTTGGTGAAGAAGAACATTGATGAGGAGGAAGAACTCTTGAGAAAGATCTACAGCAACATTGCAAAGCTTTTTTTTTGGTCACCTTGAGGTTCGGCTGCCTTCTTATCTGACACAGCAGCGCTGTCGGCTCCATGGAACACTGTAACAGAGGAAACACGGTTGAGGTAAGTCCAAAAGATTTGCCACCCTTTCCAGGGACTGTTAGACCTGTGGTTCCCCACATTGGTAAATCAACACTTCCCTTGGTCAGTACAGTAAACCACGGTCCAGTTACTCACAGGTGACGGCGGACAAAACAACAAGACAGGTGAGAAGGAGAGGTTGCGTCCAGGACATTTTTAGATTTAGCTGAGCAAGAGCAAAGAAAAAGCTGCTGATGTTCTCAGGGACGTCCTGCCTGAGATTGGGCTTGTGGTCGTGAGAGCGGTGAATGAAATTTGACCAGGAGGGTGAAGGAGGGGTGGAGTCTTGGGAATGTGTTGTTTTTGGGGTGGGAGGTGGCACCGGAAAGGAAAGGTGGCAAGGATCGAGCTCTGTGGGATCTCACTTGAAACGATCATATGACATGGGAGGGGTGCAGTGTTTTCTTTTCTTCTTTTTTTTTTTTTGGCGTAATGTTTTTTGGCAAGGCATTACTGTATTGGGAATTTATTAATGACACTGTGTTTTAAAGAAATGGCACTTTACAATAACTTAGGTTCCCTTTGTTAACATTATAACTACATTAGTAAACATGAACTAACAATGAAAAATACTTGTAACGCATTTATTAATCTCAGTTCCTGTTAATTGCAACATGTACTAATACGTTATTAAAATCCAATGTTTATTTGTTAATATTAATTTATGGACTTTATGTAACATAAACTAACAATGAACAGTTGTTTTTATTAATTAATGTTAACCAGAATTAATAATACGTAGTTGTAATGGTAAAGGATGAAAAATGTGAAGCCTGTCATTTTTGTAAAAGCACTGACATTCATTCTTTTGTTAAAACTTGTGCATTGTTTGAGCTATAAGCTTGTCTTTTATTTTTTACAGTTTAAATGTTACATTGTGATGCCAATCCAAATTGTAAAATTGGATATAACTTTTAATTCTCATGATGTTGTTTTAATTCTCGTCATGTTGTCATGGCAAAAAAAAAAAAAAAAAAAGTTTGCAGTGAGGCTTACAATGGAAATTGTTTGGAAGGTTGACATGCAGAAATATTAAATTTATCATATTAAAAAAGCGCTTGGTTGCAAATTTGTCTAGAAAGGGTAGTAAGTAATTTTCTTTTTACAAAAACAAATCATGTTAATACACATTGTGACTGTACTATTTAAATGTTAACTGATGATTATGTTGGCTGATTACCACAAAAAAAAAAAAAAGTTTTATTTACAAAACATTTATTTCTAACCTTCAGAAGGTGGAGGGTTGAATCTAAATTTATTTTTGTAATAATAAGCATCATGCCACAAATGTATGGAAACCTGTTTTCGCCACTGACTAAAAATAAACAAATGTTGCTGCAACTTTTTATCTCAATTATGACTTTTTTCTCAGAATTGCGTGATGCAAACTTGCAATTCTGACTGTTTTCTCAGAATCGTTAGATATAAAGTCACAGTTGTGAGATTTAAAGTCAGAATTGCGAGATAAAATCTTCCAATTTTGACTTTTTACTCTTACAAATGTGAGTTCTGACTTTTTTTCACAGAATTGTGAGATAAATACTCAGAATTGCGAGATACAACGAGGAAAAAGGTCAGAATTAGGAGTTATTTCTCAGAAATGCAAGTTTATTTCGGGCAATTCTGACTTTCTAACTCGCAATTGTGAGTTTATTTCTCATAATTCTGAGAAAATTTTGAAGGACTTTTCGGAACTCAGAATTTTTTCTCAGAATTGTGAGCTATAAACTCACAGTTGCGAGTTAGAAAGTCAGAATTGTGAGATAAAAGAATTGTTTTTTCTCAGTTTGTATCTTGCAGTTCTGACTTTTTTCTTGCAGATCCAAGTTCTAGTCAGAATTGTGTGATATAAAGTTACATTTGCGAGTTATAAAGTCAGAATTGCGAGATAAAAACTCCCAGTTCTGACTTTTCTCTCAGAATTGTAAGAAAATGTGAAGCCTATAATATTTCTAAAAGCACTTACATTAAATCTTTTGTTAAAACTTGTGCATTGTTTGAGTTATAAACTTGTCGTTTTTTTTACAGTTTAAATGTTACATTGTCATGCCAATCTGAATTGTAAAATTGGATGTAACTCTTTATTCTCATCCTTTTGTTTTAATTCTCGTCATGTTGTCATGGCAAAAAAATAAAAAATAAAAAATTGCAGTGAGGCTTACAATGGAAATAGTTTGGTAGGTTGACACACACACAAAAAAATATATATATATATATTTGTTTTATTTACAAAACATTTATTTCTAACCTTTACAACCTTACAATAAGGTACTTAGAATGGAAGTCAATGAGGCCAAAAATGAGGCTTCTGTTAAAACTAAGTGTTCTAGAGTTGGGCTTTTTGCATTACCTTGTCATGGCAAGTTAAAATTGGATATAACTTAACACACGTGTGTGTCTGTGTGTGTGTGTGTGTGTGTGTGTGTGTGTGTATATATATATATATATATATATATGTATGTATGTATATGTATATGTGTGTGTGTGTGTGTGTGTGTGTGTGTGGAGGGTTGAATCTAAATGTATTTTTGTAATAAGCATCATGCCACAAATGTATGAAAGCCTGTTTCCACCACTGACTAAAAATAAACAGATGTTACTGCAACTTTGCAATTCTGACTTTTTTTTCTCAGAATTGTTAGATATAAAGTCACAATTATGAGCTTTAAAGTCCGAATTGCAAGGTAAAATGATCCAATTCTGACTTTTTACTCTTACAAATGTGAGTTTGTATCTCGCACTTTTTTTCTCAGAATTGCAAGATACAAACTCGCATTTGTGAGAAAAAGAGTTTTTATCTCACAATTCTCAGGATAAAATTGGGAGTATATTTCTCAGAAATGTAAGTTTATTTCTCGCAATTCTGACTTTATAACTCACAATTGCGACTTTATTTCTCATAATTCTGAGAAAATTTTGACTCTTTTCTCAGAATTGTGAGATATAAACTCCCAATTCTGACTTTTTTTCTCAGTTTGTATCTTGCGTTTTTTTACTTTTTTTCTCGCGGTTGCAAATTATAGTCAGAATTGTGTGATATAAAGTTGCATTTGCAAGTTATAAAGTCAGAATTGTGAGATTAAAAACTCTCAGTTCTGACTTTTTTTTCTCAGTTTGTATCTCGCAGTTCTGACTTTTTTCTCGCAGTTGCAAGTTATAGTCAGAATTGTGTGATGTAAAGTCGCATTTGCGAGTTATAAAGTCAGAATTGTGAGATAAAAACTTCCAGTTCTGATTTTTTTTCTTGCAGTTGCAAGTTATAGTCAGAATTGTGTGAAACTCACAATTTTGAGGAGAAAAAAAGACTGTAAGTCTCAGATTTGCAAGTTTATATCTCACAATGGACTAAATAACATAATTGTGAGAAACTCGCAAGTCAGAATTGCGAGACAAACTTTTAATTCTGACTTGACTTTATTACTCTCAGTTGCAAGTAACAATTTCGAGTTTGTATTGCACAGTTCTGCGAAAAATTGTCACAATTGCGAGATGTATACTTGCAATTGCGAGAAAAAAAGTCGCTTTTTTAGTTTTTTATTCAGTGGCGGAAACGAGCTTCCATACAAATCAGTACTTATATTCCTAAAACACAAAATAAAATGTTGTTTGGATGCATTATACGAGTACATCATATATTTAACGTTAATAAACACTTATTTTGCTTTCTGCTAATAACTCTTCCCTGTGCCCAACTCCCTTATTTTACACTTTACATTTCCCTTTACGTCCACCCCCCCCCCCCA